>OY987327.1:126906963-128106963 GCA_963920685.1 Polydrusus tereticollis
TATATATATATATATATATATATATATATTGTTATATTTTTTTAAATATCCTGTGTATTAACTGTTTTTTCGTATCATTATTTAAAAAAATTATTTTATTTTTAATTTAAATGTTTTAAATAATTTAACTTAGGTGTTTTTTGTACATGCAATAAAGTGGTTTTTATTTTTTCCCTCGAAAACGAGGCAAGATACGAAAACTGTTTATTTAACAAAAAAGTTGGAAAATCCGAAAAACAATAATATCAAAATCAGAACAAAGTCAGTGGCGTACATTTTATTGTCAATAATACTCGTTAAGGTGCTCCCCGGGATGCAACTGGATTTAATAAATTTAATCTAGTTAGGGCTAATTAAGTCTCTCATCATTATGAATAACGGAACAAAATTTATATAAAGTAGGAAAAAGGATATTATTAAAAAATTATAAAATACCAACCTTTTTTAAAAGATTTTATATATGTTGTATATATCTTGTATATCAAAAACGGGGCAACCATACTATAAAACACCCTGTATATATATTGTATACTAAATCCAAATATCATTGCAAAATAAAAAAAGTGTACTATAACGAATAGTTGTTAAAAGAACAACAGTTTTTAAAAATATTCATAAATAAAAAATATGTAAGCTAACCAAAACTAACTAAAATATATTATTTCTAATCGTTTGTAAACTACCATCACCAAAGTGATTTGTTTTCAGAACGCTAACTATCGATGGTAAATAATAAATTAAACTGCTTATTTACAGTCAATACAAATGCTAAAACGATGTTCGGCACACACCCCTTTACGACAGTGTTCACACCCTAGTTCGGGCTTTTCTGTTTTTTCGAGGAAAATATTCACGTCGTGCTAGGGAATGCTCTGATGGTCTTTGTGTAGTATTTTCTTATTCATTGCAATTTAAAATCTTACCAATACTACTTCTCATTTCTCTTGGCAGGCGGCCATTGCTCATTCTATATCTCAAATGTTCTTCAGTCGAAGAAAAGGAAAAGATGTTCAAAAAATCGGATCGTTTCTGGAATTTGTTGCTATTTAAGTTGAATTTATAAATGACTAATGAGTTTACTCCTGCTGTTTCAAGCACGGCATATAGAATTCAAAAACACCATCTTCTGGTTTCCTCGCGACTGTCCTTAAATGGCATAGCTGATCGACGTGTCAACACATCCTTTTGTGAGATAATAAAATAATTCTATTTCGGTTTTGTTGTCTCTTCACTAAATCAGCTTCATTGTGCATGGTGTATAATAATATAACGGTCTTATTTTTTTTTTGGTGCAAATTAAACCAATGTACTGTGCTCATTAAAAACAAATGAAGAAGAACCCTGCCGGCTTTCCTTTACTTTTCAGCAGTTGTTTTGAAATATCGGGTTTATTTTTCCTCATTCCTTATAATTTTTTCTCTAACAGTTTATCTGCGACCTCGTAGAACTAAATCAATTATCTATCGTGCGGTTTCTGTTTATCCTATGAATCTCTTTGGTATGCTCTAGAACATATTGTGTAGGAATAGAATATGAAATTTTCGTATTATCCTTTTCTACATAAAGTTTTGCAGAACACATGTACGATGTTTTTGTATCACACATGGTGACTAATTTCAAACCATATTTATTCGGATTGTTAGGAACATATATTTTGAATTGACAACGACCCCTAAATCCCAAAAGTGTTTCATCGATGGTTACATATTCCGATGGAGTATAATTCTGTCTACTTTCTTTCGAGCATTTCCCAAACTACTCTTACGGCAGCAAATTTATCATGTATTTTTCTTTCTTCCCTAGTTTCCTTGTTATCAAATCTTAGACAGTTAACTAGAAATTTAAAGTGATTTTTACTCATGGTACTAATAAAAAGTACAGGTCCACAAGCTGGTGACCATAAATCATGAAACGTAAGATGCGCGTCCTTCAAACCCGCGCTCAAATATAAAAGTTAAAATAATTCATTTATTTTAACACGGCTTGTTGCTCTATCATATCATCATAAAACTGCTAGATTACTTATTAATAGAATATAAAAGTGGGTCAGAAAAAAATAAATTCCATATTTTCTTATAGATCTGTAATATTCCTAGCTTTGCCTTTTGCAATTGCAAATGAATAACTATATTTTTTGGGAAGTTCTATTGTTTTTGGCATGAAGACTATTTAGGTACAATTTATACTTATCTTTAGAGTGCATCACAAATTTTGTTTGTACCTACAGCTGGGCCAGATAAAATCGAATGGTCTATATTTGGGATTACAGCATCAAACTCATCATCGGTGATATCATCAGTTCCCGTAGAATCTTAGTTTTCAATCGCCTTGTTCTCTAATATGTCACAGTCACTTATATCTTCATAAAGGTATTTCAATACTTCAGAATCTCGTAACGGGCGATTTCGTTTTTATGTGCCAGAATTTGTTCCGGGATCATCTAATCTAGGTTTTTTTGACTGAAATTTAAAGCATGCAATTAATGCTAATAATTCTACTACATACCTATATACGATTTTTTGACCATGAAGTACAAGATGGCGCCGTATACGACCAGGACGAAATATCTGAAAATTGTAAAAACAACATGCACCATCTCACTACGCCATCAAAAGATTACTAAGAATGCGGAAGGTACTGAGTAAGATGGGACGGTATTTTGTTACGTTATTTGGCTGGAACCAAACGCAACGTACTTTTTTGAAATACGTTACCATGTTACTAAGTTAAAGAAACAAAATGTATGCCGGCTCAGCAGACGCGGCCTCGAGCGAACGAGGATACCAAGAGCTGTGCGCGCGCTCGAGTTATTGTGGGTTCCACGCAGCATTTTTAGGAACGAGAGACAACAAACGAGTTAAAAATTAAATAGCTTGGACGATGGGTACCGGCGCGCTAGAGTTATTGCATGTTCCACGTTATTCAGGAACGAGAAACCAGTGGCGGCTCGTGGGTTGGCAGCCATCTAGGGAAAAATATTAGGGACGGTTAAGGAGCGCCGCAGGGGAAAATTTTTGGAGACCACAGCCATGTTTCGGTTTTGTTTTGTCAACTACTCTAATATTTTTCATTGAATTTGTTAATAATGTTTAAACTTGTATTATAAATTATTTAATTTCTTCCATTTTTTTTTTAATTCCATGCAAAAAGGTAGGTTTAAGAAAATGTAAATCACACATTTATTTATTTCTTCTTTTTCGTTCATATTTATGACAACATACCAATATTAAAAATTAATTAATTAACTGCATATTAATAACAATATAATAAACTATCGAGTAGTGGAAAAACAGGGATACCCTCTATTTCATTGTTAGAGAAATATCATATGCAATAATTCTAAATTCTAATTCATCAGCTGAAGGTTCGGGAAGAATAAGAATAAGGGTAGACGAAATCGTTTCAGAAGTATCGAATTAACGAAGAGTGAGGTGACTGTAGTTATTTATGTTTTGTTTCATTAATATTGAAGAATGCACTAATGTGGTCTCAAAATAACGTTATTTTGAAACGTTATTTCTCAGGAACGGGCACGAGTATAACGTTATTCAGTAGGAACCCGTTATTCTCACCTCTAGTACTTAGGCGCTTAGCAACGAGAATCGAATGACATCAATAGGAGTAGGGAAATTGCATCTTGCCGGCCGCTGGCGACGCTACCGACGCCACCTTGTGGCTCTGGGGTTAAAATGACATAGGGAATAATATTTAAATTTATTTCTGACCGGTATATTATTAGCTTATAACGTCTTAGTTACGCGGGAATTATAGGGGTCATAACTCCCTTGGGATATTAAGAAAAATTTGACATCTAATGTCAATTTGATTGTGATCTATTGAAACATTTATTCCACTTTAAAAATGAACAAAATGTTACTAAAATCGGTCAGAAATAAAATTATCTATGTATCACTGGAATTATAAGGGTCCCAATTAAGACCATTATAATTCCCTAGATACATAAATAACTATTATGTTTCACAATAATTGTTGCTAGCGGATAATCAATTGGTGGGTATTACCTAAATTTTTCTTTTTAGTTCGTCCACCTCCATGGCACTGGGACCATAATATATTTCAATAGTATCCAATCTCTCATTCAACCTAGTAGGCAGTACAATCTCCACACCCATACATAATTTTATTAGGATTGGGTTACCTTATTAATTAAAAAGGTACATATTTTTACTTTTAACTACACTAAATTATTGCCATGTCATTACTTGATGTATAATAGCGATAATAAAATAAAAGTCTCTAATTAAACCTTTTAAGAAAATAAATTTATTTCGTGCTAAGTAAAACACGCAACGCGGAACAACTGGCAAAATCTAGACCAGATAAAAGCAAATTTTAATCATTTCATACGTCAAATTATTCGTTTCACTGGACACGTTCCCCGGTTGCGTGCAAAACATTTTTTTCCTGTTCCAGTCATCCATCTTGCAGTCCTTGATTGTGCGTGTTCTTAAATTGAGATTTGATATTTATTCTTTCGATTTACCAGTCGAAATTGTTACTGAAGGCGTGAAAAAGATTAGGATTGTTCCAGGTATTTTTTTTTTATTATTTCACTCTTGACTTAACTTGTTTTACCCTCAGATACTTGTTTTATCTTTTCGGGACTTTTGCTTTACACTTTTTGTGAGGATGCGTAAAAATTGAAATGTTAGAGTACTTCACCCTTGTTAATTTATTATAACCATAGTAAGCTCCCTGCCATAATCCAAAATTGACGGCCAACTAACCTAAATTAACATAAAAGTTAATGAATAATTATTATTTTTACACTGGATTTATTAACTTAGTCAGTTAAACAAGTTGAGGTTCAGTTGGCATGCAGTTGAAATATCAATACAATGTAAGTAAAGCGAATACTCCGTTCAAATTATATCCATGCAAAGTTCGATAGTTCGGAGAATGTTCCCATGTACTTGTTATTGGCGTTGTTTCCTTTGTTCGGAATATTTATAGTTGATAAATGATCATTAAACATTTTTAAACATTTTTTCGTTGATAATTTTCATTTTTTAAATTTTGGTTTTCTGTGTAGGTACCAGTCACTAAGATTAACAAAAGACATTTTTATCGTTAACTCGTTGAAATCTATGCGGTTTTCTTAGAAGAGACAATACGTGAAGAGACTATAATTCTGAACAAGGATTATTCATATTTTATTTAGAACGCCATTAAAAGTAAATTTAGGAGAAATATTCGCAAATGTGAAAAAAATTGACTAGTGTAGCGCGGTTCTATCCCCGGGCTAACAAACCTTTAACTAAGTTAGATTCTAGTTGGTCGACATGACGTTGAAGTCTGACGTCGTGCAAAATTAACTGAAAAGTAAAAAATATATCGACAAACAAAAACCTCCCTTTCACGCCGGTTAGAGGTCAGATGAGATCGGGTATCTCATAGGGGATGTGAAGTTACGCACTCCTTAGTCGGTAGGTCACAACTGACTAGTTAAGGCTGCACGAAACCAAGGGTTGATAGCCCTTGGAGGGTGCAGACCGGGATGGTGGTCGTGGCTGAGGACTGTGGTTCGGAGCCAATGCTAACCTGTAGATCCACATACAAAAAATACATTCCTCAATGATTTTTTACAAGGAAGATAAATGTAATGTCAAAAAATATATAGGTTCACAAATTTCACAGATAAAACGCCATTTTGAATTTTTTTAAATTGCAACCCTCATAAATAACAAGATAAGTGAATTGCATTTCACGACCCGATTTTAAAAACCTATAGTTGTTGATATTTATTTTCAGCGGTTTCCCGGGGGTTCCTAAATTGCCATCATCGATTTCGTCTTTTGAGTGTCTTACCCCTTTAATAAATAGACCTTTTAAGCTAAAACCCCCAATTTTTTTCGCAGTAACATAATTTCCCGTGGCCGAGCTATTTACGCTATGACTAAATACGACAGATGTCAGAAAGTGACAGATACGACGCCATTTTTTATTATTTTAAATGGCAACCCTCATAAATAACAAGACGCGTGTATATAGCTGACTGGATGTCTATAAAGATAACCGGCCATCGCAACCTAGTATAACTAGAATTTTTGTGGATCAGTAAAATATGTATTATTAAGCATTTCTATTTATTTCGCATTTAATTTATAAAAATAAATATTTTTAAAAGGACGGAGCAAAACATAATAAAATAATATTTTATTTAAAATCAGTAAAAAAATATCTTTCCGAATAGTTACCTACCAACCTAAAATATACAAGTAAAAGAAAAACGACCTTTTATAAAATCTGGACACACGACATTTTATGTATGATAACGAAATCCGACTGTTCGAGAAAAAAATATTAAATGTTTGTTCAGGGTGCTAACTGTGCTTTGAGAATGTGTCTTCGAAATTAGTTGCGAAATAGCCGAAACGCGCAGGGTTTAATCAATACATTTTGTGTATTAATATATTATAGTAATTTTCTTCTCTCCTTAATATGAATTGCCTAAATATCTTCGAAAATATTCGGGAAACAGGATATTTCAGAAGTAATAAAGGCTTTTAAAATTAACAAAGAATACGTGTGTGATAAACTTGTAACAGAAAATAGGCATACAGTGTTGCATCTTCCCCCTACTATTGTGTATTTAATCCAATCGAACTAATATAGCACCAAGTATAATCAAATATTAGAAGGAATAATACTTCGCCGATATTAAATGCATCTGCAGTAGAATTAATAAGAGAACAACGTAAGTAACATTTCTACAAACACTTGCAAAAACTGTATCCAACACGTAAAGTAACATTTCTGCAGACAGTTGCAAAAACTGCATCCAACATGTCCGACAGCGGAAGGTGAAAAATTCTTATTTGTGTATGAGTACTAATGTTAAACTCTTAATAATAGGTTTAGATGAAGACATTGATAGTGCCACAGAAGTAAATTTAGAGTAAAGTAGAATTAGGTTGTCAAAATTAATTATTGTAATAAAACTTTTCTGTGTACACACATTGTAATGTATTTAAATCTTAAACTTAATTTTAATCTTGTATTAGTGTGTAGTTCAAATCGTAACACTGTAAATTTTAATCATAATAAATTGTGAACATATTTTTCAGATACCTACTGTACTTTGTTGACGACTATAAAAGCTTAATTTTTATAGAAACGAATCAAGCGGAGAACACAAATACGCGATCACGATCACGATCGCGATCGCGATGGTAATGGCGATCAGACGCGTCTCTTGTAAACAAATTCAGCGGCACACACTTGCTGCGACATGTAAGTAATGAACAACTTTTAAATTTATTTTAAGATTGGTTGTGGACTGTAATTATAAATTACTGACAACCCAAATATTTATTCTTTTTTTTATATCTACTATAAAAAAATTTTAGTTAATAAATCATACAAATTCTTTTATATTAAAAAAAAAATATATATAATCGTGCTTACCTATTACCTTCGTCCAATAATACTGCAAAAAGCACCGCTCTTCTTCTATCAAGCTACACTGCATTTTTGATTCTTTGGTGCAATTGTATCGCAGTCGCGTATGTATGTTCACTATTTTCTGTGACCGCAATCGCTATCGCAACCGTGGTCGCTATTGCGTATATCTGTTCTCCGCTTAAATCTGTTTTTCAGTATTTCATACATTGAAGGGAACAATGTTTGCTGGCCCTGAAGTCATTTGTTACTCTTTTACTACATTATAGGGCTGGTTCATTTAAATATGCGCAGATTCAATAAAGCACCATTACTTTAACGAAGAAGAAAATAGTACAAAGCTAATAATGAGAGAGAATGTTTTAAAACTATATTTCGGCACTTTTTAAAGAAACTTAATTTACATAATATTGTTTCTTACAACAAGGACGGTTAATCTATAAATATACATGTTTTCGAATCTTAAGGTAGGTTTTGTCACTTTTTGTTAAATTACATTCTGTATAATACGCTAGAGTAACCCCTCCATAAGGTTAAATACTTAATAAATGTTGTAGATCAAAATGATTTAATAGCTACCTTTTGGTGGCCGTTTAGTTACCTCATATAATTTACAATTTTATAAATACGCCACTCTTAAGGTGGTATAAAAATAAAACTGATGGTATTTTAATGGTAAATAAAGTTTTAGGTAACCAAGAACTTCAGCCAACTGAAGCTAGTGGTAATTGTAATCAGCGTGGTCCTTTTGGAAACAATGTGCCCAATGTACGAACCCCAAAGGATGTTGCTGTACAAACTAAGACATAAGTTTGAGTCTCGAGCGCCACTCATAGTATGCTTTTATCTCTAACCTGTCAATACAACACCAAATCCCTGTTAGTGAACAATAAGGCCCACACACAATGCTAAAACAAACAAAAACACTACTTAAATAAAGGTAAATTAATTCGAAAAGTTCGATGTAGAGAAAGGGGTAATTTTAAATAATTGAAAATTTACAATACTTAGTCACATATCATAAAAGTGATAAACTGTAATCAGTTAATTTACCAATCAGATCGAAATCGCAAAAGTATCTGAAATTGCAAATTTAATGCTAAATTGCTAAACACTCTTTATTATAGGGCAAAAGTTGCAACTCTTTTACGCTTTATATACAATTAACTAAGATTAATAAGGTAAAAATTAAACGTTAAATATATAAAAATATGGAGCTAATTATGTTACAAATACGTGAGCAAACTAGCTTAATGACTTCAATTGGAACAAAAGGAAACTACTCAGCTTTACAAGAAATTTCATTTGGCAGCATATCTAAGGCTTATTGGGACTGCCTCTAATACTGACTCACTGCAAATTCAGGTGTGACAGTTCAATTTTGTCACTAATAAATTATTAGAATGGGCTTAGTCATAGTACCTTATATCACATATCTGACTTGAATTTTAGCTTTTAAAGCTAGTGAAACGTTTAATGTTGCGTTTCCTATAAGAAGTTAGATACCTACCTAATGTTAACTGCCTTTCTTTTCGGTGTCTTTAGGCAAGCGGGGTTACATTGTACCCATACCTTTAATCACCTAATATCTCCCTGGAATCCACTATCCTAGTCATATACTAATATTTCATGATGTATTATAATTACATTTCTTTGCATTGACTTTTTATTTTCACCTAACAGTGGCTTCAAACTTTCTAGGTTAATTTCTTCTTTTTCAAAGATGTAATGGCTTCTATATCGGGCAACCAAGTTCAAACGAGTGTTCGTCAAATTTTAATGACCGAACATATATGGGCTGAAGGGTTGTTCGAAAGTAAAGTATGACGAGTTGCTTTGATTATAAATTGATTTCTTATGTCTAACTAAATTTGGGTACATCTGTTTGGCTTCACTTGGCTTAAATACCTGCAATTGGGTAATCCGAACGCATTAGACGTATTTCATTATCACCCGCTAGTATGTGAACCAACCTTTTTTTTCTTGACCCGAACAGTAGTTAGCCCAGTGTGCTTCATCTCCTTGACGCCTCACCTCGCTATGGTACCTTAGACGGAATCAGGGGGGTGTCACTAAAATACGAGAGTAGGGCAACAAGCAATTTATGGGCAGTTCATGTCAGGGGGGCGGGAGAGTTTGACATATCTGCTAGTAACTTTTGGTTTTCTTATTTCGAGGTAAGATTTCATTAATAATCTTCGCTAACCGAATATTTTTAATAAGTTTTAATGATTTAATTGGATATGTAATTAATTTAAGTTCATACTATCATCATTTTCGGTTAAAATCTTACAAAAACATTAAAAAGCTAGTGTTTTTTTTT
The DNA here is from genome assembly GCA_963920685.1 of Polydrusus tereticollis. NCBI lineage: Eukaryota > Metazoa > Arthropoda > Insecta > Coleoptera > Curculionidae > Polydrusus > Polydrusus tereticollis. Next base: position 126,916,709 of record OY987327.1, read on the forward strand.
TTTGTAACACTGATTTATTTTATGACTGACAGTTTACTTCTCGTCTGGTCTTCTGACGCGTTTGTTGTGATTTTTTCCACGACTTTTTTCTTTATAAAATGGGTTTAATTTGATTTTGGAATGAATTAGTGGGGCTTTTTGGTAAGTTTATAGTGATATCTAAGTCCTTAGTTTATTTTTTCATGAGCAAGTAAGTTCTTTCTTGGGATATTTTTTAGCTGAAACTTCGCTGTCGACCATGCTTTGGGATTGATGATTTTTGGAAGTATATTTTATAAATTATTTCACATCTCAAAGAGAAAAATATAACACCTTTAGATATTGAAAAGCTTAACATTAAATCTGATCAAATTGCTGCTTTCAAAATAACTGTACCTTTCACTGGATCTAAGGCCATTCAAGAACCAGAAGTGTGGCCAAAATATACAATTATAAGACCATATAACAAGCCAAGAAATTTTCGCAGGCCAGCCTTGGACAACCGGGAGGAAGCCCTAAAATAAACAAACCTAACTCTGATTGTCTTTCCAAGATATCAGTGACGCATATCAACATACAATCTGTTAGAAATAAAACACTTGAAATTGAAACTTATCTTCAGAGTTGCTCATGTAGTCACGATGTACTCTGCCTGAGTGAACATTGGTTGGTAACCCATGAGTTGAGCTCTTTAAAAATTGCTAATTACAGAATAGGTTCACATTACTGCAGATCTTCATACGGTCATGGTGGTACGCTAATTTTATGTAAACCCAACATTAATTTTATTGAACGTACTGATATTTCTTCACTCAGTATCGAAAAAGTTTGCGAAATTTCTGCTTTGGAAATTTCTAAAAATAATATAATCATTATTACCATTTACAGACCTCCCAGCCCTGATATGAATAGTTTTTTCCAAGTAATAACTCAAGTTTTTGAGAAGTTATGTAAAAGATCTTGTGATGTCATAATTAATGGCGATTTCAATATTGCCTTTAATTCTAATAATGCAAACAACTTAAATTTTACCAATTTATTAAAGTCCTATAATTATATCCCATGTATACATGATAGCACAAGAGGTCAGAACTGTATCGATAACATACTTATTAACTTTCACAACAAAAATATTTTTTCCACAGCTGTCTTGGATCTCAAAATGTCAGATCACAAGGCAGTATCTATTGATGTAAATATAAAGGAAAAACAAACATTTGAATATAAAATTATTACTCCAATTACCGACAATGGTCTAAGCCTCTTCTTCAATATGGTAGACACGACTGACTTCTCATTCGTAAGTAATCATATTTTTACTGTAAATATCATATCCGAAATGTTTCTTGAAAAAATTATTAATGCAATGAATCTATCATTCACGACAAAAACAATAAAGGTAGATAAAAATAAAACAACTCACGTATCATGGTTTAATAACGAATTGAAAATACTCCGAGAGCAGCTTAACTTTGTATATGATTTTTATCACCAATATCCAAATGATAGAAATAAAGAACTTTACATCAATTTAAGAACTTTTTATAGAAACAAAATAGCTCAGTGTAAAAAAGATGCCAATGATAGATTTATAAATTCCAAGTCTAACAAAATCGAGGCCATGTGGGATGTTGTAAATAGTTTCCGACCTTCCAAAAAGAAACTGATTAGTTCAGATGTTTTGGATGCTAATGAAATTAATAATTTTTTTATACAACAGCCTTTAATTACTATAAATAACATTTCAAAATCAAGCATTTCGCCTACACATTTTCTTAGCAATTGTCCGTATCAATTTAATTTTTCAGACATCACCCCTAATACAGTAAGGGAAGCTATAGACAGTCTAAAGAATTCTGATAGCAGAGATATATATAATATCAACGTTAAATTAATAAAATCCATAAAGAATCTGATTGTGTCTCCTTTGACCAAACTATTTAATAAATGTGTTGAGCTTGGGCAATTTCCTGATTCCTTCAAGACAACAAAAGTGGTCCCCATTCATAAAACAGGTTCCATTGATGACTGTGCTAACTACAGACCCATAAGCATTATTCCAGTTATCTCTAAGATTTTTGAAATAATTTTATCAAGGCAAATTTATAATTATATGGAGTCCTATAGTATTTTTGACTCTTCACAACATGGCTTTCGAACAGGAAAAAGCACAGAGTCGGCTGTCATTGCTTTGATGGACACAGTCGTGTCTGAATTTGAGAATGGGGGCTTTGCTGGGGTCACCTTTTGCGACCTTAGCAAGGCATTTGATTGCGTCTCACATGACATACTTATATCTAAGCTTGGACACTACGGTTTCAGTCCCTCGGGTTTGTCACTCATTCGTACTTACTTGAATGGCAGAATTCAGAGTGTTTATTATAATAATCGCCTATCAGAACCCGATGTTGTTGGTGTGGGTGTGCCGCAGGGCTCGGTGTTGGGGCCTGTCCTTTTCATAATCTATGTTAATGATCTTCCGGCCAGCGATCCCTCCACCGACTTTGTGCTGTATGCTGACGACACAACCTTGGCCAATACAAATATTGATTTAACCAACCTTGAACTTGTCATGCATGAGGCGCAATCGAGCGCCTTGCTGTGGTTTGAGGCTAACCAACTATGTCTTAATGAGACAAAAACTGAAAACATCATATTTACCCAACGACAGTTGGATGAGGATCGACCTGCTGTGAAATTCTTGGGAATATATATGGATCCAAAATTGTTATGGGATGAACACATTCAGTTTGTATCAAACAAGTTATCAAAAAATTTGTTTCTCTTGAGAAGTTTACAGCCGGTTGCCAATTATGTAACATGTATGACCGCTTATTTCAGTCTCTTTCATTCCCACTTATCATACGGGATTCTAGCTTGGGGACACTCTCCGCATTCTAGCAAACTTTTCAGCCTTCAGAGAAAGGCCATCCGAATAATAAAGGGTTTACCTTTCCGTGCAGATGTCAAAAACCATTTCACTATTCTAAAAATCATGACACTACCATCAATATATATTTTCCGATGCCTGCTATGGATTCATGAAAGGCAGAGTCTGTTTGATCAACATTGTAACATACATAACTATAATACAAGACATGCCTCTCTAATAGCACCTGATTTCATACGCGTAACAAGAAGTCGTTACTCAGTTAACTTTTATGCCCCTCGATTATTTAACAAGGTCTTTGCACCTAAAATGCTTATCATTTTTACAATTTAAAAACAAAATAAAGTACATATTAATAAATGAAAGTTTTTATTCAATCGATGAATTTTTTAGGGCAGATCTAAGCCATTATTAGTGTGTTGATATGTAATGTGTACTGATGTTCTTATGGTTTGTTTGTTCGTATTTTTTTTTTTTAATCTGTAATTTTTTTTACTACTATATTAGTCTGTAGGTTGTATCATTTTGTATTGTAAACTTATTTGACGTGTGTAAAATTTGTATTGATTAATGACACAAATAAATATCTATCTATCTATCTATCTATCTATCTTTTTTTTTTTTTTTTTTTGGAAAGGGGTAAAAGATCTTCTAAAGACGCACCAGCCTGATTATCTGGCGGCTGGCCAGTGTGGGATTCGGTCCCTCTAGGGATCCGCCTACCCACTAAAAACTTCCCCTTTTGCGTTGCTCTTTACCCTGGTATCCGCTCTCGCATTACTTCAGGATAAAGGCTGCCTAGATTCTACTTTCGTGTTCTTTGGTCTCTATTATGCCACGGACAACAGCATACGCTTGATTCCACGACTCTTCCGACTCCACTAGGCCTCCCATCATGTTGCCTACGTTAAATATCTTTTCGGTATTATGTCGGTAACTCTCTCTTAAATCTTGCCATCTAGGGCACATGAACAGTGTATGCTCAGCATCGTCAATTTCGTCACAGTATGTACATCTACTGGTGTCTGCTCTCCTACGATCATGCAGGTACTTTCTGAAACATCCATGACCAGAGAGTGCCTGCGTAAGAAAGTAATCTACGTCCCCGTGTGGTCTACCCAGCCATATCTGTATATTTGGTATCATGGTCCATGTCCATCGCCCATAGGTTCCATTATTCCATTTCTCTTGCCATCGGGTCAAAAGATTGGTTCTAGCAGTAGTTTTGTCCAAACCATTATAAACCTCCGTCCTCTCCTTTATTTGGAGTTCTATGGGGGCAATTCCTGCGATTACCCCAACTCCCTCAGCCGATATGGTCCTGTACGCGCTACATACCCTGATAGACATAGTTCTTTGTATCTTAGTGAGGCTCTGGATCAGTTCCTTGTTGTCAGTTACCGAATGCCACACGGGTGCTGCGTATAGCAATTGTGAGTGGACCACACTTGCAAGTATTTTTCTTTTGGATGCCCTAGGCCCGCCCACGTTTGGCATAAGGCTGGAAAGTGCCGAGACGGTCTTTTCTGCTTTTACGATGGTCTTTTTTATATGATCGCGAAAAGTCAGTTTGGTGTCCAGCCATACTCCAAGATATTTTATTGCCTTGCTCGGTACGACCACAGTTTCCTGAATATTAAAGTTTATCGGCAATATTTTTCTTTTTGTTGTGAGCAATATGGCCTCAGTTTTTTGCGGTGCCAGCTTAAGTCTATTCCTATCCATCCAATTGGCCACCCGTTGCAACCCTGCGTTTGCGGTATTCATTAGAGAATCTTCAGTTTTTGCGGTAACCACCATAGCTACGTCATCCGCGAAGCCAATGAGAGTTACTCCTAGCGGCATTTCTGTTTGGAGTAGGTCATCATACAGGATGTTCCACAGGGTTGGACCCAATACCGATCCCTGCGGGACGCCGCTGCTTATTTCTATCGCCTTCTTCTTCCCGTCTGCTTCTAGGATAATGGTTCTCTGCGACAGATATGACGCCATAATACCAACTAGATTTTCGTCCAAACCTCTTTTTCTAAGGTACTCTAGTATGAGCTGCCATGATGCACTATTAAACGCGTTTTTAACATCTAGCGTTATAACAGAGCACAGTCTGCGATGCGCCGCGGAGTAAGCTGCTGCCTCTTTGGCAAGTCTGACGACCTCCTTGAGAGCGTCCACTGTTTGTTGACCTGTTCTAAATCCAAACTGCCTTTCCGATAGTCCACCGACGCGTTGTAGCTCTCCATTAAGCCTAATAAGTATTAGATGTTCATACAGTTTGCCCTCCACGTCCAAAAGACTGATTGGTCTAAACGATTCAGGGTTATCCAGAGGCTTGTCACCCTTTTTTATTAGTACTAGTTTCGCCTGCTTCCAGGCAGCCGGAAAATTTGAACTTGCTGCCAGTCCATTGAAAACATCAAGCACGTAATTTGGTCTATCAGCTGCTAATTTTTTAATAATTTCAGCTGGAATATTTCCAGGTCCTGGTGCTTTTTTGTTCTTTAGCTTTTCGCTTGCAGCTTTTAGCTCTTCGATGGTAAAATCTATGAAGTTGTCGTCCAAATCACAGTTGAAATTTACGGGTTGGTGGACTGGAAATAGGTGTTTTACCACTTCTTCCATGGTTTCAATTGCCAACTTTGGTTTCGGAGGATAGCCAATTAGACTCCGCATGACTATTTTATACCCATTCCCCCAGATATCACAGTCAACGTTGTTACACAATGATTTCCAGCTCGTTCGTTTAGCTGCTTTAATTTCATTTCTCAGTCTTAGTTTGCTCTCCTTATACTCCTCCCATAAGTGGTGGTTTACTTGATGCATACCTCTTCTTGCTATTCTTGTGTATGCTCTTCTCCGTCTTATGCATTCCTTCCGAAGATTTGCTATATTTTCATTCCACCAGTATACTGGCTGCCTTCTTAAACTACTTTTTCTCTTTGGCATGGAAGTATCACAGATTTTTGCTAAAGTGCTAGAGAAGCCTTTTGGTGAAGTTGCAACTGCATTTGGCTCCATTTCGTCTATAGCACGCCTTAGTTTTTCTTGATCCAGTTTCCTTATTTGCCAACCCTCATTGCTATGTTGCTGTTTGCGAGTCCGTGCTTTTCCTGCTATATCAAAGACTATGTAGTTATGATCACTTAGAGACTCTCTCTCGCTAACTTCCCAGTTTGTGACATTTGCTCTGACGTTCTCAGAGGTTATTGTTAAGTCTAATATTGAAGAGTAGTCCAGCCTTTGAAATGTAGGTTTGTCTCCCTGGTTTACAATGACAAGATCGTTTGCCGCCATCCATTCAGTTATCAATTGTCCTCGTCTATCTGTATAGTTCATTCCCCATTGCGGAGACTTGGCATTAAAATCTCCCATTATAATGGCTTTCTCCTGGTTAAGTCTGGTTTGTCTGGCAATTCTATATAGTGTATCATCAAGACTCTGGATATCATCGTTGCCGGATGAATAGCAGCTATAGAAGGTGTACTCAGTCGTGGTGACATAAGTAAAACCTGGACCAGAGCCTTGTTTCCTTATAATGATATTAGGGTCCAATACTTTTATTGTTGTGTCAAGTTCCTCGTCGTAAACCCAGTCTTTTCGATTTCTGATTGCGTTACGATTTGGCTCGCTGATTGCTAATATTGCTGCATTTATTTCCTTAGCGGTCGCAAGAGCCATATCATGGGAGGGACGGCTTCTATTAATGTTGACTTGTAGTATTCTTATTTTTATATTGATTTGTGATTTCTATCGGTGCCTCCGTCTTTCTCAAGTCTTGGATTTTTGGACATTTTGGGTTTCCTGTCTGATGTCCCTCTTTCTGGCAGTGTACGCAGAAAGCGTTATTGTTACACTTCTTTGCCATATGACCCTCTTTTCCACAGTTTAGACAAAATCGCTCTCTATCGGGGCCCTGACATTGTGTTTTAATATGCCCATATCCCCAGCATTTGAAGCATTTTGTTTCTTTTTTCCTCTCAGTGATCCTGCAAATCGTCCATCCAATTCTGATTTGTTGCATTTTTAACAACTTTTCTGCATCCACCTCGGGCATTACTATGGTAACATTTTGTTTGTTTCCGTAGGCTGGTCGTAAGGCTCTTACTTCGAAAGTCTCTGGTTTGACAGATATCGATTTGGAAACGGTTTCTCGTATTTCGTCCTCAGTTACAACTTCATCAAGGCCTTTTACATGAATGACCTTTTTGGATATTAAAAGAGATGACGTCGCGTTCGGAATTTTTTCTTTGATTTCCTTCCTTAGTACCTCGGCTTTATCAGAACCATTTTGGATAGTAAGGAGTAATTGTCCGTTCTTTGTTTTGATGACATCCTTTATGTCTACGCCTATATCGCTAGGATTTACTGACTGTTTAACTAATTTCAATAGGTCAGCGTAAGAGCGGTCCTTCATCCCTATGAGGAGAGCCTCATGCTTGTGTCTTCTCGTATACTTAGTGGCGTCGTCCTCATTAGTGTTGGTATTGATCCTGCCACCTCTGGATGTTTTGGTAGTATTTATAGGTTGTTGTGTTCTGTTGTTAGGTCTATATAACGTGATATGTACATTTGTGTCTGCGAATAGGTATTCCATTATTCGTACAAACATAAGCCCCTCTATTCCATCGAATTCAGGTAAAGCAAGTTTAGTATACTTTTGTTTTGTCACGTGGTTCTTGATTGTTTTCAGGGTCTGAAAAATGGTCCTATCATCAGGTTCATTTTGTGCCCCACCATCTGCTATTATAGGGTAGTATATACATCTGGAAATATGTGTCATAGTTCCACTGCTATTTGGGAATCCTAGTGAATGAGTCATCATAGCCACTTCTCCTTTTTTTTTGTTTTGTCTTATGAGACCGTCCATTCCTCCAAACTTGTTTATGGCTGTTCTTATTTCTCTGTTATCAGTTTCAAAATTCTTACTACAGGGAAGTATAATTTCAGATCCATTTGAAGTTTCCCATATGTCGCCCTGCTCCCGTGTACTTTTCGGGAAGATCTCATTTTCCCAGTCTTCTTCAGTTACTTCTTGAAAATTTATAAAGTTTTGTTCCCGCATTAAGTATTGTCTTCGGGCTATTTTTCTTCCAATCTTCTTACAGTCTTCACATTGTACGTCTATCTCACTGTGTGTTAACGAACTAGTGTTCACATCTAATTCCTTGTTATGCTTTCTCTTCAGCGACTCAATCTGTCCCCGTAGTTTTTGGTTTTCTTCTAGTAATGTTTCTTCTCGTTTTTTTGTTTCTAAATCATCAACTTCTTGTTTTGTCCAGTCCATCAAATCTATACTTTGCAGTTTTTCGGCGTGCAGGGTCAGACGGCTGGCTATTTCTTTTAGTTCCTGTTTAGGTTTATACATTTCTTTGAGTGTAATGTTTAATTTCTGTATTTGCAAGATAACATTTTCTATAGCGTCTTTATATTTCTCGACTTTAGTTCCCATGTTATTAAGATCGGTGCTTGATGATTGGTCCGTTCTCTTTCGCTTGTTTGGTTGCTCTAGTTCTAGCATCTCCCTTCTTTCGAACTTATTAAATACTTGGTCTTCTACACCAGGCAAGGAGAAGGTTCTTAATCTAGGTAGTGTTCTGTTAATCGAGTCTCTTCTTGTGAACGGGTTTACTTCAGTCGATTGTTCTGAAATTTGGTCCTTTCTCGCGGTACTGATCTGTATCTCATCTTTACTATTATTACTACTATCAATCACAATATCCATGCTTTTTGTTCGCCAGCGCATCGTGCGCAAGGGAGCGGGCCGAAAAAGCTGGGAACGGGTATACCCTCAGTTTCTTCTAAACTTACTCCAGTTCCCTGGAGCCCAGCCTTCGTTTTCCCTATCCCGGAAAACTCGGACGGATAGGGGCTCGCTCGGGGCAATGCAGATTCCGATATCTACATTCAATGCGCACTCCCTGATCAAGGACCGAAGTGGCTCTATCTATCTATCTATCTATCTATCTATCTATCTTTTTTTTTTTTTTTTTTTTTTTTTTTTTTTTTTTTTTTTTTTTTGGAAAGGGGTAAAAGATCTTCTAAAGACGCACCAGCCTGATTATCTGGCGGCTGGCCAGTGTGGGATTCGGTCCCTCTAGGGATCCGCCTACCCACTAAAAACTTCCCCTTTTGCGTTGCTCTTTACCCTGGTATCCGCTCTCGCATTACTTCAGGATAAAGGCTGCCTAGATTCTACTTTCGTGTTCTTTGGTCTCTATTATGCCACGGACAACAGCATACGCTTGATTCCACGACTCTTCCGACTCCACTAGGCCTCCCATCATGTTGCCTACGTTAAATATCTTTTCGGTATTATGTCGGTAACTCTCTCTTAAATCTTGCCATCTAGGGCACATGAACAGTGTATGCTCAGCATCGTCAATTTCGTCACAGTATGTACATCTACTGGTGTCTGCTCTCCTACGATCATGCAGGTACTTTCTGAAACATCCATGACCAGAGAGTGCCTGCGTAAGAAAGTAATCTACGTCCCCGTGTGGTCTACCCAGCCATATCTGTATATTTGGTATCATGGTCCATGTCCATCGCCCATAGGTTCCATTATTCCATTTCTCTTGCCATCGGGTCAAAAGATTGGTTCTAGCAGTAGTTTTGTCCAAACCATTATAAACCTCCGTCCTCTCCTTTATTTGGAGTTCTATGGGGGCAATTCCTGCGATTACCCCAACTCCCTCAGCCGATATGGTCTTGTACGCGCTACATACCCTGATAGACATAGTTCTTTGTATCTTAGTGAGGCTCTGGATCAGTTCCTTGTTGTCAGTTACCGAATGCCACACGGGTGCTGCGTATAGCAATTGTGAGTGGACCACACTTGCAAGTATTTTTCTTTTGGATGCCCTAGGCCCGCCCACGTTTGGCATAAGGCTGGAAAGTGCCGAGACGGTCTTTTCTGCTTTTACGATGGTCTTTTTTATATGATCGCGAAAAGTCAGTTTGGTGTCCAGCCATACTCCAAGATATTTTATTGCCTTGCTCGGTACGACCACAGTTTCCTGAATATTAAAGTTTATCGGCAATATTTTTCTTTTTGTTGTGAGCAATATGGCCTCAGTTTTTTGCGGTGCCAGCTTAAGTCTATTCCTATCCATCCAATTGGCCACCCGTTGCAACCCTGCGTTTGCGGTATTCATTAGAGAATCTTCAGTTTTTGCGGTAACCACCATAGCTACGTCATCCGCGAAGCCAATGAGAGTTACTCCTAGCGGCATTTCTGTTTGGAGTAGGTCATCATACAGGATGTTCCACAGGGTTGGACCCAATACCGATCCCTGCGGGACGCCGCTGCTTATTTCTATCGCCTTCTTCTTCCCGTCTGCTTCTAGGATAATGGTTCTCTGCGACAGATATGACGCCATAATACCAACTAGATTTTCGTCCAAACCTCTTTTTCTAAGGTACTCTAGTATGAGCTGCCATGATGCACTATTAAACGCGTTTTTAACATCTAGCGTTATAACAGAGCACAGTCTGCGATGCGCCGCGGAGTAAGCTGCTGCCTCTTTGGCAAGTCTGACGACCTCCTTGAGAGCGTCCACTGTTTGTCGACCTGTTCTAAATCCAAACTGCCTTTCCGATAGTCCACCGACGCGTTGTAGCTCTCCATTAAGCCTAATAAGTATTAGATGTTCATACAGTTTGCCCTCCACGTCCAAAAGACTGATTGGTCTAAACGATTCAGGGTTATCCAGAGGCTTGTCACCCTTTTTTATTAGTACTAGTTTCGCCTGCTTCCAGGCAGCCGGAAAATTTGAACTTGCTGCCAGTCCATTGAAAACATCAAGCACGTAATTTGGTCTATCAGCTGCTAATTTTTTAATAATTTCAGCTGGAATATTTCCAGGTCCTGGTGCTTTTTTGTTCTTTAGCTTTTCGCTTGCAGCTTTTAGCTCTTCGATGGTAAAATCTATGAAGTTGTCGTCCAAATCACAGTTGAAATTTACGGGTTGGTGGACTGGAAATAGGTGTTTTACCACTTCTTCCATGGTTTCAATTGCCAACTTTGGTTTCGGAGGATAGCCAATTAGACTCTGCATGACTATTTTATACCCATTCCCCCAGATATCACAGTCAACGTTGTTACACAATGATTTCCAGCTCGTTCGTTTAGCTGCTTTAATTTCATTTCTCAGTCTTAGTTTGCTCTCCTTATACTCCTCCCATAAGTGGTGGTTTACTTGATGCATACCTCTTCTTGCTATTCTTGTGTATGCTCTTCTCCGTCTTATGCATTCCTTCCGAAGATTTGCTATATTTTCATTCCACCAGTATACTGGCTGCCTTCTTAAACTACTTTTTCTCTTTGGCATGGAAGTATCACAGATTTTTGCTAAAGTGCTAGAGAAGCCTTTTGGTGAAGTTGCAACTGCATTTGGCTCCATTTCGTCTATGGCACGCCTTAGTTTTTCTTGATCCAGTTTCCTTATTTGCCAACCCTCATTGCTATGTTGCTGTTTGCGAGTCCGTGCTTTTCCTGCTATATCAAAGACTATGTAGTTATGATCACTTAGAGACTCTCTCTCGCTAACTTCCCAGTTTGTGACATTTGCTCTGACGTTCTCAGAGGTTATTGTTAAGTCTAATATTGAAGAGTAGTCCAGCCTTTGAAATGTAGGTTTGTCTCCCTGGTTTACAATGACAAGATCGTTTGCCGCCATCCATTCAGTTATCAATTGTCCTCGTCTATCTGTATAGTTCATTCCCCATTGCGGAGACTTGGCATTAAAATCTCCCATTATAATGGCTTTCTCCTGGTTAAGTCTGGTTTGTCTGGCAATTCTATATAGTGTATCATCAAGACTCTGGATATCATCGTTGCCGGATGAATAGCAGCTATAGAAGGTGTACTCAGTCGTGGTGACATAAGTAAAACCTGGACCAGAGCCTTGTTTCCTTATAATGATATTAGGGTCCAATACTTTTATTGTTGTGTCAAGTTCCTCGTCGTAAACCCAGTCTTTTCGATTTCTGATTGCGTTACGATTTGGCTCGCTGATTGCTAATATTGCTGCATTTATTTCCTTAGCGGTCGCAAGAGCCATATCATGGGAGGGACGGCTTCTATTAATGTTGACTTGTAGTATTCTTATTTTTATATTGATTTGTGATTTCTATCGGTGCCTCCGTCTTTCTCAAGTCTTGGATTTTTGGACATTTTGGGTTTCCTGTCTGATGTCCCTCTTTCTGGCAGTGTACGCAGAAAGCGTTATTGTTACACTTCTTTGCCATATGACCCTCTTTTCCACAGTTTAGACAAAATCGCTCTCTATCGGGGCCCTGACATTGTGTTTTAATATGCCCATATCCCCAGCATTTGAAGCATTTTGTTTCTTTTTTCCTCTCAGTGATCCTGCAAATCGTCCATCCAATTCTGATTTGTTGCATTTTTAACAACTTTTCTGCATCCACCTCGGGCATTACTATGGTAACATTTTGTTTGTTTCCGTAGGCTGGTCGTAAGGCTCTTACTTCGAAAGTCTCTGGTTTGACAGATATCGATTTGGAAACGGTTTCTCGTATTTCGTCCTCAGTTACAACTTCATCAAGGCCTTTTACATGAATGACCTTTTTGGATATTAAAAGAGATGACGTCGCGTTCGGAATTTTTTCTTTGATTTCCTTCCTTAGTACCTCGGCTTTATCAGAACCATTTTGGATAGTAAGGAGTAATTGTCCGTTCTTTGTTTTGATGACATCCTTTATGTCTACGCCTATATCGCTAGGATTTACTGACTGTTTAACTAATTTCAATAGGTCAGCGTAAGAGCGGTCCTTCATCCCTATGAGGAGAGCCTCATGCTTGTGTCTTCTCGTATACTTAGTGGCGCCGTCCTCATTAGTGTTGGTATTGATCCTGCCACCTCTGGATGTTTTGGTAGTATTTATAGGTTGTTGTGTTCTGTTGTTAGGTCTATATAACGTGATATGTACATTTGTGTCTGCGAATAGGTATTCCATTATTCGTACAAACATAAGCCCCTCTATTCCATCGAATTCAGGTAAAGCAAGTTTAGTATACTTTTGTTTTGTCACGTGGTTCTTGATTGTTTTCAGGGTCTGAAAAATGGTCCTATCATCAGGTTCATTTTGTGCCCCACCATCTGCTATTATAGGGTAGTATATACATCTGGAAATATGTGTCATAGTTCCACTGCTATTTGGGAATCCTAGTGAATGAGTCATCATAGCCACTTCTCCTTTTTTTTTGTTTTGTCTTATGAGACCGTCCATTCCTCCAAACTTGTTTATGGCTGTTCTTATTTCTCTGTTATCAGTTTCAAAATTCTTACTACAGGGAAGTATAATTTCAGATCCATTTGAAGTTTCCCATATGTCGCCCTGCTCCCGTGTACTTTTCGGGAAGATCTCATTTTCCCAGTCTTCTTCAGTTACTTCTTGAAAATTTATAAAGTTTTGTTCCCGCATTAAGTATTGTCTTCGGGCTATTTTTCTTCCAATCTTCTTACAGTCTTCACATTGTACGTCTATCTCACTGTGTGTTAACGAACTAGTGTTCACATCTAATTCCTTGTTATGCTTTCTCTTCAGCGACTCAATCTGTCCCCGTAGTTTTTGGTTTTCTTCTAGTAATGTTTCTTCTCGTTTTTTTGTTTCTAAATCATCAACTTCTTGTTTTGTCCAGTCCATCAAATCTATACTTTGCAGTTTTTCGGCGTGCAGGGTCAGACGGCTGGCTATTTCTTTTAGTTCCTGTTTAGGTTTATACATTTCTTTGAGTGTAATGTTTAATTTCTGTATTTGCAAGATAACATTTTCTATAGCGTCTTTATATTTCTCGACTTTAGTTCCCATGTTATTAAGATCGGTGCTTGATGATTGGTCCGTTCTCTTTCGCTTGTTTGGTTGCTCTAGTTCTAGCATCTCCCTTCTTTCGAACTTATTAAATACTTGGTCTTCTACACCAGGCAAGGAGAAGGTTCTTAATCTAGGTGGTGTTCTGTTAATCGAGTCTCTTCTTGTGAACGGGTTTACTTCAGTCGATTGTTCTGAAATTTGGTCCTTTCTCGCGGTACTGATCTGTATCTCATCTTTACTATTATTACTACTATCAATCACAATATCCATGCTTTTTGTTCGCCAGCGCATCGTGCGCAAGGGAGCGGGCCGAAAAAGCTGGGAACGGGTATACCCTCAGTTTCTTCTAAACTTACTCCAGTTCCCTGGAGCCCAGCCTTCGTTTTCCCTATCCCGGAAAACTCGGACGGATAGGGGCTCGCTCGGGGCAATGCAGATTCCGATATCTACATTCAATGCGCACTCCCTGATCAAGGACCGAAGTGGCTGGTCACGGACCTACGCTGCAGCTTACACCTCGGCAGAGCAAGCTCACATCAACTTTTCCCGGGTACGTGGTACTTAGTACTCCCAGTGGTCTACAGTGCAGGACGATCTCATGATTTAGGAAAGGTTTCTTAAAGGATACCCCTAGCCCTCGGATACCCTAATAGCGTCGGGGTTGGATTGATTTAAGGATCAGATCAGAGGATCCGGGGACGGGAAAGGAGTAAGAGGGAAGAAAACTATCTTTGGGGATAAGATAGATTCTAGCTAGGGCACCTCGGGTTTGCCAAGCCCGTACTCACAGAGTGAGCCCCCGAGGGGGATCTATCTATCTATCTATCTATCTATCTATCTATCTATCTATCTATCTATCTATCTATCTATCTATTTATCTATCTATCTATCTATCTATTGTAAGTATTATACTAAAGTAAGTTGATAAGTATAGTTTTAGATTCACAACTTTCTAATAATGATCTTTTGAAGTGTGTCTGGGTAAAAATGATATTAATTAGTTCCTTCCTAATTTTTCAAAACTGGTGAGTCACTTCTGTTTACCTACCTTGCTTGCAGTTAAAGTAAATATTTTTACATACACCTACACTTTCTCTTATGTTTAACAGCTTGTAGTAATCCTTATTTTTCTGTAGCTTGTAGTTTCTAATAACTGTATAACTACTCTACTCTACTAACTGTAATAAATAAATACTCACTTAAGTACTTACTGCATTGCCTTCTATAAAATACAAGTTTAGAAAATGTTTTTGGTTTAAATACTATTAAATGAGTCTGTGTATAGGTACGGGACAAACAATTTGTTTGTAGTTAAACATTGGATATATGTATACCGTTATTGATATTCTTTAGTCTACTTATGGTTAGGTTAGTTCGGTTTATTTTCAAAAATACAGTTTAGCCTGAGATGAACTGGATAATGAAGTTAACTATAACCTATAAACCTCTGCATTAATGAGTTAATAAAAAAATTACATTTAATAAATTAAAATCCAATATAGGAAGAATAACATAGGTATTATATTTTTTCCATGGATTTGTTTGCAAATTTAGTGATAGGTATGAAGAGTATTTACTGGAATATGTTCCTTTAATTGGGTTTTACTTGTTTTCGTACAGTATAGGCTTATAAGTAGAATATACAGTGTCCTCGAATGTAGTCCTTGAGAGTGTAAGCTTTTACATGTGTCTCGGGGAGGGTACAGCTGATACCAGCATTACTACATTGCACCTGCTATGCAATTTAACTAGCCAATGTTTCTCTCCTCACTCTAATTGGGCAAAATATAAAAGTTTTCGTACCTATTGTACCTTATATCCTAATTGAAAAGAATTTTTTTTTCTGTTTCAGTCTAACCACACCCCTAGGCTTCCTTAGCTGTAATAATTATCAGTGAGAAAATCTAATTTCTTAAAAATATCATGACTTTAGTGTGTATATTGTATTCTTAAATCATATGTAGGTATCTTTTTAATTTAAATATTCTAAATAAATATATTTTGATCATATTTTCTTTTATTATGATAATTCACTAGACATTGTTTTATAATTAAAAAAACAGTAATAAAAACAATTCATGTGTAATAAATTTTAAGGTTTTGATTCAATTTGGTTGTAACATTACTATATAATTGTGTTCCAGAAGATATATTTTTAAATTGGTTAGAAATTAGTACAAGCTGCTCACATTTACTTATAAGGCGAGCAGCTTGTGTATTCCTGCCAAACATATATCTTTTGAAATCCAACTGTAATGTTACAGTCAAATCGAATCAAAACTAAAATTTATTTAAAAATTATAATATATTTTCAAATATTCCCGCGCATTTCTTCAGTCGGTATGTCAGATTTCTATAATGCCATCATGGCATTATCGGTAAAATATAATTCTGTTTTGCCGGTGGGTTAGCCATGCAGTTGGTTCATAGATGGCCCATGTTTCGAAACTTTAACATTGTTGTAACATTTCTCTAACCTTTATTGTTCTGTGGACGGAATGAATTAACCTAATTGTTTTTCCACCTCACTTGACTTCCAGCGGTCGACAAAGACAAGCCTTTCTAAATCCACGAGTGTTTAAGTCATCGTCAGAGGATTTTGGGTTTAGAGGCTTTATTTTCTGTTGCCGTTAACTTTGCTTTGATTTATGATTAAATTTTTGGTTTGCCGATTCCGAGGCGACAGAAAACCACTACATGCGATTTTGTGTTGCAGTTGTTCGCTGTGAAGGTAAGTTTTGCAATACCGTGCTGTTTTTCTGTGCCATTCCATCAACCTTAGTCCTAAAGTGCCTTCTGGGGCTTTATTTTAGTTAAGTCAGGTCACAAGGACTAAATGGGGCCGAGTTTTTGGAGAACCCACCACCTCGTGAACCCCCTAAAACAATTATTAGGACCCTATAGAAGCTCCGAATAGGTAAGTGCAAGCACTTTCTTTCATCATTTTCCCTGTATATTACTGCTAAGTCCCCTAATTGAACACCACATGCTATTCTCAGATAACTATGTGTTTTTAACGTATAACCGAGGGTATAAGGGCCTCGTTATCTAAGTATTGAATATGTTTTTATTTTGTTGTATATGGCACAAGTTTACTTAAAGGCCAGTGTTACATGACATTTTAATTCATGCAATACCGGGTGATCTATATTATATGATATCTTATTCTCTGATTAATTTAATTACTCTGTTGTTTTGCTTACATTTGTTGCTTTCCTACTAATTGCATAACTTAATCAATCAATCCTAATTTTAAAGTGGACAATAAAAGAATTGAGCAAATAAATTTAAAATGCTACCGCTGTTCTGGGTGTGTCCTGAATATAAGATATTTTAAGTGCTTCAAAATCAAATCAAATATACTTTATTGTTAAAAGAATGCTATATTAACAAAGTAAAGTTACAGGCTATTACAGATTACAATTTAAATCATTTAAACATCCACAGACATAAAATAACTTAAACAATGTAAATGTACCTGCACAAATCAAAGCATTCACTCCTTACAGAATAAATTAATTAGCATATTTAAGGGAGTTTAGAGCCATATAGTTTGGACAGTTGCTGATTAATTTTGAATTTCTTGGTTACATATCGTTGCAGTAATTGGTGTATTTTCCTTTGCGTCTAATCTGTCAATACTGTAGGGTGGCCTGCTTTTTAAGTGATGTTGTTATCTCCTCCTGTTGTCTACTGCTTTCTAAGCATTTTAACATTAATTATATTATATTTTAAACGCTATCCAGACCTAGTGCTATTATATATTATGTTTTATTTATTACATAATGAGTGGGTTTACCCCAGCCAAAATCAGCAGCTTTCAGTTTAAGATTGTACCATCGAGCTTCTCATTTATCTTATTTTACATAACAATAAGTCATTGTTTTAATTATGATTATGGACATTTTAAGCTACTTTATGGTACAACAATTTCAACTAAAGTTTAAAAAAGAATAAGAATCAGTAAAGCCTATATTGGAGTAATAACTTAATGTAAGTTTACCAATATGTCAAGAGTTTATGGTATTCTTTCTTTGATTACTTATACTAAGTTATAAAAATCACAACGAGGCATTTTTGATTGCACTAGGGTTTAATTATCTCTCTTTTTGATCTCATCATATCATGGTTATGTAATTCCCTTTTTTTATTATGTCCTGGCTTAATTGAATTAATACTTAGTTTGCTGTGTTAATATTAATATTTTGACATCACTTGTGCTAAGGTCAGTTGGGGCAAGCGCACCCCCTAAATTAACAGGTTAAAAATTATTATCTGTTTAAAATGTATCCAAGTTTTCGTGCCGTTAATTCTTTTATAGAAAGTTGATAATATTATAAAATGCATTCTGTTTATGATAATATCATAAAATACTATATTTCGTAAAAGACCTACATGTTTTTTTTTTATTTTTAGTGACAGGGGGTCGCATTTGTCCCGCTAGATGGGCAAGTGCGTTTTATGATGTTACAAACTAATGTGCGAACGATAACTTTTATTGGGGCAAGTGCGCTTAACCCCAAAGTTTCTGCTTTTTTTGGAATTTACATAATTGTTTTATATTTCGTAGTTCAAGAGGTATAAACTCATACGTGAATATTAAAATACTCAGCAAATATGTTTTCCATATGTATGTATATTTTTAATGTACAAAATAATTAACGGAAACAAAGTTATTGTACGTCAAATCCTTCAAATGATATTTCGCCTCTTCTTTCAATGACTGAAGTAGGCAGTAGCATTGTAATATCATCGTCATAGACCTCTGAAATGTCATCAATATCTGGAAACTTAAACAGTGATTTTTTGTTTAGCAGTTTTTTTTTCTGGCAAATTTTACCATGTTATTTTTATCTATGATTTGACCGACGTACCATTTAATGGATCTCTTTCCTGCAAATTTTACAAGAACCCAATCACCAATGGTCTTTTGTGAAATTTCTCTCTCGTACTTTTTTTTTTTTTTTTTATTATGATAAGGCACAGCACTACAGGATAAATCCTTTATGGCGCTCTAGGAGCGGTGCGTGTGCGCAGGAAACGATTCACGTTGGTCTTGAATCTTTGGAGACTATACTCGTTGGGGAAGACGATCTCAGGGAGGTCGTTCCAGAGTACTTAGATTGCTCTCTTTGTAATTGCCTTTCGTTGTCTGCAAACTGTTCAAATGTTTCATATTCATCATCTTCATCATACGTAATATTGTCATCAACTTCGCTATCTGAGGAAACAACGGGTTCTTGAACTTTTTTCTTCTTTACTCTTTTGGTGTCAATTTCTTCTTTTTCTTTTAGACGTTGTACAACCTCTTCTCTCGTGATACTTTCGGCTCCTTTAGCTACTCTTTTTTTTTTGGTTTCTTTACTAGCTCTTGTGACGATGTATTAGATTTTAAAGTAGTTAATAAAATTTCCTCAAATGAAACCTTCTCTTTGGCGGTATTTTTAGATGGCTGGTCTTGGGCCGTGCTTGTAGATGGCTGGTCGTGGGCCGTGGTTGTAGATGGTTGGTCTTGGGCCCTACCTGTAGATGTCTGGGATAAATCTGGCTCATCTGTGCTTGTGGAGGGATTGTCACCAGTTATATGGGTGCTAATGCATTTATGTTCTTCCCATCTCTTATAGACCAACGGATCAAAACTGTGAGACTGCATAACATATTTATTATATGGATAAATACCACCTCTCATGAAACCACTCCGAATTATAGTAGGATTTGCCTCATTCCATACTTGTTGAAATAGTGTAGAAAATGTTTTTTTAATTATCTTTTTACCAGGATGTTGTCTTTGCCACTGGACCAGTTTTAAGTCCCATTTGTCTTTTAACGATTTAAAAACAGCTAGATCTAACGGTTGCAATAGATGGCTGGAATGAGCAGGCAATTTTAAAATCGTAATGTTTTCTTTCATTGCTTCTTTAATTAAATTTATTTCAAGGTGGGTAGAATGTTCGTCGTAAATTAAAAGTATCGGTCTTTTTTCCCCGAAATTTTTTAATAAAACTTTCTTGAAATAATTTTTAAACACTTCTTTTTTCGTCCATCCTTTCTTTGTTACTGCATATACCAGTTTTGGCCCATCAGGAATATCGCACGCTGTCCATTCATCACTCACATCTTTGCCTTTGAAAACTACCAATGCTGTACCTTTGTCGCCCGCTGCACTGCACGCCACTAATACACTGGTATTTTCTCTACCAGGACCACTTGTTGTTCGAGTGGCCGGAAATTCTATTTGACCAACTATTTTTGTTTTATTTGGATCAGAGCAAAATCTACTCTCATCTAAGTTCCAGATGTGGCTTGGTTTGTCTTCTAAATTAAGTTGATCGATTGTTGTCTTTAATAGATCAAAATATTCGTAAATAACAAATGGATCTAAACTATTTTTTCTGGCAACCTCAACCATTTGTGGCTTTTTTATAGATAGCCTATGTCTTTTACATAAGTGTGTAAACCAATCTGCTCCCGGATATCCATTTTTGAACTGAGTTTTAATCTTATTCTGATGTACAAAATATGCTACACTTTCTAGAACCTTGGATCTTGACAGTCCCAAACCCCATTTTTCCATTACTCTTAGCCCGTCTGCAATTTGTTTTTCTTCTTCAAAACAAATATCGGCACTTCTTCCAAATGTTTTGATTTTATACCCCTTTGCCTCTCAAAGTACTTCTCGGTATTTTATACAACCTACTGGCCTTCTTGAGACCCATTTTTCCCGTTGCAACGTCATTAACAGCGGCTTTTAATTGTTCTTTTGAATAAGCCGTTCCTCTATTCGTCTTTCGTTCATAGCATCTAACCATCTTTTTACCCTAGAACAAGAAAACGAACTTTATTTTTTTTTATTTACGGTAAAATCGCAAGTGTTGGGGCAAGAGCACCCCTGCGAAGCGCACTTGCCTCTTTCTCACATTTGTGCGGGGCTAGTGCGACCCCCTGATTATTATTGTTATACCTTATATTAAATGCTGCCATTATTTTTATATTAATAATTTTGCCCTTATATTGATTACAGACACATTAAAATGTAAAATAATACAAAATATAATGGTACTTACCTGGCTTCAAAAATTTATCTTTGAACTCGTCTTTAAGTTACCGGCGAATGCACTGACGTTTGCAATAATAAATGACAGAAAGAACTCTGCAATGTTGCCAAATCGATTTTAGTAGATGTTTTGAGACGTGCGTTACGAGTTAAGTTGTATTTGAGCACCAAATAACTTCATAAAAAAAAAAAAATATATACAGGGTGTTATGGAAATGACTTATTATTTTTTAACCCGTAAATATATAGGTCGAGACGAATTGGGGAAAAATTGCTATAAATGGCGCTCGAAACTAGAAATTCGAGAAAAATGCCTTCAAAAATTTAGGTCCAAAACACCTACGCGCCAATGACCCAAACAGCTGATTTGGGTAATTGTTTACTTTAGTGCAAATGTTGAATTTTTCGCTAAAATTTCGTATATAGGCTAATTAAGGGTAGCTGATCACAATTTTCCTTTTGCGTTTAGGCGGCAAATGCACTGGTTTTGAGAAAAAAAATGTTAAAGTTTTTCTAACTCACCGGTATGTTATTTTGCATGTAATCCTAAAATGTTGCTATTTCCAATAAAATATTACTTGTCGGAGTCATAGTATACACTTCTGAGTTGAAATAAACGAAATATGCCACAAGGAAACTCTGAAAAACGGGATAACTTGTAAGCGAACAGAAAACTCTACGTTATCTGGAAAAAGACGGGAGACAGCTCACTGACAGCTGGCCAAAAAAGCAGAAGCAAACTGCACCCATGTTGTCAGATTGTTAGTGTATTATAAATTGCCTATACTTTTTAATTCATTTTTATTAATTGAATGAATCCTATTGGCTCGAGCTAGCATATCATTCTCCTGGATGGAAACCATTAATAATTACAAGAAAAAGAAGAACAATCTGGCAACGTGAGTGCAATGAATCTGAAAAGAGACGCTTGTACTTTGTCGGCGTATTAACAACGAATTTAATTAAATTTGTGCCTTTTCCATTGTTTTTTTGCTAAAATGTTGTTCTTATTTTATGAACAGATAGTTTGGTGAAAGTTTTATCACATATTTTGAAGGGAAAACCATAAAATCTAGGAAATTGAAGACATCCTTACAAAAGAATACCCTAACCTGTAAGTGAAAAACTTTAACATTTTTTTTCTCAAAACCAGTGCATTTGCCGCCTAAACGCAAAAGGAAAATTGTGATCAGCTACCCTCAATTAGTCTATATACGAAATTTTAGCACAAAATTCAACATTAATTGCACTAAACTAAACAATTACCATTCCAGCAGTTTGTCTTGTCAAAAACACATGTGTTCAGGGGCATTGAACTATCATGGAAGGCGCACATAGTCCGGTTTTAAGGTATTTTACAAAATTCAAAATACTTCCGATTTTAGAAAAAAAAACTATCAAGTGTAACTCTAGACCACCTCAGGAGTGGCCCCTTAAAATATAATAAGTCATTTCCATAACACCCTGTATATATAGTTATACAGAGTCGCACTTGCCTCAAATACGCACTTGCCTCAACTGACCTTATACATTTGTATATTTTTCTGATTGGTGTATATAATTAATTTTTAATTGATGATGTAACTTTAGTACGTAGGCGTACTTGCTGGCTTTGTAATTCAATTTTATTTTAAGATTTGTAATTTAACTTTATTCTTTTGGTACTTAACTTAAATATTAAATTCATTTCTTTTTTTAAACTTAAATCAAAACTTGACTTGGGCATTTAAATTTTATTTGCATTTTACAGTGATTCACTTCGATGATTTATTTAACTCTTCAAATTCAATTTAAATTAAGCTTCCATGTATAATTTAACATTTTTATAGTCACTTGACCTTTTTTATAGTTCCTTTTCCCTTGTGCTTATTTTTATTTAGTTCATTTTGCTATTTTAATTATTTTACTTTGTTATAAAATTACAATATGAAGGGAAAGGGAACCAGGTCAGTTTTATTAATAAGCCCTCAGCTAAGACATTTCTTTCCTTTTTTTTTTGATAGAGTATTTTCTTCTTCTCTTCTCTCCTGTCTTTTTACTGCCTTTGTCATTCACTTCTTTACCAGCTTTCATCGCTGTTGGAAGAAGTTCACCGTCTACATTACAAGATCCGCTTCACCACTTTATAAGTGTACAGGTTTAAGAACTAAACCCCATATTTTTTTTTTTTATTTCAATATGAAGCCACCAATAATTTTATTCTATTTCTTTTGTTTTATTTATACAGCTCCCCCGTGCCTTTTTTTTTCACTTGTGTTTGCTTGGTGTCAGGTTGCACGATCAGGGCTAGCTCCACGACCATCTTGGAGGTTTTCAGCTTTTCCTGTGGCAAAGCTGGTGGCGCTTGTTAAACCCCCTCCTGCGAGCTAGGGCAATTGGCACGCGTGCTCCACAGCTAGTGCTGCTCGTGCTCTCTGACCACCACTTATCGGTTAATTTAATTACTCTAATTATGTTTTTTTTTAGTAAATTTTAAAATTACGTTTGGCTTATTCAGCGGTGCTCATCACAGCATCGCTGAATAGTACCATCTCCTCTTTTTTTTTTAATAAAATAAACAATTCTTTTTTGATTGTTTATTTTATTTTTCACGAAAAACAAAAAAACAACAGTGAAATACGCGTTTTACAGTTGGTCCTTAAATAGGCCTCACGAGAGGTCCAAAAAAAAGTCGGAAACCACCGGGTCAAATTTAAATTTGCCGAAATCCGAATTAACGGTAAATCAAAGGACTGGCTCTAAAAAACACACGTGTAGTTTTAGAGGTTATGTGGCAAAAATCTCGATCATCAATCACATAGTAAACTTACCAAATAGATGCCTCAAACAAAGCTACGTGTGGAAAACTCAGAGATAGAACCGGTTTTCCATTTTTGTCCACAAAGTTTAGTCTGCGACCAGCATCATAGTGTAATGGCTAAATGGCGCCACCAAGTTCACTAGGCAATTGACCATCAGTGAGTCAATGCCGAAGGTGCCATTGATCCATTTATGTTTAGATTAGGAATGTGTTGTTTAATGTATAGTATTATATTATTGATAACATGAACGGTAATTGACCGAGGACAACTACTTGAAAGGTTGTTCTTCGTACATTGTAACATTGTATATATATGAGAATTGAGGACTGATTAAATATATAGTATTTATTATGTAGAACTAGATACTGTCGTTTTCTTATCGTATCCTGACTACATTGTTACACAACGAACCAAGAACATTACATGGCAATCCTACCAGTCGATTCGTTGCCAGTCGTACCAAAGTTAAAGTAATTACAGTGTGGTACAAAGTTATTGCAGTGTGGAATAATGGGATCATCTCAAACAAAGGAGAAAGTCATCATTAGCCAAGCAGGCAATAGCGGAGGCACTTCAAATGGCGTGCAAAATGGTGCAGTAGCAGTGACTTGGAAATAGGCTTTGGGAATAGTGGCCTTTGTAGCAGTAATACTCATAATGGTGGCATATGCAGTACAAAAATTCAAAAAGCATATAGAGAAGAAAGTACAGCAAGAAATCAGAAGAAGCCAAGAACTCATCTGATAGCCCAAGTGTGCAAAATTAGCTCCAAGACGAAGACGATAAAAAGGTTAGATATTAATTAATAAAAACATTTTATTTTTTGGGGATTATAATTAGTTAATGTATAGCATACTAGCACAGTGCGACGAATTTTACAAAAATTGTATTAAATTTTACGAAAATTTACAACGAGAACCCAAAGAGCGTCGTGAAAATTTAATTAGAGTAAAAAAGTTATATAGTGACTTAGAAATATTAGATAACAAATAAGGTTGGCTAAAAAATGAGATCAACACTGATCAAGACGAGCCCAAGTTAGGAGAATATTTTCTAAGAATAAGCAAGTATTTAGAAAAATCTAGGGAAATTATTGTAGAGCGAAGAGAGATTGCAGATCAAATTAGTAAAAATAGTAAAATAGACATAATGACTGAAAAATTTGATATTAGGGTCGCAGCGTCCTTGTTACCCTCTATGGACGGTACCGAGAAAGCTACGAAACAGCTTATTGATGCTATCGAGTTATACAGTGAAATGCTGGATAACAATGAAAAAGTATTTTTAATAAAATATATATTAAAAGTTAAAATTACTCAAACCGTGAAAATAAGGTTACAAAAGGAGTATGAGAGTGTAAAAAATTTATTAATCGATATGACCAAACATTTAATTGCTAAAAAATCAACAGCCGTTTTGTCAACACAGTTGCATAGTACAAAACAAAATAATAAAAGTATAGAAGATTATGCTAAAATAATAGAGCAGTTAATGTTAGACCTTACTATAACACAGGCGGATAACGATGATAATGCTATTAGCTTATTAAAAAGTGTTAATGAAAAAATTGCAATAAGTACGTTTGCTAACGGACTTAGGGACAACGACTTACGAACTATAGTTAAAGCTAGAAATTGTTTAAATTTAAAGGATGCTGTTATAGCAGCCAAAGAGGAAGAAATAGTAAAAAATATAAATATTCAGTCAAATAACAATCTATTTTTCACTCACGGGAAAAATAAACATTTTAATAATACACATAGATCTTTTACGCGAGGTCACGGTGTAAACAGAAAAAACGGAAAATTTAATTACAAACCAAATTACAAAAAATCACATGGCTAGGCAAAATCAGAAAAACAAACACAACAGTAGAGGTCAAGGTCGAGAGAATTTTACGCGGCGAGCGTATGTTGTAAACAATGAACGTGACACGAGTAAGCAGTTTTTTCGTGTCTAGGTGTGAATGACAACAAAATAGGTAGTAGTTATAATATAAACGCATTAAATTATATATACGTAAAATATGGAGTGAATGAGTTAAAATTTTTGCTAGATACAGGGGCTAGTATAAGTTGTATTTTTGCTGATTATGTGGAAAGATGTCAAATAGACACATCTAATAAAATAAAAATTAAAGGTATTACGGGATCTACATTTTCAATGGGAACAGCTAATATTTTATTTTCTATTAATAACGAAAAATTTAAACATAAATTTTGTGTCGTTGATAAATTCGACTCTAGTATACATGGTGTATTAGGGTCAGATTTTTTCATCAAAACGGGAGCAATAATAAATTATGAAGATTTCACAGTATCATTTTATAACGAGGACAGAAAAATTCAAACATCATTGCAATCTAATAGCGATGATTATACGATTATACCACCCCGGTGTGAAGTAATAAAATATTGTTATACCGAAAGCACCGATGAATGTGTAATTTTTAATGAAGAATTGTGTGAAGGAGTGATTGTGGCCAGTATTATAGTAAAACCCGAGAAAAATTTTATACCAGTAAAAATATTAAACGTAAACGAACGAGAAGTCAGGTTAAAAAATTTTCAACCAAAAACAGAAAACTCGTCATCTTTTAGGATATGTAGTTTTAAGGATGAATGTATATCTGTAAATCGTGTAGAAAAGGTTTTGGAATTGGTAAATGCTCAGTCAACAAGTAGGGAAGAAAAAACTTCTATTGAAAAAATTTGTGCGAAATACGCTGATGTTTTTCAATTAGAAGGAGATGCTTCAACAGTAACTAATTTATACCGTCACAAAATTCACTTAAAACCTGACGCCAGTCCAGCGTATGTAAAGCCATACCGGTTACCACATGCACAGAAAAGTGAGATAAATAAACAAATCGACACTATGATCCAAAATGACATATGCGAAAGAGCAGTTTCAGAATGGAATTCACCATTACTTATAGTGCCCAAAAAGGTAGATCATAATGGGGTAAAAAAGTCAGGGGTAGTTTTGGATTATCGCTTACTAAACAAGCAGATAAAGGATGAGAAGTGGCCTTTGCCTAATATCACGGAAATTTTAGATTCATTATCCGGAGCCCAATATTTTTCTCACCTAGATCTAGCTCAGGGGTACTACCAATTAGAACTAGACCCTAAGAGCAGGCCTTGTACCGCATTTTCAACGGACAAGGGGCAATTTCAGCTCGTTTGCCTATAGGGTTAAAAATTAGTCCAAGGGCATTTTCTCGATTAATGACAATAGCTATGTCAGGATTAAATAGTGACTCGTGTTTTGTTTATTTAGATCATTTAATTGTATTTGGAAATTCACTACAAAATCATAATATAAATTAAGTAAAAGTTTTGGAAAGACTCAGGAAAGTAAATTTAAAACTTAACCCGAGTAAATGTAAATTTTTAAAAAATGAAATTTTATATCTAGGACACGTTATTTCGGCGGAAGGTATATCACCAGATCCAGAAAAGACTGTAGCAATGTCAAACTATACAAAGCCTAAGAGTACAGATGAAGTGAAACGATTTGTAGCTTTCGCGAATTACTATAGGAAATTTATAAAAAATTTTGCCGCGTTAGCTCAACCTCTCAATAATTTAACTAGGAAAGGAAAAGCTTTCGTGTGGGACGACGAATGCGAAAAGTCATTTGAAAGACTAAAACAAGCATTAGTCGACCCACCAGTTTTACAATATCCAGTTTTTCAGCCGAGAATGAATTTATACTCAGAACGGATGCAAGTGGTACAGGATTAGGGGTAGTTTTGTCAAACTCCGATGACCGTCCTGTCGCTTTTGCAACATGAAGTTTAAATAAGGCAGAAAGAAATTATTGTACTATTGAAAAAGAACTTTTAGCCATAGTATGGGCAGTGAAACAATTTAGGCCATATTTATTTGGCAAGAAATTTAAAATACTAACGGATCACAGACCGTTATTATATTTATTTAATATGACAAATCCCTCAAGTAGACTCACAAAATTCAGGTTAATTTTGGAAGAGTATGACTTTACAATACATTAAGTAAAAGGCTCGGATAATGTAACAGCTGACGCGTTATCACGAGTAAGCATGAATGTGAAAGACTTAAAAGAAATGAGCGCAAAAGTAAGTGAAAGTATAAATGTTATGACGCATGCTCAAGCTAGGAACAGACAAACAGGAGTTAGGGGAAGCGATACTGACACCGATAGGATTGATCACCCTGTAGTAGTGGAAGTACTAAAGCGCCCAAGTGACACAGTTGAGTTAAGACTGATGTCAGATTCAGAGTTTAAAAATGCTGAATTCCTAGGAGAATATAAACAGTACTATAAAAATTTCGTTTATGATGTGAATTCACACATAATTTTTTTTAGACCAGACTTACCGATCAGTGTAATTGACTTAGGTACATCACTGAGGCGTGAGAATGATGCAGGAAATAACTTGCTAGTATCAAAAGCAAAGCAAAAACAGATATTCGATAGAAATTTTAAACATGTTAGTTATAATAAGGGAGCATTAGTTTTACTTAAAAACTCAAGTCAAGATAATAAGTTAGAACCATTGTATAAAGGTCCTTATACAGTATTAGAAGATAGGAATACAAATTTAGTGTGGGTCAATGCCGAAGGTGCCATTGATCCATTTATGTTTAGATTAGGCATGTGTTGTTTAATGTATAGTATTATATTATTGATAACATGAACGGTAACTGACCGAGGACAACTACTTGAAAGGTTGTTCCTCGTACATTGTAACATTGTATATATATGAGAATTGAAGACTGATTAAATATATAGTATTTATTATGTAGAACTAGATACTGTCGTTTTCTTATCGTATCCTGACTACATTGTTACACAACGAACCAAGAACATTACAATAGTAAAACTTAACCGAATGACACAGATGACGGTTTTTTCGTCAACTTAAAAACGACACAGAATAACAAAATTTTACAACAATAACAGTCTAAAATGAAGATTGGATTCGTACATGAAGATAAAACCACGGACTTGCGATTCTACGACAACTACAATATGAAACAATAAATAGAACATAACCTGAAAATAACAACGTTACAGCACTTTTACTTTGATTTACATTAGTCAACACGAAAATTGTATACATTTTGCCTCCTTGTTTTTTCTTTACCCCAATGCAATGATCCCAAAGGAAATATTAAAAATTCCTAAGCCTTTGAACAATCCTAATTTTTACTGCGGATTTCGCGAGCTAATTTGGTAAAGATACAAATATTTGTTATGTAGGTGTAGAATGAAAACAACATAATCGTTTTTAGTAACAAAAGATATTTTGTTAATTTTCCGTATTCCAAGCCACTATAATTTAATAATTGGCATACTCAGCATCAACCAGTGTTTGCTTAATTAAAGCAACAACTCACGTCTGATTGTTAAATTATCTAAGACAATTTGCCAGAGTTCCTTAGTATGTAAAATGCTACCCGTGTGTGTATCGAAGAAGAGGTATAGAAACGTGAGATATCTTGTAGTAATCTACAACACGGGTTTTGATACCCGAGGATGTTAATGCATAAATAAGGCAACGTGCACTGCACCGAGTAATTGCATTGAGCAAAGATTGTTCTGGAAACTATTGTTGGCTTTATAATAAGACAAATTATGCAATGAAACTTATTCCAATTTAAATTTGCTCTATACATAATATAATATGTATTTTATTTCGTTTTAATATTCGGAAAATATTTCCCTTTTCTGTATTATTTTATGTACTCTTTTAATGGTGGTAAAAAGATACTCTGAATTTATTTCTTACAAATAAATATGGGGTTTTAATTAGATTTTTAAAGTTCATTTTTATTAAATTCAGCGGCTGCCAACGTTTTTCGCTTATTTCTGCATGTGTGATGTTTTATACAGGGTGGAAAACTTAAAATTTTGTATAAAGCCGATCTATGTCAAAAATGGTGTTGTGTATAGTAAGTATATAAAGGGTCCTGCAACTCAATTTTGTTGGCCTCTTAATTTATACAATTGGAGATCCAGATTTCGATTTACTACAGGGAAACACCTATGATAGGGGGGACTACATTTGGAAATTATTTTTAAATTTACAGGATAGTTCACAAATGCAGGACAAGTTAAACGTAAATGTTTTTAAATGGGACACCGCATATTTTTCCCCGAAAGTGGTTAGTTTCTTGTTGTTTATGTAACTCCAAAGTTTCATTCCAATCTGATTAGATTATAATTATTTTCCAAATTAGTTTGCATTTTTACGGTCTCAATAAATATGCCACAATCTTGTTTTCAATTTTACTTTGATGATTATTATCTGCAGACAACTTCGTCAGGGTTAGACCGGTACGATTTAAATGACTTTATGAGATGTTCCTAAACAGGATGCTCTAATTTCACTTTAAAATTTTTACAGTTTAGATTAAATGTAGTCAATGTTCTTAAATGGAAGATTCTGTATATTTCCTAAAAAATTGAAGCTCCGGCTAAGTCTCCTTATAATTGTAAAATATTTTTATTATTGTCTAGCGTTGTTAAATCATGAATATTTTCGGAAAAATTTAATATATCTTAATCAGATGGTCTGAAATATTGTAATATCTTATATTTCGTTGTACTTCTTCATATCTATATAACAAAATATTTAACGATATAAGTCTTCTCAGTCAAGTTGGTGTTATCTGTCCTCTAAAAATTTCATTTAATTCTGTACATTTAAAGGTTGAAAACCATGGAAAATTAATAATAATCATTGTCATAAATTACAACAACAATTATTATTGTCATTAACTGAATTTTTGACATTTATTGTTACTATAATTTGTATAATTGTCCTTATGAGAAGAATTAATAAATATGGTAACAGCCTAAAACTTTCCAGAGAGAAGATATCTTTAGGAAGTAATGTTAAGTGGTTAAAATAATGGTTTTGGCATAACTACCTACAGGCAGCGATAATTATGAATAAACCGAAAGAGACTGTATGAACCGAAATATATATGAAAATAAATAAAACAGTCTGCTCCACTGTTTTAATGATTGTTACCATAGCTTTGTTATTATCATTATTATTCATTAAGGTGAAATCAGTTTAAATCTGTAATTAGAAAAAATGTGGGGTGATGTGAATAAATATAGAACAAATCAAAATAATAAAAATTATTAAAAAATTATTATAATAGAGACAGAAAATTGAGAAAAATGAGTGCAGAATATTAAAATTTGATTGTAAAAATTGAACATGTGACTGACTTACCATACAAGAATAGTATATTACGTTACAAGACCGGAAAGTACTATTTTACAGGACGAAGCAGGCAATTTCCAGGGCGAGCCGCCAGGCGAGTCCTGGAAGCCTGCGAGTCCTGTAAACGTACTTTCCGGTTGTGTAACGTACAATATTTTTTTTTAAATCGACGCAAGACCAGTGGCGTACAAGAAAATTTAGATAATGGCTTACTACATTAATATAGTTTTAAACAGATTGAAAACTCTATAGTCAGGAATTTTTTTTATTTATAATAGTTATAATAAATATTATTTGATAATAGGTACTTAATAAATAATTAAAATTAGAATTATTCTAATAATTAATAATATCTATTTTTGAACTGTTATGTTAAAAGTACAATTTTTTTCTTTACACCAACATTTGAAAACGGCAAACGTTTTTTCATACTTGTCCCTGGACTTATGCGGCAACAAATCGTGAGTAGCTCTAGCAGCCGCTTCAGTTATTTCAAGAGGAATTTCACCTTCATCCACATTCATTTCCATAATATAATCTAACTTTTAACTTTTAAACACAATTTTTAATAAGCAGTATCAAATTTGACAGTTCGTTGCCATGAAACGCCATGAAAGAAACAATCAAGTCAAAGCCTACTTATTATGGGTTTGGTTCGTTTTCTCAAATATTGATCGGAATGTAAAAAAAGGGCCCGGTAAAGTAAAAAGAGGGACCGGTAAAGTACTTTACCGGTCCCTCTTTTATGACTTTCTGGTCTAGACCGATAAAATGACATTTTCCGGTTAAAAAATTGAGTAGAAAGTGGTTGCTTTCCGGTCGATTTAAAAAAAAAGAACTTTACAGCACAATATTTTTAATTTAGGACCTTAACATTATAGGACTATTGTTCTAAATTTAAAATTTAAATATGTAATTAAAATTGGGTCAAGTAAGTTGATGATTTGTGTTTTGCAGTTTTGTTTTTTAACTTTTTGAAAAAACTGTTACACCACATAGCTGCTTGCTAAAGAGTAGAGAAAATAAAATGGAAGGTATGGTAAAATACGATGGTCCTGTCATAATCACGTGTTGAATGGGTGTCACCCACTGACAATCGTTCAAGAAATATTGAAAAGTGAATAAAGCTGAAATATAACAACAAATTGCATATAAACTTAAATAGTAATATTGTTTTAATTAATTATTTTAATAGATAGTAAAAAGGTTAAAATGTTAAAACTTTATGAACAGATAGGCAGATGAACTTAACTGCTTAAAGTAGATATATCAATGTTAAAGGAGATGTATCAATATAGAGAATAATAGTGTCTTATATAAATAAGGATCATTGATGAAGGCTAAAAAAATAAAAGTATATAAATAATTGGAGTCATAATTGTTATAGAAAATTTAATGGTTTAAAAAAGGAGGCATTAAAAATTTATTTGATCATTAACACAGTTCAGGTTAGGGTCTTTTAGTATTTGTATTTCTAGGACCTCCAGTAGATTCAAAATAGTGCCCCAATTGCACGATATAGGGTCAAAAGAGTGATTTTCATTTATAATGTTGTTGGCGAAAGTTGATTTTGTATTTAAATCGGATATAGTTTTGTTGATTAGTTTTTTTTTTGTGTGTTCACTCACTCTGATAGAAATTTTACGACGTAACATGTGGCAATTTCAGTATTGGAATTTTGTCTTTGGTATTGATAATAAAATTTCTTAAAGGGGATGCTACCCTGAAACTTAAGGCAATGTAATGTTTTTTGAACAAGTTTGAGATTTTGTATGATATTGTATCAAAAAAGGATAATGAAAAATATTTAAGGGTTATGTTGTTGGTTTTGTCAAGAGACTAGATTCTAAAGTGAATCTATTTGTAAGTAAGAATCCCTTGTGAGGGAGTATATAATGTAAATTAGTTCCTTTCGTAAAACGCCAACTTACTGCCGGTTACTATTTTATCTCACTGTTTGTGTTAATTTCTTATTGGCATAGAAAAACTATAGCGGAACGCTAATTTGGGTACCCGACACCCCGACTAGCAGAAGTAGGTGGTCGCGCTTCGTAACGTCAAAAGAAAGGACTATGATAACATTGACGAGGGAAGTTCGAGGTTCCACGCGACCGATTCTATTCTGAAGGCACAAAAAAATGTGTTGTTTTTTCGGTTCTGTAATAAAAATCCTCTTTAGTGCCATTCAGTAAGTAAACTGTTTCACTCCTGCCAAGTTGTGGCTTGAAAAAGTAAAGTGCTCGTTTTCCGTCGGTTTACGACATTTCTTGTAGAATGGTAACACAAGGTGTGTTTCTCTGTTTCTCGTAGTGAAATATAAATAAATCACGCAGGTATATATTGCAGTGTGCCAGATTAACCTACGCAGTCTAATGTTGAAAGACTCTTATTCGTCAGGTGTAATACATCCGTAATTTAAGTAGTTAAAAGGATTCTAAAGTGAAGTTTAAATTTGGAAAATAGAAACCATTTTTAAATATAAAAAGTGTTTTACTGAATGTAGCGGTATACAGGGTATTTAATTAATATTGGGAAAAAATCCAGAATGAGTTTCCCTGCTTAAGAATATGAAAAAAAGTTCCTATAAACCCATGTCCGGAAATGCTTCGGTTCGGAGATACAATTTTTAAGCAAAAAAAAAATATGTACGTCACTGCCGTTTTCTTTTTTGATAACGCTGTCATGTCGGCAGTTTAATGGCTAATGCGAAGCACATTTTGGTAATTTTTGATTTCGACTTTGTTTAGCAGATAAATTCAATTTTATTAAACTCTGATATGGGCATAGCCAATGATCTAGTAACCATAGATAACACAAGCCATTCATAAATGCTATAAAGATGTGCTGACAAAATCGTTTGTAGGCAAGACGACGTGAAGACTTAGATGGCGCCGAGGGTAGGGATTACACTGCATTCATCTTAGAATGTGACAATGCTGAACCTAACCTATAATCCATCCATGCTTGATTATTATACTTTAAAATAACTAACTATAAAAAGTACTTTTATACACTAAAAACACAGCATAATTACACAAAACCGGAAAACACTCGGAACTTCAATAAAACCAATAGACTCTAAGTGAGAGAAATAGTAACGTCAGATTCGAATTTCGCATTTCAAAATTTCCTAGATATCAATTTTAGTTCAAATATCGACATTATTTCAAAATTTACTTAGAAAAAACAAACATATAAATAAAACTTTAGCACCCTGTATCTCCGAAACGAATGATTTGCGGACAAAGGTTCATAGGAATTTTTTTTCGTATTTTTAAGCAGGGAAATTCATCTTGATTTTTTTCACAATATTTATGAAACGAATCTGCATGATACTGTAGTTTATACAGTAACAATGTATGGTGGATAAAAATAAGCCCTGTTTCGTTCATAGATCAAAGTTTCAATTTGTGACAAAATACACAGGGTTCCATTAAAAAAAAAATGAGTTTACGCTTCTTGACACTTGAAATTAAAATTAGAGAACCCTGTATAAGAACATCTTGTAAAGTCATATAACTAGTACTCGTACTAGTACTCGTATAACCCTGCCGTCTACAGCAAAATTGTATTAAATCAATATCACTAAATTTCTTTTCTCTTTAAAATCACTAAATACATTCTGGCATATTAACTGCGACTGTCTAAAAGCAAAAAAATTGGGAAAATAATTAATAACCTGGCAATACCGCAACAGATTGGGAAAAAAGTGGGATTACATTAAATCAAGAGGGACATAAATTCCGGGTAACAATATTTAAGTTTAAGTTATCCCGCTTTTGTTCCAAATGTAGTCCTCTATCATAGGGTTGTTGCCCCTGTAGTACATTAAATTCTGTATCTATAATAGTGAAGAATTTAGGGACCAAGTAAACTGAAAGTAACACTGATTTGAGCTAAATTTACAATGAAAATAAAACAAATTTAAGAAATAACATTTTTATACAAATTGATAATTAGAGTCTATTAAGGAACTTGTGCGTTTAATGCACCAATTTGTCGGAGATACCCGAATCATGTTCTCGTTCCAGTCTACATAATTATTTTAATTAATAGGTAATATTGGACGAAATTAGAGCAAATGCTTTGGTCCCTTAGTCAGGCCCAGAAGCAATTTCGGGTACACTAAATCTCAACTTCTTGTTCTTGTTTTGCCCATTATCTAAACAGTAGAACAAGAGAACAAGGGAAGAACTCACTTGATAATTTCAATTTATAAATGCGAACTACGTGCCGTGACCCAGTCTAAATATTTGAGGGTTCACGATCTGTTGTTCATGTTACAATGGTCATAAGTCATGAAATTAGGATTAAAAAATTGTTGCTAAATTTTTTTAACCCATTATTGCGAATAATAATTTTCTTTTTCGATTTTTTTTTCTAATTTTTTGAGATGTTACTAATATTGACGTAATATTTCAAAGAAAAGTTATAATTTTGCGCAAAAAATACGCGACGATTTTTTTTACGTATTATACAGCGTCGTTGGTATGTATGGAAACGGTCGATTATTTCTTAAAGTGAAACAGCTAGCAAAAAATAATTAAAACAAAGATTTTAGGGTTTTTTAAAGTCTACAATAATTTTAAAAGAATAAGCATACAGGATGAATCAGAAAGCCGTAGGAAAACAAAGTTACCTTTTTTTTAATGGAACACCCTCTATCTTAGAATATTTTACGATTTAGCATTAAATTACAATTACTTTTTAGTAAATACATTATAAGTCTAAACCTAATAGTTTCCGAGATATCAACTATTGAAAAATTACATTTTTGAACTTTGACAGCCTCTAGCTTTCTAACGGTACGTCTTAGGGTAAAACGGCTTACATATCCCGATCTTAGTTTTCTATTATCTTCCTACTGGTGTCAACTTCCGGCTAAACCGGATGTAACTCAAAAGCCGGAAATATAGTACTTCCGGTTCAACCGGAAGTTGATATTTTTGGGAAGATAATAAAAAAGTAAGATAGGGACATGGAAGTCATTTCGCTCTTTGGCATAACATTAGAAAGCTGGAATCTGTCAAAGTTCAAAAATGTAATCTTTCAAAAGTCGATATTTTGGAAACTATTAGGTTTAGACTTATAATAGATTTATTAAAAATTAATTGCAATTTTATGTAGAATCCAAAAATATTTGAAGATATTGGGTGTTCTATTAAAAAAAAAGTAACTTTGTTTCCTTTTCGGCTCATCCTGTATAAATATTTTTTTTTTAATTCTAATAGACTTTAAAAAACCCTAAAACTTTTGTCTTAAATATTTTTTGCTAGCTGTTTTACTTTAAGAAAAAATCGACCGTTTCCATACATACCAACGACCCTGTATAATTATCATACGCCGGGCAATACGAGAATGAATAAAAAGCAAGAAAGGAATTTTGGATTACATTTTCTTTATAGGAGTTTAACAAAAGACTAACACAAGTTTGCATAGAGAAACATTATTTTTGATGATACTAGCGAAAACATGCTGCTAGGTGCAGGTTCACATTGCAATCTAGATATGAAAATTTAGTGCATTTTCCAAATTTACCACAACGGTGCTGGGTTTTTTTAACGTTTGACTGTAATTTTGGTTTAGGTCCACTGATAGAAGCCGTAGGTCGCAAAGATAAAATTGCCAAGACTATCCTTATACGAAACTCATAAAATTATTTCGTGTTCGAAGTGCTTGATGATACAAGTACCACATATTGACTACTGATCAATCTAGACAAAAAGAAAACATGGGTCAGTACCATTTTTTTTTACCTAATCTTAGATCTATACAAACCTTTTATTTGGTCACGCCTATCTACCTTCCTATTTCCTTCATGTGGAGGGGTATATGATGGTTGATCAACCTGTAGAATAGTTTTCGCCTTTTCGGACTAGCGTTTGCAAGAACCTTTCGGTTTGTAGACATTTTCGTCCTGCACATTTGATATCACAGTTACTTGACTATTGTCATGCCATCACGAATGGTGCAATGAGTCTTAACTCTTTGTTTAAATCTTTTGAGGAGCTTTTTCTCTTCGATCGGATCTTACTGTGCCGACAAAAAAAAACAGCTTATTTTTTAAAAAGGTGTCTGATAAGGTAATAGATGTAAAATAATTATCGAAGAATCACGGTCAATTGGAAAATCAATAAAGTACATGTAAATAAATAAATAGTACAACTTTTCTTCAGTATTTCGACTGTACAAAACTGTTTTTACAGGTAATTTGTCGTTTGTTTTTATCATTACAAGACAAAAGGAGGAAATACACTATCGGACAAAAGTAGAGCAACATTTTCGAAAAATGAAAGAAATCTCGATTTTATAATATTAAATGCATGATATCGTATTTAAATACATTGTGTCTTAAATATCGAAGTAGGCTGCTGTTATCGGCGGCAACAGCTTTTTCCAACAAATAAACTGATATTGACGTAAACTTTCAAATACAGTATTGTAATGCGTCAAAAGTAAAGCAACATTTTAATATTTTCCTAAAAAAGAAAGGGTTTAGTTAAAGTAAAGGTTAACTTATTTTTGCAGAGTTTATTTTATGATTAATTAATATTTCTGTGCTGTATTAATCATGCCAAGAGGTATTCCAATTTCGAAAGTATTGAAGCAGAGAGTAGTGAATGAACACTTGGAAGGTACAATACAAGCCACAATTTCAAGATGGTTTGTTTTACCAAGATACAGCGTATCCAAAATAATTTCAAGTTACATTCAAAGGGGACATTTAGAGAATCAACAATTTGGACAGACAGACGCATTAAAAGAATTTCTCAAAACGATCCTTGGATCTCTGCACCTAGAATTATTGCTGAAATTCCCGAAATTATGGTTAGTCCACGGACAGTTCAAAGAAGGTTGGTAGACGCAAAGTTATTTAAAAGACGCCCGGCTAAAAGCCCGTTATTTCGGCAAGAAATGGAGTGGTTAGGCTTGAATTTGCACGTCGACATTTAAATTGGACAGTAGACGAGTGAAAAAAAGTTTTATTTAGCGATGAAACGCGTTATAAAATTTTCAATTCTGATGGAATGAAGCGTGTAAGACGGCCAATCAATACAAGGTTTAATCCTAAATACGTTACACCCACAGTTAAGCATGGCAAAGGCAGTGTTTTTCTATGGGGTTCTTTCTCATGGAATGGGGTGGGTCCTTTAAACTTCATTAATGATACCGTGGATTGATTTGTCTATAGAGATATAATGCAAGATGTAATTTATTTTCCAACAGGATAACGATCTAAAACATTCTTCACGAATTGTTCAAGAGTGGTTTCAAGAAAATAACGTTCGGGTTTTTCAGTGGTCGGCACAATCCCCAGACCTTAACCCCATTGAAAATCTGTGGGAAGAAGTTGAACGTGGAATTCGAACACAATTATTTTCAAATAAACAATTATTGGTAAATAAAATCAATGAAGTTTGGACAAACCTGTCCGAAAATACTGTTCAAAAACCGATTGCCTCAATGCCGCGACGTTGTCGGCAAGTAATAAAAAATTATGGATATTCTATTAACTATTGACATAATACTTTTGGCTATTATAATTATTAAATGTGTTTAATGTTTTTTTTATCGTAATATGTAAAATAAAATACTGTTGACACAATTTGTTGTTTTACTTTTGTCGCACTTCATTTCGTCGATTTTTCTAATTATAAATATTTTTCTACCATCATTTTGTTTAAAGTGTAACAAAATGTTGTGAAATATTACTAATATTGCGGGGATAATATTTCATTAAATAACGTATGTCCTAAAAGTTTTGGCACAAAATTCATTGGCTTTAATTTTAACAAAAACAAAATAATATCAAGTTGCCTTTGGAAACAGAAGTTTGTTAACATTGTGTACTGTCAGTTGAGATTTATTTATTTTAAAGTTTTCGCTTTAAGATGTCGTATAAATTAGAAATAAGAAAAAGTATCTATAAGTTGGTTGGGCGGGTACCCAAAGCTGAAATCTGTCGAATATTCCAGAATGAAAACATTTCAAGCAGAACCATTTATAGAACAATAGCAGAGTGCGAGCAGGGAATACCATGTCTGAATCTCCCAAAAAGTGGAAGACCACGTACATTTTCTGCACAGAGGTCAGAGAGATTGGTGAGAAGAGCAAAAAACCAGGTTGGAATGTCAACGAGGAGACTGGCTTGTCAATTCAGATCTTCTAAGAGTACGATATCGTTGGAGTTAAGGAGGAATGGACTTAAATATCGAAAGAGACGTAAGTGCCCCAAATACTCTCAAGCGCAACTCCTTCGTATAACAAGATGCTGTCGTCAACTGAGGCGGGTACACTTTGCCAATGAAAAAATCATTATTTTAGATGATGAAAAGTATTTTACTTTGAGTAATTCTGAAATGAAGGGAAACGATGGATTTTATACGGACAACGTACATCTACAATCTACCAAACCTCATGTACTTGCACTAACCGAAACCAAAGTCAGATCATCGATTAGTACGGTCAGCTATTTATATCCTGGGTACGACTTTCATCACCGATTTAGGCGGAATTCTGGCCTTTGTCTCTTTGTCCGGAGTGATATTTCTTGTCAACGAGAGGAGACACTCGAGCCTAACGACTTTGATGTAATGTGGTTTAAAATATCAACGCAGAGAATTACTAAATTCATCTGCTGCCTTTACCGGCCGCCAAGCGATACCCATTATAGAGACTTGTTCTCCTCTCTTGCTAATACTATCGACTTTTTGCAAACCCACCATCCCAATTCCGAAGTTGTCATCCTTGGCGACTTCAACATTCATAATGTCAACTGGCTCAAATACTCAAACATGACTGACGAACAAGGTCGTGAAGCCGAATCCTTTGCCATCAGCTCTGGCCTCACCCAGCTGGTGAGTGAACCAACTCGGATTCCAGACCGAGATGGTGATTTTGCTAGTTTGTTGGATCTTTTCTTAACTTCAAACCCCGACTTGTACACTGTCACCGTGAAGCCGCCGTTAGGAACGTCTGACCACAACCTTATTTCGGCACTGAACAAACTACCAATTAGTGCTGAAGAGCCTCCTAAACCACGCAAGATATGGCATTATACATCAGCTAAGTGGGAGGACCTAAGGGACCATTTTCGAACCTTTCCTTGGCGGGACGTTTGTTTTACCTCTGATGATCCATCCATCTGTGCAACAGAAATATCGGAGGTTATCCTTACTGGTATGGAAGCCTTCATCCCTTTCTCAAAAAAGTGCCCTTCTAACGGCAAGCCTTGGTTTACCAAAAATTGCGAACGAGCTGTTAAATCAAAAAATTATTTCTACCGACAATGGCGTAAAAATCCTACCGCCGAAAATCGTACCATCTTTGTTAACGCTCGAAACCAATGCAAGCAAACGATAAACCAAAGCAAAGAAGCACACAACCAGAGGATCAGAGACAAACTTCTTGAATGTCCTAGCAGCTCAAAATCATTTTGGTCGGTAGCTAAGGCCGTCAGTCAGAACTTTACCAAGTCAACCATTCCACCTCTAACACGTTCTGATGGCACCATTGCGACCAAAGCACAGGAAAAAGCAAACTTACTGGCGGAACTATTCTCTTCACATTCAACGGTAAATTTTCAGGGAAGTACTCCACCGAACATTACCCCTGTAGAATCGAGAATGCCCGAGATTGTCTTTCGCCACCGCCATGTTAAGCGAATCTTGAGGAGTCTCGACACTAAAAAGGCTTCTGGTCCTGACGATATTCCAGTCATTGTAATTAAGAAATGCGCTGACGAACTGACACCGGTATTTTGTAGGCTTTTTAACTTATCCTACAAAAAAGGAATATTTCCTTCTTGCTGGAAAACTGCGAGAGTCCAGCCCATACCCAAAAAAGGCAAGAAGACCTTGCCAAACAACTATCGTCCAGTCGCATTGCTCTCGGTTATATCAAAAGTTATGGAGAAGGCTATCAACGAAAAATTACTAAAATACCTGGAAGGCTTCAACATTATTAGTGACCGCCAGTATGGATTCCGTAAGTCTAGATCAACAGGAGACCTTCTCGCTTATGTTACTCATGTTTGGAACAACGCAATAGAACACCATGGGGAGTCCCGGGCGGTAGCACTGGATATTTCCAAGGCTTTTGACCGAGTATGGCATGAGGGGCTCCTAACTAAAGTGAGAGCATACGGAATGCCGGTTCAATTTTGTTCATGGCTGTCGAGCTTTCTTAAAGACCGTTCTCTGCGAGTGGCGATGGACGGATTTCTTTCAGACACATTTAACATCAACGCCGGAGTCCCTCAAGGTTCTATATTGTCGCCCACCCTTTTCTTACTATACATTAACGATCTTTTGGAAAAAACTAAAAATCCTATATATAGCTTCGCTGATGACAGCACACTTGTTTCAACTTTTACTTTGGATGCTCGGACATCGGCTGCTAATGCACATCTCTATAGGCAGCAAGAGGTCTCACATCTCAACAAAGACCTGGAAGAAATTTTGTCTTGGGGTGACAGTAACCAAGTAGAATTTAACGCTAAAAAGACCCAGGCGGCAGTTTTTTCTAAAAAAGTTAATGTTGAAGAACCGGATATAGTTATGGCGGGACACTCAATTCCCTTGGCTTCATCAATTCATTTATTGGGCGTTAATCTGGATAGTCATATGTCTTGGCATGGCCACGTTGCGGCCATTGCTAGGGCAGCCTCGCAAAAGCTTGGAGTACTTTTCCGAACAAAGAACCTCTATACACCCCAACAACTTTTGATGCTCTATAAAGCCCAAATTCGACCATCACTGGAGTACTGTTCGCATATTTGGGGCTCTGCTCCTAAACATACCCTGAGATTGCTAGATTCCATTCAAAGAAGAGCCATTCGCTTGATCGGTGACCATAGTCTGACAAACAACCTGGAAAGCCTTGAACATCGAAGGCAGGTTGGCGACTTGAGTCTATTTTACAAATATTTTCATGGCAAGTGTTCAACTGAGGTTGCCCGCTTAATACCACCCAGAGCGGTGCATGGTAGAAATACACGACGAGCCACTGCAGCCCACCAGTACGTGGTTCAGCTTAGTGTCCCTCGAACGACACTGTTTCAAAATTCTTTCATCTGGAGAACGTCATCACTCTGGAACGACCTCCCTGAGATCGTCTTCCCCAACGAGTATAGTCTCCAAAGATTCAAGACCAACGTGAATCGTTTCCTGCGCACGCGCACCGCTCCTAGAGCGCCATAAAGGATTTATCCTGTAGTGCTGTGCCTTATCATAAAAAAAAAAAAAAAAAAAAAAATGCCCTGACAATGTTAAATATAAACATAAAGCGAAATTCGCAGATAAAATCCTTGTCTGGTGCGCAATTTCTAACAGAGGTGTATCCCGACCTTTTGTGGGAAGAGTGAGGGGTGAAGATTTGAATAGTCAGAGCTATATTGATAATTGCCTGTCCAAATTACTTCAGTTTGTCCACGAACATCATGCTAATGACGATATCCTGTTTTGGCCAGACCTAGCATCATGCCATTACTCAAGAGATACCCAAAACTGGCTTCGACAACACCAAATACCTTTTGTTCCCAAAAACGATAATCCTCCAAACTTGCCGCAGGCTCGCCCAATAGAGGATTTTTGGGCTTTACTGTCTAGGAAGGTTTATCATGGAGGCTGGGAAGCCCAAGATGAAGAACAATTAAGACGGCGAATTTACGAAAAACTAAGAGAAATTGATCTGAATTCCGTCCAGGGCCTCATGAGAGACATTCGAAGAAATTTGCGTCTGGTAGTGCAGAATGGGCCACTCCACATAATTCGATAGTATAGTTTAGTTAAGTATTGAGTTGTAATTTATGATAACTAGTTAGTGTTCAAATAAATTTCTTCATTAAAAAAAAAATCCGATAAATATTTTGTGCCAAAGCTTTTAGGACATACGTTATAGCTGGGGATCACAATCATATAATTAATTTTTTAAATTCAAAGAAATAAACGCACTTTGTTGCTCTACTTTTGTCCAATAGTGTATATAGAAATATTATTATTTTCAACTGTCGGTCACATCATTTAATTTTAACCTCTATAAAATCTCCATTAATAGGCATGTAGCACGGCGAAAAGAAACTATGTGAAGAACATATTAAAATTGCAAATTTTAAATACTCCTTCAAACTTTGTTAGTTCTGATAAAAACTTGGGCTTAATTGTTGATAAATGACTGCGCTTTCGTGAATATGTAAAAAAGTTAATTAAAAAGTATTCACTTTACTTAAACTTTTATACAGTAATCGCCTAATAC
Source organism: Polydrusus tereticollis (assembly GCA_963920685.1). Lineage (NCBI taxonomy): Eukaryota > Metazoa > Arthropoda > Insecta > Coleoptera > Curculionidae > Polydrusus > Polydrusus tereticollis. The sequence continues at coordinate 126,959,749 of OY987327.1, forward strand.
AAGGTCATCCAGTAAGGGTAGCGAACTATATATTTCAAAAAGTGTCGGTCAGGAATAAATTTTCTCACATTTCAGATATCAAATACCAGTATGGGGAACATGTCAGAAAACTACTTTTAACTCTGTTCGAAACACTCCAAAATGAAATATTAAAAATAATCTTTAATTATGATTGACTGGCCAGATCAGAAACACTATACAGGGTGTTTCTTAATAACATGCTAATACCTAAGGAGGTTATTCTTGAGTCCGTTTTGAGAAAAAAACTTTATATGAACATATGTCCTAAAATTTTAATTGTTAAACTACAAGGTGCTAAAGTTTTAAGAAAACAAATCTTTTTTTTATGATAACTTTGGCATAACCATATATATATTTTATGGAACGTGGCATGCATCTTCTATGCATCAAAAAGCATTTTCTGATGCACAACATGATTTTTTTATTCTCGCCAGTGGCGTTCGTGCGGGATTTGCAATGAATCAATTTAAAGAGAAAAGTAATACGCCACCGCTTTTTCTTAAAGTAAAAATTATTTTTGAAATTCCTATTTCTGAGCAAATCTGGTCTCTTCATTTTGTTTTATTTGACGTATGGTTTTCACATAAAAAAATATAATTCATTCATTTGCACGTTGTTATGAAATTGGGTATTATTAAGGATTAAAAACGTATTTAGTAGTAGGTAAGAAACATATTTTGTTTTGTAAACATAAACAGTCCTGACAGTGGTCTACCTAGTCTAGTTGTTACGAATTTAAGGCAATAAAATTAATAATATTATTAAAAAAACATGGTCTATTCACGAATTCTGAGTTTGCAGATATGCATTACATGTATGGGCTTCCTAATGGTAACGCAAATCGAAATATTCCGGATGCACAAACATTTTCAAACATTCATAGAAGGTTGTGCGAAAAAGGAAGTTTTAAACCAGACAATCATCTAAAAGGAGTACATCGTACTGTAAGAACATCAGAAATTGAGGTAGCGATTTTCAGTCACGGAAGACAATTTGAATATCTCACATAATCTTGTTCGGAAAATGTTCAATGATTTTCTATTATATTCCTACCATATCCAACGTGTTCAGGCTCTACTCACACGCGACTTTCCATTACGGATGAACTTTTGCCAATGGTTTCTTCAAAAAGTAGTTGAAAATCCATTATTTGATACTTAAATTTTATTTACTGATAAAGCCAATTTTTCTAGAAACGCCATCCAAAACTTTCACGATAATCATTTTTGGGCTAAAGAAAACCCACATGCATTCTTGGAATCCCGTCACCAGGAGCAATTTTCCGTTAACGTGTGGGCTGGAATATAGTGATTATTTAATTTTTACCCTATTTTCTGCATGAGAGGTTGAATGGGCATAATTACCTCGAAGAAGAATTGCCAGCTTTGATGGAAGATATTCCCATTTTAGTAAGAAATTGATTGTGGTTTATGCACGACGAGGCGCCAGCACACTTCAGTGCTGTGGCGCGCGAACATTTAAACCAAAATTACAATAATCGCCGGATAGGTCGCGGAGGACCACTGGCATGGCCATCTAGTGCTGCTTGTATTCTTGCTATATTAAGTAGTTGTTATTAAAAGCAAAGATTAACTAAAATGGGGTTTACATATGATAGAAAAGACTAATATTTTTTTGATTTTTACTTTAACATATAATATAATTTATAATACCTCACATCTGAAGAAGCCGCTGTGACGGTGAAACACGTGACATGTTGACATATTAAAGTGAAAATCAAAAAACAATTAGTGTTTTCTATCATATGTTAAATATGGATTTTCATCAAGTAACTCGAAATTATAACACTTTTTAAAATGGGGTTCCCTATTATATTTCTCATTACACCTTATATTGCATTATTACCACTCAAACCGAAGAAAACAGGATTGAAACTACTGAAATTAAATATATTTGGTACTGCTCCAAACAAATTTGACCTGTAACAACACTAGGTCCCCGGACCTCAATAGTTTAGATTATTTCCTGTGAGGTCATCTTAAAACATTGGTCTACAGCACACCAATTAATACTAAACAGCAGTTGAGAAATCGCATCATAGTTTCTTGCGAAACTATTAGAAACAGTCCCAGCATTTTCCAAAGAGCACGTGGATCCATGAGAAAAAGAGCAGAGGCGTGCATATTTGCAGGAGGTGGACATTTTCAACATATAATTCAATTTATCTCTTTGCGCGTTCATGGTAATTTTGTGTTAGCATTCCAAAATGTATTTAGATTACTACAATTTCATCATCTTACCGCTTAAAAATGATTCTCTTAAATAAATTATTATTTAAAGTTACGTAAATTGTTCTATTTTCGTAAGTGGTCTAGCGAGATGCAAATGAACGAATTTTATTTTTTTATGAGAAAACCATACGTCAAACGAAACAAAATGAAGAAGCAGTGGCGTATCACTTCTTTCTTTAAAATGATTCAGTACGAATCCCCCACGGACGCCACTGGCAAGAATAGAAAATTATGTTGTACAGCAAAATATGCCTTTTGATACATAGGAGATGCGTACCATGTTTCACAAAAATATATAGTGTCATACCAGAGTTATCATAAAAGAAATATTTTTATCTTAAAACTTATGCACCCAGTATTTCAACAGTTAAGACTTTTAGGACATATGTTCATATAAAGTTTTTTTCTCAAAATAGACCCAAAAATAACCTCCTTTAATATTAGCATGTTATTAAGAAACACCCTGTATATAGATAATTGAATATCCCAAAATAAAATATACAGAATAATATATTGTGAAACCAGTAGAACAAATATATGATTAAATACTCCCGTTGCACAAGCATCAAAAACTTGTAATTAGAAGTTTCAAAAAAAAAACATGCAAAATTATATTTAGGATTTAATTAAGGATACATCCGACATTGTTTATATTGTATAAAATGTTCTCGAGGCCAGAGCTTCAGGCACTGATTAGAGAAATTATTTATTCTAAGTAAAATGTAGTTAATAAAGATTTTGCATCATTTACTAAAGGAAAAACCCAACTACATCCGTAATTCGTATTTTGTTTCGCAGGGAAGCTTTGTTTCAGATTTACTCCATTTCCTTAAAAAAACCATATGATACAATATACTTTTATATAATAGTATCGAAAAGCATCAAAATAGCTCTATTTTGGCGAAAACCGCGTAAAAATATCTTTATTTTTTTTTCAGTTAGTTACTCTGTTTTTCCGAAAAAAAAATCAAGTTGACATAAGTTTTGCTTTTTTTTTATTAAAATGTTGATATCCTACATAAATAGCTTTTTTGGCAGTTATTTATTATTATTTTAAGGTTCCTTTCTTAAATTACATTATGTTTTTAGTTTTTTATTTTAGCAATTTATCTAAAAATTGCCACAATAATCCCAACGTTGCATTTATTGCCAAGGCGGCAATAGGGACCTTTAGATCTGACATTTTCTGCTATTGTAGTGTCAAATAAGTATATGTTTGGAAGTGTTATTGTTTAAAGGAAAAATACCTGCGATATGTTAGACATTTATTTTCAATTATTTAAAAACGGAGTTTTGACTTGAAGAGAACATGCTAGGCATTAATTAACCTCATAGAATTTACCATTTAAGAAAAAAAAGTGAGCTGTTTAGCTCTCCGATTGAGAAAACGTTACCCTGCAAGGAAGGACAATAATTATTGTTAGGTTCTTTCCTCATTCTTTTTAATTACTTACATTTTTATCGTATCTGTCATGGTTTTCTAGTTTAATTAATTAAATAAAATTAAAGTTTTGACACCGTGTATGTCAAAAAATAAGCTTTTCTGACCGCATGTTTATGAGTATTTCTTCTCTATTTTGATGATTACCATCACTCCCTTAAATATCTACGCGACATTCATTAAAACCCTGTATAATATGAAGCATTACCTATAATGCCGCACTAATTAATTGTGTACCTAATATAATATCTATGCGCCTACCTTTGGTTAAGTAAGAGCAACCAGATCGCTAAGTTTCGCAAAAGTCGGTTTTTCCCTATTAAATTTATTTTTAAATAATTTATAAATATTAAGTGCCCATATTGCAACCAGTGGCGGGGCCACAAATGGGTGTTTATTTATTTACGGGATTTTTTTTTCGCTTAGTGTATTTTCGCTACTTTTTAAACAAATTAATTCAGATAAAAGGAATTTAATGCTGCGATACTTCTTTTTAATAATGATTTTATTTCTAAATACCTTCAAATCAATAACAAAATTATTAACCAAGTTCTCCCTGAATTTGTTTCTTTTTTCTGTAATTACGAATTTTATAATAAGTATTGAAAAGCAAATAATACAGTGGTGGCTATTCAGGGGCGGCAGAGTCGGCAGTGCCGACTCAGTGTCAAACAGACAACAGACAGTATGTTATATTATTTATTTACATCAATTTCATCATCAATCATTTTAATGACTCTCAACCTGTCAGCGAATAACCGCTCCACTTTTTACATCACCCGGACGTCATACTCGTAAACTACAGCAGCAATAAAATAAATTGTTTTACTTTTCAAGTAACCCGGGCTGGGGTCGGCATGGCTACCCTGCCGTAAGAATAATAGGCTTGAAGATAGGCAACCAAACATATACCATGTATTCGTGCATATATCGAACAACGTTCGAAGTTTAAACCCAGGGTCGGCAACCAGGTACCTGCCGCTAATTTAAAATGAGATTATGTGTAATAATCATTATTGACAGGAAAGATTTTGTTATCCGTGATATCGATTTGTTGTTTTGGAAGTTTTTCTGATCATTCTTAAAATAAACGGATTAAATAAGGGTAAAATAAGTCAGAGTGAGTGTTGCCTGTTAAAAAGCAAAAGTTTCGGTTTGGTTTTTCTAAGGTTAGGACCTCAGACAAGTGTCTTAAAATTAAAATAAAATATCCTGTTTAGACATTCTGAGTTGAAACTAAGGTATAAAGTGATCCCATATCTTATTGAATATATTATTCTAAGTTTTAAATGTGGATCTTCGTCATTGGATCAACAAATTAAATTAAAAGGAAATGGTCGTCCGACCCTTAAAAAGTTTAATTTAATAAAACACGGAAGAAAGCCAAGTGGAGTAACAGTGGAGTAACAGGTAATTTTCAGCAAAATAGTATCAAAATAATGCGTGGCTTACGGGTAGTAAATGTATGGATTAGATCTATGGTGAAACCATAATTAAACTGTTCTGTTGTCCAATCATTTTATTGTCAAAAGAAAAAGGAAATAATCAAAATCCGTAGTCCGAACTTAACTTCTCGTCAAAATTAGCGAGTAATGTAAAATCTAGCAAAAGTTTGCTGTTAACTATTTTGCGAACCACTTATCCGATTTTGACGAACTTTCTTTTGAAATGTAAACTAAGCTTTGAGAAACCATTTTAAGATCCTAAAGTTAATATTTAAAACGATTCTACTGATATACAGGGTGTTATTTGTAGAGGCAATTTTATACCATAAATTTGAAACATCCTGTAGAGTAAACTGGTAAAGTTAGCAATTCCTGGTTATTTGACATCAATATCTCCAGACGTTTTGACCAGTTTTTTGATAAGTGTCCTTTGGCAATAGATATATTATGAAACAAGAAATGTGTCAAATTCTTGCTAGGAAAATATTGAAACGCTGTATCTTGACAATGGTTGAACAAATTTCGGCCAGTATTTTAGATTTGAAAAGTTTATTTGCTACAGATTTTCCGTGATATGATGGCTTTTTTTAAAGATTGCCATTTTCGCAATATACGTGGGTCAAGAAAATCATAAACCTAAAATTGCTTAAATTATGGTAGCTGTTTTTATTAAAGTATGCCAATTTTGCTGTATGCTTTTGTTTTCATTTAAAATTAGTTATTTGACACTTTGGGTCAATATTTCGGGACGTTTTTTTTTGTTTGGTTAAATGTCTATTGACAATAGATACACCATTAAACAAAAAAGTTGTCAAAATATTCGTAGGCAAATCACTAGAAGGCTGTATCTTGACAACCGTTAAACAGATTGTGAACAGCATTTTAGATTTTGAAAATATCAGTAGATATATGTTTTTGAGAGACAGAAAAATCAAAACGTCGTGTTTGAATGAAATAAAATTTTATTAAATAAATTTTCTACAAAAACGTGGCAATATAAAAACGCAAAAAAAAACGTTCTATTAATAACGAGTGTTCCCACCTCTTGCTGCAATCACAGCGCGACAACGTCGTGGCATGTTTAAAATTAGCCGTTGAATATTTTCTTGGCCGATTTGACGCCAAATTTCATTTAACCTCTCTCCCAGCTCATTTAAATGTGCGGGATGAAGTTGCAGAACTCTCATTCTTCTACCCACTATATCCCATAAATGTTCAATCGGGTTAAGATCAGGGCTGCGTGGCGGCCAATTCATTGTTTTAATGCCGACTTCTTGAAGATGGTTTTGCAATATCCTAGCTACATGTGGCCGTGGATTATCATGCATAAGCATGAATTTTCTCCCCATAAATAATGCGTATGGCAAGACTTGTGGATCAATAATGTCGGAAATGTACCTGTGAGCTGTTAATCTTTCATTATTTAACAGCACCAATTCGGTTCGGTCATCCCAAGAAATACCACTCCACATCATCACTGATCCACCGCCAAAACTCACATTAGGTACAAAGTTGCATTGCGCGTATCTCTATCCAGGTCTTCTATATACCATATTTCGTCTATCGTTACTAAAAAGGCAAAATCTAGACTCGTCTGAGAACAACACGTGGGCCCAATCTAGAACTTGCCAATTAAGATGCGTACGTTCAAATTCCAGACGATGTCTTCTGTGCTCTCTGGATAGCAGAGGTCCAGTAGCTGCCTTATAAGGCCTTCTTTGGTTTTCAGCAAGTCTCCGTGTTAAGGTACTTTGACTTATTGGAAGGTTATAGCGTTCTAAAAACTGCCGTCGTAGCAAAGTACTGGTTGTAAATCTTGTTCTTAACGCTTGGAGATGAATATACTGGTCTTGCCTTGGGTTTGTTATTCGGTGGCGACCTTGGCCTTGTCTCCGACTATTGCTTGTAGTTTCATTAAAACGCTGTATCACACGGGAAATGTTTGCTTGAGATACATTAAACCGCTGAGCTAACTGAATTTGAGCATAACCTTCTTAGGAAAGTAAAACAACTACTACAGAACATTCCGGTTTGGATAAACTGCGATGTTTTACAGGAATTGGGTTGATTTTTAAAACGTAGACTTGAACTTGACGCTAATTTACTAAATACAAAATGACACACGAATGACACATGCTTTTCCGATCACGGCATGCTAGATAACTCATTCATTTAATATGTTACAGCCTTCTACTGATTTTCCTACGAAGATTTTGACAACTTTTTTGTTTAATGGTGTATCTATTGTCAATGGGCACTTAACCAAATAAAAAAAATCCCGAAATAATGACCCAAAGAGTAAAATAACTAATTTTAAATGAAAACAAAAGCATACAGCAAAATTGACATAGCTTTAATAAAAACAATTGCCTTAATTTAAGCAATTTTAGGTTTATGATTTTATTGGCCCATGTATATTGTGATAATGGCCATTTTCTAAAGAAGCCATCGTATCATGGACAATCTGTAGCAACTAAACTTTTAAAATCAAAAATGCTAACCAAAATTTGTTGAACCATTTTCAAGATACAGCGTTTTAAAAATTTTCCTAGCAAGACTTTGACACATTTTTTATTTAATAGTGTATTTATTGCCGAAGGACACTTATCAAAAAACTGGTCAAAACGTCTGGAGATATTGAGGTAAACTAACCAACGGCATATACAAGGAATTGCTAACTTTACCGGTTTACTCTACAGGATGTTTCAAATTTATGGTATAAAATTTGCTCTACAAATAACACCCTGTATATCAGTAGAAGCGTTTTAAATATTAACTTTAGGATCTTAAAATAGTTTCTAGAAAGTTCGTCAAGATCGGATGAGTGGTTCGCAAAATAGTTAGCAACAAACTTTTGCTTCATTTTACATTACTCGCTAATTTTGACGGGAAGTGTATTTCGGGCTCCCTAAAAGTATGTTATTTCCAAGGAGCATCTACCTACCTTAGTCAAGTAAAACTTGATTAATTTTATTTGGTAAATAAAGCATTTTCCTATTCGACTCGATTGTCACCCTGTGTCAAATGAGCGAGGATGTTTGTATCTAAAGCGCCTTAAAACTTATTCTCAATTTACCGTGAACGACTGTCAATTTTGTCACAATAATTATTGGTAAATAGGTACTTAACAGAAAACAAAATTCATTCATCTGTAATAAAAACATCTGAATTTTATGCCGTAATTCCATCATTTTGTCGCCATTTTGCAACATCTAAATTCGCTGTATAGAATTAATTTAGCAGGTTTGAAAAATTCCAAATTTTTTAAATGAAAATTAATTTATAGTTAGCGAGTAGTTAAAAGGAGAAAATATATTAAAAAGTAACAAATTTTTCATTTTATTAGCACATAGTTGTGTTATATAAGAAAGTAAAAATAATATATCGAAGGCGCGGATCTAGGGGAGCCATGACCAAAAAACGATACAACATATCATTATCATGAATATAAAATGTGATTTACACATTTTTTCAAACCTACCTTTCTGCATAGAAATAGAAAAAGATGGATCTGAAATTAAATAATTTATCATACATCTATTCAATGCAAATATTAGAATAGTAGACAAAAACGAAATTTGGGTGTGGTCTTCACAAATTTTCGCCTACGCCGCTCTTGCCAGCCTCAGCTACAAACCCGCGAGCCACCACTGGAAGAATATATACGAAAAAAAAAATTGGCTTTTAATAACACACCGCTCTGTTGTGTGCAATATCGCTCACCTGATATTCTTAAAATATCACTAACTTATTCCCAAAAGTTCATTTCTGTACTGTAACTAGATCCTAATAAATTATAAAAAAAAACACTTTGATGACACCATCTTCAAGGGCTTGTAGCTCCGTGTGGAGCCATTTGCAGAACTATGTTTGTAAATATGATATTTTTTTTTATATTATGTACAATCAAACTTTAAAATTTGTCATCGTCATTTCCTGACAACCTGTATATACGCCTAGTACAACACATAAAAATTGGTTCCTTACTTTATACTTAAATAACTAGGTATTAAAATAATTTATTAGTGACGTTATTATTTACTTCCAACAAAACATTGCCTACAATAAAAATAGACAATAATTAATTAAACTCTGCGATTGACAGTAATTGAAAACCTTAAACGTTTGTTTAACGAGGGCGGCAAAACAATTAACTGTAGAGCTCCGTGCTGATTCCATTGAGAAACTCATTTAGTTTAATCAATGATCGATTGAATTTCAATTTGTTATATTATGTTTGCTATAAAAGTTAAATGTTACAATTAAAGTAATACAATAGGTACAAAATAAAATTAAGTGGCTGTAATGGTATCTACTTCTCTGGGACAAATTCATGTTTAGTCTATAACACTGTTTAAAATCGGCTTTGGTAGTAACTCTAGTAATACATAGTCCAAGATTTAAACTTATTTCTTGATTATCTTTTAACCGCTCACAGGTTACCTAATCTGTGATTAATATAATTTTATCATGACAATATTAGAAAATTTCTAGGTGTAGTGGGAACACTTTGTTGCCCGTAAGTAATCCATATTACAACCTCTTTTAAAAATATCAATAAAGCTACATTCTACTCTACTATTTCTAAAAATGAATATGATATACAGATACAATTTTTAAATATTGTTATAAATTAAACATTAACATGTTCAATGTCATTCTCAATTTTACTGTTTATTATTGTAACTAAGTAAACAGAAGTTTTCGGTAAACGGGAACTTTATACCAGTTAAAGAATGTGAACTCATTCAACGTTCTTGAAATAATTTGAACAGTCAGACTTTTTGGGAAAAACCAAAATCTTTTCGTTTTCTTTAAAAATGTTCTCTTCTCCTTCAATCTGCAGATTAACAGGGAATTTACATTAAAATTAAGATTGGGAAATAACACTAAAAAGCGTAAGATAACAGTTTAACAAAACATACATTTTACAAAAAAGAACTGTTTTTTAATTCCGTCTCTAAAATATAAGCAATTGCTCCGAAATGGAGAATAAGTCACGCGATCGAGATCGCACCGTGACATCATCTGTCACGAATATTTACCGCGGTTGACGAAGGACCATGCATTTTAATGGGTTCCAAGATGATTTGAAGCTTTCTTAGAATAATATCTGCCCCGTTTTTAAGGGCGAGAAACAAGACGCTGGCAAAATTAGACTAGCCACACTTCTCGAACTACTCCTAAGTTGAAAAACCACCTTCATTTTCGATTTTGGCTGTGGTTAACGCTTGCAAGGAGTTTCATGCCGAATCGGAATGAATATGTGAAAATTGATTTACCTTTCAGTAGAGAAAGTTCAACCAACCCACGCGGCTTGAAATAACTCTTCCAAGGACTGCAGGGGAGAAATCTCTTGCGACCGAGCCTCAACACAGTTTTGCTGTTTTTTGCACTTTTGCATAGATTATTATCGGTTTTTGTCAACGACTTCTTACTATTTGCTAGGTGAACTCCTATCAACCAATATTTATTATTATATAAAATATAGGTACTACTACTTAGTACTTACTACACATTTTTAATAATGAAATACACATACTATCTGCCTTTACTCTGCGCACTTCACCAATTGAAAAACTATCTGTGGTTTTTATGTAAGTTGCCACCATAAGCATATAATAACTTAAATAAACGAAATTTTGTGCGGATATATTCTATTCCTAACCTAGGCCGGGAATATATTATTCTAGTGTTGTATGTCTCATCGCTTGGCAACTGTTAAGAATATTGGAATATTGTGGCGTCAAAACACGCCAGAAAGATGTCAGTTTGTGGATGATCGCAGGAACAAAAGTTGTTTTAAATTTTGAAAGAAATCCAATTATAAATTTTTAAGTAAATATCTGAAATATCTAAGTTACCCTCTTAAAATCGAAGTTTTTTATGTTAAATTACCGTCTTTCTTATTTGATTACACTAGACTTTTACTTGTTTTTATTTTTATAAATAACATCCTAGTTACCAAAGGTTTACTCAAAAATATGAAAATGTTATAGAAAAATTTTGATTTTAAAAGCGCAATTTAAAAATTTCAAATTTATTTACAGAATCTTAAATAAGAATTTTTTTGGAGTTTAAATCAGCTTTTTTATTTTACGTTTTGCATATAAACTTCATAAAAAATAAATTTACCCCCCACAAAAATTTACGCTTTTGTATTTTTTGCATCCCTCTACAAATAATTAAAATTTGGCATCGTGGACCTAATTTTTAGAGCAAGCACAAGCTTTTATAGAAAACCGACCTTTTTTCGTATCTTTTACATTTTGGTCCACATTTTCTCTTCTTTTCTAAAACATCCGTTACATACTATGGATTACTTTTTATAATTTTATGAATTTGAAGATAACGAGATTTTTCCACTTAGGTAAAAAAACGAAATCTTGTTTTGAAATAGAGCCACAAAACAATTATTCATAATATGTATAACAACACATTATACCACTTTGATAAATAAAAGTAGTAATTTCTTTTATACAAAAATTATGCTATAAAATACATAAAAATATTTTTTAGTATAGAAATAAATAACGTAAAATAGAGAATACATATTTTTAATCTGGATAATTCTGATTTAAATTAGATCATTAACTTTTTAATGCCCTTACATTTTCAATATCACAGAGATTATTATGATAAATGTCTGAAAATAGGCAAATTTCTTTAATAATAAATCTTAAAATTGCACAATTCAAATTTAAAATAATTTTTCAACCCTATATTAAAAAATGTGTAAATAATTTTTTATGCACATTTACAAATTAAAATTTATAACAAGTGCTGTACTGTTTGAATAAACCCAAAAGCTGTTTATTACAATTGGTCTATATCCCGGCAATATTACTAATTTAAAATGATTGCTTTGTTAATTCACAGCAGCTATTAAAACTTTGCAGGGAATTTAGGAAAAGAGAATTATTCAGTTATTATTTTATTAAGTACCTTTCACTTTTAAACATGGTTTCTTGCCTATATACCATTAATATAGACAGCATTACACATAGTAGTATTTTGCCTATTGTACCTGCAAACTTAATGACTAATGATTAAAATATCAAATAACTCTGCTCTATGATGTTCCCATCTAACCAGTAGAAAAGTTCAAAGCATTCTGTATAATTTCATATTAAATTATAAGTTTTGATAAAGTGGTTTTTACCACTTTTTCTACTTTTTTTGTTCTGCTAGAATAAAGAATGTCTGGTTGATGTCATCGACTTAAATTTTCTTTATTACATAATAGGTATTTTATCGACACGGCTAGCAATTAAACTGTAGAAAATTGTAATGGTTTTTACTGTAGCACATTTTTATTTGGGTTCCCCGAGCTTAATATCAGAGCAAAGTATATATTGGAAAGTTATAACTAAGCAGTACCTGATTGAAATCAAATAAGACTTTTTATATATATTTTATGGAAGTAGTCCATCTCACAGTGGAGTAATATTTTATTTATGGAATAAAACTCAAAGTCTGCTCCACTAATTTAATAAAATAAATTCATATCATATGCCCATACATGTTTCGAAGGCATAAACCTTCATCCTCAGTGGGTCATTATTAAGATGTAATAAAATATGAAGAGACCAATGACATTGTTACATTGTAAACTTGTGTTGCAGAAAAAATTTTTCAACTTTTATAAGGAAACATATTGTCGTAAATTAATTAACTAATGCATTATAACTAATATTAATAAAAGCTTTTTTAAAAAAAATTATTATGTTTTTTAAAAAATTATGTTTTTTAATCTAAAAACAGAATTTTTTAAAAAAGCTTTTATTAATATTAGTTATAATGCATTAGTTAATTAATTTACGTCAATATGTTTCCTTATAAAAGTTGAAAAATTTTTTCTGCAACACAAGTTTACAATGTAACAATGTCATTGGTCTCTTCATATTTTATTACATCTTAATAATGACCCACTGAGGATGAAGGTTTATGCCTTCGAAACATGTATGGGCATATGATATGAATTTATTTTATTAAATTAGTGGAGCAGACTTTGAGTTTTATTCCATAAATACTTTTTATATATGTTTAAATGTTATTTTGAAATGCCTTTCAAGTTATCTTAGGTAAACAAGAACCGAAATTCTTTATGTTTCTCAAAAATTACTTGTTGAAAAGGGTTAAGTTGTTATGGGAAAAAATCTAGGACGCGCTTTTATACTTGTGTCTAACAGGGATGACGTAAAGTTATTAATAAATTTAATATTTTTAAAACGCCTAATTTTTTTGAAAAATCGCCCGAACTTGACAATTTTGATTTTTTGCTGTGCATTTTTAGACTAATTTTTACTCTATAGGGTGGTCCCAAAAAACGTGGGTGATATCAATTTAATTTTTTTATGTGATTTTCCTGTCTTTTTCAATATTTGCACTTTTCTTAAAAATTTGTATGTAACATGGTCTATACCTAAATTCAATTGTTTTTAAGTTACTAAATAATATAATAAAATTCCGATTTAATTATAGCATTTTTAATGGTTAAATAATTGGTATTATCATAAAAACTGGTTAAGTTTATTTTACCAATGTTCAAAATGTGTTCCTTAACGATTAATAAATTCATTCTGTACACTAGAAATGATTTCTGGTCGAACTAACCGTATTTCATGAGCAATACGGAGTTTTAATGTATCCCCATATAAAAAAACAAGGGAGTTAAGCCTCGTTATCTTGGTGGTCATTCGATTGCTTCTCTTCTACCATTTGACCTATTTGGAAAAATATCGTTTAAGTACGAACTTATGCGGCGTAGGGTGGTGGAGCCACGTCCTGTTGATAGCAAATGTCTAAATTATGTAAGTCTGGATTTTCTTCTCCGGGAAATGGCGCGGGAAGAGCTTCAGTCAGATTTTCTTGTATTGTTTTCAGTGTATCGTTCACTCTCCAATGTGGATTTAGGTCCGACCAATAATGGTAGTTTTGAGTATATACCACTCCATTTAAGCAGAAAGTGGATTCATCAGAAAAAAACAATTTTTTGACCAAATTGGAATCACTAAAGTAAATACCTTGTAACCGCTCACAAAATTTAAGGCGCGTATCATAATCGTCTCCATACAAATTTTGAAGAACTTGCATTATATAGTCCGAGGCACAAGTCTACAGCTACTAAAAGAATTTGAAAAATATGGCCCCAAACACAACATTGTTGCCGTAATGCTCTGCTTAAATTTCCATAAAATCTTAATTTGTATGAAATTTAAATATATTACATTAAACCATTAGACGTATGCACATTCCTCTATATACCCTATAACATGTGTCTCGTTTAGTTTCTCCCCTTACATTGCAAACTATAATGGTTAAAGTGATGAATATAATATTTAAGAAGTATTAATTATTCATTTATTTTGGTAAATCTGGAAACTCACGTCTAATACAGCGCGGATTCCTGAGCCAGACATTATCACCTGTGCCTTCATGCTGGTCTCTTTTTATCGTATATAAAATTGAATTTGTGGGAAGGTGCTTGTCATCATCTTCAGAAATTTTACAGGCATTGGCTGAGCTTAAAAGTATATTATTTAATATATAATTATTAATTATATTTAAACGTATGTAGATGTGCTGGTCAAAATGAAATCGCACTACTGGAAACGTATTATATAAATCTAGAGAATTTTTTTTCTATTCTTATGTTTTTACGAATTTAATAACTTGTAAGTTACAAAATATTAATATGAAAAGAGGCACCGCACGCCTATGCCGTTACAGTTCAAACTTACTCTTTTACGCCTTTTACCCACCTGCCTCCTCAGCCGTCGTAGCCACAGAGTCATTATAAAGCGGGCTATATATTGATGATATTTATTTCCATGCCATATTATGTTCAGCACTGATGTTTTGCCAATAATTTGTATGCCTGCTAGATTTTTAGATGCCATATAAAAATGTTGTTTTTCTACACTTACTAAACATGCACTTGCTTATCTTTACTAACTGGTGTTCTACCGCTCTTTGGAGCATTTCTTGCATGGCCAAGTTGGCAAAATTTCAGTTCAATCTTATTAACTGTAAATTGCGATATCGGTAGGCGATCAAGATAGTTATGATAAAATAACTCACCATTTACATGCAATTTATTCTAATCATTGAATAGGCCAAGGAGGACGTCAGAAATGATAAGCAAGATCCCCGGTCTCAATATTTTGAATTTCTTTTTGTGGGTCATCTTAGAACTTTGGCGTATAAAACTCCCCTTTAGAGAATTTAAGCGGATAGTTGCCTCGTGTGAAAGAACATGGAAAACTCCTGGAAAATTTGAAGGAGTGCGCTATTCCAACAATATAATATATAAAACAAAATTATCATTATCGATATTCATAATGAAAAACAATTAATAAACAAGTAGAAACCTATTACAACAACATAAAATTACATGAAAAAGGTATAGCTAGGTCTAGCAAAGCAGAGCTACTCGACCTATCCTAACCACAATTAGTCTGAGGAAATAAATTCAAATTCCAATTCTTACGTAGAATTTACCAAGCGAATCAGAAAAATTATCCACACGGAAATATATCAGTGGCGTACAAGTTTTTTTGTGACAAATATCAGAGGATATGTTTGCAGGCGCCACTGGTGGAGCAATAGAATAACATTTCTAACTAAAGTATGTGATTTTATATCCTATTTATACACACCAAAATTAAAAATAATGTAAATGAAACAATGCAGTCTTCCTCAATAGTTTAATAATTGTAAAAACAAATAAAAAATATTTTTCCTACATCTTTTGAATGCTTAAGCGTTCATCCCCAGGAGATACTCAGAAGGATAGTACAGAGTTAAGAACGGCCAATAAATATAAAATAAAGTTTAAGTGGGACTTACCTAACATCGAGTTGAGTGAAACTGTTAATTTAAGCTGTCTTAAATTAATGAGTAATAAGTAACTTAACAGGATGAGGAAAGTAAAATTGAAGACTTAACTAGTCATATTAACATATTAGTGGTATTGAGATTCGAATATAAGTGAAGTTTTAATTATTAATGTGAAATATTAATTAGTTGAAACACATTATGGATAAAAGATAATAAATAGAATTATGACATTACTGGAGGAGAAAGGATTTTTTTATTTATCAAGTTTTTAAAATTTTCAAACGAAAATTAAGAAAAATTTATGATTAAACAAAAAATTTTTATGTTAGTGTTATTAACTAACATGTAAATATGGGCAATGCCACATATTTGTGAGAAAAAATAAAGTTTCTTCAGTATAGGAAGATTCAGGTTATTAAAAAGGAAAGGTGGTTATAAAAATTGATTCAAACTCGTGCTAACCACGACCGTGTTATCTACTGCAACGTGATTGTTGAGGTGAGGTTGATTTAGAGAGAGTAATGGCATGTATAAGCAAATATTAGAATTGAAAATCAAAACACTTGTTGAAATCAAATGAAAATATTTAAGGAACTTGATATTAGGTTTATAAAGTCAGTACAAAATCAATTGATCTTAAGTTGTCATCACTGAACATTTAAAGTACTTGAGGACCGACAGAACAAAGACATCTGTCAACGAATGACCAAATTACGTGGTTTTGTTTAAACGAGGGTTATAAGTGTCTTTTGGAGGGAGATAAGAAGCTGCACTAAAGTATAAAGTACTTGCGGACATACATAATATTAATTATCGCTGAAAAAAAATCAACCGCCTCTAGAAAAAAATTTAATAATTCATAATATATTTATAAGAATTTCCTTCATAAAATGACCCGAATAATTATACTCTGAAATACAAGCATGTCATTTAGTAACGCCCTGTATAGGTAGGTACAATAAAATAAATTGAATGCAGGTAGAGAATATAAAAAGTAAGCTTCCACAATTTTCTTACGATTGATATAGTAATGTAAGTCCGGAAAATATTGTTATTCCACACGGTCGGCAAAAAGATACGAGTGGAAACTGTTTTTTTGGTCGAATAGATAAGATTTCATGACGAGCCGTAGGCGAGTCATAAAAGTCTGTGAGAATAACAAATAAATTTAACCAATCCATTTGCAATGCAATGCAAACTTGTCGGATTTGTAAGTCGTTATTTCGCTGCTATCGTAATGATCAACTGCATTCTTCTAAAGCACACTTACAGTCCAAACGGTCATTCTTTGCCGGTACGTCATGGATAAATGATCAAGAGACAACGTGATTTACAACATCCCATCTTTATCTTTTATAACCGGGGTTGCGCAATACGTCTCGAGCTTAAAGTAATATTTGGAGAGTTGTCTATTGATGCCTAAATCATCGTTTCGATCTGTCAATTTTAATTTGCTTTTAAAGGTTTCTGTGTCTTGAATCAATTTGATCTTATAAACTGTTCTTTTCAGAGCCATTTTTACCGTACTTTCCTATTGGCGGTAAATAATGATGGATATTTGTTATTATTATTAAGTCCGAACGCTAGCCACGAAAGTTTTGACGTTTATGAACTTAGACTTTGTTCTGGCTTTGTGAACCTAGTAATTTTGATTAGATTCATATGGTTTTAGTCACGTGGAAGTAATGACGCACCGGCAAAGAACGACTGTTTGGACTGTGCCTAGGTTTTCATACTATTATTTGGTTATTAAGTACAATGACAACAACGATGTAGTTTTTTCCGGCCTAGTCCTAAAAATACGTACTTCTCGGACTACGCCAAAGAAGTGCTACTGTCTTAATGAAAAAGCGTCCGGGAAGTGGGTATTTTCCAAACGGTTGCCAAAAGAATATTTTCCTCGTACCTTTTTACCTTGGTATGTTATTGAAGGATACAGAATTTTAAAAAATATAATTTCAGTAAGTTAGGTAAATCCTTCTTAAACAATATTTTTTTATTTTCAATAATAATAATAAAATTATGGATTTTCAACACTTAATTTATTTATTACTCCAAGCGTAATGCGTACTTTGTATATTAAGTTGTTTAGTTTCTCTATTGATTAGTATGTAGCTAATCTTACTAGTTATTTTTCAGAACAGTCTTGACTACCGAGGTTAAAAACCATTTTAATAAGATTTTTAATTTAGCGGCGATCTTCTAATAATATCTAATTGGGCCCCGGGTGTTTAAACCCTTTTACTCAAATACCCTCTTTCCAAAGCATAATCTCAATATTCCTAATTTAAGAAAATGAAATTCAGGCAATTGTACCGAACAGGTAAAAGGGAAATACTTAATTTGGAAAATGTTCTAAGCAGAGGCGGTTGATTCAGTAAAAAATAAAATAAAGTTATTAAATTTCAATAAGCACTTATTTAATAATAATTATTACTGCTTGTAGTTTTCATACGATTAACTATAGAAATAAATAAACACTCGAATAAAATAACGCATATCAAAAATATGTAACATATTATTCTTAATATAAAAACTTTTTCTCTAAGTTGGTGTAAACTTGACTGTAAGAAATAAAAGATAAGCCTTAAATTTTCTTTGAGCTTCAAATGCTTGTACCTACATTAGTTCCTTTACAGAGTGTTTCTAATTTTTATGGGAAGAATTAAAAACAAATTTTGACAAAAAAAATTACATTTGTCTAAAATTATAAATATATGTAGAGGTTGGCTTTTAAGATGGGAGTTAAACTTAATACAACAACAAATACTGCTAAAGCTGTTCCCTTTAAGATATAAATAGACGTGTTCTCCCAAACTTATGTGTCATCAGCCAAAAAAATATTACATGCTGTTCAAATTGACAGCCTATATGGGTTTGTGCTAAGGAATGATGGGATCGAAACAAGGTGACGTATATAATGTGTATTAGGTTGCCCAAATTATAAATAGGATTGTAACAGTTCGTAAGAATTTTTTATTGTTATATTAACTGGTAAATTCATGATTTTTTCTTGTAAACACGAAGCGATTAACAAATTGTGATTGTGCCAAAAACACCCTGTGATGGTATTAGCCACATCAAATACCTAAAACATGAGGAAAATTTCTTCTAAATCTTTTCATAAGAATCTATATTTCAATTTATAATTTTATATACAATTTCAGGGGAGTTATTAGAAAGAAACAAGTTTGATATCTAGACATTGATAATTTTATCAAGGAGTTTATAGACGGTGTTCCTTAATAATATACGAATATTTAAGGGTGTGAATTTACATAAAAAAGTAATGACAGTTTGTTTTATTAGCAATGGCCCAAAAAATGTTCCGTTAATACGGGATGCTAAAGTTTTAGCAAAAAAAATGAAAATTAATTAATATTTTCGGAACTACTTCAGATATTTCAGTGATATTTAGTCGTAGCGACAGTTAATAAAAGTACAAAAATAATTTTCAGCTTTAACAGCAGCGTGCCTACGGGTACTGCAAAGATATGGCACGCCAATGGGTTTTTCCAAATAAAAAATATTAAAAGAATTCGTCGTTCAATTTGAAACACAAAAGCTTTTCTGAGTTATTTTCCTGCGATGCGCCGTTTCTGAGTAAAGAAATTAAAACCGTTGTATTGTCTGAGAAAATTAATCTTACAGTTTTATTTTGCAATAAATCTAGTTGCCATGGAATATGTCACCTGCTTTTAACATCTGACATTTTCTATTAAGTCTCTGTGGTTCAAGTCTGTGCGTTGGGAAAAAATGGTGAATTATTCAAATGCAGAAATGGCGGAAATGCATTACTTAGGTGTATGGTCTCGCCGACGGTTATGGAGAACAGGCCAGATGTATTTATTACCTGTGATATCCCAATCGTGCTTTGCCAGATAGTCGAACTTTTTCTAATATTCATCGACGTCTTGATGAAACTGGTAGTGTCCGAAGAGGTACATCTACAGGTAGACAT
This sequence comes from Polydrusus tereticollis, assembly GCA_963920685.1. NCBI lineage: Eukaryota > Metazoa > Arthropoda > Insecta > Coleoptera > Curculionidae > Polydrusus > Polydrusus tereticollis. Next base: position 126,979,711 of record OY987327.1, read on the forward strand.
CTAAGTGTGAGAACACACAGAACTTGAGGAAGCGGTGCTGCACGAAGTAGAAGAACATCCTGGAAGGAGGATTGCTAGAAACTTGAATAATTGTCATCACATTGTTTGGAGACTTTTTGTGGATTTCTTATTTAATCCATACCATATTTTAGGACTAAAGGCATTACTTCCCACAGATTTTCGCAGGCGTGCGATCTTCTGTCAGTGGTATTTTCATGATATTGCACAAAATCCACAATTTTAAACATACGTTCTGTTCACGGACAAAGCTAATTTTTCAAGAAATTTCATTCAGAATTTTCACAACACTCATTCGTGGGCGGAAGAAAATTCCTATGCCGTAACCGAAACTCATTTCCAACACCAATTTTCGGTTAATCTATAGGCAGGAATTATTGGTAACCACTTTATTGGCCCATTCATGTTGATGAGAAGACATGACGGACAATCTTACCTCAATTTCCTTCAAGAGCATCAACTGCCGTTGCTGCTTGAGTATGTTCGGATAGCAGTAAGATCCCATATGTGGTACATAGACGATAGAACATCAGCACATTTTAGTGTAGTGGCTCGCAATTAGTTACAAACTGTTTATCCAAATCGTTTGATTGGCTGCGGCGGGCCTAAAGAATTGCCACCAGAATCCCTCGACCTCAACAGCTTTGATTTTCTTTTTGTGGGGCTATCTTATGACGCTAGAGTACACAAGTTCAATTAATAATGTAGAGGAATTACGAGAAAGAATAGTTGCTGCATGTCATAGAATAAGAAATACTCCGGGGATATTTTAACGCGTGCGCAATTCCATGAGAAGGAGGGCAGAGGGATGCACATTAAGTAACGGGGTCCATTTTCAACATTTTTGTAGTAATCGGTCCATGTTAGTTGTAGTGCCATGCTAATCTTGTATGTTGTTAGTCGCTCATTACACACAGATGCCAGCCCGTGATCTGTTTAATTTTTCCTATTAAATTAATAATAACTTTTACTCAAAAACGGCGCATTGCAGGATGTTTCAAATTGAACGGTGAATTCAAAATTTTTTTTTTATTTGAGAAAAATTATTGACAGGCCATTTTTTCCTAAAAAAGTATGAGTCAGTGCCTGTAGGCATGCCACTGTTAAAGCTGAAAATTATTTTTTTATTAAAAAATATGAACCTTCATTAACTGTCGCTACGTACTATACAGGGTGTCTCTAAATGGTCTGTACAAAATCTGAGCACATATTCCTGAGGCCGAAATAAGGCGATTTAAAGCAACTTACCTTAGTCCGAAATTGCTCCGTTTCCGAGATACAGAGTGGTAAAGTTAAAAACATTTTTTAATGTAAGTATTACCTACTTTAAAACTCGTCTTGTACCATTTGGATATGGTATGAATGAAGCTGCTGTTCTTTTAATGTTCTATGAACTGCATCCTTGGATACTCCTACCACTAAATCTAAGCGTCTGGTGATTAATTTTGGATCTTCAGCAATTCTTTCCAAAATTTGTTCCTCAACCTTATTGGCACTTTGCCGTCCATAATTGGCAGTTAAAGGAGTGAAGCTACTATAAATATTTGATGGTTTGGTATGCGCCGATTTGGATATCTTTCCCTGTATACCCTAACACTTTCGCGGCCATTTCCTTCACAATACCCAAAAACCAATAGCATATCCGTCATTTCTGCAAACCTGTATCCTTCAGCCATCATTACAGTCAATTTAAAATTTAACTAACACGTTTCAAACACCTTACTTATTCTCGCATTGACAAATTCTTACTGAAACACTTACTGTGAACAACATATTATACTGATAGCGAAAATTCTTAAAATACGAAAAATGTTTATATTTAAATAGTCTGTCTGCAAAAAACATTTTAAAGATGTTCATCAAACTGGTAAGATAACCGAGAATTTTTGGATGTGACACTCCAAAAAAGTATCTAAAAAAAATACATTTTCCACTGCTAATTCACTGACCACATTTCATCCTCAAAGATAACAGCAAACATTTTTTATTCAGAATAATTTAAATATTCCGGTGCGGCATCGAGCACTAAAAACCGAAATATCTCAAAAACCGATTACTTTAGCGAATTCTCACAAGAGTACCTTTTTTGTTTGAAAATCTTCAAAAAATTAGTTCCTTAACAAAAAAAGGAAAAAACTACACTAATAAAAAGGTTATGGCCACTCTAAACCATAAGAAGTGCATTGTGAAGTGCCCTTTAATGGCCACAGTGAAAAGGTGTCCGTATTCGGGTTTCCCATCCCAAAAAACCCCCGGGTACCAAGTTATTTAGTAATACGTTAAAAAATGTTCATTAATTTTAAAAAATTCGATTTTTATTTATTCATAATTTATATTTAAAAATATCGATATAGTCGGCATTTATATCGACTATATCGATGTATCAATATATCGATAATTATTTTTTTAAATATCGTAAATATATGATATATCGATATACCGCTAAACCGCTAAATGAGGTTTTTATCAACCAAACTGAAAGGAAAGCCCCTAGATCAAGCGTAAAGTCAAAATTGCCCTACACGTTGAGGAAGACATATCAGATGGCTTGCGACTCACGACAGTTATTACTGTCAAAGTTTATATTTCAATTTAAACATAAGTTCTGCAATAAGGAACCAAGAATATTTACCGGAGGAGGAAGCAACCTGGTTTATCGATAACTTATTTTTTAAATATCGCAAATCGATATTTTTGTCCACTACTAATTATAGGTGTAACTACACGTTTTGGTCCCCCCGCAATTTTCAACAAAGATATCTGCGTTTAACAAAAATTTAGAAAATAAATATGGAAATTTTTCTTATTTTGAATGGTACCCAAGGGAGTTAGTTTTCATAAAAAGTTCTGCTTGACATTATTAATATTGAAATGTTAGGATATCATATAATATTAAATAAGAAAATGACCGTTATTTTATTTTATATCAAAATATATAAAAAGAATATACTCGGGACTACCAGAAATTGTTAAGTTGTTAAAATTAAATCCTGCAGTGCAGTGCGTTATCATAAAAAAAATATCATTAAAATATTCTAGTATCTAGTGCTACCCTATTGGATCATGGTATGAACTTATTTTATGAGGTTATTCCTAAACCAGTTGAAAAGTTCATAGAAACATCATAGCTTCGCAACCGCTTTCTTTATTTTTGAGATTCAGAGGTTGTTACAATCTTTAAGCGGAACGAAAAATATGTACGCCATTGACGTTTTCCTTCTTGGTGGCACAGTTATGTGGAAAGTGTAATCTCACATGCACTGTACCTTTTAATATATTTTTAATTTCTGCGTCGAAGGAGATAAATGCAATTTTATCAAACTTTGGTAGGCGCATAGCGATATGTAAATAAATTTGGTTAATTAATTTTTTTAGTCAATACCCGTTCATCACACGAGGGGAAATGTGAGAACAGTTTTTGCTCAGCGATAAGGCGTAACCAGGAAAGTAATATTTATTTTGAAAAAGACAGTGGTCTATAATTTTTTTCGCTATGGAGATATGTTAGCGCGGACGCCAGTGGTGTAAATAGACTAAATATTTTTATGAAAAAAATGGGTTTTTATGCCTGGTTAGTGCCTATTAGATTTAAAAATAATATCTAAAGCGGCCCTAAACGTATTTAGAAAGCACCGTTTGTCTTTCCAATTTTGAAAATGGAAATGGGTCTATATATCAACCATTAAAATAAGTACAATAACATTAAGTAACATTGTTAAAATACAGCAACAGTTTTTTTAGAAGGCCAAACCAATTTATTATCAAGGCAAAGTATAATTTGTTCAAATTAAAAACATGTGGTATTTACATCGCTACCATTTTTATGACACAAATTTGTTATTACCAATTATTATATCAAAAACGCGTATAAAGTCGAAAGGGAGCTCAACCATATTTTCCCGAAGTACGTTACTGACTTTAGGTGTAATTCTGAAGCAAATTATAAAGCGTAAAGTGTTAACGACCACAGATAATCGTAAACAGAACCATAACAATATATTCTAATTATTAAGCCAATATTACCAATTCACCTATGTCGTCTATTTTGCATATCGTCGAATAAGAGCCTATACAAATGCATAATTTTATATATCAAGGTATGCTACGGAAAGTATATGTAAAAAAAATAAAATATTACATCAGAAAAAAAAACGGAAAAGGGATTTTTGATTCCTGTTTTAATATAAATATCGCTGGTAATTTAGATAACGATTATTACCTGCTTTTCGATTTAGAAAAATACACAATATATAGTATGGCGCTTCGGACACGCAAGCGTTAATTCTCAGGGGGGCATATTTTTTGTTATTATCAGCTCCCCCCCCCCCCTACTTGAATCCCTATGACGGAGTGGCTTTCACCCTTAAAACCTTAAATGGAAAGGAAGGTCCAGTGATACCTTATTTTAAAGGGAATTGAGTTGCCTTTTTAGCGGGTTTGGTCGAAAAATAGCTATTATTAGTTTGTTTTTGGCATCGGTTAAATTCGTAGTGAAAATTAAGTTTTGCCTTACATTTCATTCTGTTCAATAATTACGGACTAAAATAACGTTTACTTATCAAGAAAGGGTTGAAAATATTTTACGTATCTTTAGAAATGACGATTATGCTTGTACAATAGAGCACCTCTGTGTGCCTCTATTGCAGGGGTTGGTTAGGGTAAATCAGTATAACTGTAGTTAGTTGAATACTGGTTTATTAAATCTAAAATGTTAATAATTACATATGGACTTGAGTTCGAGTTTGTCACTTTACCAATTCTATTGTCGATACCGAGACGTGCTTTCTCAGCAAGGTTGCCATTGTTTCGTTTAATGTTTAGGTAAAATATTATACATTAGTAAAAATTGAATAAAAAAGATATCGGATAAATATTTTCCCCGGTCTCGCTTGATGGGAGTTTTCCTAAGGGCTGTAGCTCCATCATACCAGCGTCTTTGGGATTGACTTCTAATCATCGCGTCGGTTGCCTTTGGATAATTGACAGGATAATCTTGCATAAAATGTGTCATACGCCCCATATAAACAATATTGCGGCTACCATTCCTTCTCCTGTGATTTCACTGGTCGCGTATGAACTGTGCTGAAGTTTCTTCCAAATGAAACTTTGCATCTGCTGGCGGATTCTTTCTTCACTGAAGTAAGGCTTTCATCGTCGTCAATTTTGGTTGGTTCGTTATTTGCTTCCGCTTGTGGTCTTGTACTCTTCGGAAATGGTTGATTTTGTTGAATGCTTTCTCTTGAGGCCTGAGCCCTGCAGGAAGGGTTGGTGGTCTTGCTATACCTAAGATTGTATTCACTATGCTCGAAGGACGATGTACAATAGCGAATCTCTATCCCTAGGTAGTTTATATGGTTTGTTCGGAATTGCATGTCTATGCGATCATGTAATAAGTTCGTTCTGTGAGACGTCCGTCCGTCTGTAGTAGTCTGTAATCAATTTGTCAAAATGTTCTGTTGGAGTCCGCATTTGTAGGTTGTTGTGTGAAGCATGAATCATCGTGTGCCGTGGTGCATCCGCGATTATTTTAAGTACATTGTTTTGAAATATCTGTAGTTTCTTGAAATGTGTCTTATTAAGAGTACACCAGGTAGGGATTCCGTAAATCAGTACTGGCCAAACAATAGTCTTATGTATGATAGTCATTGTACAGAAGTCGATTCGGCTTCGTTTGGTGGGGACTGAGAAGATGACACCGAGTTTACCGTTCTGCCTGATTATTACAAGGTTGTATGAAATTTAAAAATAACAAATTTTAATGTAACATTGTTCCATGTATCGCGTGCTGTCCATGAAACCATGTAAAATAAAAATATCTGATAAAAATCACAAAACCCAAAGATTAAAGGTGTATGTTAATAAAATATTAAGTTTGAGAAACCGTAGTTCTATGTTCAACATATAACTATGTTATTGAGATATTTCTGTCATAAGGGCCTAGCGATACCTAAAGCACCGGTTCCCGTCAGATCACCGAAGTTAAGCGGTGTCGAGCGCGGCTAGTACTTGGATGGGTGACCGCTTGGGAAACACCGCGTGCTGTTGTCTTAGGGAAGAGTGTAAAATGAATCGACATCAAAACCATCCTATTCACGCCGGACAGGCCGGATGAGATCGGATATCTCGTAGGATGAAGGTGCCGTTTCACACTCCCCAGTCGGTAGACCGCACGATTAAAAACCGTACGGTCGATGACCGGTTCTAGATGGCCTCAGATACGCCGACGAACCGTAAAAAAGTAAAATAAAAAAAAAAAAAAATAATATAACAGAGTTCTATGTAGGACATGAGACTATGGTTCTTTATTTTAAATTGATATTTTAACAATAACTAGGGTGTATGGTGCACAAACTAACATACGTCTTTGCTATTCAAATTTTACATGGTTTTTATAGGTTATATGTGTAAATACAGATTCCAGTCCAGTTCGTAATAAAAACTTAATAGTGCTCGAAATTTGTGCAAAAACATGTAAACTGGAACTTAGAGAAAGTAAATGATGAAGAAACCCTGGAAACTTTAGAAAGTCAAGAAGAACCCCTTTTGACTGAAGGTAAATAAGGACAGGAAAAAAAACTTTCACGAAAAAGGTCCAGAAATCCAGAGCAATGGAAATGCAATATACACAAAGAAAATTTTGATAAAGACCTAGAATATGTAAGCTCGAGGAAGAAAATATATATCATAATATATCGAATACCTTCTAAAAAAGTACGAGGGGAAAGAAATATACCTCACATGATGCAGAAAATCTAATAACGAAACATAAGCATGTTCCCTAAAGTTTAAAGTCATTATTGCCGGGCAGATTCGAAAAGAGAGTACCTTGAAGGCAATCTTTTCGTTATGAAGAAATGTACACGTTTTTTTCTATAGAAGTAAGTTGTATTAATATGACCGCCAACTTTTCAGTAAATCGCAAGGTCTACTGCGCAATCTGTTCCGAAGCCAGACGTGGAAGGTCTGGTAATAATATTGCCAGTTCTGTATACAGAAGTCTTAGAGGACCACCCTTTGCTAAAAGAGTTAATCTTGTAGAGCGATAGTTGGGTACGTATTATGAGTTTGGCGATTGCACATCTGCTACACACAAGTACGAATTTTAGAAGCGGTACAATAAAATTCTCTGTGCCAGGACACTCGTGCCTATAAGAAGCTGACTCCAAAATGTCATAGAACGAAGTTCAAGAAAATCTAAGTATTTTTCTCTTACGTCTTTGGTAAGATTCCTAGTAAAAGCAAATATGAAAAACCTTACACAATTATTCAGATGCAAAAAAAAAATCCTTTGGATTTTATATTCAATTCTTCTAAATTAAAATAGAGTTTTGTTCCTTTTGCGAAAGTTGTATCTTTACAATTCACCAAATCTTTCATTAAAATTAAGTATATACAGGGTGTTATGGAAATGACTTATTATATTTTAAGGGGCCACTCCTGGGGTGGCCTAGAGTTACACTTGATAGTTTTTTTTTCTAAAATCGGAAGTATTTTGAATTTTGTAAAATACCTTAAAACCGGACCATCTGTGCCTCTATGAAAGTTCATTACCCCTAAACACGTGTTTTTGACATGACAAATTGGCGGAATTTCTACAGACAGCTGATTACCTTGCGACGTTGCCAAGTATTCGGGAAAATCTTTTTTTTAGGTTTTTTAAAAAAGATTAAATCAAAAACTATACTGCGATTTCAATTAAACAAGCCTTATTCAATAGGTATAGTTTTTACTCACCCCATGAAATTGTATTGCTATCATAATACTTCGCTGAGTAAAAATCGTAGATACCAACAACAAGCCCTATGTCTGGAAATTTACACAGATAAACTATCACATCACAAAACATTCCCATCACATGTGTATCACATTATTCAACAACTATACACTCCAGCAGCAAAACGCAAACAAATTTTATGCCGTTGCAAGTAAATGAATAATAAGAAATGATATTAAAAACAAATTTATGAAGCCATTGACTTTGAACTGCTCAGTACCCAATCACAGAACAGCAACAAATCACATTTCCCGCCCCCTGGACTATCGTGTTTAAATGTTGTGTGTCCAGTTAAGAGGACTGGATTGGATACCGTAATTATTATTCTTAATTGCAATGGCCACCTGTCTTGACGACAATCAACCAGCTATTATCATTACCAAGAAGAACAGAAGTCACAGAAGAAGAGAAAGAACATAACCGTAACGTTATTTGTTGAATTTAAATTGTTCTTTCCGTGAGTTTTTTTACTGTAGAACACGATCTCGGAAGAAGGAACGAAATGCTTCTATTACACTCCATTTTAAATGCAATGCAATTTTATAAAGGTAGGTATGCAACAATTTTTAAATTTTATTTTTCCAGTTCACAGAAAACCATACCGCAAATAATTCACCTTACGTCGTATAACATAAAAATACAGTTTTAAATTGTGAATAAATCTTTATTTTATCGGTTAATGATAGTTATATAATTGGAGATCTGCCCCATGTATACGATTTTCAATATCTGAAACTAGTTTTTGACCTCCGTGTAATGGTAAATTAAAAAAAATGAAAGATACAATATACTTTCAGCTTTAGCAGAAACTAGCTATGTCAAGGACAATAATTGATCTCGTAGATGTCTTCAATCAACCAAAGGCAGAATATGACATAGAAAATTGTGATTTAATTGAAAGTAAGAAGTGAGGTAAGTACAGGACAGTCAGTCACACACCCAAGTTAAAAATATGCAATATTTTAGCCCCACCTAAGCCGCTGGTCTGGTGCGTTAAATTAATAATAATAAGCTCACGGAAAGAATCTTAATAATAATAATATTATTATTATTAAGATACTCTGTTAGTACATTTAAAATTTTCATTTTTTATTAAAAAAATAAAAGTTTAGGTATGTATAGGCACATTTAAAAGTCCTACTCTTTGTAAATTTATAAAACCACTTTTAACATTCATTACTATACAGGGTAAACAAAAAAAAATCAACATTATAAATATACAGTTTTATTTTATAGTTAAATCTTAAAAGATGCTCATTTTTAGAATTTAAATTCTCACAGGTCATCACAGATATATTATTGTTCTTTAAGTGATTTGTGAGATCATCAATAGTAGAATCTACTCTCAAGTTTCCCACATATAACCATGATTGCTTAGGCCGCTGCCAATCCGGAGCTAGTTTTATTACTGCTCTTTATAGCTTGATTTGATAAGTTTTTTGGGTTATATTTAGGTTTGTGTTCTCAGCAGCTATAGCTTCCGTAATAGGGTTAATCTTCAGTGGTTTCATAGATTTTGATATACTTCCTTTTCCCTTTTAATATACTACTTCCTCCGATTTCAAAGTAGACAATCTTGTAAATTATATAGTCTGGTAGGTATTTTGTTAAAGGCCTTTTCGAAGGCAAGATAATTCACATTGATCGGTTCATGGTTATCATCAGCTAGTGTCCATTCATTAAGTCTTGTTAATAGGTTGGTCAATGTAGATTTTTCAGAAGAAAGCCGTGCTGTTGAGCTGGTATGATATGTGTTGACTAGGAGGAAATCTTAATTATTTTGCGATAATCTTTTCCATGCACTTGCATATTGCGTTGATCAGACATATTGGCCTGTAGTTTACAGCCAGTTCTTTGTTTCCTTTTTATGTAAGTATAGGCATTGTTACAACACCCGTCAGACAATATTGTCAGAGGTAGTGGACTAGAGTGGTCATGTTCACATCCGGCCTATTCTTGAAAAGGGTTTTGTTTGAAGCAGAGAGTGTGTCCGCATTTAGTGTGTTCCATTTGTACACAACACGATTCGACAGGAAATTTTTTCTAATCAGGCAAAAGCTCCTCTCCTTTTTTTACTTCTTCGTGTGACCTCTTAGTTGTTCGTTGGTGTTGGTTGTGAAGATTTACAAGTATTCGCACGGTTTTCAGAGGACAATGTTCGCATAACATCATTTGTACTCGACTTGGTAGAAACGCTGTGAAATTGTTGTGAGGAGATCTCGTGGTCTGTTTGAAGTGGTGCGTTTGTTACCTGACCTACTATGCTAAAGATTTCATGCTTTGAAATTTAAGGTACGACCTATGTATGAATAGAATTGCTTGGTGTTACTGAGCAAGTTGTGCTCATAGTTTCTTCTGGCTATTACTAAGTATGTTTTGGTTCTGTTATTTTGGTATTGATCACTAAGATAATTTATTATTATTATTATTACAGAGTACTTAGTAGACGGCGCATGCCGATGGGACTACTCTGGTTGCTCTTTGTATTAAAAAACGACTCGTATCAAACTTGACTTTGCTATCACAGGCTATATCACAGGTTGGTAGCACATCTTAACCAGGATATCACAGATAATAATAATAATGGACTAATGTAGTATTGATAGACTTCAGGTTCTGGTTCAGCCTGTTTTTGAAGCTGTTTATGGAGCTTGAAGAGACAGTGACCTCGTCCAATTGGTTCCAGGCATAGACCACTCGATTTGTAAGTAAGTTTTTACGCGCAAGTTTTGAGGTTTTTTCCTTCGAGAGTTTCTTACTGTGTCCACTAAGATAATTTCCATCGGTTCTTTTGAATTTCCTTAAAGTCTTCCTTTGTAAGCCACAGTTTTTGTGCGTTGACTTTCTGAGGTTTATTGGGTATGTGTTAGTCAAGATGGGCTCTGCTTTGCTGATGTTTGTCCAGACTGGTTGTCGATCATTAGCGAGAAGGATGTGTCCATATTCGATAGTTGGTCGGCATATGGTTTTATAAATCTGGACACGTGGCAATTCCTCTGTTTTTGTAATTGAGTATTCTGAAGTGTTTTGCTCTAGACGTGGCCTGCTCTTTGTTATTCTAGAGTGGCTATTAAAGTTAACTTTGAGATCAATATTAATACCTAAGTATTTTGCGGAGGGTGCTGGATCAACTTGAGTGGTATCTGTGTTATTCTTGGGGATGTTGGAGATATTTTATGGCTGAAAATTATAAAATGCGATTTTATTGGATTCACAAGTAGTCTTTTCTTGAACCATTTTAGTGCATACCTAGTTGACTTGGTTTTGTAGGCTCTATTGTCTATGTATATGTTTCTTCCATGAGCTATAACCGCTCTGTATCATCGGCAAGCGGCCGCAGGTAGAAGTCTGGATTTTGAATTGGAGTGAGGTCGCAGCAATACAGGTTGTACAAAAGAGGTGATAGTGGTGATCCCTGGGGCAATCCTTGTTGGGGTACAAATTCTTCCGACTGTGAAGTGTTAATTCTAATAGATAATTTATGGTTTTCAAGATAGTTTTAGGAGCCAAATGAGAGTGTCTGGAATCTGAAGTTGTTTGAGTTTTAAAATAGACACGTGGGCCAGACATTATCAAAAGCCTTTTAATGTCCAGAAACAGTGCTGCAGATTTTTTGTTGTTGTGTTTTTCGCTTTGTCTGTTGGAAATTAGTATAAACCGTGTGTAAATGGTGGAACACTTAGGTTTAAAGCCAAACTGGTACAAAGGTATTTGTTGGAATGTTATATTTTGTAGTAAGTTTTTGACAATTTTATCAAGAAGTTTACCGAGCACTAGTAATATAGTGATGGATCTGTAATTTTTTGTGCAATTATGGTCAGTATTTGGTTTTGGTATATTGATGCCTCGATTTATTCTAACCTCTTTTTTCCATTTTTCTAGAAACGTTTTGCTTGATAGGCAGAAGTTATATGTATAGTCTTATAATATTCTTATAAATTGGGTAGTCAAGTTTTTTTTACAAAAGTATCCATGGTATTTTGTCTTATACTGGTTAAGTATTCTTTTGATGGTGTAATATTTTAAAATATTCGCCCTCATTGACTGAATTCTTGAGAGTTGATGTTTGAGTTGTTAAAATACTCGTGAAACCATTCCTCAACTGTTCTGAAGTTGTCGTTGTCAAAGTTTGGGCTTGGCTCAGTGCTGTAGTGTTTCTGGTAATGTTTTAGAAAACTTTGGTTTTCTTTGAATCCGTTACAAACGTGGCGCCATCTTCAGTGATTGCTGGAACAGTTAGCGCTGTCCTGTACCTTGTTAGTTTCTTCACTTTATGGTAGAAATTTTTTTCTTTTGCCTCGTTCATTTCTTGACATCTGTTTAGCCAACTTATGACTATTAAGTTATTATTGTATTATTAGGATGTACATATTCTATAACCATTAATTTGTTTTTATTTTCTTTGTTTACATTAAAATCACCAATAATTATGGAATATTTGTTTAGTAATGCTTTTACAATTATAGTTTTCTCAATTCGAGAGGTTGGATGCATATAAACCAAAAATATGTGTAATTGATCATTTTGGAAAGGGATGGGAACATGCACGCATTCGTTTAAAAAATTGTTTATTTGGGGTGTTTTAGCTTTCTTCATTTTTAGTGAAGGGTGCACTTGTGCCATACTTCCAAACCCGAGTATTAGTTATCACATGTCCTTGCAGTTGGTGGATTCTGTGGTTTTTGTCTCTACCAATAAAATGCAGTTTATTTTTTCCCTTTCTACAGTATTGTACAGAACACTTTTTTGTCTCTATAGCTATTTACGTTGTTGTCAATAATGTAAAGATGATTATCCATCAAACTGAATACTATTTTCTCCGTGTAATGGTTCTGTTGGGTCGTCATCATCTTCTTCCTTGAAGCCGGCTTTACTTGTATTCATTTTGTTACAATCTTTAGCAATTTTTTTTTTACGTCGAAGTTCGAACCTTTGAGTACTGCCAATACAATAATAAAAATGTAATATTTTACATTTCTTAACTTTTAATAATTGGTCCAACTAACTTTTAGAAATGTATATTGTTACTTCTAGTATAACCTAGGGTTTATCCAAATCATTTTGAATTTTAAAGTTGCATTATACTTCTAAGTGCTAGTTTTAAATACAACTCCATATTTTTATCACACTTTAAATCAAAAAATTATAGAAGGGAGATTACATGGTGGTGAAGTTTATGTCCTCTTGGAATTATTTTTCTTGACATCTGCCCTCCATCATAGCTCAGGGTCTAAGGTGACATCTAAGTACATAGATGTGTTTAAATTGAGTATTAAGTTATTGTTTATGCTGAATAACTTTAAGGTCAAAAATATTATGTACTAATTGGGTCCCATTTAATTTTGTCCCATCATTAATCTGGTTGCAACTGCTAAAATAACAGTAGCATCAGCAAAGTAGCTATAGAATCGGTTCCTAGTGTAGGTATGTCACAATTGTATAATAGGTACAGTACCGGGCCTAGTACGTACACCTACAGTACACTAGTACACAGACTTGATATACCTACTGTCCGGGCTATATGCCTCTCGAGGAGCACTGAATTATAGAGAAAAATTTGCCGTATTTTATTCTAAAACAGTTAGATAGTAAAATACTAGATTCAAATTGTAAGAAGCTACCAAAAAAAGAAGGAATTATTTCTTTAGTTTAGAATAAATTAGAGAGTCGTATAAAAATGTAGCAGTACCATTTTAATACGGAAGATGCTGGAAATGTGCCCCATTTGCCGCCAAACAAGCATGTGTTCTTCTTAACATGTTATCGCGAACTCTCCAAAAAATGTTATTCATATTTCTTATTTCTGCGGCTGCCATTTCTATGCGAATCTGTAATTCTTCTATATTATCAATTTCCTCTTCGTATACTAATTCCTTCATTGTTCACCACAAAAAAAAGTCGCAAGGATTTAGATCTGGAGATCGTGGGGGCCAGAGCACAGGAGCGCGTCGTCCAATCCATCTGTTTTGAAAGTTTTCATTTAAATATTCATTAACGATTCCCGCATTGTGACATGGAGCTCCATCATGTAAAAGCCACATATTTTCCCTTACTGCAAGAGGAACATCTTCCAACAAACCTGGTAAATGGTTACGTAAAAAGTCCAAGTACCCTTCACCGTTTAATCGTACCGGCAAGATGTAGGGCCCTATTAGGTGATTTTTGACTATCCCTGCCCAAACATTTAAACTGAACTGCCGTTGATGGTGCATTTCACGGTACGCGTGAGGATTTTCCCTGCTCCATACATGAGTATTGTGCTGATTGAAAATTCCGTTTCGAGTAAAGCCAGCTTCGTCTGTGAACAGCACATTTCGGAACCAATCGGGCTCGTCTTCACTTTTCTGCGCGAACCACCTGCAGTATTCCCGACGGGAAGCATAGTCCTGTGGAAGCAGAGCTTGTACTTTTTGTACATGGTAAGGGTGGAGTTGTTCTTCATTAAGAGTACGCCAAGTAACATAATTCGACGCTCGCCCGACTTGCGTTGTGATACGCCGGGTACTTAAACTGGGATTATTTTCCACTGCGTTTAAGATTGCCTCTTCTGCAGCCAACGTATTTGCTGCTCGGGGTCGTCCTCTGTCGCGTGCAGCACCAAAGCCGTGAAAGGTTCCGTGGTCCCTTAGTTGCTGAGTCACAGATACAAATGTTCTTTCACTAGGCGGATCGCGACCCGGAAAGCGTTCAATATATAAAATACGCGCTTGGCGAGCATTTTCGTTCGCTGCACCGTAGCATAAAACAATATCGGTTAATTCTAAAGATGTTCTAGGCATTTTCAAATTTCAAAAACCAAAATTGACAAGTAATTATTAAAATTTATTAGAACTGGGGAACAAACAATTGAAAGTGGCGCGTCAGTAAATTCAGCAGAGCGTCTTCGTATTGGTTCATATTCCAGGGCCGCCTTCGTGAAAATAAAAGTCGAAAGTAGTCTATAACCACTACCACCGATATAACTCGGTGGTAGTGCTATAACAACCTCTTATTTGTTTTGTGTCTATAACCTAACATTTTAGTTTTGACTCTGTTTTAATGTTAATAAGGTTTTAATTTCTAAGTTAAAATTATATTTTAATTAAAATGGGAAATCCATACCATAATAAAAACTTTTGAAGATATTTCATTATCCGTTTTTTGGTTATAAAACAGGAGAAAAAGTATAATATTTCGAATTTGAATTAATAACGACCTTGAGTACGTGTATCTTCAGGTTTGTAAAATATTTGGAATGCCCGACTTATTGAGAAACATAATTATTCTATTATACTTACTGCCATGTTAAAAAAAAACACAACTATATTTTTTTCAAAATCGAGGTATGTATCTGTACCTAACTACCTATGGGTAAAGCAAAGATCTTGCCCTACGTTAAAAATAACAACCAAATATAATTTTTACCTTAAGTACACTACCTACAAATCGTAATATAAATCGAACACCATTTTCTGAACGTCCTTGTTGAATCGATTTATTTTTTGTTTGATGTATGGTTTTGGGTTTGCCTGATATTGCCTCAGCATTCTCCCTTTTCCTTTTATCATTTTTAAAACAATTAGGTGGTAGAGGATATGTGTAATATTGTTTTTTCGTCGTAGGTGTGTTCTGTAGTGCCACTTCCATAAATTTGAAGTTGAACTGGTTAATTTTTCTGTTGTGATTGTGTTTAGCTCATTTGCTTTTATGTATTGGATGATCTCCTCATTAACCTTGTGAATTTGGCATTTATTGAAGCTGTATTTAGGAGGTGCTAAAATAGGTCCAGGACGAGTATGTATTAGTGTCAATCACCATTTTCATGGCAAGATGGTTTGAGCATGTAATAAGTCGATGGTTTTTATATTTTGTTTAAGGTTGTTTGTATAAAGAAACAAGTCTGGTGTAGAGTTGAACAATAAACATGTAGGAGGTGTATTTTTTTTAATTGCTCTTCTGCAAGAAACCATTAATTTGTTTTTTATTTTCTTTGTTTACATTAAAATCACCAATAATTATGGAATATTTATACAGTAATGCTTTTCCAATTATAGTTTTCTCAATTCGAGAGGTTGGATGCATGTAAACCAAAAATATGTGTAATTGATCATTTTGGAAAGGGATGGGAACATGCACGCATTCGTTTAAAAAATTGTTTATTTGGGGTGTTTTAGCTTTCTTCATTTTTAGTGAAGGGTGCACTTGTGCCATATTTCCAAACCCGAGTATTAGTTATCACATGTCCTTGCAGTTGGTGGATTCTGTGGTTTTTGTCTCTACCAATAAAATGCAGTTTATTTTTTCCCTTTCTACAGTATTGTACAGAACACTTTTTTGTCTCTATAGCTATTTACGTTGTTGTCAATAATGTAAAGATGATTATCCATCAAACTGAATACTATTTTCTCCGTGTAATGGTTCTGTTGGGTCGTCATCATCTTCTTCCGTTAAGCCGTCTTTACTTTTATTTATTTTGTTACAATCTTTAGCAATTTTTTTTTTACGTCGAAGTTCGAACCTTTGAGTACTGCCGATACAATAATAAAAATGTAATATTTTACATTTCTTAACTTTTAATAATTGGTTCAACTAACTTTTAGGAATGTATATTGTTACTTCTAGTATAACCTAGGGTTTATCCAAATCATTTTGAATTTTAAAGTTGCATTATACTTCTAAGTGCTAGTTTTAAATACAACTCCATATTTTTATCACACTTTAAATCAAAAAATTAAAGAAGGGAGATTATACATGATCTTCTTTATCTCGAAAATGTCAAAAAGAAAAATTAATATTCATTAGCCGAAATGCTAGCCAAGACATTAATATCACAGGAGTAATGACCATTGAGAAGCTTCTGTCTCGATCAGATCGCCACGTTTTCTTTTGACTTCCATAATAATAGCCCAAAATCCTTAAGTGTTTCTCATAAGAAACATGACTAAGCGCAATACTAATGAGCGATTATTGAACTTAATCTACGAAAGTCTAAATTTTATTCTAGTTTTTACCAAACGGTGTCGCTTAGTGTTCTAACGGTTAAAATTCTACACACTTTATTATGTACAAACTTCGCTTTTGGTAGGTACTACTATGCTAAAACTAGCTCGAAGGGTTTTCTACTCTTTAGCATTATTTTTAACCCAGTGTTGTTAAGGAAATGGATTGGCTTAACATTCACATGGTGGTGAAGTTTATGTCCTCTTGGAATTATTTTTCTTGACATCTGCCCTCCATCATAGCTCAGAGTCTAAGGTGACATCTAAGTACATAGATGTGTTTAAATTGAGTATTAAGTTATTATTTATGCTGGATAACTTTAAGGTCAATAATATTATGTACTAATTGGGTCCCATTTAATTTTGTCCCATCATTAATCTGGTTGCAACTGCTAAAATAACAGTAACATCAGCAAAGTAGCTATAGAATCGTTTCCTAGTGTAGGTATGTCACAATTGTATAATAGGTACAGTACCGGGCCTAGTACGTACACCTACAGTACACTAGTACACACACTTGATATACCTGCTATGAAGTCTGAATGGGATTCTTGTTGTATTCTGAAGTATCTTTCTGGGATGTAGAATCCAAGAACTTGCTAGTGTTGTTTGGGAAGAAATAATCTGAGATTCTATAATAATTCAGACTTTTCAATTATTGGCTTTAATATAAATGATGTAAGGTGAAACTTCGTGTAGTGGTTTTTCTGGCTCTGGGATCAAATTTGTTTAGAATATAAACATAAATGGATGAGAATATTCTCAAACCACCGCAAAATGCGTTATACAATAAGGATTAAACAAATATTGCCAGAAACAGGTACTGTCCGGGCTATATGCCTCTCGAGGAGCACTGAGTTATATAGAAAAATTTGCTGTATTTTATTCTAACACAGTTAGATAGTAAAATACTAGATTCTAATTGTAAGAAGCTACCAAAAAAAGGAGGAATTATTTCTCTAGTTTACAATAAATTAGATAGTCGTATACAGTGGCGTAACTAAGGGTATGTGCGCTCCCCCGCAAAATTTTGAAAGCGCCCTGCTATTTGGCACCTGTCTGAATCCTTCACACTTACACCATAGTAAAAAATATTGTCATTTGTAAGCGTTGTTTAATATAGAAAGATATAAAGTATTGTAGAAAACAATTTTTTGTTGTAAAAATAATGAAATTTTAAAATAATGTAGGTACTGTTATTGGGGTATAATAATAAATTATTGAAATTGTTAATTATCATTTACTACGTTACCCTTATTTTATATCTACTCACATATTACATTATTTCTCATTCATTATTGTTTATTTTTAATTTTTTGAGGGCGCCTCTGGCTTTGCTGCGCCCCCCCCCCCCGCCTGCGGGGGCGGTTTTTACGCCACTGGTCGTATAAAAATGTAGCAGTACTATCTGTTTTGAAACTTTTCATTCAAATATTGATTAACGATTCCCGCATTGTGACATGGAGCTCCATCATGTAAAAGCCACATATTTTCCCTTACTGCAAGAGGAACATCTTCCAACAAACCTGGTAAATGGTTACGTAAAAAGTCCAAGTATCCTTCATCGTTTAATCGTGCAGACAAGATGTAGGGCCCTATAAGGTGATTTTCGACTATCCCTGCCCAAACATTTAAAGTGAACTGCCGTTGATGGTGCGTTTCACGGTACGCGTGAGGATTTTCCCTGCTCCATACGAGTATTGTGCTGATTGAAAATTCCGTTTCGAGTAAAGCCAGCTTCGTCTGTGAACAGCACATTTCGGAACCAATCGAGCTCGTCCTAACTTTTCTGCGCGAACCACCTGCAGTATTTCCGACGGGAAGCATAGTCCTGCGGAAGCAGAGCTTGTACTTTTTGTAAATGGTAAGGGTGGAGTTGTTCTTCATTAAGAGTACACCAAGTAATATAATTCGACGCTCGTCCGACTTGCGTTGTTATACGCCGGGTACTTAAACTGGGATTATTTTCCACTGCGTTTAAGATTGTAGTGTAACGTATTTGCAGCTCGGGGTCGTCCTCTGTCGCATGCAGCACCAAAGCCGTGAAAGGTTCCATGGTCCCTAAGTTGCTAAATCACAGATACCAATGTTCGTTCACTAGGCGGATCGCAGTAGGTATTCCCTTACTTGAGACCGTATCTCCTAAAACACATGTATTTTCTTATGGAGAAATTTCCATTATTCAGCCATGCGCATTCCGTTATGATGGCATCCATTTCAACACAAACATTATAATGTACTTTTTTCCTTTTTGTGACATGCGTAATTGATATAGTAATTGTAGATATGCTTTAAAGTTCCTGTACAAACCTGTTTAGGACTCTGTTGACTGATGCAGTGTGGATTAAAAATATTATTATTTTAAAATTATTTATTAAATTTAAGGCACAAAACTTTGTTTATAAGTAATTGGTATAATTAATCGGTGTTATAATCATAAGCCTCTTGATTAAGAACGACCATTTTAATTTAATTGTATATTATGTTGTTAATGTTACATGGTATATTTTACGTAGAATAATAGTTTTAGATTTAGGATTAGACAATCTCCTTGTATTTACATTAAATCATTAAATAAGTTACATAAAAGGGGGGGGGTTTACGTTTTAATATTTAAGTTAAACATACGTGTATGTCAAGGATAAAGCTAGATCAAAAGGATGGAACGAAATCGAGAAAAGTATTCAAGTAGTTGGGATAATTTAAGGGTTTTTCAACAGGGAACCGACCTAGATGTCTAGGTAGATTAAATAGCAGTTGCTTGTACCTGATCGCAAAATGTGTTTACCAATCAAGTTGTAGTTAGTTAAAAAAGGCATTGGTTTTATCTGGATTAAACCGTTCTGATTTAAAAATAATTATTATATCAATGAAATATTCTTATGAAATATATAGTGTAACATACACAAACCTTTATATTATATTCATCGAATTGAATGATTTTCACACTTACCTAGAGTGGACCTTCTATTGGATGGCCGAAGGCAACATAGATTTTTTTCTCTTCAATAAATAAAAAAAAAGAACCACATGCGGACGCTGAACTCTAATCAGCATATTTTACTAGTAAATGGACCTATTATTGTTGTGTACAATGATTCGATGATTTATCATAGTTTTGTATGCGATCTACGAGGGTTCCACCCATATGCTATTAACGACTCACTTTTTTCAAATATCACTCGATGTCAGTGTTGTAGTTCTGGTTGCGATAACACAGAGTAATTGGCTGTTGACAGTGTTTATAAAATAAAAATAGACTAACCTTTTCTGCAAACGTTCTTAGGGACCGTTGTCTTCTTTTTTTTTTTTTATAACGGATATTGACACAAAAACGGCAGTATAGTGGTCTTTTGTTAATTTCGGATTTATTTGATGTGTTGATTGACGAGGCAAATATCATTGATGATCAGTGGTGATGATTGATATTTACGTTTTACCTGTTAGCCTGACTTTGTAATCGTTTTCAAAATTTCTTCACATTACGACCCTGATGATGAGCTCGCAAACGCATAGACAAAAAGTTTTTTAAATATAAAAGGTTTAAGGAGAACGTTTGCCCTTAAACATTATACGCTTATTTAAGACAATATTAATTTAAACTACAAAAAAAGTATATTGTTTTTATTAAAATTGTACTATTTATACTTTAAGTATGTATAGATATTTTTATTATTTTGTAACTATGGTGAGTTCTTTGTATTCCAAAAAAGTGGATTTTCTGAATTATTTTATTTTACTATTATTATACAGTATTAGTATTTGTCTATCATTAGTTTGCTATAGCGTTAAATAAGGCCACTGCATTTTATGCATTTTTAATTATGAATTCAAGACATATTTCAATTCAACTAACAATTTGCATGTTTAAACATGTAACTGTTTAAAATAACCACCTGAAAAGTAATAACATGTAAGAACTAGGTCCAGTAAAAAATACTACAAAAACTAAGATTAGGGTAAAATCACCTTCTAACCAAGTATGGCTGATTCCAAGAAGATATCACTTCAATGACCCTACACTCCCAGTATAATTTACTTTTAGTTCATTACCTCATTAATTCAATCTCGCGAATTAATTATCCCCTCCCGCTTCATTTTTGAGTAACCCAATAAGTTCTTTTCCCCCACCCCTACAATTCACTACCCCCACTCCAATCTCGACAGATCCTACATTATAACTAGGCGTCTGCAGAAAGACCTTGTCATATCTACTTTAGACAGGCAACCGGACAGACACATCTTGTAGAAATTTACAGAAAGATGGAGAAGTTTATTATTGTTAAAGACGTTGTTAAAAAGTTACGAGAATTTAACCTTACAGGACGCACTCTAGAGTTTAAGTTAAAACCTGTTCCACAGGGAGTTGAACCAGTTGGTTGGGTGGAAAAAGGAATTAATCAAATTATTCAAAACGCTACAGTAGGCCTATAACCCTTAGATCGTGTGGGTTTTAGTTTTTGCTCTAAAGACTTCAACCGAGGAGAAGGTTGGATTCGCTTCAAAGCAGCTAAAGACATAACCTTTCAAGATGTTTGGAGTGTTATAAGTGGCATTTATCAGTCAAACTCAGTAGGTCTTAATACAGAATCATTTTGTCTTAGTGTGACAACTGTTAGATTACCTGTTGGTGGGGGCAGAGGAAAAAATTATAACAGCTTTCACGAGGAATGTGACAAGCGACGAGGTATTATAAGTATTAAAAATACCGATAACCTGTGTTTACCACGTGCTTTGGTAGTCGCCATTGCCCATAATAAAAGAGATCCCGAATTCAGTAAGGTTAGAAGAGATATTAGTAAAATTCAAACCGAAAGAACAAGATCATTGTTGGAGAGAGCTAAAATTAGCATTCCTGAGGCAGGAGGTGGAATTCCCGAGTTAATACAATTTCAAAATCATCTAAAAGAATATAAATTAGTTGTTTATAGCTATGGATCAAAAGGACGAAATATTATATTTGAAGGTTCAACTGAAAGCAATAAACGGCTGAACTTATTACATTACAAAAGCCATTTTAATGTAATTACATCGCTGACAGCAGCTTTTTGTTCTAACTATTTTTGTAAAAGGTGTTACGTCCCATATGATCACAAAAATGAGCACCGATGTGGTGGAACCTGTCAGGCATGTCAGCAAGCCCCTGCTTGTGAAATAGCAATAAAAATTAAATGCCAGGACTGTCTACGATTTTTTAGAAGTCAAAACTGTTACGAAAATCATAAAAAGGATTATTCGTCAGGCAAATTTACAGTATGCGAACAAATTAAACTATGTTCTATTTGTTTAAAAACCATTAAAGCCAAAAGAGCACATGTATGTGGTGAAATTTATTGTAAAATTTGTAATAAACATGCACCCGAGGATCATCTATGTTATATTCGGCCTGATAAGGGAAAACCTAAGATTAAAGATGTTCTTTTTGTATTCTACGATTTAGAGACGAGCCAAGACAAACTATTGGAAAATTCTACGTTTTTACATGAAGTCAATCTCTGTGTTTTCAAACAATACTGCGATGAGTGCATGGATTCTGAAGCAGATACTTTGTAAAAAATGCGGTCTAAAGTTACAAAAAGTCAGAGGTATAGACCCAGCGGGGACATTTACTAACCATTTGTTACAAATGAGGAAAAACTTTAAAGAAATTATTGTAATAGCCCATAATGGTCAGGCTTTTGATCACCAGTTTATATTAAACTACATTATGACAAAGACAGATTTTACACCTGAGTTAATCATGAGAGGTACCAAAATAATTACGATGCAACTTGAAAATGTAAAATTTATCGACTCACTTAACTATTTCCCTATGCCTTTAGCCAAACTACCAAAGGCATTTGGACTTGATGATATTTTTAAAAAAGGCTACTTCCCGCACCTATTTAATACAAAGGCAAATGAAAACTATATAGGACCTCTACCATCAATTGAATATTACTCCCCAGATAGTATGAAAGAAGAAGACAGAGCCAAATTTCTTAAATGGTTTGTAGAGCATGAAAATGATGGTTTCGATATGCAAAGAGATCTGGTAGACTACTGCGTATCGGATGTCGAAATTCTTGCACAATCATGTTTAAAGTTTAGAGAACAACTTATACAAACTACCAATGTATGTCCATTTACTGAAGCTACAACTATTGCTTCAGCATGCAATAAAATTTTTAGAAGAAATTTTTTGAAGCCTAATACTATAGGAATCATACCAAAAAATGGATACAGATGGAGAAACAGGCAGAGCAAAAATGCCATAGATTGGTTACTTTGGACCGAGAATCACAGAAAAATCAACATCTTACATGCTGCTAATGGTAAAGAAGCTGTTTTAAATGGTGTAAAAGTCGATGGTTACTGCTCCGAAACAAATGAGGTATTTGAATTTCAAGAATGTTATTTCCATGGATGTACTGTATGCTACAAGTTCGGCAGGAACGATCCTCTTTCCGAGGACCCCTCAGAAACGCTAAATTTAAGATATGAAACCACAAAGGCAAAAATTATGAGACTAAAAGATTTCGGTTTTTTAGTTAATGAAATGTGGGAGTGTGATTTTAGAAATTTATTAAAAAATAATCCAGAGATAAAATCCTATACTAATACCCATTACAATAAAATTTTGACAAAACTAAATCCAAGAGATGCTTTTTATGGAGGACGAACAGGAAATACATGCGAACACTATGAAATAAAAGATACGGAAAAAATTAAATACGCCGATGTTTGTTCCCTCTATCCGTACATCTGTAAGAGTTCTAAATTTCCACTATCACATCCAGAAGTGTATGTAGGAGATGCGTGTAACAAATTAAACCTAAATAATATAGATGGTTTAATTAAATGCACAATTCTCCCACCAGAAGAGTTGTACCATCCAGTACTCCCTCAAAAAATAAACAATAAATTGATGTTTATTCTTTGTCGAACATGTGGTCAAGACATGAATTACAACGAATGTAAGCATAGCAGCGAAGAAAGGGTACTTGAAGGAACATGGGTTCTGGACGAGGTACTTAAAGCCCTAGAAAAAGGATATAAAATACAAAAAATACATGAAATCTGGAAATATAACGTACGAAAGTTTAATAAAGAAAACGGTGAGGAAGGATTATTCACATCCATGATGAATAAATTCATTAAAATCAAACAGGAAGCATCAGGCTGGCCTAAAGATTGTGAAATAGAGGAAGACAAAGTTAAATACATTGATCAGTTCTTTGAAAAGGAAGATGTTAAACTAGAGTATACCAAAATTATTGAAAATCCAGGGCTAAGATCACTGGCGAAATTAATACTTAACTCGTTTTGGGGAAAATTCGGTCAAAGAGAGAATCAACCAAAGACGAAAATTGTAAATAAACCAGCAGATTTATTTGCAATGTTTATTAACCCTGCAATTTATATCAATGGGGTTATACCCGTCAACGATAAAACATTACTTGTCAATTATGAATATATAGAAGAAGCCAGCGATCCGTTGCCGACTGTTAATGTTGTTATAGCGGCTTACGTAACAGCGCAAGCGCGCCTTAAATTATACTCCTATCTTGAAGCTCTTGATAAAAGAGTCTTATACTATGATACAGATTCCGTGATTTATGTTTCAAAAAATAATGACCCCGATATATCAACGGGGCAATTTATTGGAGACATGACAGACGAGTTGGAGAGTTATGGCTCTAACTCATACATAACTAAGTTTGTTTCTGGAGGCCCCAAGAATTATGCATTTAAGGTTCACTCGACGAAAAGTAATTTAGAAGAAACGGTCTGTAAAGTTAAAGGTATAACTCTCAACTATGCCGCATCACAAGTAATAAATTTTGATGCAATCAAACACATGATTCTTCAAAAATCCGAACCGATCCCCATCATATCTAGAAGCATACGGCGTAGCAAGGAGCACATTGTGACAACTTGTACTGAAGTCAAACTCTATAGACCTATTTCAACAAAGAGAAAATTTCTATCGGATGGAAGCTCCGAACCATATGGATATAGAAAAAAGAAAAATCCATTGAAAATAAAATATATTGTATATTTTGTATGTATTGTATATAAAATATATTATAAATATTGTATATCTAGAACCGCTATGGAGTTTAAAAATGTAAATTAAGTAATAAACAATTTAAAATATCCATTTTGGTTTTATTTTTTTCTTTAACAGTAAGAGTTTTCAAAAAGTATTTAAATAAGTAATTATGTACATATTAAAAAAATATGTTTTTATTTTTACAAAGACATTTATAATTTAAATAGTTTGAAAATATTATCCAGTCATTTAAGTACTACACTTAAACTTAAAGAAAAGTTCTTCGAAGCCACAAAAAACACTAAGGGAATTGGTTCTTTTCGGCTATTTTTCTGTTATTCTTATAGTAATCCATAATCGTTTCAAATTTGAACGACCCACATGATAGTCTTTTTTTTTTTGTAATTTATGCATATTTAATTACAAGGTTTCATACAACTTTAACAAATAAAAGTTGTTTTTTTCTTTTTATTTTTTCTTTTCTGTTTTCTTTTTCGGTTCTTAAGAAATGCTAAAGAATCTGTACAAAACAAGTCACGAATTAACTAAATAGCCACCATTTCACTAAATACTTAACACTCAGTATACAATTTTCAGAAATGTCATGATTAAGAACGGTTCTAGTCATTTTATACAAGATTTCACATGATTTAACAAATTTAAAACATTTTTTTTAATTTTTACTAAATTCTAAACACTCAGTATACACTTTTAAGAAAATAGGACGATTTGCGACTGTTTTAGTCATTTTTTACAAAGTTTCACAGGGCTTAATAACGTTAAAACATTTTTTTTAATTTTTTACTAAATTCTAAACACTCAGTATACAATTTTCAGAAATGCCATGATTAAGAACGGTTCTAGTCATTTTATACAAGATTTCACATGATTTAACAAATTTAAAACATTTTTTTTAATTTTTACTAAATTCTAAACACTCAGTATACACTTTTAAGAAAATAGGACGATTTGCGACTGTTTTAGTCATTTTTTACAAAGTTTCACAGGGCTTAATAACGTTAAAACATTTTTTTTAATTTTTTACTAAATTCTAAACACTCAGTATACAATTTTCAGAAATGACATGATTAAGAACGGTTCTAGTCATTTTATACAAGATTTCACATGATTTAACAAATTTAAAATATTTTTTTTAATTTTTACTAAATTCTAAACACTCAGTATATCATTTTCAGAAAATAATACAATTCAGTACAGTTTTACAAATTTTCACAGGTCTTAATAACATTAAAACATTTTTTTAATTTTTTACTAAATTCTAATCACTCAGTATACAATTTTCAGAAATGACACGATTTAGAACAGTTTTTACAGATATTTACAAAGTCTTAATAACATTATATTAATAATTATCTAACATAATGTATACAATTTCAAGAAATAGTAGATTTTTAATCCATGTACAAAATTCAAGAATCTAAAATACAATTAAATGTAGGCTTTTTTAATTGGCATCTCAGGCAAATTATTTCCCCCAAAATTATCTAAAAAAGATATACCAAAAACATTCTAAAGCGGTTTTTTACCTCTATAAGTATGCAGGCCGATCCGACCCTTGTCGGTTTTATTACCCGCATAAATTAACACAGTAGAGAGATACTAAGAGTTCTGGATCAGGTGGTGCTGGTGGTGCAATTTACGATCTAACCCAGGTGGTGCAGGTGGTGCGTTTTACGATCTAACCCGGGTGGTTCGGTGGTGCGTTTTACGATCTAACCCGGGTGGTTCGGTGGTGCGTTTTATGACCTAACCCGGGTGGTTCGGTGGTGCTGTTTACAAAATAACCCGAAATTAAACCCGACTTTTTATGACCTAACCCGGATGCTTTCGTGAGGCGGCTTCTTATCTAACCCTAACTTGAACCTGAATATTTATGAACTGACCCGAGATAAAACCCGACTTTTTACGACCTAACCCGGATGCTTTCGCGAGGCGGCTTCTCATCTAACCCTAATTTGAACCTGAATAATTTATGAACTGACCCGAGATAAAACCCGACTTTTTATGATTTAACCTTAGTGAAACGCCGCTGCTAAAGCGGGATAATTAAATCCCAATTTTTATAAGCCATCCTTAAACCCAACTTTTTACGATGCGAACTGACCCGAGATAAAACCCGACTTTTTATGATTTAACCTTAGTGCAAACGCCGCTGTTAAAGCGATATAGTAAAAAAAACTCGATTAAAATTTTATCTTGTTGGCTAGACCAATTAATTTCCAAATATTATAATTAAAACATACAATCACTACACTGGCGCACCGTCAAAAATCGTGCTTGCACTATCCCAACGTACAGAGCGTCCGCTTCAGAAAATACGGTGCCGTATTTTTTGCGCCGAACGCTCTGGAGGAACACACTCCGATTTGCAAGTACATACACGCTTTGTCGCGGCAAAGCTCGCCGTCAAATTACGGCCACTCTTTTGCGGTACCGCTTTGTAGGAAACCAAAGCTTTTAGTGAAACGCCGCTGCCCCAGAACTCTGTCCATATTCCTCTACTGTGTTAATTTATGCGGGTAATAAAACCGACAAGGGTCGGATCGGCCTGCATACTTATAGAGGTAAAAAACCGCTTTAGAATGTTTTTGGTATATCTTTTTTAGATAATTTTGGGGGAAATAATTTGCCTGAGATGCCAATTAAAAAAAGCCTACATTTAATTGTATTTTAGATTCTTGAATTTTGTACATGGATTAAAAATCTACTATTTCTTGAAATTGTATACATTATGTTAGATAATTATTAATATAATGTTATTAAGACTTTGTAAATATCTGTAAAAACTGTTCTAAATCGTGTCATTTCTGAAAATTGTATACTGAGTGATTAGAATTTAGTAAAAAATTAAAAAAATGTTTTAATGTTATTAAGACCTGTGAAAATTTGTAAAACTGTACAGAATTGTATTATTTTCTGAAAATGATATACTGAGTGTTTAGAATTTAGTAAAAATTAAAAAAATGTTTTAAATTTGTTAAATCATGTGAAATCTTGTATAAAATGACTAGAACCGTTCTTAATCATGTCATTTCTGAAAATTGTATACTGAGTGTTTAGAATTTAGTAAAAAATTAAAAAAAATGTTTTAACGTTATTAAGCCCTGTGAAACTTTGTAAAAAATGACTAAAACAGTCGCAAATCGTCCTATTTTCTTAAAAGTGTATACTGAGTGTTTAGAATTTAGTAAAAATTAAAAAAAATGTTTTAAATTTGTTAAATCATGCGAAATCTTGTATAAAATGACTAGAACCGTTCTTAATCATGGCATTTCTGAAAATTGTATACTGAGTGCTTAGAATTTAGTAAAAAATTAAAAAAAATGTTTTAACGTTATTAAGCCCTGTGAAACTTTGTAAAAAATGACTAAAACAGTCGCAAATCGTCCTATTTTCTTAAAAGTGTATACTGAGTGTTTAGAATTTAGTAAAAATTAAAAAAAATGTTTTAAATTTGTTAAATCATGTGAAATCTTGTATAAAATGACTAGAACCGTTCTTAATCATGACATTTCTGAAAATTGTATACTGAGTGTTAAGTATTTAGTGAAATGGTGGCTATTTAGTTAATTCGTGACTTGTTTTGTACAGATTCTTTAGCATTTCTTAAGAACCGAAAAAGAAAAAAGAAAAGAAAAAAATAAAAGAAAAAACAACTCTATTTGTTAAAGTTGTATGAAACCTTGTAATTAAATATGCATAAATTACAAAAAAAAAAAAAGACTATCATGTGGGTCGTTCAAATTTGAAACGATTATGGATTACTATAAGAATAACAGAAAAATAGCTGAAAAGAACCAATTCCCTTAGTGTTTTTTTGTGGCTTCGGAGAACTTTTCTTTAAGTTTAAGTGTAGTACTTAAATGACTGGATAATATTTTCAAACTATTTAAATTATAAGTGTCTTTGTAAAAATAAAAACATATTTTTTTAATATGTACATAATTACTTATTTAAATACTTTTGAAAACTCTTACTGTTAAAGAAAAAAATAAAACCAAAATGGATATTTTAAATTGTTTATTACTTAATTTACATTTTTAAACTCCATAGCGGTTCTAGATATACAATATTTATAATATATTTTATATACAATACATACAAAATATACAATATATTTTATTTTCAATGGGTTTTTCTTTTTCTATATCCATATGGTTCGGAGCTTCCATCCGATAGAAATTTTCTCTTTGTTGAAATAGGTCTATAGAGTTTGACTTCAGTACAAGTTGTCACAATGTGCTCCTTGCTACGCCGTATGCTTCTGGATATGATGGGGATCGGTTCGGATTTTTGAAGAATCATGTGTTTGATTGCATCAAAATTTATTACTTGTGATGCGGCATAGTTGAGAGTTATACCTTTAACTTTACAGACCGTTTCTTCTAAATTACTTTTCGTCGAGTGAACCTTAAATGCATAATTCTTGGGGCCTCCAGAAACAAACTTAGTTATGTATGAGTTAGAGCCATAACTCTCCAACTCGTCTGTCATGTCTCCAATAAATTGCCCCGTTGATATATCGGGGTCATTATTTTTTGAAACATAAATCACGGAATCTGTATCATAGTATAAGACTCTTTTATCAAGAGCTTCAAGATAGGAGTATAATTTAAGGCGCGCTTGCGCTGTTACGTAAGCCGCTATAACAACATTAACAGTCGGCAACGGATCGCTGGCTTCTTCTATATATTCATAATTGACAAGTAATGTTTTATCGTTGACGGGTATAACCCCATTGATATAAATTGCAGGGTTAATAAACATTGCAAATAAATCTGCTGGTTTATTTACAATTTTCGTCTTTGGTTGATTCTCTCTTTGACCGAATTTTCCCCAAAACGAGTTAAGTATTAATTTCGCCAGTGATCTTAGCCCTGGATTTTCAATAATTTTGGTATACTCTAGTTTAACATCTTCCTTTTCAAAGAACTGATCAATGTATTTAACTTTGTCTTCCTCTATTTCACAATCTTTAGGCCAGCCTGATGCTTCCTGTTTGATTTTAATGAATTTATTCATCATGGATGTGAATAATCCTTCCTCACCGTTTTCTTTATTAAACTTTCGTACGTTATATTTCCAGATTTCATGTATTTTTTGTATTTTATATCCTTTTTCTATGGCTTTAAGTACCTCGTCCAGAACCCATGTTCCTTCAAGTACCCTTTCTTCGCTGGTATGCTTACATTCGTTGTAATTCATGTCTTGACCATATGTTCGACAAAGAATAAACATCAATTTATTGTTTATTTTTTGAGGGAGTACTGGATGGTACAACTCTTCTGGTGGGAGAATTGTGCATTTAATTAAACCATCTATATTATTTAGGTTTAATTTGTTACACGCATCTCCTACATACACTTCTGGATGTGATAGTGGAAATTTAGAACTCTTACAGATGTACGGATAGAGGGAACAAACATCGGCGTATTTAATTTTTTCCGTATCTTTTATTTCATAGTATTCGCATGTATTTCCTGTTCGTCCTCCATAAAAAGCATCTCTTGGATTTAGTTTTGTCAAAATTTTATTGTAATGGGTATTAGTATAGGATTTTATCTCTGGATTATTTTTTAATAAATTTCTAAAATCACACTCCCACATTTCATTAACTAAAAAACCGAAATCTTTTAGTCTCATAATTTTTGCCTTTGTGGTTTCATATCTTAAATTTAGCGTTTCTGAGGGGTCCTCGGAAAGAGGATCGTTCCTGCCGAACTTGTAGCATACAGTACATCCATGGAAATAACATTCTTGAAATTCAAATACCTCATTTGTTTCGGAGCAGTAACCATCGACTTTTACACCATTTAAAACAGCTTCTTTACCATTAGCAGCATGTAAGATGTTGATTTTTCTGTGATTCTCGGTCCAAAGTAACCAATCTATGGCAATTTTGCTCTGCCTGTTTCTCCATCGGTATCCATTTTTTGGTATGATTCCTATAGTATTAGGCTTCAAAAAATTTCTTCTAAAAATTTTATTGCATGCTGAAGCAATAGTTGTGGCTTCAGTAAATGGACATACATTGGTAGTTTGTATAAGTTGTTCTCTAAACTTTAAACATGATTGCGCAAGAATTTCGACATCCGATACGCAGTAGTCTACCAGATCTCTTTGCATATCGAAACCATCATTTTCATGCTCTACAAACCATTTAAGAAATTTGGCTCTGTCTTCTTCTTTCATACTATCTGGGGAGTAATATTCAATTGATGGTAGAGGTCCTATATAGTTTTCATTTGCCTTTGTATTAAATAGGTGCGGGAAGTAGCCTTTTTTAAAAATATCATCAAGTCCAAATGCCTTTGGTAGTTTGGCTAAAGGCATAGGGAAATAGTTAAGTGAGTCGATAAATTTTACATTTTCAAGTTGCATCGTAATTATTTTGGTACCTCTCATGATTAACTCAGGTGTAAAATCTGTCTTTGTCATAATGTAGTTTAATATAAACTGGTGATCAAAAGCCTGACCATTATGGGCTATTACAATAATTTCTTTAAAGTTTTTCCTCATTTGTAACAAATGGTTAGTAAATGTCCCCGCTGGGTCTATACCTCTGACTTTTTGTAACTTTAGACCGCATTTTTTACAAGTATCTGCTTCAGAATCCATGCACTCATCGCAGTATTGTTTGAAAACACAGAGATTGACTTCATGTAAAAACGTTGAATTTTCCAATAGTTTGTCTTGGCTCGTCTCTAAATCGTAGAATACAAAAAGAACATCTTTAATCTTAGGTTTTCCCTTATCAGGCCGAATATAACATAGATGATCCTCGGGTGCATGTTTATTACAAATTTTACAATAAATTTCACCACATACATGTGCTCTTTTGGCTTTAATGGTTTTTAAACAAATAGAACATAGTTTAATTTGTTCGCATACTGTAAATTTGCCTGACGAATAATCCTTTTTATGATTTTCGTAACAGTTTTGACTTCTAAAAAATCGTAGACAGTCCTGGCATTTAATTTTTATTGCTATTTCACAAGCAGGGGCTTGCTGACATGCCTGACAGGTTCCACCACATCTGTGCTCATTTTTGTGATCATATGGGACGTAACACTTTTCACAAAAATAGTTAGAACAAAAAGCTGCTGTCAGCGATGTAATTACATTAAAATGGCTTTTGTAATGTAATAAGTTCAGCCGTTTATTGCTTTCAGTTGAACCTTCAAATATAATATTTCGTCCTTTTGATCCATAGCTATAAACAACTAATTTATATTCTTTTAGATGATTTTGAAATTGTATTAACTCGGGAATTCCACCTCCTGCCTCAGGAATGCTAATTTTAGCTCTCTCCAACAATGATCTTGTTCTTTCGGTTTGAATTTTACTAATATCTCTTCTAACCTTACTGAATTCGGGATCTCTTTTATTATGGGCAATGGCGACTACCAAAGCACGTGGTAAACACAGGTTATCGGTATTTTTAATACTTATAATACCTCGTCGCTTGTCACATTCCTCGTGAAAGCTGTTATAATTTTTTCCTCTGCCCCCACCAACAGGTAATCTAACAGTTGTCACACTAAGACAAAATGATTCTGTATTAAGACCTGCTGAGTTTGACTGATAAATGCCACTTATAACACTCCAAACATCTTGAAAGGTTATGTCTTTAGCTGCTTTGAAGCGAATCCAACCTTCTCCTCGGTTGAAGTCTTTAGAGCAAAAACTAAAACCCACACGATCTAAGGGTTGTAGGCCTACTGTAGCGTTTTGAATAATTTGATTAATTCCTTTTTCCACCCAACCAACTGGTTCAACTCCCTGTGGAACAGGTTTTAACTTAAACTCTAGAGTGCGTCCTGTAAGGTTAAATTCTCGTAACTTTTTAACAACGTCTTTAACAATAATAAACTTCTCCATCTTTCTGTAAATTTCTACAAGATGTGTCTGTCCGGTTGCCTGTCTAAAGTAGATATGACAAGGTCTTTCTGCAGACGCCTAGTTATAATGTAGGATCTGTCGAGATTGGAGTGGGGGTAGTGAATTGTAGGGGTGGGGGAAAAGAACTTATTGGGTTACTCAAAAATGAAGCGGGAGGGGATAATTAATTCGCGAGATTGAATTAATGAGGTAATGAACTAAAAGTAAATTATACTGGGAGTGTAGGGTCATTGAAGTGATATCTTCTTGGAATCAGCCATACTTGGTTAGAAGGTGATTTTTACCCTAATCTTAGTTTTTGTAGTATTTTTTACTGGACCTAGTTCTTACATGTTATTACTTTTCAGGTGGTTATTTTAAACAGTCACATGTTTAAACATGCAAATTGTTAGTTGAATTGAAATATGTCTTGAATTCATAATTAAAAATGCATAAAATGCAGTGGCCTTATTTAACGCTATAGCAAACTAATGATAGACAAATACTAATACTGTATAATAATAGTAAAATAAAATAATTCAGAAAATCCACTTTTTTGGAATACAAAGAACTCACCATAGTTACAAAATAATAAAAATATCTATACATACTTAAAGTATAAATAGTACAATTTTAATAAAAACAATATACTTTTTTGTAGTTTAAATTAATATTGTCTTAAATAAGCGTATAATGTTTAAGGGCAAACGTTCTCCTTAAACCTTTTATATTTAAAAAACTTTTTGTCTATGCGTTTGCGAGCTCATCATCAGGGTCGTAATGTGAAGAAATTTTGAAAACGATTACAAAGTCAGGCTAACAGGTAAAACGTAAATATCAATCATCACCACTGATCATCAATGATATTTGCCTCGTCAATCAACACATCAAATAAATCCGAAATTAACAAAAGACCACTATACTGCCGTTTTTGTGTCAATATCCGTTATAAAAAAAAAAAGAAGACAACGGTCCCTAAGAACGTTTGCAGAAAAGGTTAGTCTATTTTTATTTTATAAACACTGTCAACAGCCAATTACTCTGTGTTATCGCAACCAGAACTACAACACTGACATCGAGTGATATTTGAAAAAAGTGAGTCGTTAATAGCATATGGGTGGAACCCTCGTAGATCGCATACAAAACTATGATAAATCATCGAATCATTGTACACAACAATAATAGGTCAATTTACTAGTAAAATATGCTGATTAGAGTTCAGCGTCCGCATGTGGTTCTTTTTTTTATTTATTGAAGAGAAAAAAATCTATGTTGCCTTCGGCCATCCAATAGAAGGTCCACTCTAGGTAAGTGTGAAAATCATTCAATTCGATGAATATAATATAAAGGTTTGTGTATGTTACACTATATATTTCATAAGAATATTTCATTGATATAATAATTATTTTTAAATCAGAACGGTTTAATCCAGATAAAACCAATGCCTTTTTTAACTAACTACAACTTGATTGGTAAACACATTTTGCGATCAGGTACAAGCAACTGCTATTTAATCTACCTAGACATCTAGGTCGGTTCCCTGTGAAAAACCCTAAAATTATCCCAACTACTTGAATACTTTTCTCGATTTCGTTCCATCCTTTTGATCTAGCTTTATCCTTGACATACACGTATGTTTAACTTAAATATTAAAACGTAAAACCCCCCCTTTTTATGCAACTTATTTAATGATTTAATGTAAATACAAGGAGATTGTCTAATCCTAAATCTAAAACTATTATTCTACGTAAAATATACCATGTAACATTAACAACATAATATACAATTAAATTAAAATGGTCGTTCTTAATCAAGAGGCTTATGATTATAACACCGATTAATTATACCAATTACTTATAAACAAAGTTTTGTGCCTTAAATTTAATAAATAATTTTAAAATAATAATATTTTTAATCCACACTGCATCAGTCAACAGAGTCCTAAACAGGTTTGTACAGGAACTTTAAAGCATATCTACAATTACTATATCAATTACGCATGTCACAAAAAGGAAAAAAGTACATTATAATGTTTGTGTTGAAATGGATGCCATCATAACGGAATGCGCATGGCTGAATAATGGAAATTTCTCCATAAGAAAATACATGTGTTTTAGGAGATACGGTCTCAAGTAAGGGAATACCTACTGATCGCGATCCGGAAAGCGTTCAATATAATTAACCTGCGACTTGCTCCAAAATTAAATCCTAATCAATATCATCTGAATGGAATTTCAAAAATAAACAATAATTTAACAAGTAGGGGCATAAACAGATGGCTGGTACTTATTTTTTGTTTTAGGGTCTTCACTTCTACGTTTCTCAGTATCAATCCTAGAGATATTGGATGCAGCAAGATGATATCAGAAATATTAAATTATCCTGAGAGTGTATTCTTGGAAGGTATTTTAATTTTATTATTTTATTAATGATTAAATCTTAATATTAATATACTATAACCTACACTCGGGATGAATGTGCTTTATGTTAAATATGCTTTATTACCAAAAGGGGTACTTTTCTGATTGACAAAGTAAAGTACAATAAATAAAATTTAAAAAACAATATTTTTAAATTTTATAAAGGAAAACAAGACACATCCATATGTAAAAAAAAAACAAAAAAATAGATAGGTAGGTACTTATCGCCCCAAGACAAATCAGTAAACTCTCACATTCTTTCTTTGGTCTAAATTTATACTATGAAAAATAAATAAATAAAATTTATAAATCGCGCGGACAGTAAACTAAAAAGTTTTGATTTTCCCGGGGGTAAGTCAGAACATTTGTACTGGACGTACAGCAGACATGAAGAGATCCATTCCTACCTATTGCAGAACATTTGTGTTGTTTCTTCAAGTCCTGCGTAGAAATACTATTGTTAACTAAATAACAGTCTACTCATACTGATACTTTAAAGAAAATACTACAAAAATGTATTTATTTTTTGATAATTAGTATTTTTTACTTGTAGGTACAGATTATGATGAGACTTAATAAGAGAAGGGTTCTAAAGGTCCTTTCAATCTGGAGGATTCCCATTTCAAAGCAAGAGTAAATACCACAATCGCTTATGGCTGTCAAAATGTCTCCCGTATTGTAAAAGTCAGAAAATAGGTAATGTTAATATAATTCATTACAACTAGGAGACTATTCTTTAATGTGCGATAAGTGAAATGATATGTTTCTTACAACCTTTTAACGTTTTGTTTTAGGACAATCAACAGGTTTAAGGCCTTACAAGTAACGACAAGACATGAAGAGGTTATACAGAAAAAGCTTGATACAACAATTTTTCATTTAAAACAAAGAAAGCGTTCCTACCCTAAAAGAAGAACATGAAAAAACTAAAGAAACGCAATACATAAACTGCAAGGGTGTAAAACATACCTTAACAAGTAACGAGCAATCCACGACTAAAATAAAAAGAGAAATGAGGCTCCAGTAGGTGTAGGTCAAAGGTCACCTAACTTATAACACAGAAAAGAATAGAAGTGAAGATGAAAATATGACAGATAGCCCTGACCTTCCGGTTGTTGTAAACGAAAAATTAAATAAGATAATTAAAGACTAAATGGGACTTGAATGTAAACACATCGTTCATACAAGTAAGAATGGGGCTCTCCATGGCTCGTCCTATTTCTAGCTTCTCCAGTTAGTAAAGTTTTTTGCCCCTATTGTTTTTTGAACTTTTCCAGGTGTTTTGCAATCAAGTTTAACTGTAATGGTGCGTCTTCACGCTCGGTGCAACTTGCGCAAGTAGACTTGTCATGCCAATTTGCGCAAATGAACTGAGTCATTGAATCCTATTGAATCCTATTGAATTCTGTTGAATTCTGGCTGGTGCAAGTTAACGATTTTGGTTTTCACACAACAATTTACTTGTGCAAATTTGCAGGTACAAACCTATTTGCGCAAATTGCATGAACGTGAAAACGCACCATAAGAAAATGGTTGGCAAAAGCAGAAGTACTGACTGAAGTGACAATCCGGGCGTAAAATTTCCACTAGAGTTCAGGAATAACTTGGTTTAGGACCATTTTTTATTGCTTGTTTTCCTTAACAGTTTGTGAATCATAAAATAAGAACTATTGTTAATTCGCTTATTATTTTTAAACATTTCCCACATCTCGGGTTGAAGCATTCACTGCCAAAATTAGACCTTGAGGGCTTGTTATCTGTGATTTGCCTTGAGGTCCTTTTTTTGAAAACAAAAAATTGAGCTGTTCAATCAATTACTTTCTAAAAATTATTAGCAAAAAGGGCTTACAAGTGCTTCGAGGTTCCTGAAGGGTTTCAGGCTATTTTAAACTAAAGTGGTCCCTACTACCCATCTGAAAAATCTACGTGGATACACATACCAAAGGAAAGGTGTAAAATTTTAGTTAGATAGTCTAAACCGTTAATTTTAAATAAACTAATACTTTATCCATACCTGCACTAAACACGATTCGGTGGCCCTACTTAAAAGGCAATTACATTATAAAAATATTGGATAACTTAGATACCAAGCCCTTGATATTTACAATACATTTAAATACTTTTATTTTAGTGGGTAGGTATACAACTCTGCATTCTACTTATACATTTTTTTAGAGCAAATAGTGCCAATATAAAACTTCTTTTGAATAGTTTGTGGTCAGTAAATATTAGTTACGACTAGTAATGCACAAGCCTTCTTAAACAATGCGAGTGCAACAAAGTGGGTCAACATTTTTTTCCGAGGGCCCTCTCAAAAATGGTCGTTTTATTTTTTTATGGATATTGCCTTTCTAAAGTATTAAAACTCAAGACTCATCTGTAACATTAAATATGTATGCTGCTATCCTATTCTAACACCTAGAAATTCCTAAATTGATATCATTTTATAACATTTTTTAAATTAACTCATTTAAATCGCGCGCCAATTGAAAATGACGACCAATCGGCTTAGCGAGCGTTTGACCGCATCTGATTGGCTGATTTACATAACCGTATCAAACGTGTGTCTGGCCAAAACGCGTTGTTTTCAATCCGGATTTTGTTATAAAGTATTAAGTCTATAACTAGTAATTTCTTGTATTAATAACACAGAATTAAAGAGCTAATAACTTGATAATGTCCCGAACAGTTAATGTGTTGTTAAAGTGAATAAATGTCCCGCTAGAATCATTTGAAATGGTAACGGTATAACGTGGATTTCTTGCCGATATGTTTTTTATTTCAAGGTATGTACAAATAAAACTAGAGCAATACGTAGACAATTTTTCGTGTAATAGGGTAGAAACTAAAGCATATTAAAGTTAAGTAGAAAAAATTAAATATTCAAAAAAGGTTATCTG
This sequence comes from Polydrusus tereticollis, assembly GCA_963920685.1. Lineage (NCBI taxonomy): Eukaryota > Metazoa > Arthropoda > Insecta > Coleoptera > Curculionidae > Polydrusus > Polydrusus tereticollis. The sequence goes on from OY987327.1 coordinate 127,017,738, forward strand.
ATGAAACTGATGTAGTAAATGTGGCAACACTGCTCAAAACACATGTTTTGGGCTGACGATATCTAAAGACAATATCTGACAGTAACTGTCAGATTTTTGTCAACAATATTTTTTTTGACAAGTAGTACGAATCAGCTGTTTGATCATTGGCGCGTAGGTGTTTTGAGCTAAATTTTTGAAGGCATTTTTCTCGAATTTCTAGCTTCGAGCGCCATTTAACGCAATTTTTCCCCAATTCGGCTCGACCTATAGATTTACGGGTTAAAAAATAATAAGTCATTTCCATAACACCCTGTATATTTAAGACTACGCAGTGTAAAAAGAGATTTACATGTAAAAAGCTCAATTCTGTTCCGACAACGCCATAGCTTATCTACTGGGGAACAATTATGTAAATATTTCAAATTGTATTAAAAAGAAAACACGTTAAGACTTTTCTGGATCAAAAGAAAGTAGAAGCATTAAAATCGATATTCAAGGGAAACAGAAGAATAATTGACAAATTTATAAGAACTTCATAGTTCTATATAAGTCACATTTAGTAAAATTATATTCTTGAATGGAATAACAAACATGTATGTCTTTTCTATTTGTTAATATTGATGTTATTCTCTATAATTCTTGGTTTCCTTTTATATCCTATCCTAATAACCCTTTTAGTATCTGCCAATAAAAAAACATATAAAAGTTTTACCACACCGATAACCCGTGGGGCAAAATATTTAACATCGCCTATCTCCAGTTAATGCTTTTGTATCATAAAAACTTATAATCATCTGGCAGCGATTTGTTCCTCCTATGAATGCTCTAATTTTCTTCATGGTACTGTCAGTCGACATAGTTATAAATATTGGTCGGATTCCAATTCTAGAATCTTTAGAGAAGTGTATAATCAACATCCCGAAAAATTAAATTTGTGAGCTGGAATTTTTGGGGGCCGTATTATTGGACAGGTAAAATGTACCTAGACTTGTTGAAAACCACTATTGACCCTGCTTTGATAAATGACATTAGAGAAGATGACCGTAAACGCCAGGAAATCTATTTTTTCAAAAAGATAGAGCACCCTCGCACTATGCGTTCCTTGTAAGGCAGTTTCCGCATAAAAATTTTCTAGACAGATAGATTGGGAGAAGAGGTCCTATTGAATGTCCTGCAAGGTGTCCTGTTTTATCGTCACTGGACTTTTCCTTGTGAGGATATTTAAAATTTAAGCCACCCAACCCAATTCTTTAGAAGACTTGCGACAACGAATAGTGTACGAGTGCCGACAAATAATAACTACCGCAATGCTTCATAATGCTCGTAAACAATTCGAACAGTACCTTTATAATTGCATGGAGCTGGAGGTAGACATCTTCAACATTTACTGGATTGACCCAAGTGGTAATAAATTTTCAAAGTTTTTAGTGTTTTCGGCAAACCACAAACCCCTCATGTAAAAATATTTGTATTTACCTAAACTTATCTTATTCCTAAAGTTCACAACAACCAATATATAGGGTGTCAAATTATTTTACGACTTTTCAAATAACTTTGGAAAAAAGAATCATTTCTGCAAAAAATTTGAAATTTGGGTTTTTTAACGATGAGAAATTCAAACTTCCTAAATATTTTGAGGTAGATTGTAGATGGAGCTATCTGCGACGCTTTTTTATGTTTAAAGGGCAAAACTTTTTGCGCCTCAGTCTATGCACATATAGAATGAAAGAAATAATTTCTCTATTTTTATTAGGTAAAAATGGTATACGTCGTAGATGTCGATGTGAGGAACGGTTTTCGAAATATTAGCATTTAATTTATTCATTGCTCTAGTTGAAATTGTGATCAGATGTAACATTTTTCTTTTTTAAAGTAGGCTATGGTTAACGCAGAGGCTCCAAATTATTGTCCAAATTCTTGTTGTTTATTAAAATTTTGTGGTTTCAAATAATTTTTCAGAAACATTTACTTATTGTATTAAGGGAAGTACAAAATGCCGTGACATATTTGTTTTTTAATGCGAAAATGCAGGATATGGTATGAGTATATGCGCGGGAAAATTTTAGTGGCCGCACAGCCCATCGAAGATATTTGGAAATATATTCCAACCGAAGAGAGCCGAATTTTAAGACTTTCAAGAATCTTTACGACTGTTTAGGAGAAACAGGTTTTTTCGTGCCGAACGAGATGTCGCATGTTTCTGTTATTTTTAGAATTAAAATAAAATATTTATTTAAATAAAAAGAAAAAGTTCTACTAGGGCACTGAACAATTTAAATGCTAATATAGCAAAATCGGTTCCTCACAGCGACGTCTACAAGATACACCTACCCTTATATCTAATAGCGATAGAAAAATTAATATTTTTATTTAATACCTGCTTAGATTGGGGTACAAAAGAGAGTTATGTCCATCTAAACGTAAAAAAAGGATCGCAAACAGCGTCACCTACAATTTACTTCAAAATTTTTATTTAAAAAAATCGAAATAAGTTTGAAGCTTTATTGCCCTGTATCTTGGTTGTTGTGAACTGTAGGATTAAAGTAAGTTTGAGTAAGTAGTTATAATTTTTCAATGGGGATTTTGTGATATAGCTGTATCCCATTAATACGTGGATATTATACCGGTGAGAACAAATTATAAAACTTTTTCTTAAGTCGTAGTTGGCCTGTGGAGAAAGTTATCTATACAATAATAATCTAGTGTATTTCATCTCAATGTGGCATCTTTAATCAACACTTTATCATACGGGAAAAGTTCAGACATATTGTCGCCCGGTAATGTGATAGATATTGCCTAGCAACAAACGGTTTATTTCGTAAGTAGTCAGTGTTATCATTTTCAGCTGTAACAGATTTTTTAAAACATAGATTTTGAAGGAACCTTGTCTAAATAAATTTAATAAAAAAATATTCTATGAACAGAAGTGAAAAAGTACAAATATGGAATACCTACCTAGGACATAATTTTCTTTAAGTATGAAAGGCGTTTCGGTGATAACAGAAACATTTAAAAATATGTGATTAAAGTAAATTTTAAAATTAGCAAATGCCAAACCTCGCTTATTTTGGACTAAAAATAGGATTTAATCCTTTTTTTCTTAACTGCCTTGTATAGAAAGAACATCACAACCATACAGTACGCAAATCGAATTTTCTGTAGTTAGAGGTAACCGTAAGTAATATGTCAGATTAGTTAGATTTAAGAATTGTATGGCCTTTTAAAATAAAACCATAAAAATATTAAATATGTTGCTGCACACCGTATTTTATTTTTTTAAGAACAAAGTAATTTCATCTAGCTGATATTTTGTTATACACAACTTAAAGCACCGTTTAAATGGTATATTTATACATAAAAGTACAAAGTTTTGTCTTTATTTAGATTTTAACAGTTGAAAAATACAATACAAAAATAATCATTAAGACATTTACATTAATAATAATTATAACTTTACATATCTACATGCCCTCATCCATATTCTGTGGATTTAATCGTTCTTTTGTTAAATTTCTTGCCTACGTTCCTCAAAAAGGTAAAAATGATTCTGGCCATAGACCATTAATAACATTTTCCAGATAATCCAAATTTCCAAAGCCCGATATTTATACACTTGCTTTTTGTGTAACCCCAGAAAAAAGTCTAGAGGATTAATGTTCGGTGATCTTGCTGCAGGAATTGTTCATTTAGCCATTCCCTCACTTGTAACGTATTATGAATAGAAGCAACATCTTGTTAATAATGAAGATTTTCTCTTAAGTTTAAAGGCAGATTATCCAGAAAATAGCTTAATTCATTGTGTTAGACTTCTAAATATCTTACGCAATTTAATTTTTCCCTGAAGAAGTATGACTCCACTATTTGAGTATTTAATATCCTATACTAGACTTTGACCTTAAAAGAATATTAAGTTCTAGTAGTAGTAGTAGTAGTAGTAGGTGAGGGGAGGCACACGGACCTGGCAAGTAGACCAAATTCGATCCTTTTAACCTACCCCTGAGTCTTCCACCATCCACTCAACCACCCTGGCTCTCGACGAACCTACCCGACCTTCTCATGAAGGTCAGGACGTTACTCCAAGCAAGAGTCCTGACTTCCTCCTGTGTGATCATCACTGTCCTAAAGACTTGTCGTCTGAGTCTTTCCAGTGCTTCACAAGTGCACAGCAAGTGCAGTGGTGTCTCCTCATCCTCCAATATCGAGTCCTCCTCTACCCCCATCGTATGCAGGTGCTTTCTCAATTTGCAGTGTCCTGTTAAGAGCCCTACCAGAGGATTCAGGGCACGCCTACTCCCGTTAAGAATCCATCCCTATCGGGCCAAGTTATGAGATCTTTGGCCTGTCTACACCCCGGCGCCTGCTGCCATTCCTCCTTGGAGAGGTTGGCGGCCCATTCCCCCAGGGCCATCACCTGCTGCTTTGATTTACCTATTGCTGGTTCGGATCCTAGATAGGGAGTTTCGGCTCGAAGTCTGGCGAGCTCGTCGGCCGTCTTTTTGCCATGTACTCCACAATGTTCAGGGACCCAGACCAAGAATACCTGTTTCTCTTCTGCAAGCATCCCAAGTGCGTCCGCACACTCCTTCACGAGGGTCGAACTACTCCTGGGTTGACAGACTGCCTTAGGAGCGGCCTGGCTATCAAAGCAGGAGCATACAGTCCTCTCTTGACGGTCCATGACCTCCCTCATACTTGCCACCGAGAGGATGGCATACACCTCTGCTTGGAAAACCGTCGCGAACCTTCCCAGTTGGTAGCTTCTTCTTATGTTGATGTTTTCCAAGTATACTTCCGCCCTTAATAATTCAGTTCCAGTCATGCGCCACCCATCGGTGTAGCATACCAAAGCATCGTCAGAGAACTTCATCTGCTCTTCCTCCCACTGCTCCCTACTAGGAATCGTAAAAGTAAACTTCCTGTTCAGCCTCAGCACTCCCTCAACTGGCATTGCTCTGGAGGAGAGTATTAGGATTACTCTTTTTACTCTGGGAGCAATCCTACTATGACCTATGCCGCACACTCCTTTCCAGCATCCGGTGGCCCGCAATCGTAGGTATGCCGCCATTGCCTCCCTCTGAATCCAGATGGGAAGGCTCGGCAGCCCCAGCAGGACATCCAGTGCAGCTGTGGGTGTGGTTCTCATGGCTCCGGCTATGCCAAAGCCAGCAAGCCTCTGCACTTTTGCCAGTCTGGCGCGCACGGTAACCTTCTCCACTCCAGGCTACCAGATCACAGAGCCATAGGCGACTCTCGGTCTGATGAGCGCCGTGTAGAGCCAGCGCATGATACAAGGGTTTAAACCCCAGCTGGCACCTACCGCACGTCGGAGCTGCCAGAAGGTCGCCGCCGACTTGGTCACCACGTTGTCGATATGTGCTCTCCACGTCAGTTTCTGGTCAAAGGTGACTCCTAAGTATTTGACCTTCAGCGTCAATGTAAGAGATTTCCCATACAATTAAGGCGGCCTAAACTCATTTATGTTCCTGCTCCTTGTGAACAGGATCATTTCTGTATTGTCCGGATTGGCCGATAATCCCGTCTCCTCGCACCATTTCCTCCAGTATCCTGCAGGCCGTCTGCATCCTATCGCACACCACACTCAGAAACTTCCCCGTCACAAGGACGAGCCCATCATCTGCGTACGCCTGTGCGCAGAAGCCAGCTTCTGCAAGCCTCGCCATCAGGCCGTCCACGACTTGACACCACAGGTGGGGCAATAGGAAGCCGCCTTGTAGGCAGCCACCCTTCCCCCCGATCTCCAGTCGAACGTCCTCGATGGCGGCGCTCATTTGCCGCTCCCTAAGTGCAGATCCAACCCATTCTATAACCGCCCACTCATTTTCAGAGGGTCGCAAATGGTCGACGATTTTGCCTTATCGAGGGCACCTTCAACATCGAAAAAGATCACCCGAGCGACGCTCTTGTAGTATAGGGCCCTCTCCACCTTTGCTGCCACGGCGTGAACTGCTATCTCTGTTTACCGTCCACGCCGGTAGGCATGTTGACTATCCTGTGGAGGATGCGCTTCTAGCACAATCTCTACCATATACCTCATCGTTTTTAATGTCTTCATCAGAAAAAAGGTTAAACTTATTGGCCTAAAAGCCTTGGCGACCAATTAGTCAGTTTTACTATTCTTAGGAATGAAGGTGACCCTTGCTGATCGCCAGGCTTTGCTGGTCCGGAAGACGCTCTCTAGATAGGAGCAGAGTCTCTAGCCATCTGGTCCTGCTGCCTTAGACGGACTGAAGTAATTTACCGCTCATGTTATCGCGGAGCCGGTCACTATTTCGTCGGCCACGCCCCAATCCGCGCTTGGAATTGGTGGTGCGGCCTTCTCAGCAGCCGGCGCGGGTCCGCCACTAGGGAAGTAAACGCTCAGTAGGTGTCAAAGTGACTCCTCACCGGAACTGGTCTATGTTCCGTCCTGACTTTTTAAGGATCTAATGATCCCTTTGCTTTCGCAGCTGACGACTCTAGCCAGTCGGGCGGCCTCCGGAAGAGAATCGAGTTCTCCACAGAAGAACCTCCATGACTCCCTCTTCCTGACCTTTGACCAGAAACTGACGTGTCCTGTTTCCTTTTAAAAATCCGTCTTGCCTCCACGTAGACGTCCCAGTCCTCCATCACACCCGATTAAAACCGGCCAACCTTTGTCTCTTGCGAACGCGATAATACGCTCTAAGCCCTTTGTTACGGGCGGTCGCGAGTCATCGTACGTATAAACTACAGATTAATAACTTACGACTACCTTGACTCACCTTATATTCGAGCACAGGAGCTCTGGCGTCCCTAGTTCCCAGCTGAGGTAGTGGTACCCCGCTGATCTCCTTGGACACCATGATGCAGGACCTCGCTCTGTCATCGTCCTCTTTCCCAACCACCAGGATGTGGCTGGCTCTTCCAAGACCACTGACATGATTCCTAAAAACATAAAGCTCTTGTAACAGTACAATCTCCCGCTCACCAGTCAGAACGCTAACCAGTTCTCCGGTAGCGTCCCGACTGTGCTGGAGATATATTTGACTTACCCGCAAATTATCCATGATGGGGTTTATCATGGGCGGCAGTCAGAGCCTATTCCTTCTTTTTGGCCTCAGGCTTGTCGGACGGATCCCGGCAGACAGCCCCACTCCAAGATGGAACCCTTCGCACAGCGAGAGTTACCAACTCAAAGTAGAGAGTCCACCCAGATCCCTCCAGCCGCCTAACGACCTCCTGCTCTACCAGGTAGGTGACGAACCACCCTCCTGGTTCTCCTGTGGTCTGGATATGCCTCCACTGGTCCACGTTGAGGGCTCGGTTTTGGAGCGCCAGCACCCTTCCTAGCCGTTCCAGATCGACTTTTGAACTTCTCAGCCAAAAGCCAATCTTTTCCGACCAGGGGGCATCGGCTTCCATGATGACTGTGATGGTTACCTCTCCCACAATAAGTGGGGCGCAACCCTCAAGAATCCACCTTTTCGAGTCCTTGTCCTGAGCCGTGACAAGAAATCATCCGGGCTCCACTTGACCAGAGTTCCTGAAATGGAGCTCCAGGCCTTGCGGTTTCCCGTCAGGTCCTGCCATAGCTCGAAGCATCTCTTCGACCAGGGAGTCGCTGACGACTTAGTTCTCCCTTTTTGCCGCTGGCGGCGTAGTCCCTTGGGATCCGCCGGCAGCAGCCACCGAACTAGGAGAGGGGAACGATGGTAGTGTTCCACTCGGTTCTGTCGGGTTCCTCTGGCTCCCTTATGACTCCTCCCACTGCCTGGTGGAGTTTTTTCCGTCTCACTGTACTGCTTGCTCCCAGCACCCCCAACTGCCGGGCGATGTCTGGGGGGCTCCATGAAGCCCCCCGCCTCACCACGGAGAGATGCGTAAGCTTCGGGAAGGTCAGCCGGCCGCCCTTCGGCAGCCCGCTTAAACCTTCTGCCGATGGGACCACGAGGTCTAAAGGCGTCTTCTCTCCTTTGCTTTGTCAGCTTCTTCCCGCTACCTTGTTCCCGAGATGTTTCGGATACGGTAGGTTAGGGGCAAGCCACATCCTGTGCTTGCGGGGTTCTCGGAAGTCAGTTCTTGCTCGCCGCATTCCTTTTTTTCTTTTCCTCCTCTTCCTGGCGTATTCCTCCCTGGAAGACTCGCCAGAGTTGGCGCCAGCTTTCTGGACCTCATCAGATCTCTTCGGATCCACTTTGGCAGTGCCCTGCGGCTCCGCTTGGGTAATCTCAACGCATCATCTTCGGCAGAACCTCTCGGTTCCGTCTCCGACGCGTTGTCGGAAGACCTTAGAAACTCCTCCTCTCCAGCAGACTGTCTGTCTGCGTCAACCTCAGAATCCGTCGAGAACATCTATACCTCAGCCAGAAAGCTAGGGGGCCTTCTCTCCTCGTCAATGGTTGGCACGTTCTTTCCCGTTTCTTTAGCCGTGTCTTCCATCTGAATGTGTTAGGGGGGTGGTTGTGTTATGTGTTGAATGTGGAGTCCTGAGGCGCACTAGAAACCCCCGACCGCGGGAACCGCAGCTCCCAGACCACGCAGCAGGGCCCCAACCAAGCGCCACCTGCATGGCCTAAGAATGTATATCTAAAGAATATTATTTTTTTTGCACTAGAATTGTAATTTACATAAATGTATTTAAAAATCGACTACTTCGGCGATACAGTGTTTATTTCAAATTAAGGTTAAAATGTTTTTGTTATTGGTTTGGAGGACGGTTTTATCCAATTTTCCAACAACCAGAATCCCGTCAGTAAAAAATAAATATCTTCGTTGAAAATTAATAATAATAATTAATTATTATTAATAATATCACTTTTGAAGGTTAAACAAGTATAATATATATATATATATATATATATATAAAATTAATTTACAAAACTTTGAAGTTATTATCGCCAAATTTTTTCAATGAAACACCCCTAATATATTTTTAACTCGTTTTATATACATTTATTTATAAACGAGTTTCTTCTGTAACAAAACAATATATTTTTTTCAGCACAGACAGTGTGCAATGAAATTCGACACAAAACCTTTGTGCCACTCTTGAATGTTGTTTAAAAGGAGCCTACTTTATACAGGGTGGCGCACCGAAAACTTTCCACCCAGGTTTATTTTCTTGTTAATAAATAAATCAACATTCGCTCGAACACGAGAACCTTAGTTCTCAGAGGGACATATTTTTTTGCTATTTTTACCACCCAGCTTGAACCCCTACGACGGGGTGGCTTTCACCCTTAAAATAATCTTAAATGGAAAGGGGGGCGAGTGATACTTTAAATAAATAAATAGCCATTTATTTCCGACAGGCCGGAGGCCACTTACAGGAAACTCAAACAAATTAATCACATTAAAAACGAAAATCTTACCAAAGTAATGCCCTTGCTATACTTAAAATGTAATAACAAAAAGTAAGAAACTAAAGCTAAGTTAACAGGAACCAATGACTACTAATGAGGATAGCCGGACATATTGCGCAAGTGTTTTAATATGGTTGGGAGGCTGTCATGAAATATGTCGGAGGGGGTTAAATATCCAAGAACCTGTTTTTATGCCAAATTATATTGTTGTTTCTAAATTTTGTAGAGCTAGTTCTTTACATGGCGGCACAATGATTTTTATTAAAAGAGAATCTATTAAATATATGGAATTTTCTAATGTGACTAAATTTGATTGTTTCTTGGTTGAAATAGATTTTGAATTTTCTATAATATTCTCCAAAAAAAGCAATTTATATATAATTTGTTTATACCGGTCACCATTATCTAATACTAACATTTTTCTTATAAGACTTGAAAATCTTTTATCACAACTTCCCCCCTTATCATATTGTATTGTGTGTGGAGATTTTAATATTAATTTTGAAGATTTAAATAACTGTTACACCATAAATTTGAAAAATTTACTACAATCATTTAATCTTAAAATGCATGTCAATTCACCAACAAGATTTTCTCAATATTCATCTTCTATAATTGACTATGTTTGTTCTAATAAAAATAATGTTAAATGTGAAGTAATAAATAATTTTTTATCGGACCATGAAGCCATATTATGTGAATTTAACGGTGAGATAGAGAAAATAGAGAAAAATAAACATAAGGGACGCATTTACAGTAAAAATAATTTTAAAAAATTTAATAATGCTATAAAAAATTATTCATGGGATAGTATTTTTCTTAATAAAGAGCCTTTAAGTAATTTTCATGCCACAATTTTAGACACATTTACTAAAGCTTTTCCAATTACAATTATTAAAAAAAATAATAGAAAATGTTGGATTTCAAATGGTATAAAAATAAGTTCTAAGAATTTACGTTCACTTCATTATATTAAAAAATTTTTTCCATCAAACAATTCATTCATTTCATATTTTAATATATATAAAAACATTTATAGAAAACTAATTAAAAAAGCCAAGGAAAATTATTTTGAAAATCGTATTAGTAAATCATTAAATCCACGAAAAGAATGTTGGAAAATTATTAATGATTTGAGAGGGAAAAACAACATAATACCTATAAATACCTCATTATCTTCTGACGAGCTGAACGATTTTTACTGTTCGATTGCTTTAGATCTTTCTAAAAATATTGATCCATGCATTGATCCACTTTCGTACATGAAGAATTTTAAAATTAATGACACATTTTTCTTTAGTCCAACCGATGTTCAAGAAATAAAATTAATCATTTTGGAAATAAAAAATAAAAATTCTGCTGGATGGGATAATTTATCAATAAAGATTTTTTCACAATTGTCTATTCCTGCTTTAGAAGCTTTAGCGAAAGCAATAAATGTTTCTTTTGATAATGGAATATTTCCACAATGCCTTAAATCAGCTATTGTTATTCCAATTCATAAAGGAGGTGATTGTGAATCTGCTTCTAATTTTCGACCAATTTCTTTACTTCCAACACTTTCTAAAATTATTGAAAAACTTGTTAAAAATAGAATGATTTCTTTTTTAAATAAAAACAATATTTTAAATACAAACCAATTTGCATTTCAAAAAAATAAAAATACTAGTGATGCTATTTTTTCATTTCTTGAACATCTTTATTTTAAATTAAATGAAGGAGATTTTGCTGCAGCAATATTTTGTGATATTTCTAAAGCTTTTGATTGTGTTAACCATAATATATTATTAAATAAGCTTGAGCTTTATGGCTTTAGAGGTATATCGTTTAAATGGTTTAAATCATATTTATCTGAAAGATCTCAAGTAGTATTGTTAAATGGTAAGAAATCAAAAAGTAATAAAATTGATTATGGAGTACCTCAAGGTTCAGTTCTTGGTCCATTACTATTTTTAATATATATTAATGACCTTGCGTCAATTTTTATAAATGGTAAATTTACAATATTTGCTGATGATACAACAATACTTTGGCATAGTAAATATTCTAATGAATTAATTAAAATAATTAATGAAGATTTAATAAATGTTAAAAAGTGGTGTGAGTCTAATTTACTCTCATTTAATATTACTAAAACAAATATATTAACTTTTAAGTGTACACTTAATAATATAATTTTTGACAATCTAATAATTAATAACCCCAAATTTATAAAGTTTTTAGGAATCTATATTACTCAAAATCTTTCTTTTAATGAACATATCAAAAAGTTATGTAGAAAATTAGCTTCAGGATGTTATGCCCTGAGAGTACTTTCTCATGAAATGAATATGGCGGTTCTTCGAAATGTTTATTTTGCTTTAATAGAATCTCTTTTGAGATATGGAATTTGTTTCTGGGGAAATTCAAGCCAGTATCTTCTAAATTCAATTTTTATTTTACAAAAAAGAGCTATCAGATATTTGTGCAAAGCTAGATCTAGAGATTCTTGTAAAACTCTATTTATCTCACAAAAAATTTTAACACTAACTTCAATTTTTATATTGGAAACAGTTTGTTTAATTCATAAAAAGCATAGAAATAGTATTAATTTACATACTTATAATACAAGAGAAACCTTTAATATATGTTTACCTATTCCTTCTTCAAGTCTTGTAAAAAAATCCATAATTTATGATTCTAAAAAAATTTTTAATTTTCTTCCAGTTTTTATTAAGAAAATGTCAAATTTTAAAATGTTTAAAAAAAATGTTAAAAATATATTATTGGAAAAAGCTTATTATACTCTAGATGAATATTTTGGTGATACTCTGTCATAATTATTTGCATTTTTTTTGTTTATTCCGATATTTTAAGTTTTATTATATTATTATATTTTATTGTTAATTTAATTTAAAAAAAAGGCTTTGTCGATAAAAATAATTTTTTATGACAATAAAGCATATTTTGATTTGATTTGATTTGATTTAAAGGGAATTCAATTGCCTTCCTAACGCGACCTTGCTCGTTTAAATCGAGTGAATAGTTTCTGAGAAGTAGGGCTAAAAAGAAACCAAAATTTAAAAGTCATAAAATTTATTAACGCTTGTATCAATTAGGTAAATGTTGAAAATGTCCACCTCCAACCTCCATACAATTCTAAAGGCATTATTCAGAATGTCCGCAAACATTATAGAGCATTGCGGGAGTTATTTGTTGGCGCTCGTACACTATTCGTTGTCGCATGTCTTCCAAAGAATTGGGTTGGGTTGCATAAATTTTAGATTTTAAATGTCCCCACAAAAATAAAGTCCAGTGGCGTCAAATCAGGTGATCTTGCAGGCCAGGCCATTCAATAGGACCTCTTCTTCCAATCCTTTTTCCTGGAAAATTTTCATCCAGAAACTGTCTAACAGGGAACGCATAATGCGGGGATGCTCCGTCTTGCTGAAAGTAAATATTTTCTGGCCGACAACGGTCATTTTCTTCTATTCTTTTCATTTAAGATTTCAATGGTGAAAGCCACCCCGTGGTAGGGGTTCAAGCAAGGGGGGTGAAAATAGCAAAAAGATATGTCCCTCTGAGTGAGAACTACGGTTTCCGTGTTCGAGCGCATTTTGATTTATATATTAACAAGAAAATAAACATGGGTGGAAAGTTTTCGGTGCGCCACCCTGTATACGCACTGATTTGCAGCATGCGCCGATCCCAGTATTTTTCTTAAGTCAGTTCCTGTGCATATTAGGACTTTACTTTAGTTTTCAATAAATAACAAAATTCCGTAGAGGTACATATTATTATCACCTTCGGATTAATCACAGTTTTTTTTTTATTTCTTAATTCCTCTTTTACGATGATGGAAAAAATAATTCATTGAATTTGGTTTTTATAAAGGGCCAAGCGTATTTTACGCTTTAGTAATTAAATAAATGTCAAACAAATTTTTGTCCTAATTTAAATTTATTTTATCCTCAGATAGGCGAAATTCAAAAGGATGTTTAATTACTGTTTGTGTAGCTAAAATCCAGATTTACAATACAAAAAGCTGCTTTTTGCTATACAAAGGAAAGCTAATGGAGCGACAACCAAAATCCTTTATTTTTACTTTTTTTTATTTTTTCCAGCGATATAAATGACGGTTTATAATTATTATTACGTCCTTTAACATTATATTAGTTAATTAATCTGATACAGATACATACAAGGCGCTAATGACGACTAAAAGTATGATATAGTTATTTCTTTTAAAATGAGACATATTACAATCTCACGCAAGAATCTTTGAATATTGATATTTTAGCCCTTTGCTTCCCCTTACGGCTTGAATATTAAAACGTTTTGTCCTTTGTTTAAGGGCACTGGCTTAAGTAACTTTTATAAATTCGAATCCTATTGATATCTCAATCGGTCTGTGAAATAGTTAAGAATTTCGTAGAAGATATTTTAGCTATTTTCACCCCCTTAGGGATTAAATAATAAAGAATTTCTTCTTATTTGCTGCTTACATCCTAAGGGAAATATATTCCCCAAATTTCTTGACTCTGGGTCTTGGCTCTCTGGTTGTGCGATGCTAAATCAGGTTAGTTCAGGTTATTTCAATTAAAATTTTAATCAACAATATTTATAACATTCGGGAGAGAATTTGGAATATGACCGACCATGGTAGCCATCCTCATGTGACTAGGAGAAAACATGTGTGGGCTAGAAAATCTCCTTTGGTACATTTAAACACCTACAACATTTGGCTACACCAATAACACATCTTCCATATGTACTTACAAAGTTTTTTTTGCTTGAACTATCCATGGCTTAACCAAGAGGGTACACTAATTATAACTTTTTGCTCTACTTTTTAATTTAAAACTCGTTTGTAAATTTTGAGGTAATAAGACTGTCTTTAAAAATAATAATAAACTATTAGTATTTTTAATTCACTTCTTTATTTCGAGCTTGCCTGCACTTGGTCGATTGCTTTCTTTCTTTTTTGAAATATTTACATTTAGTGTTCCTCAACGATTCCTTCTGCAGATGCCATTGATACTGCTCTATAAGATGTATAAATGTTTCATAAATGTCGAATAGGGTCAAGGCTGAAACAAATGGGAGAATTATTCTGGCCACATAATAAAAATGGAAATGAAGTTGAAAAAAATAATTTTCTATTTGGCTGGAAAAATATTATAATAATTTGTTTTTGTAAGGATGAGTTTTTTTTTTCAATCGATGGCTAGAAGAAAGCGGTTTATAAAAATCTTTTTTTTGCAATAAAAAGTGGTTCTAGGTACCTATAGCGTATAATTATATTTTCCTTTCAATTTTTTTTGAAATAATTTTTATTTGTATTTTGTTTTTTGACCCAATAATAAACTGTTCCTAGTTCCAAAACTTCAAAATTTACCTGTTTCAAGTGTCAGTATATCGATGAACTAGAACAGTTTCAACATAAGTTGCAAATTTAGAATGCAAAATTACGTCACCGGAGTAAAAAATACGTATAAATTACGTCCAAGAATTTCCATATTATCTTAAAAACTAGGTATTTGTCGCGTAGCTTGGTGAGCTTCATTAAAATATGTCCTTTTTGCGAAATAAATGCCTAATTTATTTATATTATTTGTGACAGAAATATCCACGCTGCAACACACTCTACGCGATAAAACATTTAAATTTCTGCATGAATATCGCAGTTTTATATACAACAGGGCACTGAGCGCTCACTCTATGGAAATTTTTCTACATGAGAGTCCTTTATATGTCCACAATATTTTATACGGATACCGGTAAAATGTGACACCAAAGACTGTTTCGCAACGAATACAGTGTAACTCAAATTGGGCCTGTATATATACGGAGATCTTAAAAACTGTAAGAGAAGGAAAAACGGTTAAATTTGAAGAGGTATAGATAATTATATTTGTAGCCGTGTAAAAATATTCTAAAACTTTTAAATTTTTACTAATATTCACGAAATTAAAAAACATAATAGATAACATTATAATATACATTTTTCAAGGTTCTTAAATACATTAGTTTTGTTACTATGTGAAAAGTGTACTTAACGATTCATTATGTTAAACACATTCTACTTTCTCTTTAAATTCATGCTTAGACATATACTTCCTTTATATATATAAGTTATATCGAGGGATCTAGCAGGCCGCGGTATAAAATTACTAGATCATAAACTGCCTTAACAGGGTTTGAACTTGCTAAACATTATGTACGCGGCAAACGTCTTATTGAAACTAAATATTATTCAGTTGGTTAATGGGGAAGTATTGCTATAACTGTTGATAATATTTCGCCATCGAACTGCTCCAAGTATCTTTGGCTATTCAACATGCTTGTGACTTTAAAATATAGGCCTGATAAGTCGGTTGGAAAATATCTTATTCTTGGATGCTGCATTTTAGGGTAATTAATAAATAATAATATTGGATTATTTTCAAATGCATAAATAATAAACATGATGGAACATAATTACAAGAAACCAATAACAAACCATTAGAAACGTATGAACAATTTAGAACTAATAGAAGCTTATTTAAAAAATGTAATATTTTTATAATAGGTATAAATTATTTTTATAATACAAACTATTTTCAAAAAACGCATCCTATTCGAACTAAATGTACAATTTAAATTCAGCATCCCATGGAATTGGATAGAGTGCACAATTGTTTAAATAATTTGTTTAGATCTGCCACTTAGTTACGGATACCTGTCAGTTTTAAAGTTGGTAATAATTACTATTTCTTTAACTTTTGTATTGTGTAGTAAAATTTTAAAAAATGAAAAATTTGACACGATTATTTGTTACATAGGAAGTAATGTGAATTGTGCGCAACCAGAGATGCAATATTTTCATAAATATCCCGAACGACTTCAATCAAACCGATCAATTTTTAAGAAGTTAGTTACAAATTTAAGGGAAAATAATGCGTTTGACAAACCAGTGTTACATCGCAAAAAAAAGTATGACCCTGAACCGGTAATGGCCGTTCTGCTTACTGTACAAGAAAATGATACTGTAGGACTTCGGACAATTGAAAAGCAACATACTGTTCTTATATCAGTATCGCAAAAAATACACAACCAAAATACAGAGAATTACTGTCCCTATAAATTCCGCATCTGTCATAATTTACTTCCAGGCA
Source organism: Polydrusus tereticollis (assembly GCA_963920685.1). Classification (NCBI taxonomy): domain Eukaryota; kingdom Metazoa; phylum Arthropoda; class Insecta; order Coleoptera; family Curculionidae; genus Polydrusus; species Polydrusus tereticollis. Next base: position 127,034,197 of record OY987327.1, read on the forward strand.
ATTTCTTTAAAGTGGTTTACTAGGCAGTTTGATGAAATCCGTCATTTTCCCACTAATATTCTCTAGACAGGTCAAAGTTATTTTTGTAATAATTGCATTTCTAACAAAAAAAAAATTATCAACAATGGTCAACATTAAATGAAAATCGAGTTCATGCATCCAGACATCAACATCGTTTTGGATCTAACGTGTGGTGCGGTATTTTGAGAACACGAATTATTGATCCCATGATTTTTGAAGGAACATTAAATTCGGAAAGATACGGACAACATTTAACCAACGGCATTGAAGATATTCTCGACGACCTTCCTCTAGCAGTGACCAATAGTGTGTGGTTTCAACAAGATTGGGCTTCTCCTCATAATTTCAGAAAAAAATATTGCAAATTTAAGTAAACGCATTCAAAATAAATTAATTGTCACTCGTTGTCTCATAAACTCGGCTCCGCGATATTCAGATATTCCATCGATAGACTTTTTTTTATGATTCCTTTGAAGGAAGACTTTCAAAAATAATGATGCGGTAGAAGCTGCAGTTAGAGCTGCAGTAAGAAGAATAATTCCAGAAGTATTAAATAAAGTTATGACAGAAATTGTATATGTTTGGAGAGTGAGAAATGACAAATAATTTTAGTTATAAAAATGTTTAAAAAAAAATAAAATCAATTAACACCTACTTGTTAGATTTTTAAGATAAGCTTCTATAATTCCTAAATTGTTTTTATTATGTGATATCATGTTTAATATTTATGCTTTTTAAAAAAAACCAAAGTTGATGATGGTGGCGAAAACTCTCCTCGAAACTCTTCAATCTTGTTAGAGGCAGACCAAATAATATAAAATAGCTTTGTAATAGAATTATCTAACGGATGTAGACAAGAGGAAGAAAATCTTTATTTTATTGATTTTATTCGCAATAACAATTCTTTATAAATCATTCCATTTCTCGAAAAAATAACTTTACTATTTGAAAATTCTAGGTTAGTTATAGGGTGTTAATAATATAAGAAAAATGAACATCCTTTATGAAATAAGACCACACTTTTATTATTTTAAACACAATAGGTATTCTTAAACCAAATTTGGTTATAATCCAAAATAAAACCTAAATATATAGTTTTTGACCTCAAAATTCTAGTATCTAAGTTTGTAATAATAATTTCAGAAAACGATTCACGTTGGTCTTCAATCTTTGGAGATTATACTTGTTGGGGAACACGGCCTCAGGGAGGTTGTTTCAGAGTGATGTCGTTTTCCAGATAAAAGAAATTTTAAACAGTGTCGTCGAGGGACACTAAGCTGATCCATACATACGGGTGGGTTGCAGTGGCTCGTCGTGTATTTCTACCATGCACCGCTTTGAGTGGAATCAAGCGAGCAACCTCAGTTGAGCACTTGCTATGAAAATATTTGAAAAGTAGACTCAAGTCGCCAACCTGTCTTCGATGTTCAAGGCTTTCCAGGTTGTTTGTCAGATCATGGTCACCGATCAAGCGAATGGCTCTTTTTTGAATGGAGTCTAGCAATTTCTAGGTATGTTTAGGAGCAGAGTCCCAAATATGCGAACAGTACTCCAGCGATGGTCAAATTTGGGCTCTAGTGAGCATCGAAGTTGTTCGGATGTACAGGGGTTGTTAGTTCGGAAAAGTATTTCAAGCTTCTGCGAGGCTGCCTTAGCAATGGCCGCAACGTGAGTATGCCAAGACATATGACTATTTAATTTGATGGCCAATAAATGAATTGATAAAGCCAAGGAAATCAAGTGTCCCGCCATGCCTATATCGGGTTCTTCAACATTTACTATTTTAGAAAAATATTGCCACCTGGGTTTTTTACCGTTAAATTCTACTTGGATACTGTCACCCCCAGACAGAATTTCTTTAAGAAAGTTTGACGGTCATAAGCAAAACTAATCCGGCATTCTGTATGCGCTCACTTTACTTAAGAGCCCCTAATGCCATACTCGGTCAAAGGCCTTGAAAATGTTTAGTGCTTGTTCCGAACGTTAGTCATTTATATCTTTATATCAAGAAGGTCTTCTGTTGATCTAAACTTGCGTATCACTATTAATGTTAAAGACTTCCAGGTACTTTAATAATTTTTCGTTAATAGTTTTCCCCATAACTTTGATATAACCAAAAGCAATGATACTGGGCGATAGTTTTTTGACAAGGTTTTCTTGCCTTTTTTTGGGTATGGGTTGGACTCGCTCAGCAATAAGGAAATATTCCTTTTTTGTAAGATAAGTTAAAAAGCCTACAAAATACCGGTGTCAATTCGTCAGCGCATATGTTAATTACGATGACTAAAGGATCATCAGGACCAGAAGCTTTTTTGGTGTCAAGATTCCTCAAGATTCGTTTAATATAGTGGTGCCGGAAAACAATATCGGGCATTCTCGATTCTACAGGGGGAATATTCGGTGGAGTCTTTCCCTGAAAATTAACCGTTAAATGTAAAGAGAATAGTTCCGCCAGTTAGTCTACTTTTTCTGTGATTTGGTCGCAATGGTGACATCAGCCGTTAGGACATTCAAGAAGTTTGTCTTTAATCCTCTGGTTGCGTGCTTCTTTGCTTTGGTTTATCGCTTGCTCGCATTAGTTTCGAGCGTTAACAAAGATGGTACGGTTTTCGGCGGTAGGGTTTTGACGCCATTGTCGGTAGAAACAAATTTTTGATTTAACAGCTCGTCCGCAGCTTTTGGTAAACCAAGGTTTACCGTTAGAAGGGTACTTTTTCGAGAAAGAGATTCAGACTTCCATGCCAGTAAGGATAACCTCCGGTACTTCTCTAGCACGGATGGGTGGATCATCAGAGGTAAAACAAACGTCCTGGGCATCCCGCTTAGCTGATGTATAATGCCAGATTTTGCGTGGTTTAGGAGCCTCTTCGGCACTAATTGGTTGTTTGTTCGTGCTAGCGGAGGCTTTACGGTGACAGTGTACAAGTCGGGGTTTAAAGTTAAGAAAAGATCCACTAAACTAGCAAAATCATCATCTCGGATGCGGCTTCGCAACTTTGATAGTCGGTTGTATTTGAGCATTGGAGCCAGTTTATATTATGAACGTTAAAGTCGTAAAGGCAGCAGATGAATTTAGTAATGGGGTTAGATGCGATTATTTGTAGAAATTGGCAAAATATTCAAAAGGGTTACTTGAAGTAAACGTGATTACAATACAGCCGTTGTGACGTTTTAGATTATTAAGTGTGTTAAGATGAAGTAATGTGAGTAATAAAATAATAAAGTGGATGAGTAGTAGCTATGAATGTAGAATAAATTAAAAAACTAGACTTTTAATTTCAAAAATTATTTAATATTAATTAATTAATAATTTTATTGTTTTATGGATATTTTCTTTAAAATAATACATATTGGTTTAGTCGAAGAGCCGACGGTATGGAAATCATAATATGCCATAGCAACTTGGTAATAAATCTCTCAAAATGAAATTTTGTCATTGGGGATCAGGATATCCTATGTTTGCCACCCCTCAATTAACGTGGTAGCCCACTTTACTGCCCTTAAAGGGGTGGTTTTAATAAATAATTATCATAGTCGAATACGGTCGAATGATATATAAAGTTAAAAGTATTGAGTTTCTTATTACGAATATCTAACTTTGTCGACTTCAATCAACGTGCGACAATGGAATTCTAATCTAGAAGTACCCACTGATGTGTCAATTAAGTATCAATAATAGTTCCACCCTTTGGTCTGTCTGGTAACCATTAGTACCTATTTAGTTTACTATTTCTCCCAGGTACCTAATAGTATATTATAAACCAAGAGACTAAAGTGACTCATTTAATCCCGGGAATGGAGTTTGTTGCTCGAGGGCTCTGTCCGAGAGTAACAACCATTTTAGGGATTAAGGCACTTTAGTCCTTTGGTTTATAAACTATTCTTTATACTTTCGGGAACAGTGTTATTAAAATTAGGCAATACGTAGGCATAAATATAAAAGACCTGATAATGTCACAATTTACCGCAAGTATAATATTTGCAGAATTATACCGTTGACTCTTACTGCCATAAATTATCTACCTGATTAAATCCTATTGTATACGCCTCAACCTCTTCAAAGCTGAATAAATGGGATCAGGGTCGGCTTGAAAATGTACCTACACCACATGATTTATTTTTATAATTTAAAATAAATGTGCCAAAATCACTCCGATTTTTTCTAGGATAAACAGGTTTAAGTACAATGTCTCTTACCGAAGATAAAGGAGTTTTTGTCAAAGTAGACGTCTCTGCTAAAGCATCCATCGAATTAAAATTTCTACTCAACAAAGATTGATACACATTTTTAATTATTAGTTTGGCATCGGTAGATAAATGCTTTCTTTTAAAAATGACACTTGAAGATGCCCCCCTATCAGCACAATTCCAAGGACGCCATATTCTACCACTAATAAGCCCAAATAAAAATTACTCGCCGGAAAACCACTAAAGACTAAAATTATTAAAAATCAGTTTGTATTTATATATGCATCAGGCATAGGTATAAATTGGATTTGTACCTGGTCCGGCTCTACTCGAAAAGGTTTTAAAATTTGGGATTTCCTTATTTATTTTATGGTCAAAGGTATAATGAGGGGTTTATTGCAGTCTAAAGATCAACGATATAATTCTACAAATACTATACCAGTTAAATATCTTATTACTCTACTTTCAAAGATAAAAGTCACTTAGTTACAGTTACAGTATAAATAAATAAGTTGTCAAACTCATCAATTTTGAGATCACAGTCGAAATGGAAACTTTTGACTGGAAAAAAACAGCTGAAAATTGCGTTATAAGGTTTAATGACGATGAAATCTAGAAAAATATATATCATATATACAGTGACCGGCAGAAAGTGCGCAGCATATGGGAAAATTTTTTATCTATGAATTTAGTAAATTTATTTTATTTCAGAAAAGTTCTGAACATCCTCAAACCAAAATATCACCCAAAAAATCCGGTAAAAGTCTTATGGTATACGAGGAAGAGTCAAAAATTGGAAATTCCGCTAAGAGTAAAGCACCTCAATTTTTCATTTTAGAAAAACTAAAATTATTAAGAAATTTTGTTTGAATTTGGAAGATATGATCAAATACCAAGTTTCGCTTATTTTGGACAAAAAAATGGGGTTTAATAGTTTTTTTCTGAATTACCCTGTAAAAAAAGTACATCGCAACCATACAGTATGCAAATTGTATTTTCTGTATACTTTGTTAGAAATAACCGTAAATAGTATGTCAGATTAGTTAGTTTTAACTATATCATGGCATTTTGAAATAAAAACATAAAAATATTAAATATTTTTGCTGCACACCGTAGTTTATTTTTTGAGGAAACAAAGTAATTTAATCTAACAAATATCTTCTTATACACTTTAACTTAAAGTACCTTCCAAATAAAATTCGTACAAACAATATTTTCAATTTTTAATTTTTTTCTTATGACGATCACAATTAAAATCTAATTAAAGAGAAAACTCTTTTACGAATTAATATAAAATTTGGAAGGTGGAAGATTTTCGGTCATTTTTTCAACTAACCTACAAAAATTTATTTTTAAACCAATCTGTAGAAACGCTTAAATCCAAAATTTCGACTTAGTAATGTTTTAGAGTTTGGAAAGAATCAGATTTATTAGAAGTCATGTTTTCGTTAGTAAGAAATGAAAACTTATTAATACCTAAAAAATGGCTACAAATTTAAAAATATATAAGGTGTTCCATTTAAAGCAATGATGTTGCCATCGGTTTTGGGTAGAAGCGGTAACGCCGAATAGCTGAAAATATTTTAAAAGGATAGACCTTAGTGGTTTATTTGGGCAACTAAATTTTCAAAAAACACGTCTCACCCGTTTTCCATAAACGTCCAACGTTTCATCCACCGTGAAACATCCTGCATATCGATATATTTTATTTGGCCATGCTAATGTTAGGTTTTAACCTGACTAAACGACACGTATTTGTACGATTATTTTTAATATACCTAACATATGTTGCCAAATTTATTTTCCTTGTAACTTATTTACCAATCTAATTCTCCAACTAACATCAGCTCTCTTGATGGAAGAACTAAGTTTCAATTGTAATTAAATATAAAGTTCTTAGAGTAAAGAAACCGCCCTTACGGCACCCAATTCGACCAATACCTATTTCCCCCACTACTGATTTTTCGCACCCAATTCTATTCCGTCCGATTACGACTAGCAAAGTTCGTATTATAATAAATCGTCCGTGAGCACGTTGTATAATAATATCTTTATGCAGTTAATATTTTTAAGAATACATTTTAAAAGTCTGTATACTTTTTGTGGATATCATTTGCGTTCGCATGTCTTACAAAAAAACATATTTTTGTATTACCTACAATTTGACTAGCCTCATCAGTCAAAATCTATTACTTTAGTTGTTCCATTACAGATTAGGACCATTAAGGTACAAATATCTTGCACTTTACGACTGAGGAATATTTGCTGACAGCTTTTCAAATGTAAATACGGGCTACAAAATTGTCCTTTGTGAATTTTTATCTTGTATGTATATCGCGGTTTCGCATACACCGGGGCATCAAGTGCTAACCTCTTGAAAGGGTTTATATTATGCGAAACATATATTATGGAAAATAAATGGCAAAGTAAAGTGTATCCTATTGGGCAATAAATCTACTTTCTTATGTCAATTAATTTTTCAACCCTCTTGTGGGGCGAAGCTAGAGAATTAAGTTCTAACGTTTTAAATACAGTAAAACCTCTGTTTGCGACCACCTCTATAAAATGACTACCTGCGTTATAAGACCGGTTATGATATCCCCATATTTAAAAATAGAAATCCCATTATTATATTCTCCTCTTTACCGACCCTTCTGTTGAACGACCGCGGGCACTCATCATCGAAATTTCTAGTAAGCATTAATACTAAAATCACCCTCCATTAGGGACAGCAAAACCCGACCCGACAATTCTTAAGAAATATTGGTACATACACTAATTACTTTATTGCAGGAAGATCCATTCAATTTGCTTAAAAGGCTGATAAATCGGTTGTTAAAATTAGTTTGGTTTTCAATAGTTTTTGTGTGTTTTGGGATTAACGTAAATATTTGAAGATGGCGGGAAAAAGGAAATGTCTTTCCTTAAGCGAAAAAATTGAAATAATCGAGGAAAGTGAAAAAATTGGTTTAAGTACCAGGAAATTGGCTGAAAAATTTAAAGTGGGTATAGCCCAAGTGACTATGTTGCTTCAAAATAAGGCAGAAGTTAAAAATTTGTTTCAAGAACGTGGCAACGGTGAACAAAAAAGCAAATTTCTCAAAAATAAAGGACTGGCAGTGGAGCAAGTTGTTTTTAACTAGTTTTGTAAGGCGCGAAACAAGCACTTACCAATATCCAGGTCCATAATTCAAGCAAAAGCCCTCGAATCTGCTCAATGTCTAGGAGTAGATAACTTCAAGGCATCAAATGAATGGTTAGAAAAATTCCGTCGTCGGCACGATATTGCCGTCAAGGAAATATGTGGCGAATCAATTTTAACGGATTATGCCCCAAGGGACGTATTTAATGCGATGAGGCAGGTCTCTACTATCGTACATTGCTGACAAGAACTTATGCATTGAATAATGACAAGTGTACTGGAAAAAAAAACAGCAAACCAACGAATTACAATTCTGTTCTGTGCAAATATGGAAGGCGAGAAGGAACACCCACATATAATAGGCAAAAGTAAAAATCCCCGATGTTTAATGGCGCACATATCGATAAGTTACCTCTCCAATCGGTCTCGATCAAAAAAGCGTGGATGACAGCAGACATCATGACAACATGGCTTCACAGATTTGATATCGAGATGAAGAAACAGAATGAATGAGTGGTAGTGTTTCAGGATAATGCAACGTCTCATGCCAGAATTACACTAGATAAAGTCAAACTTATTTTTTTTTTCACCCAATACTACCTCACATTGCCAACCTTTGGACCAAGGCATTATTCAGAATTTTAAAATGCTCTGCAGAGCTACTTTATTAAGAGGATTTTAACATGTGTAGACAGTGGTAGTCCTTTTTAAGAAATCGAAAATAATATTACCATAACCAAGGCCTTGATATGGGTTTCAATGATCTGGCACATATTGTCCCCAGTGACAATAAATAAATGCTTTATGAAAGCCGGATTTATGTTTAATACAGATCATATTGATGACTTTAAGGAAAGAAATAATATTCCGCTCGCACAAATATTTCCTAACATTAAACATATTTGTGACTTGAAACAATTTGCCTCTATTGATAACGATTTGTCAACAGAAAGTGTGGAATTAACTATTGAGTGTATTGAAGAGATCCAAGAAACGGATAAAACTACTCTCAACTCTGAGACAGAGGAAGAGGAACTTCAACTTGCCAGTCAGTGTCGAAAACATCAAGCCTATCGGAAGCCTGTGCAAGTTTGAGACACTTTTTTAATAATGTTAGCAATTTTGGCAAGTCTACCAATATATCTCAAATACTATTAAAATGTGAGTCCAAATTTTATAGAAATAATATAAAAAATGTGAAGGAATCATCTGATCATTTTAAGAAATAAGAATTTGAAAGCAAACATATAGTACATTGTATAATACATATTTGTATGCACGTACAGTATATACATATTAATAAATTGGCTTCATCCCATTTAATTCTAGTTCTGATAAATTTAGACAAAAGCATTTAAAATTATTTTCATATATGTTGGCACTTATTAATAAATAAACACTGTAAAATGCAGAGCAGTTGTTTAAAGTTTTCTCTATTAACCGACCACTCTTGTTAACCGACCAACATTTGATTTCCCGAAGGTGGTCGCTATTGAGAGATTTTACTGTACAATTTTATGCCGAGTGGCACCTACTAAGGACTTCACAAAAATTAAAGGAGTTAACAAAGTATGTTACACGAAAAAGTGAATTTGCTTACCAAGGCGTATTTTGCCTCTAAAACTTTGGTGCCTTCATCTTTACTATGAGCTGAGATATTTACCCATCCTACGACTTTTCGGATAGTCTGTACCGGGTGGGCCACTGCTGCTGTCAGAATGGCTGCGGCAGGCAGACTATTTACCGTCCGTATACTGCCGATTAAGCTCGCCCTAGTGTTGTGGTCACGGTAGACAAACTTCCGACAGTAATCGAACACATCGATCAAAATTAATTTTGATTCGTAAATATACTTTTTGGAGTCAAATCCCGTTGTTTGAAAACGAAGGATGTTTTTGGATTAATCCCATATACGAGGAAGGAATACAGTATGCCGAATTTCACACTCTTTTCCCTTGCCTGTTGGATCAACCTGATAAGTTCTTATCTGAATATTTTAGAATGTTATCAGAGAACTTCTGATATACAGCAAACTCTAAACCAAAAATAATAAAATACTTATTAATTAAAGAAAGCGAAAGTATTAAAATATAAATTACGACATTGGACTGGCGCACACTGCCGAAAAAACAGATTTATTTGCTTTCGTCCGGTACACCTCCGAACTTCCGTAGACACGGCAGTGTATCATGGTGCTACTCTGACCAGTTCCATACAACAACAGAGTTTTGTTTAGTATTGGGCGCATCTGAATTAAAAATAATCGAAAATCTTATTATGCAACCTGTGCATGTACTGCATTTGCTTAAGGTCAATGTTTCACATCACATCACTCGCACCGTTTCGAAAACTACTACCTTGCCTCAAAAACCTTATTGCGATTTCGTAGAGTATAATCTAAGTAGGTAGATATTCGAGTGATCATTAGAATGATAACCCGATTTTTAATTTAATTCGAATACAAAAGATCCGGTTATTCAAAACATGCTATTTTGCCCATCACTAGTTTTGTTTTTCGATCGGCTACGACTGTGTACGGCAGGATGAAGAATTATGCCAATGCTGGAGCCACTCAGACCGCAGCCCATAAGTAGACGCCGGCTCTATCTCAGAAACCGTTTACTGTACAACTTTGGGAAAAAATGTTTTTGGTAAAAGTTGTGAAGGTAAATCGCTGGAAACAATTTTTAAGTTTCTACCCTTTTACAAATAAATGTTAGCCTTCCCCTCACTACTTTATTTGATTAGCTAGAGAAAAACATTTGAAACTAAAATGATGTAGAATTTACTAAGGTTACAATGCAAAGATTTTCAACATACCTAAACTAGGAAAGCTAAGGAAAAACTCCGTTTTTGAAATTTGTCAATAAGTAATACATCCTCTAGCGGTAAACCCAGAAACTTTAAAAGGATTCCCAGCGATTTCTCTTGGGCGCTTTTACTAAATATGTTGTTATCGCAAAGTTGTACGACTAACTGCTTCTGAGATACATTGGTCGTCCGTTATTTGTGATCTACCTAGACATATTTATTAAAATATTATAGTATTAAACTATACCCTATCAAATCAAAGCTGCATATGAAATAAACAAACCCATATTTTTAAGCAAAAGAACCAACCCAAAGTCCCGGATCTTTTGCTCAATAATTATATTCAGGTCTCTTAGGAAAATATGGACACTTTACTTGATTTAAACAAATCTATGTGGATGCAAAATATTGTTTAAGGCCGAACAAAATATAAAATATACATAACTATTTTACACACCCATAATAAAACTGATTGTCGCCAGTATTGTAATAATACAATAAGTAAAACTATTCAAAAAATGCTATAACCAAAAAAACGCAAATATTTATATCAAAATATCGATAACAAACAAACTTGATTCAACTCTGTTACTCGATTACACGGAGCTAGTTTACATACTGCTATCGTGCTAGTTTACTAGTTGTCAGTAAACTAGAGCTGTGTAATCAAGGCAGCGTATAAACTATCCGTATAGTTCACTCGCCAATATGAGGAGTAAAGTTGATGATCGGCCAACTTTACTAGCTCTTAGCTGTTGTTTTTTTACTATTTGGCAGTGGCGGCTCGTCGTATAAAGCAACTGAGGCCGGGCCTCACATGTAAAATTAATAAATTATTTATTTAAATATAAAACGCTTTTTAACTAATTTCCAATCATTAACAGTATCAAAACAATAAAAAGAACATTGAATTACCATCAAAGTTCAACATATTATCTTTTGAATTTAGCGCGCACCCCATCCAACATTAATTTTAAAAACTGAAATCGTTGCCCGACCGCATAAAAAGAAAATTGTAATCCCAAAAACTTGAGCTTCCTTTACGTCACAAATCGCTTATAAAACGCTATGCTCTCCAACCCGGCACCCCCACCGCTTTAATCGCGCAATAGCCAAATTTTGCAGGCGAGTGAGGCCCACTTATTTGGGCCTATATCGTATTATTTTTACAGTAGCTTGCAATGGCTTGCATGTTGCCAAATTTTGATTGAACAAGGACACTTCTTATTGACTTATTTACTTATTATTTAAATGTTTTATTTTTAAAAACAAAAAAATAAGTTAGAAATGATTGATAAATGTTTTCATTGTTCTATAAGATATTATTAATAAATATGCAATTAAATCCCAATAACAAGAAACAGATAAAAATTAAAGATTACAGGTGGGTGCCTAGTGCCTATTTGAAACTTGGCAATGTTTTATTAATAATAATAAATAATAATAATAATAAAGTTTATTCAAAATATTTACATAAATACAATACATTTTAATATATTTTACATTAAAAATAAACTTAGGAATAAAACCCCTGAAGGTTAACTTGTATAGGGGTTAATTTTATTAAAATATTTGGTTAATATATTATTATGTAAATAATTGAGGATAACATTTTTATAAATTTATTTAATATTATTTAGATTTGGTATTAATATATTAATATATTAATACCTATTTAATAATTATAGCATTTCTAAAATATTATCTAAACTATTTTTATTTAATAACCACCATTTAATTTCTTTTTTATATAATTTAAATGATTTTATTTTTTTAATATTATTTATTAGACAATCGAATATGTATAAACTTAAAATTTTGAAACTTTTTTGTCCAATAGATTTATTTATTTTTGGTTTAATAGAAATTTCATTTTTAAATCTTGTATTATAATTATGCTCTTTAAATTCAATGTTATTTTTATTTTTAAAAATATATATTAAAATATTATAAAAGTAAATTTGTCTCACATCCATTTTTTTTGTTTCTGCATATAATTTTTTTGAAGAGTATAAATAATCTTTATCATAAATAATTTTTAAAAACCTTTTTTGTAATATTTCTAAACTTTTTACTAAATTTCTATTTATTCCCAAAATAATTCTCAAAACGTACGATATTATCCAGTGTTTCTCAAGTCTTTGATCCTTTAGGTCTATTAGCGCCTTGCATTTTGATTGGTAAAATTTTAATTCAAAAATTGTGGCTTGAAAAAGTCACGTGGGACGAGTCTTTGCCTTTACATATTTATTCGATGTGGTCTGAATTTTGCTCTGAACTTCCTATGTTAAATGACTTAAAAATAAATAGACATGTATTGTGCAAGAATCCCACTTGCATAGAGATTCACGGGTTTTCAGACGCTTCGGAATCTGCGTACGGTGCGTGTATATTTATTCGTTCAAACGACTCGAATGGTGAGATTTTTGTAAATCTCTTGTGTGCAAAAAGCAAGGTCGCACCACTTAAAGTAATATCAATTCCTAGATTGGAACTCTGTGCTGCATTGTTATTGTCAAGACTTGTTGACAAAGTAAAAAAATCGCTCAGGCTGAATATTGACAAAATTGTATTATGGTCAGATTCTACTGTAGTGTTAGGTTGGATCAAAACGGAACCAAATAAATTAAAGACATTTGTTAGTAACAGAATAGCAGAAATACAAGATTTAACTTCGCTAGACATTTGGAGACATGTACCCACTGCTAGAACCCTGCCGATATTTTATCACGCGGTGCGAAACCTATCCAAATTAAAAGTTTGGATTTGTGGTGGCATGGACCAAAATGGCTTTTAAAATCCGAATCTGATTGGCCTAACTTAAGAATTCAAAAGTCTGATTTACCAGAGATTCGTAAAACTAAGCAAGTATTTGCTTTAACTGAAAACAAATACGATATTTTTAATAAATTCTCAAGACTCATTAAACTTAAACGTGTAGTTGCTTTCATACTTCGTTTTAAAACAAATTGTTTAAAATCTGAATCCGAACGAGAGTTGGGACCTCTGACCGTTGTAGAGCTGGAAAAAGCAAATATTATTTTGATAAAACTTGCACAAATTGAAACATTTCCCACTGAAATTAAATTACTTCATGATAAAAAGTCATTAAACAAAAATAGTAAAATATTAAGTTTAAATCCGTTTTTAGATTTCGAGGGAATTTTACGGGTAGGCGGACGTTTGTCTAATTCTAAATATAATTTTGAAAAAAAGCACCCAATTATATTAGCCCAAGGTCATGTTTTTACTTACTTAGTAGTGAAAAATGAACATATTAAATTGTTTCACGCCGGTCCACAACAATTGCTTGCTTCCTTAAGGGAAACATTTTGGCCAGTTTGTGGCAAATCAGTTGCAAAAAAGATATTTCGCGAATGCATTAAATGTTTTCGGTTTAATTCAAAGCAAATACACCCTATTATGGGAAATTTACCTAATCAACGTGTTGAACCTACATTGCCTTTTGAGATAGTAGGGGTTGATTATGCAGGACCCTTTTTATTAAAAAATAAGCCTGGTCGCGGTGCTAAGATTTCAAAATGCTATGTTAGTTTATTTATCTGTTTTGTGACAAAGGCGGTTCATTTGGAACTTGTAACAGAACTTGGTAAGGAAGCCTTTATATTAGCACTGCGTCGTTTAATAGCTCGAAGAGGTAAGCCTTCCCGTATCTTTTCGGATAACGGTACTAACTTTGTTTCAGCCAATTCTGAGCTTAAAGACTTAGGTAATTTTTTACAAAGCAATCACAGAGAACTTACCAGTATTGTTACCAATGAACAAATTGAGTGGTCTTTTATACCGCCTCATTCTCCACATTTTGGGGGTCTGTGGGAAGCTGGAGTTAAGAAAATGAAGTTTCATTTAAAACGTGTAATTGGGGAAACTCTTTTAACTTACGAGCATTTTTATACCCTTCTTGTCCAGGTAGAAGCCATATTAAACTCCCGTCCTCTTTGTCCCTTATCTTCTAACCCTCATGACCTTTTATCCTTTACACCCTCACACCTATTGATCGGCAAAAGCCTTATGTCAATACCAAATGTCGATGTAACAACTTTACCTGAAAATCGTTTATCTATCTACCAGCACTTGGAACAAATGAAGTAGCACTTTTGGAAAAGGTGGAGTAAAGAATACATATCAGACTTACAAGAAAGACAAAGATGGCGACAATCGAATGACACACTCCAAGAAGGAGTACTGGTTTTAATTAAAGAAGACAATCAACCACCCCTACGTTGGCGATTAGGCAAAGTGTTAAGTGTATTTCCCGGTCGTGACGGTATAAACAGAGTTGCGTTATTTAAGACTGAAAATGGAACCGTAAAGCGTTCGTTCTCAAAAATATGCCCTTTACCAGTAAATGGATAAGTTCTTCTGCTAGTTTTTAAATACTGTTTTATTTTGATTTTTTCGAAAGATAGTACTTTCAAGTTGGGGGTATGTTGGGGCGTTTTAAAGACTTTAAACACGGAGACCAGATGCAAAAGGCCCTGTATGCAGTTAGAGAATAATGAGTTGGCGAGGAAGATGACAGAAGAAAAAATATTGTATTGTTAAAAATATTATTATGTCAAAAGTCTGTTTTTTGAAGTAAAGTCAAAAGATCACAAAAACTAAATAAGTCTTTTTAATTCAACTACAGAACAATAAATACCGTGTTATCACGTACATAATATAAATTTATTGTTAACAGGCTCATCTATCTTTTCTTCTCGTAGTATCAGGTGTCGGCTTATTAGATTTAATTAGATCGTTGGAAAAACCCTTTGCCGTTAGGTTACGAGTTACGTGCCATTCGTTTGTGATTGTTAATCTATCGTGATTTTAGATTTTCGAGGCGGGTCTGCGGGTTAAAATACTGACTGGCATAAGGCCATTAGTTTTTATGGTGTTAATGTAAACATATAGATGCTTAGAATTTAAATAGGGCATAGTTTCAGATATTTTGAAGGGTACCGTTAGAAACGGTAGTTTTTGTTAGACATTCATCGGGTACGCCTTAAGATTTGCATTTGTCGATGTTTGAGCCTATTCGTACATAAAAAAGTTGATTATTAAACTATATCACTGATATATTTCGTTTTTTCTGTAGTAGTTCTTACAAGAGCAAAATAGAGACACAATAGCGGATGCACTGAGAGAAATTGACCCTGACCTTGCAAATTAAATATTTTTCTCGTGAAACCTAGTATTTCAAAATAATTATATTGCTGGTTGAATTCCTAACTATACATTTTAAGCCAATGACCTTGAAGTCGCGAAAAATTTTCGTCTGCGGCGCTATTTTCTAGCCTCACCCCCTTATACACCCACGAGCCGCCACTGCCATTTGGATAGTAAAAAAATAGCGAGTCATTATATTAGCGAGTAAACTAGCTGCAGAAAAACAGAAAAAGATTTTGTAGTGACTATATGTGACAAAGTATGTTCATATTTTGATTTTGGAAAGTGCTCAAATTTCTCAAGAAATACTTCCCGGATGTACTCTAGTTCTTGCCGTGTCTCCCACTAGTTGTTTGGCTTATAATTTATTCGATAATCTCTTAATTTTGATCCTAAATGATCCTTTAGTTTTATATTCCACAATGTCGCAAGGTTTTCATACATGTATTTGCAAAATCTTGATATTATTTACATTGCACTTCATCTTGAAATACCTTTATGGAAATACACTACAGGTGTATGCAAGCGAGTTTACGCGATGAAGGTTGTTTACTAGCCACGTGTAATCCTGCTTGCTATTAAACTGCCAGCAATCTGACTAGCCACATAGTGAGAAAGTGCGCCCATGACGTGTAAACTAGCTCCGTGTAATCGACGCTTAAGGCGACTTGTCTGGGATTCGAGTTTTATAGCCAACTGACCAATCGGAATACAGTTACGGTTGTCAACACCTGTTGATCATGATTTTGACCCAACGCAGCTTAGATTTAAATATAGTATAGCCAGAGTACAAATATCACCGAGTAAAGTCAGTCACCCAAGATCCTTTGATGCTTTCACAACAAAAGCACAAGGCCGACTAGAAAAACAACTGCAGGGCGTGCAGTCTAGATAGAATTTTAAACAGCATCAGATGCGACAAATCAAATAGAATGGTTTTCCAACTGCCCCTCGTTAAGCGGAAAGGCTCAGCTTAGTGCTCGCGCTAACCATTATCTAGATGGAACTAGTTTTACTTCGAATTCGAGCGGAGTAAAAAATACGTATAAATTACGTCCAAGAATTTCCATATTATCTTAAAAACTAGGTATTTGTCGCGTAGCTTGGTGAGCTTCATTAAAATATGTCCTTTTTGCGAAATAAATGCCTAATTTATTTATATTATTTGTGACAGAAATATCCACGCTGCAACACACTCTACGCGATAAAACATTTAAATTTCTGCATGAATATCGCAGTTTTATATACAACAGGGCACTGAGCGCTCACTCTATGGAAATTTTTCTACATGAGAGTCCTTTATATGTCCACAATATTTTATACGGATACCGGTAAAATGTGACACCAAAGACTGTTTCGCAACGAATACAGTGTAACTCAAATTGGGCCTGTATATATACGGAGATCTTAAAAACTGTAAGAGAAGGAAAAACGGTTAAATTTGAAGAGGTATAGATAATTATATTTGTAGCCGTGTAAAAATATTCTAAAACTTTTAAATTTTTACTAATATTCACGAAATTAAAAAACATAATAGATAACATTATAATATACATTTTTCAAGGTTCTTAAATACATTAGTTTTGTTACTATGTGAAAAGTGTACTTAACGATTCATTATGTTAAACACATTCTACTTTCTCTTTAAATTCATGCTTAGACATATACTTCCTTTATATATATAAGTTATATCGAGGGATCTAGCAGGCCGCGGTATAAAATTACTAGATCATAAACTGCCTTAACAGGGTTTGAACTTGCTAAACATTATGTACGCGGCAAACGTCTTATTGAAACTAAATATTATTCAGTTGGTTAATGGGGAAGTATTGCTATAACTGTTGATAATATTTCGCCATCGAACTGCTCCAAGTATCTTTGGCTATTCAACATGCTTGTGACTTTAAAATATAGGCCTGATAAGTCGGTTGGAAAATATCTTATTCTTGGATGCTGCATTTTAGGGTAATTAATAAATAATAATATTGGATTATTTTCAAATGCATAAATAATAAACATGATGGAACATAATTACAAGAAACCAATAACAAACCATTAGAAACGTATGAACAATTTAGAACTAATAGAAGCTTATTTAAAAAATGTAATATTTTTATAATAGGTATAAATTATTTTTATAATACAAACTATTTTCAAAAAACGCATCCTATTCGAACTAAATGTACAATTTAAATTCAGCATCCCATGGAATTGGATAGAGTGCACAATTGTTTAAATAATTTGTTTAGATCTGCCACTTAGTTACGGATACCTGTCAGTTTTAAAGTTGGTAATAATTACTATTTCTTTAACTTTTGTATTGTGTAGTAAAATTTTAAAAAATGAAAAATTTGACACGATTATTTGTTACATAGGAAGTAATGTGAATTGTGCGCAACCAGAGATGCAATATTTTCATAAATATCCCGAACGACTTCAATCAAACCGATCAATTTTTAAGAAGTTAGTTACAAATTTAAGGGAAAATAATGCGTTTGACAAACCAGTGTTACATCGCAAAAAAAAGTATGACCCTGAACCGGTAATGGCCGTTCTGCTTACTGTACAAGAAAATGATACTGTAGGACTTCGGACAATTGAAAAGCAACATACTGTTCTTATATCAGTATCGCAAAAAATACACAACCAAAATACAGAGAATTACTGTCCCTATAAATTCCGCATCTGTCATAATTTACTTCCAGGCAATTTCTTTAAAGTGGTTTACTAGGCAGTTTGATGAAATCCGTCATTTTCCCACTAATATTCTCTAGACAGGTCAAAGTTATTTTTGTAATAATTGCATTTCTAACAAAAAAAAAATTATCAACAATGGTCAACATTAAATGAAAATCGAGTTCATGCATCCAGACATCAACATCGTTTTGGATCTAACGTGTGGTGCGGTATTTTGAGAACACGAATTATTGATCCCATGATTTTTGAAGGAACATTAAATTCGGAAAGATACGGACAACATTTAACCAACGGCATTGAAGATATTCTCGACGACCTTCCTCTAGCAGTGACCAATAGTGTGTGGTTTCAACAAGATTGGGCTTCTCCTCATAATTTCAGAAAAAAATATTGCAAATTTAAGTAAACGCATTCAAAATAAATTAATTGTCACTCGTTGTCTCATAAACTCGGCTCCGCGATATTCAGATATTCCATCGATAGACTTTTTTTTATGATTCCTTTGAAGGAAGACTTTCAAAAATAATGATGCGGTAGAAGCTGCAGTTAGAGCTGCAGTAAGAAGAATAATTCCAGAAGTATTAAATAAAGTTATGACAGAAATTGTATATGTTTGGAGAGTGAGAAATGACAAATAATTTTAGTTATAAAAATGTTTAAAAAAAAATAAAATCAATTAACACCTACTTGTTAGATTTTTAAGATAAGCTTCTATAATTCCTAAATTGTTTTTATTATGTGATATCATGTTTAATATTTATGCTTTTTAAAAAAAACCAAAGTTGATGATGGTGGCGAAAACTCTCCTCGAAACTCTTCAATCTTGTTAGAGGCAGACCAAATAATATAAAATAGCTTTGTAATAGAATTATCTAACGGATGTAGACAAGAGGAAGAAAATCTTTATTTTATTGATTTTATTCGCAATAACAATTCTTTATAAATCATTCCATTTCTCGAAAAAATAACTTTACTATTTGAAAATTCTAGGTTAGTTATAGGGTGTTAATAATATAAGAAAAATGAACATCCTTTATGAAATAAGACCACACTTTTATTATTTTAAACACAATAGGTATTCTTAAACCAAATTTGGTTATAATCCAAAATAAAACCTAAATATATAGTTTTTGACCTCAAAATTCTAGTATCTAAGTTTGTAATAATAATTTCAGAAAACGATTCACGTTGGTCTTCAATCTTTGGAGATTATACTTGTTGGGGAACACGGCCTCAGGGAGGTTGTTTCATAGTGATGTCGTTTTCCAGATGAAAGAAATTTTAAACAGTGTCGTCGAGGGACACTAAGCTGATCCATACATACGGGTGGGTTGCAGTGGCTCGTCGTGTATTTCTACCATGCACCGCTCTGAGTGGAATCAAGCGAGCAACCTCAGTTGAGCACTTGCTATGAAAATATTTGAAAAGTAGACTCAAGTCGCCAACCTGTCTTCGATGTTCAAGGCTTTCCAGGTTGTTTGTCAGATCATGGTCACCGATCAAGCGAATGGCTCTTTTTTGAATGGAGTCTAGCAATTTCTAGGTATGTTTAGGAGCAGAGTCCCAAATATGCGAACAGTACTCCAGCGATGGTCAAATTTGGGCTTTAGTGAGCATCGAAGTTGTTCGGGTGTACAGGGGTTGTTAGTTCGGAAAAGTATTTCAAGCTTCTGCGAGGCTGCCTTAGCAATGGCCGCAACGTGAGTATGCCAAGACATATGACTATTTAATTTGATGGCCAATAAATGAATTGATGAAGCCAAGGAAATCAAGTGTCCCGCCATGCCTATATCGGGTTCTTCAACATTTACTATTTTAGAACAATATTGCCACCTGGGTTTTTTACCGTTAAATTCTACTTGGATACTGTCACCCCCAGACAGAATTTCTTTAAGAAAGTTTGACGGTCATAAGCAAAACTGATCCGGCATTCCATATGCGCTCACTTTACTTAAGAGCCCCTAATGCCATACTCGGTCAAAAGCCTTGAAAATGTTTAGTGCTTGTTCCGAACGTTAGTCATATAAGCGAGAAGGTCTTCTGTTGATCTAAACTTGCGTATCACTAATAATGTTAAAGACTTCCAGGTACTTTAATAATTTTTCGTTGATAGTTTTCCCCATCACTTTGATATAACCAAAAGCAATGATTCTGGGCGATAGTTTTTTGACAAGGTTTTCTTGCCTTTCTTTGGGTATGGGTTGGACTCGCTAAGCAATAAGGAAATATTCCTTTTTTGTAAGATAAGTTAAAAAGCCTACAAAATACCGGTGTCAATTCGTCAGCGCATATGTTAATTACGATGACTAAAGGATCGTCAGGACCAGAAGCTTTTTTGGTGTCAAGATTCCTCGAGATTCGTTTAATATAGTGGTGCCGGAAAACAATATCGGGCATTCTCGATTCTACAGGGGGAATATTCGGTGGAGTCTTTCCCTGAAAATTAACCGTTAAATGTAAAGAGAATAGTTCCGCCAGTAAGTCTACTTTTTCTGTGCTTTGGTCGCAATGGTGACATCAGCCGTTAGGACATTCAAGAAGTTTGTCTTTAATCCTCTGGTTGCGTGCTTCTTTGCTTTGGTTTATCGCTTGCTCGCATTAGTTTCGAGCGTTAACAAAGATGGTACGGTTTTCGGCGGTAGGGTTTTGACGCCATTGTCGGTAGAAACAAATTTTTGATTTAACAGCTCGTCCGCAGCTTTTGGTAAACCAAGGTTTACCGTTAGAAGGGTACTTTTTCGAGAAAGAGATTCAGACTTCCATGCCAGTAAGGATAACCTCCGGTACTTCTCTAGCACGGATGGGTGGATCATCAGAGGTAAAACAAACGTTTCGCCAAGGAAAGGTTTAAAAATGGTCCTGGGCATCCCGCTTAGCTGATGTATAATGCCAGATTTTGCGTGGTTTAGGAGCCTCTTCGGCACTAATTGGTTGGTTGTTCGTGCTAGCGGAGGCTTTACGGTGACAATGTACAAGTCGGGGTTTAAAGTTAAGAAAAGATCCACCAAACTAGCAAAATCATCATCTCGGATTCGGCTTCGCAACTTTGATAGTCGGTTGTATTTGAGCATTGGAGCCAGTTTATGTTATGAACGTTAAAGTCGTAAGGGCAGCAGATGAATTTAGTAATGGGGTTAGATGCGATTATTTGTAGAAATTGGCAAAATATTCAAAAGGGTTACTTAAAGTAAACGTGATTACAATACAGCCGTTGTAACGTTTTAGATTATTAAATGTGTTAAGATGAAGTAATGTGAGTAATAAAATAATAAAGTGCATAAGTAGTAGCTATGAATGTAGAATAAATTAAAAAACTAGACTTTTAATTTCAAAAATTATTTAATAAAATTATAAACAATTTTATTGTTTTATGGATATTTTCTTTAAAATAATACATATTGGTTTAGTCGAAGAGCCGACGGTATGGAAATCATAATATGCCATAGCAACTTGGTAATAAATCTCTCAAAAAGAAATTTTGTCATTGGGGATCAGGATATCCTATGTTTGCCACCCCTCAATTAACGTGGTAGCCCACTTCACTGCCCTTAAAGGGGTGGTTTTAATAAATAATTATCATAGTCGAATACGGTCGAATGATATATAAAGTTAAAAGTATTGACTTTCTTATTACGAATATCTAACTTTGTCGACTTCAATCAACGTGCGACAATGGAATTCTAATCTAGAAGTACCTACTGATGTGTCAATTAAGTATCAATAATAGTTCCACCCTTTGGTCTGTCTGGTAATCATTAGTACCTATTTAGTTTACTATTTCTCCCAGGTACCTAATAGTATATTATAAACCAAGAGACTAAAGTGACTCATTTAATCCCGGGAATGGAGTTTGTTGCTCGAGGGCTCTGTCCGAGAGTAACAACCATTTTAGGGATTAAGGCACTTTAGACCTTTGGTTTATAAACTATTCTTTATACTTTCGGGAACAGTGTTATTAAAATTAGGCAATACGTAGGCATAAATATAAAAGACCTGATAATGTCACAATTTACCGCAAGTATAATATTTGCAGAATTATACCGTTGACTCTTACTGCCATAAATAATCTACCTGATTAAATCCTATTGTATACGCCTTAACCTCTTCAAAGCTGAATAAATGGGATCAGGGTCGGCTTGAAAATGTACCTACACCACATGATTTATTTTTATAATTTAAAATAAATGTGCCAAAATCACTCCGATTTTTTCTAGGATAAACAGGTTTAAGTACAATGTCTCTTACCGAAGATAAAGGAGTTTTTGTCAAAGTAGACGTCTCTGCTACAGCATCCATCGAATTAAAATTTCTACTCAACAAAGATTGATACACATTTTTAATTATTAGTTTGGCATCGGTAGATAAATGCTTTCTTTTAAAAATGACACTTGAAGATGCCCCCCTATCAGCACAATTCCAAGGACGCCATATTCTACCACTAATAAGCCCAAATAAAAATTACTCGCCGGAAAACCACTAAAGACTAAAATTATTAAAAATCAGTTTGTATTTATATATGCATCAGGCATAGGTATAAATTGAATTTGTACCTGGTCCGGCTCTACTCGAAAAGGTTTTAAAATTTGGGATTTCCTTATTTATTTTATGGTCAAAGGTATAATGAGGGTTTTATTGCAGTCTAAAGATCATTTTCAACTTTCAAAGATAAAAGTCACTTAGTTACAGTTACAGTATAAATAAATAAGTTGTCAAACCCATCAATTTTTAGATCACAGTCGAAATGGAAACTTTTGACTGGAAAAAAGCAGCTGAAAATTGCGTTATAAGGTTTAATGACGATGAAATCTAGAAAAATATATATCATATATACAGTGACCGGCAGAAAGTGCGCAGCATATGGGAAAATTTTTTATCTATGAATTTAGTAAATTTATTTTATTTCAGAAAAGTTCTGAACATCCTCAAACCAAAATATCACCCAAAAAATCCGGTAAAAGTCTTATGGTATACGAGGAAGAGTCAAAAATTGGAAATTCCGCTAAGAGTAAAGTACCTCAATTTTTCATTTTAGAAAAACTAAAATTATTAAGAAATATTGTTTGAATTTGGAAGATATGATCAAATACCAAGTTTCGCTTATTTTGGACAAAAAAATGGGGTTTAATAGTTTTTTTCTGAATTACCCTGTAAAAAAAGTACATCGCAACCATACAGTATGCAAATTGTATTTTCTGTATACTTTGTTAGAAATAACCGTAAATAGTATGTCAGATTAGATAGTTTTAACTATATCATGGCATTTTGAAAAAAAAACATAAAAATATTAAATATTTTTGCTGCACACCGTAGTTTATTTTTTGAGGAAACAAAGTAATTTAATCTAACTAATATCTTCTTATACACTTTAACTTAAAGTACCTTCCAAATAAAATTCGTACAAACAATATTTTCAATTTTTAATTTTTTTCTTATGACGATCACAATTAAAATCTAATTAAAGAGAAAACTCTTTTACGAATTAATATAAAATTTGGAAGGTGGAAGATTTTCGGTCATTTTTTCAAGTAACCTACAAAAATTTATTTTTAAACCAATCTGTAGGAACGCTTAAATCCAAAATTTCGACTTAGTAAGGTTTTAGAGTTTGGAAATAATCAGATTTATTAGAAGTCATGTTTTCGTTAATAAAAAATGAAAACTTATTAATACCTAAAAAATGCCTACAAATTTAAAAATATATAAGGTGTTCCATTTAAAGCAATGATGTTGCCATCGGTTTTGGGCAGAAGCGGTAACGCCGAATAGCTGAAAATATTTTGAAAGGATAGACCTTAGTAGTTTATTTGGGCAACTAAATTTTCAAAAAACACGTATCACCCGTTCTCCATAAACGTCCAACGTTTCATCCACCGTGAAACATCCTGCATATCGATATATTTTATTTGGCCATGCTTATGTTAGGTTTTAACCTGACTAAACGACACGTATTTGTACGATCATTTTTAATAAACCTAACATATGTTGCCAAATTTATTTTTCTTGTTACTTATTTACCAATCTAATTATCCAAGTAACATGAGCTCTTTTGATGGAAGAATTAAATTTCAATTGTAATTAAATATGAAGTTCTTAGAGTAGAGAAACCGCCCTTACGGCACCCAATTCGACCAATACCCATTTCCCCCACGACTGATCTCTCGCACCCAACTCTGTCCCGTCCGATTACGACTAGCAAAGTTCGTAATATAATAAATCGTCCGTGACCACACCGTATAATAATATCTTTACGCTGTTAATATTTTTAAGAATACATTTTAAAAGTCTGTATACTTTTTCTAGATATCATTTGCGTTCGCATGTCTTACAAAAAAACATATTTTTGTATTACCTACAATTTGTCTAGCCTCATCAGTCAAAATCTATTACTTTCGTTGTTCCATCACAGATTGAAACCATTAAGGTACAAATATCTTGCACTTTACGAATGAGGAATATTTGCTGACAGCTTTCCAAATGTAAATACGGGCTACAAAATTGTCCTTTGTGAATTTTTATCTTGTATGTATATCGCGGTTTCGCATACCCCGGGGCATCAAGTGCTAACCTCTTGAAAGGGTTTATATTATGCGAAACATATATTATGGAAAATAAATGGCAGTAAGTAAAGTGTATCCTATTGGGCAATAAATCTATTTTCTTATGTCAATTAATTTTTAAACCCTTTTGTGGGGCGAAGCTAGAGAATTAAGTTCTAACGTTTTAAATACAGTAAAACCTCTGTTTGCGACCACCTCTATAAAATGACTACCTGCGTTAAAAGACCGGTAATGATATCCCCATATTTAAAAATAGAAATCCCATTATTATATTCTCCGCTTTACCGACCCATCTGTTGAACGACCGCAGGCCCTCATCATCGGAATTTCTAGTAAGCATTAATACTAAAATCACCCTCCATTAGGGCCAGTAAAACCCGACCCAACAATTCTTAAGAAATATTGGTACCTACATACACTAAATACTTTATTGCAGGCGGATCCATTCAATTTGCTTTAAAGGCTGATAAATCGGTTGTTAAAATTAGTTTTGCTTTCAATAGTTTTTGTGTGTACTGTGTTCTAGGATTAACGTGAATATTTGAAGATGGCGGGAAAAAGGAAATGTATTTCCTTAATCGAAAAAATTGAAATAATCGAGAAAAGTGAAAAAACTGGTTTAAATATATATAAGGTATAACCTAAGTGACTATGTTGCTTCAAAATAAGGCAGAAGTTAAAAATTTGTTTCAAGAACGTGGCAACGGTGAACAAAAAAGCAAATTTCTCAAAAATAAAGGACTGGCAGTGGAGCAAGTTGTTTTTAACTAGTTTTGTAAGGCGCGAAACAAGCACCTACCAATATCTAGGTCCATAATTCAAGTAAAAGCCCTCGAATCTGCTCAATGTCCAGGAGTAAATAACTTCAAGGCATCAAATGAATGGTTAGAAAAATTCCGTCGTCGGCATGATGTGGCGAATTAGCCGATATCAATATCGGAGACGTAACTGCTTGGAAAGAAAGGCTATTGACAATTTTAACGGATTATTATTATTAGTATTTAATGCAGATAAGGCAGGTCTCTACTATCGTACATTGCTAGCAAGAACTTATGCGTTGAATAATGACAAGGGTACTGGAAAAAAAAACAGCAAATCAACGAATTACATCTCTGTTCTGTACAAATATGGAAGGTGAGAAGGAACACCCACTTATAATAGGCAAAAGTAAAACTCTCCTATGTTTAAGGGCGCACACATCGATAAGTTACCTTTCCAATCGGTCTCGATCAAAAAAGCGTGGATGACAGCAGACATCATGACAACATGGCTTCACAGATTTGATACCGAGATGAAGAAGCAGAATGAAAGAGTGGTATTGTTTTAGGATAATGCAACGTCTCATGCCAGAATTACACTGGATAATGTCAAACTTATTTTTTTTTTTCACCCAATACTACCTCACATTGCCAACCTTTGGACCAAGGTATTATTCAGAATTTTAAAATGCTCTGCAGAGCTACTTTATTAAGAGGATTTTAACATGTGTAGACAGTGGTAGCCCTTTTTAAGAAATCGAAAATAATATTACCATAACCAAGGCCTTGATATGGGTTTCAATGACCTGGCACATATTGTCCCCAGTGATAATAAATAAATGCTTTATGAAAGATGGATTTATGTTTAATACAGATCATATTGATGACTTTAAGGAAATAAATAATATTCCGCTCGCACAAATATTTCCTAACATTAAACATATTTGTGACTTGAAACAATTTGCCTCTATTGATAACGATTTGTCAACAGAAAGTATGGAATTAACTATTGAGTGTATTGAAGAGATCCAAGAAACGGATGAAACTACTCTCAACTCTGAGACAGAAGAAGAGGAACTTCAACTTGCCAGCCAGTGTCGAAAACATCAAGCCTATCTGAAGCCTGCGCAGGTTTGAGACACTTTTTTAATAATGTTCGCAATTTTGGCAAGTCTACCAATATATCTCAAATGCTATTAAAATGTGAGTCCAAATTTTATAGAAATAAAATAAAAAATGTGAAGCAATCATCTGATCATTTTAAGAAATAAGAATTTGAAAGCAAACATATAGTGCATTGTATAATACATATTTGTATGCACGTACAGTATATACATATTAATAAATTGGCTTCATCCCATTTAATTCTAGTCCTGATAAATTTAGACAAAAGCATTTAAAATTATTTTCATATATGTTGGCACTTATTAATAAATAAACACTGTAAAATGCAGAGCAGTTGTTTAAATTTTTCTCTATTAACCGACCACTCTTGTTAACCGACCAACATTTGATTTCCCGAAGGTGGTCGCTATTGAGAGATTTTACTGTACAATTTTATGCCGAGTGGCACCTACTAAGGACTTCACAAAAAGTAAAGGAGTTAACAAAGTATGTTACACGAAAAAGTGAATTTGCTTACCAAGGCGTATTTTGCCTCTAAAACTTTGGTGCCTTCATCTTTACTATGAGCTGAGATATTTACCCATCCTACGACTTTTCGGATAGTCTGTACCGGGTGGGCCACTGCTGCTGTCAGAATGGCTGCGGCAGGCAGACTATTTACCGTCCGTATACTGCCGATTAAGCTCGCCCTAGTGTTGTGGTCACGGTAGACAAACTTCCGACCTTCGAGCACATATAGACTAGAGAAAGCAATTCATTCATAAAGTTACATTTTGGCTGCGCCTACAACTCTCTGTTTATTTACTATCGTTTAGAATAGAAAATTACTACGACTGTAGAAGGCCAGTGGCGTACCATTTCAAATATTTTATCATTAATGATACTTATATCCAAAGACATTAAAATATCACTTTAACCCTAAAAAATGTAAAAATAGCTTTGATGATTGCAGTATTACATAAACATTATGTAAACGTGCTACAGGGTGTGTTCTAAAATTGACTATTGATAAAATTAATCTGGAGAATAATAAATGTTATGGGTGTAAATATGATGCACTAAAACAAACTTAAACTCAAAAATGCTTTATTATCGTAAATAATAGTATTGAAATTAAAAAAACGTACAAAAAATACAATACCTACAAAATTTGTAGGTTAATTCATTCATGAAAATCTAAATTGACAGAAAATATACAGTATAATTTGAAATTTCATTTCTCTATTAATAGGGATTTTATTTAAACTTCATAGGTAACTATAGTTTATGCAAAATAATTTCCGTTGCACGTCATACCCTTCGAGTGACGTCACTTATAAACAGTGTTACCAGATTATAACCAAAATAGCCGAGTGAGGGAATTACACTAGGTTTGTTTTTAGATTATTCTAATAATTTATTTTCCTTAATAGACATTGAAATTCTGCGTACAGTGGAGATATTCAAATTTAGAGCAGCTGCTACACGCTAGAAATTAGTAAAGTACAAATAAAATTTAGAGACTCTAACATACAGTGGCGAAGCGTCCATGTAACCACTGTTACCATTGGTAACAGTTAAAAATCTTGAAAATGAATATTTTATGACTATGTATTTTATTCTAACATGAAAACTAAAGCTTCTTTAGCTTCAGGTAGTACATCATTTTCTAATTTAGTACCAATATCCACATGCCCAGTAAATTTCGTTCCTGTCCATTCAATCTGTCTTCGTATTGCCATTTCATCGAACACCAAATTACACAGTATCTGTTTTCCACAAGAAGCTGCATCCTGTGATTTTAGTTTTAGTGCCACTAATGCTTCCTTGGTAAAGCCTGGAGTACCATCAATAGACTGATACCATTTTGAAAGTGTGGAGAGATGTGGTAAAGATCTATTAAATGTGTTCCGTACAAAATTATATGCTCTGGGTGAATAAAAAGATAGGGTAAAATAACGTATTGTTGAATCATATTTTTGTTTGGTAGGCCCTTTTAACATCCTTTCAAATAACGATTTTGCAGAACCATTCAGGGAAGCCTAAAAGGTAAAAAGAAAACTATATTCTGCTGAAATACATAATTATAATTTTTTATTACCATAGTTGCAGATTCCGAAGATTCTGTTATGTATGCCTTTTCTTTTAATAATTTAATGAGATCTGATAAATTATTAGTTCTTAACTTTAACCTTCTGACAGTATCATGCAGATTTTTCACTACTTTTCTCTGTTTAATGACAGTCTGTTTAATGGCTTTAAAATGGCGTTTAGCTTTTGTTGGAGTTGAAAAGTCATCACTGGTTAAATCTCCCAAATATCTTTTCCTACAATAAAAAAAAATAAAACACCCCCAAACGGCTTCTTCAATGAAGGGCGACTTTGTGTTAAACACACAAAATAAAAATTCAGCCAAAAGTAGCAGAGTTTCAAATAATAATAATATTTATATTATATACATATTTTTACAAATAATCAAAAAAAAAATGGAAGAGACGTCTAAGTTAACATGACTTTGTAATTGTTCCACTAGGTCATTAAACATTTTCATCATTTTTAATTAGAAATGGCAATCCAAGGTGATCGGTTTTGGTTACATAACAACAACGTCATGTTTAGGATTGCATTAAGTATGCATATTTTAAGGTCGTGAACCTTCAAAAAAATTAATGCATTCGTAAACACCTTATATTGTAACCAAAATTACCCAAAACATCCACCTTTGCAATTATTCCCAAAGGTCCTTAAAGCCCAATGTTTAGTTATTAGCCAAGGTGTAGGCCAACACTTCAACAAATTAAATTAAAGAGGAATAGGTTTTTTCAAAAACTTTTCTTGTTTTAAGGTATCAGTAAATGTACACCATAAACCGTACTCGTAGTTAACATGTTCATTATTCTACTTGTTAATTTGGGTAATTTTCCAACAGCATGCTTTAAGTTGTTGGAACGCACGTGCTAGGAGCCATTAAATTGCAATATTATTTTACAAGTATTACAAAATCGTTTGCTTACATTTCTTGAGTCTCGGATAGCAAAATATCCTCTGCATCTGACTCCTTGTCAGTCTCGGTAGAAGGAGAATTTTCCACATCGAGTACTATTTCATTTAATAACTTTAATCTAAAAATATATGAAAATATAGAGAAATTTATTTTATTTAGTCTGACCTGTAAATAAACATACCTTTTTGGCGGGGTCGCTTCTACTGTTGAATCAGAACTAAAACAAAAATTAAAAGATAAGAAGAGAAAACTAGCAGTTTTCTTAGTCACCCTTAGTAACAAGTAATCTTAGCATTTTAATTATTGTCTTTATATTATTATTGTTACTTTTGAGTCACATTCTAGGTATATTGAAAAGATATCTGGAATGAAATAAGTTCGGGCATATAACACCCAAGGGTAAATTATCCTAATTATTCCCTTTTTTCCGAGCCTGGGATGTAATGTAGGTATATTATAATATATTAGTGGGTACCTAATATTTTTCTGCATTTTTAAAACGAAGAGTAGTACTTTACTTACACAAATTTCCACTTGTTGCCCCTACCCTGTATCTTGAAACAGATTTTGAAAATATTTTAATTACTATTTTGGAGGGCATGCAGACGTTTTGTACCATATTTTGAATTTTCTTTAACTCCTTATTACAATTTTTTCCATCGAGCATATAGTGCATGAAGAGCCACATCTGGCAGTCACTGTATATATATAGTACCTACTCGTCTAGATTAATAATTTTAGGTTCAAATTAATATTTTATTTTAACCCTATTTAACCATGTTCTATATTATGTGATGGATAAATTGGGTACTCCCCAAAAACAACTAATTATATAACAGTGAGCCCCTGTCTTGTGACATCCAAGTTTAAGCCAAAAATAACCATATTATTATTAATAAAAAAATTTAATAATTAAAATTATTTAACTTGCCTGATAGTTACTGACTGACTTGTTTGCAAATGGAATCGCAGTGGATCGGCTCCACTTTTTAAAACTTTAACGCCATTCTCCTTTAAAAAAAAATTTTTCTCCCTGAAATGTTTGGAGCAAGCGAATGCTCTTTGTGGTATTGGTTTATCATTTTCAAATCCAAACAAAGCAAACCATTTTTTTCTATGAATAGGATTGCTTGGAAACCTAAAATGAGCAATAATTGTACTTTTTTAATTTTCCGTGGCAGACACATATAATTTGTCATTTAACTTAGTCTATATACATAATAGACGGTTCAATTAGCAATGTTGGTAAGAATAAGTTACTTCCAAGCCAATAAGTCTGTACTTCAAAACATGTTTCTGCACCTACATTATTATTATGTGGGTATATAATTATACAAAGGCTGGATACTAATTAAATTTAGTATGAATCTTTAGTCAAGAGTTTATTGAAATAAAACGAATATACTTTAAAAGGAATCCATTATCATTTTATGTACTTTTATAGCAACCTAGATAACCAAAAATATAATTTTTGAAATTGTGCCATCCATTGTACATTATTGGATTAAATTATTATTAAAATGTGTTACATTATTTAGGATATAAACCAGTCATATTTCAAAAACACTAAAACATCCTACCTGAACCGCCACTGTTATACAATTTATTAATGAAATGTGTACTTTGTAAATTGAATACTTACTGGTGAAATGATAGGCCCTTAATCGGCACCAAATCAGTCACTTTACACACTTGGCACTGTCTTACCATATTGGTTTTATTAAAACACGTTAAGAAATAAGGAAAACTCTGAATTTAATACAAGATTAAAACAAGATTGTCACAAAATTCACAACAAACCGCTCACGTCAAATCACCATTTGCAATTCGGGAAGGAAAGGAGCAGGGTTGCCAATCTGTGGGTAAATCCCCAAAACGTGGGGAATTTTATCGACGGTGGGGTATTTGTGGGTAATCGATATCGGCGGGGATTTTGTGGGGAATCTTTAGAAGAAGTAGTAGAAGCCATTTAAAGTTAATAAACATACAAATATATAAGTATATTAATATAAAGTTTTGTTTTATTTAAATTTTACTCTGAAATCTTATTATCTTATAGGGATCGATATTGTTTCACTACTTTTTCCTCTTAACTGTATTTTACAGATTGATAAATGCGCTGGCGCCGGTGGTGGGTATTTGTGCGTAATCGCGAATTTGTTAACGGGTATTTCTTCCTAGAGCCATTGGCAACACTGGTTAGAAAGGTTGCTGATCAGGGCAGTGTTGCCACGTTTTGCATAGTTTTAAATGGAAAGTATGTTTTTCAAGATACAACACCGTTTTAAAGCATTTTTACACATTGATGTTTTTCTATCAGTCTCACTTCATTATTCCTTAATTTAGGAATAATATGGGAACAATTTATTTCGCGTTGAAACGATAATAACAATTAATGCGTCATCTCATCAGTTCTGCATAATTACTGAGAGAAGAACAAAGGGGAGGACTCTTGGCACCCGCGCTTTACGCTAATGCGTGAAAATCTACTTTGTCGCCATGCAAGTTCATTGAGCAACTTGCTCGTTTCATTGAGAACATTGCCCGAGCTACGAATGTGAATTTGGCTCGGCGTATAGCCTAGGGCATGACGAGTTCTCTAGTCTATATGTGCTCGAAGCTTCCGACAGTAATCGAACACATCGATCAAAATTAATTTTGATTCGTAAATATACTTTTTGGAGTCAAATCCCGTTGTTTGAAAACGAAGGATGTTTTTGGATTAATCCCATATACGAGGAAGGAATACAGTATGCCGAATTTCACACTCTTTTCCCTTGCCTGTTGGATCAACCTGATAAGTTCTTATCTGAATATTTTAGAATGTTATCAGAGAACTTCTGATATACAGCAAACTCTAAACCAAAAATAATAAAATACTTATTAATTAAAGAAAGCGAAAGTATTAAAATATAAATTACGACATTGGACTGGCGCACACTGCCGAAAAAACAGATTTATTTGCTTTCGTCCGGTACACCTCCGAACTTCCGTAGACACGGCAGTGTATCATGGTGCTACTCTGACCAGTTCCATACAACAACACAGTTTTGTTTAGTATTGGGCGCATCTGAATTAAAAATAATCGAAAATCTTATTATGCAACCTGTGCATGTACTGCATTTGCTTAAGGTCAATGTTTCACATCACATCACTCGCACCGTTTCGAAAACTACTACCTTGCCTCAAAAACCTTATTGCGATTTCGTAGAGTATAATCTAAGTAGGTAGATATTCGAGTGATCATTAGAATGATAACCCGATTTTTAATTTAATTCGAATACAAAAGATCCGGTTATTCAAAACATGCTATTTTGCCCATCACTAGTTTTGTTTTTCGATCGGCTACGACTGTGTACGGCAGGATGAAGAATTATGCCAATGCTGGAGCCACTCAGACCGCAGCCCATAAGTAGACGCCGGCTCTATCTCAGAAACCGTTTACTGTACAACTTTGGGAAAAAATGTTTTTGGTAAAAGTTGTGAAGGTAAATCGCTGGAAACAATTTTTAAGTTTCTACCCTTTTACAAATAAATGTTAGCCTTCCCCTCACTACTTTATTTGATTAGCTAGAGAAAAACATTTGAAACTAAAATGATGTAGAATTTACTAAGGTTACAATGCAAAGATTTTCAACATACCTAAACTAGGAAAGCTAAGGAAAAACTCCGTTTTTGAAATTTGTCAATAAGTAATACATCCTCTAGCGGTAAACCCAGAAACTTTAAAAGGATTCCCAGCGATTTCTCTTGGGCGCTTTTACTAAATATGTTGTTATCGCAAAGTTGTACGACTAACTGCTTCTGAGATACATTGGTCGTCCGTTATTTGTGATCTACCTAGACATATTTATTAAAATATTATAGTATTAAACTATACCCTATCAAATCAAAGCTGCATATGAAATAAACAAACCCATATTTTTAAGCAAAAGAACCAACCCAAAGTCCCGGATCTTTTGCTCAATAATTATATTCAGGTCTCTTAGGAAAATATGGACACTTTACTTGATTTAAACAAATCTATGTGGATGCAAAATATTGTTTAAGGCCGAACAAAATATAAAATATACATAACTATTTTACACACCCATAATAAAACTGATTGTCGCCAGTATTGTAATAATACAATAAGTAAAACTATTCAAAAAATGCTATAACCAAAAAAACGCAAATATTTATATCAAAATATCGATAACAAACAAACTTGATTCAACTCTGTTACTCGATTACACGGAGCTAGTTTACATACTGCTATCGTGCTAGTTTACTAGTTGTCAGTAAACTAGAGCTGTGTAATCAAGGCAGCGTATAAACTATCCGTATAGTTCACTCGCCAATATGAGGAGTAAAGTTGATGATCGGCCAACTTTACTAGCTCTTAGCTGTTGTTTTTTTACTATTTGGCAGTGGCGGCTCGTCGTATAAAGCAACTGAGGCCGGGCCTCACATGTAAAATTAATAAATTATTTATTTAAATATAAAACGCTTTTTAACTAATTTCCAATCATTAACAGTATCAAAACAATAAAAAGAACATTGAATTACCATCAAAGTTCAACATATTATCTTTTGAATTTAGCGCGCACCCCATCCAACATTAATTTTAAAAACTGAAATCGTTGCCCGACCGCATAAAAAGAAAATTGTAATCCCAAAAACTTGAGCTTCCTTTACGTCACAAATCGCTTATAAAACGCTATGCTCTCCAACCCGGCACCCCCACCGCTTTAATCGCGCAATAGCCAAATTTTGCAGGCGAGTGAGGCCCACTTATTTGGGCCTATATCGTATTATTTTTACAGTAGCTTGCAATGGCTTGCATGTTGCCAAATTTTGATTGAACAAGGACACTTCTTATTGACTTATTTACTTATTATTTAAATGTTTTATTTTTAAAAACAAAAAAATAAGTTAGAAATGATTGATAAATGTTTTCATTGTTCTATAAGATATTATTAATAAATATGCAATTAAATCCCAATAACAAGAAACAGATAAAAATTAAAGATTACAGGTGGGTGCCTAGTGCCTATTTGAAACTTGGCAATGTTTTATTAATAATAATAAATAATAATAATAATAAAGTTTATTCAAAATATTTACATAAATACAATACATTTTAATATATTTTACATTAAAAATAAACTTAGGAATAAAACCCCTGAAGGTTAACTTGTATAGGGGTTAATTTTATTAAAATATTTGGTTAATATATTATTATGTAAATAATTGAGGATAACATTTTTATAAATTTATTTAATATTATTTAGATTTGGTATTAATATATTAATATATTAATACCTATTTAATAATTATAGCATTTCTAAAATATTATCTAAACTATTTTTATTTAATAACCACCATTTAATTTCTTTTTTATATAATTTAAATGATTTTATTTTTTTAATATTATTTATTAGACAATCGAATATGTATAAACTTAAAATTTTGAAACTTTTTTGTCCAATAGATTTATTTATTTTTGGTTTAATAGAAATTTCATTTTTAAATCTTGTATTATAATTATGCTCTTTAAATTCAATGTTATTTTTATTTTTAAAAATATATATTAAAATATTATAAAAGTAAATTTGTCTCACATCCATTTTTTTTGTTTCTGCATATAATTTTTTTGAAGAGTATAAATAATCTTTATCATAAATAATTTTTAAAAACCTTTTTTGTAATATTTCTAAACTTTTTACTAAATTTCTATTTATTCCCAAAATAATTCTCAAAACGTACGATATTATCCAGTGTTTCTCAAGTCTTTGATCCTTTAGGTCTATTAGCGCCTTGCATTTTGATTGGTAATATTTTAATTCAAAAATTGTGGCTTGAAAAAGTCACGTGGGACGAGTCTTTGCCTTTACATATTTATTCGATGTGGTCTGAATTTTGCTCTGAACTTCCTATGTTAAATGACTTAAAAATAAATAGACATGTATTGTGCAAGAATCCCACTTGCATAGAGATTCACGGGTTTTCAGACGCTTCGGAATCTGCGTACGGTGCGTGTATATTTATTCGTTCAAACGACTCGAATGGTGAGATTTTTGTAAATCTCTTGTGTGCAAAAAGCAAGGTCGCACCACTTAAAGTAATATCAATTCCTAGATTGGAACTCTGTGCTGCATTGTTATTGTCAAGACTTGTTGACAAAGTAAAAAAATCGCTCAGGCTGAATATTGACAAAATTGTATTATGGTCAGATTCTACTGTAGTGTTAGGTTGGATCAAAACGGAACCAAATAAATTAAAGACATTTGTTAGTAACAGAATAGCAGAAATACAAGATTTAACTTCGCTAGACATTTGGAGACATGTACCCACTGCTAGAACCCTGCCGATATTTTATCACGCGGTGCGAAACCTATCCAAATTAAAAGTTTGGATTTGTGGTGGCATGGACCAAAATGGCTTTTAAAATCCGAATCTGATTGGCCTAACTTAAGAATTCAAAAGTCTGATTTACCAGAGATTCGTAAAACTAAGCAAGTATTTGCTTTAACTGAAAACAAATACGATATTTTTAATAAATTCTCAAGACT
Source organism: Polydrusus tereticollis (assembly GCA_963920685.1). Classification (NCBI taxonomy): domain Eukaryota; kingdom Metazoa; phylum Arthropoda; class Insecta; order Coleoptera; family Curculionidae; genus Polydrusus; species Polydrusus tereticollis. The sequence continues at coordinate 127,070,205 of OY987327.1, forward strand.
CATTAAACTTAAACGTGTAGTTGCTTTCATACTTCGTTTTAAAACAAATTGTTTAAAATCTGAATCCGAACGAGAGTTGGGACCTCTGACCGTTGTAGAGCTGGAAAAAGCAAATATTATTTTGATAAAACTTGCACAAATTGAAACATTTCCCACTGAAATTAAATTACTTCATGATAAAAAGTCATTAAACAAAAATAGTAAAATATTAAGTTTAAATCCGTTTTTAGATTTCGAGGGAATTTTACGGGTAGGCGGACGTTTGTCTAATTCTAAATATAATTTTGAAAAAAAGCACCCAATTATATTAGCCCAAGGTCATGTTTTTACTTACTTAGTAGTGAAAAATGAACATATTAAATTGTTTCACGCCGGTCCACAACAATTGCTTGCTTCCTTAAGGGAAACATTTTGGCCAGTTTGTGGCAAATCAGTTGCAAAAAAGATATTTCGCGAATGCATTAAATGTTTTCGGTTTAATTCAAAGCAAATACACCCTATTATGGGAAATTTACCTAATCAACGTGTTGAACCTACATTGCCTTTTGAGATAGTAGGGGTTGATTATGCAGGACCCTTTTTATTAAAAAATAAGCCTGGTCGCGGTGCTAAGATTTCAAAATGCTATGTTAGTTTATTTATCTGTTTTGTGACAAAGGCGGTTCATTTGGAACTTGTAACAGAACTTGGTAAGGAAGCCTTTATATTAGCACTGCGTCGTTTAATAGCTCGAAGAGGTAAGCCTTCCCGTATCTTTTCGGATAACGGTACTAACTTTGTTTCAGCCAATTCTGAGCTTAAAGACTTAGGTAATTTTTTACAAAGCAATCACAGAGAACTTACCAGTATTGTTACCAATGAACAAATTGAGTGGTCTTTTATACCGCCTCATTCTCCACATTTTGGGGGTCTGTGGGAAGCTGGAGTTAAGAAAATGAAGTTTCATTTAAAACGTGTAATTGGGGAAACTCTTTTAACTTACGAGCATTTTTATACCCTTCTTGTCCAGGTAGAAGCCATATTAAACTCCCGTCCTCTTTGTCCCTTATCTTCTAACCCTCATGACCTTTTATCCTTTACACCCTCACACCTATTGATCGGCAAAAGCCTTATGTCAATACCAAATGTCGATGTAACAACTTTACCTGAAAATCGTTTATCTATCTACCAGCACTTGGAACAAATGAAGTAGCACTTTTGGAAAAGGTGGAGTAAAGAATACATATCAGACTTACAAGAAAGACAAAGATGGCGACAATCGAATGACACACTCCAAGAAGGAGTACTGGTTTTAATTAAAGAAGACAATCAACCACCCCTACGTTGGCGATTAGGCAAAGTGTTAAGTGTATTTCCCGGTCGTGACGGTATAAACAGAGTTGCGTTATTTAAGACTGAAAATGGAACCGTAAAGCGTTCGTTCTCAAAAATATGCCCTTTACCAGTAAATGGATAAGTTCTTCTGCTAGTTTTTAAATACTGTTTTATTTTGATTTTTTCGAAAGATAGTACTTTCAAGTTGGGGGTATGTTGGGGCGTTTTAAAGACTTTAAACACGGAGACCAGATGCAAAAGGCCCTGTATGCAGTTAGAGAATAATGAGTTGGCGAGGAAGATGACAGAAGAAAAAATATTGTATTGTTAAAAATATTATTATGTCAAAAGTCTGTTTTTTGAAGTAAAGTCAAAAGATCACAAAAACTAAATAAGTCTTTTTAATTCAACTACAGAACAATAAATACCGTGTTATCACGTACATAATATAAATTTATTGTTAACAGGCTCATCTATCTTTTCTTCTCGTAGTATCAGGTGTCGGCTTATTAGATTTAATTAGATCGTTGGAAAAACCCTTTGCCGTTAGGTTACGAGTTACGTGCCATTCGTTTGTGATTGTTAATCTATCGTGATTTTAGATTTTCGAGGCGGGTCTGCGGGTTAAAATACTGACTGGCATAAGGCCATTAGTTTTTATGGTGTTAATGTAAACATATAGATGCTTAGAATTTAAATAGGGCATAGTTTTAGATATTTTGAAGGGTACCGTTAGAAACGGTAGTTTTTGTTAGACATTCATCGGGTACGCCTTAAGATTTGCATTTGTCGATGTTTGAGCCTATTCGTACATAAAAAAGTTGATTATTAAACTATATCACTGATATATTTCGTTTTTTCTGTAGTAGTTCTTACAAGAGCAAAATAGAGACACAATAGCGGATGCACTGAGAGAAATTGACCCTGACCTTGCAAATTAAATATTTTTCTCGTGAAACCTAGTATTTCAAAATAATTATATTGCTGGTTGAATTCCTAACTATACATTTTAAGCCAATGACCTTGAAGTCGCGAAAAATTTTCGTCTGCGGCGCTATTTTCTAGCCTCACCCCCTTATACACCCACGAGCCGCCACTGCCATTTGGATAGTAAAAAAATAGCGAGTCATTATATTAGCGAGTAAACTAGCTGCAGAAAAACAGAAAAAGATTTTGTAGTGACTATATGTGACAAAGTATGTTCATATTTTGATTTTGGAAAGTGCTCAAATTTCTCAAGAAATACTTCCCGGATGTACTCTAGTTCTTGCCGTGTCTCCCACTAGTTGTTTGGCTTATAATTTATTCGATAATCTCTTAATTTTGTTCCTAAATGATCCTTTAGTTTTATATTCCACAATGTCGCAAGGTTTTCATACATGTATTTGCAAAATCTTGATATTATTTACATTGCACTTCATCTTGAAATACCTTTATGGAAATACACTACAGGTGTATGCAAGCGAGTTTACGCGATGAAGGTTGTTTACTAGCCACGTGTAATCCTGCTTGCTATTAAACTGCCAGCAATCTGACTAGCCACATAGTGAGAAAGTGCGCCCATGACGTGTAAACTAGCTCCGTGTAATCGACGCTTAAGGCGACTTGTCTGGGATTCGAGTTTTATAGCCAACTGACCAATCGGAATACAGTTACGGTTGTCAACACCTGTTGATCATGATTTTGACCCAACGCAGCTTAGATTTAAATATAGTATAGCCAGAGTACAAATATCACCGAGTAAAGTCAGTCACCCAAGATCCTTTGATGCTTTCACAACAAAAGCACAAGGCCGACTAGAAAAACAACTGCAGGGCGTGCAGTCTAGATAGAATTTTAAACAGCATCAGATGCGACAAATCAAATAGAATGGTTTTCCAACTGCCCCTCGTTAAGCGGAAAGGCTCAGCTTAGTGCTCGCGCTAACCATTATCTAGATGGAACTAGTTTCACTTCGAATTCGAGCGGTGTACTGGAGTACTACCTCCTTAAATGGCTACCAATCTAACTGATTCCCCACCAAAATCATTGATACTTTACTAAAAGAATATATCCTTAGTTTAATTTCATTGGATTTATTTTCCCAAGATTAGCACCTTTAAAATTTTTCTGTATTTGAAACAGTTTACGAGCTAAATAAACTTCATGGATATCTAATTACCTATTCTTAATACATCTGGTCAGGATTTAATAGGGTGGTATGAAAAGGTATGGTTGAGGTTGGATAAATAAATCGCAAAAAAGATTAAACAAAAGCCACATGCAGTAACCAAATTATTTATTTTAAACTTAAATTTTAATCTTATCCAAAGAAATTGGAACCTGATTGTGCCGACGCTGCCGCCTGTGACCCTCCTCCTAAAAATTGTACTTTTATTAGTCATATTTAATATATCGATAATAATTCCTCGTCCTATTGTTAATGAATTTAAAAAAATTCGGTTAAAATTTGCAATAAGAACTTTTTTTTGTGCTGACCCTCATATTTTCAATTTGTCTAAAACACTAATTATTACTAAGATACTATCCAAATAATTAACTGCTTTTCAGGCTAGGTAATGGCAGGAGTTATCCCTGCCTCAAAAAAATGCTCAGAATAATTTATTAGCGTTTAATTACATTTGGCTTTTACTTTTATTAAAGAATAATGTTGAATTTTCTAATTATAATATATATAATAAAAAATAATATTACTAATGCTTGTCAAAACCAACCGCTAATTATCGTATATTATAGTTAACCGCTGCGGTAGGCCTTTCAGCACATTTCAAATAATGATGAGGGGTCCAAAATAGTAAATGCATAGGAATTTCAAACATTAATATAAAAACATAAAAAAATTATTTAAATATTTTGTCAGCTTTCCCCTACCATAATTTCCATTTTGTGTCAACCATGTTTAAAAAGAAATCTCGGTTTGTATATTTTCATTTAAAATAAAAGTAGATGTCATATTAATTATTACGTCAAACAGAAAGATATGTTAGGGGTCCGATCTCGTCAAAAGATTATAATTAATTTGAATCTCTAGAACCTACCTAAATTTTTACATTAAAATCTAGGGAAAAAATACAACTATTTTCTCTATTAGTGGTCTATGAAGTATGTGTTAAAATAATTTAAACACAAGTTCATTTGAAACCCGTTTTCCTAATAATTAAAACAAAATTTGTCTAAATACATTCTGCAACTAGTTGTAATTGTAATTAGTGAAATCCAAAATTAAAAATATTTAAATATTTTTAATATTAGTTTCAAGGCTAGTTTGGAATTGGTTAGCCCCTTTTTTTTGATGATTCAGATATTTTATTTTTATTTTAGTTAATGAAATATTGCCTCTAATATAGGATACAGGGTGTCATTTAAGTACGTGACCAAACTTCAAGGGGTGATTCTTTGAGTGATTCGGAGACGAAAAGTTAATATAAATATATGTCCGGTAATATTTCATGTTCAAGATACTAAGTGTCAAACTTTTTTAAAAAAATTGTTTTTTGATAAATATTTTAATAATCCTATAGCCGATTTGTCTGAAATTTGGCAGTGTTATTTGAGGTAGTAGGGGGCTGATTTGGCCCTGAGTAGATTAAAATGTTTACGTCCAGTAGCGTCCCGAAAGGCACCCTAAATAAGATTTTTGCAATTAGGCAACTAAAACTACAACTTTTTTACTTTTAGCATTTTTTTTGTATCTTCCTTCGTTTTCGAGAAAAACATAAAAATCACTTTATTGCAGTCAGTAAAAAAATCTTGTGTCTTAAAATAATTAAAAACTGTTTTTATTGTTGTCGATGGACACGGAATAAAGTGATTTTTATTTATGATTTAGCAATTAAAATCAAGCGAAAGGTAATAACACTTAAACACGCTGTATATGGTAAGGATACAGTTAATATTCCCTTATCATCTGCCATACAGTATGGTGAGAAATGTTTAATTGTTGTGTAATTTTGCTTGTAATTGTATCGGGGCTACGCTCAACTTCATGTAAAACTGCTTCTTCATTCTCCACTATTCCTACTGTTGTAGATCTCCCAAGAACAGCAGCCGACCTTTAAAAGGTACCTGATTCGCATAGCCTTTCATGTATTCTTACAAATGTTTGTCTATTTGATACAATGCTATGAAAATTTAGATGATGACTAAAATCTCTCTTGATAAATACGTCTAGCCGCTCTGGACTTGCCTTGGGCCATTCCATAGACAAAATGCGTATCGGCCCTTTCTGAGTTTGTAAACTGAACCATTTTGTAATATCAGTAACGAATTTCATAGCTTAAAACTATTAAAAATATTAAAGTTATGTACGAAGGCGTAGAAGGGCCACATAAAATAATAAAATAAAAATTTCTTAAAATTTCGACTTATAAAGCGAAGTTTTTAAAATTTCGTTTTATAACTTGAAATTTTTAAAATCTTGTCCTTTAACACAAAATTTTACGTTAAAATTCCGAGTTATAAGTCAAAATTGTAAAATTTCGTCTTATAACACGAAATTTTACTTTAAAATTTTGACATGTGATTCGAAATTTTAAAAATTTCGTGCATTAAGTCGAAATTTTAAGATATTTTTATTTTAATATTTTATGTGGCCCTTCTACGCCTTCGTAGTTATGTTAGTTATGCCAAACTCAAATTTGTTTGAACAAATGTTTTTCCTTTCATGGCACTCTTACTTTTTTGTTACTTTCAAAACACTTCAGTAATAAATAACGTTATTTGTTTTATCGAAAACAGTTAATCTAAGTAAAAAAATTCAAAACATGAATTTTGTTTGATTTTAATTGCTTAATCATAAATAAAAATCACTTTAGTCCATGTCCAACAACACAATTTTTTTTTATTAATTGCAATAAAGTAATCTTTATGATTTTTGTCAAAAACGGAGCACGATACAAAACAAATTATTAAAATAACAAAGTTGTAGTTATACCTGCCTAATGCGGAAAAAGTATAAAAATTGCAAAAAAATCAGTGACGCACATTTATTTTGTCAAAAATCTTAGTTAAAGTTCGTTCCGAGACGCCAACGAACTTAAATATTTTAATCTAGTAAGGGCTAAACTGCTAAATTTCAACCAAATCGCCTAAAGGATTATTATGATATTTACAAAAAACGATTTTTTCTAAAACTTGACAACCTGTATCTTGAAAACGAAGCATTACTGGACCTACATTCATATAAACTTCGAATCACTGAAAGAATTACCACATAAAGTTTGGCAACGTACTTAAATAACACCCTGTATGATAACTATTCCAGTGTTTAGCGGGTAAAACTAGTTGTAGCAAAAGCGTTTAGTCAAATCTGGTTTTAACTGAATTGGGGTTTAAGTGGCAACATTATATAGTACGTTAATAATTAAAAAAATACTAACCAAAACCTCCTGAGGCGGCATTCGCGGAAGCACCTGCTGAGTTTCCACTGAAAATAAAATATATGATATTTGCTGTTTTAAAAAATCACAATGTCATTTATCTACGGAAATCGAAGTTTAAAACAGGCAAGTTCGTCATTCAGAACTTACGTTTTTCATGTATTACTTTCATAAATTGAATTAAAATGCTAAAAATAATTTAAATATATACTTACAATCCACCCGAGGAAGCTCCTGCTTGAGCAGACGATCTAAAAATTAAACGTAAATTATTACTTTTATGTTTTTAACATTGTAATAGAAATATTGTGCAAACATACTGATATAAGGATGAGCAGCAAGCTAATAGAAGAAACTTAGCTTATGTCTGTTAAAAATAACAAACTACTACAAAACTTAATTTATATAAAAGTAAAAACTTACCCCCCAAATCCTCCAAGAAATTGAGGTGCTAAAAAAAATTATTTATTAAAATCTGTTAGATTGGCAGAAAATTTGCCATAATAATATTATATGTATTACTTTAAAGAAAATAATCTAGTACAATATAGCCATAGAAAATAATAATAATTGTATTGAGTAGGTATTAATTAATTAGGGGGTATGTTGTACATAAATCTTAAGAACTGTTTTTCAATTGACTCTAACACAAAAAGTTTATAGTAAGCAACTGTCAGATACAGCGTGTTACGATTTGAAGTAAATTAAACATTTCTTAAATATATTTTTGGAATGGTAAAAGATACTTGTTAAGACCTTGGGACACTCTAACAGAAAGCTTTGTCGGTTAATGACAGTATAAATATACAAAAAAGATATCTCTTCATAATTCTTGAACCTTTTCATTTTTTTACATCTACGCACAGCACTTGACAAATTTAGGTGCTCGTTAAAGTTGCTCACAACTTAACCAAAAATTATAACTAAAGGTCTTTAAAAATTTATAAAAAAAAACATATGTAAGCGTTAGTCAAATTTTATAGTAAAGTTTAAAAATGTCTTCATATTTGTTTCAATACCCTGAATCTGGTTCTAATGTTCTTGTATACTTTTTCTCAAGATTGGATGTAAATCCACTAGCACTGAAGGGCATTACTGGCCTAAGCCTTAAAATTCTGCATCTAGACTTTTTGGTTTCAAGTTTTTTCATCAATATTATTAGGTCACAATTGAAGGCTATTAAACAAATCGTTAGGAAAATATCCTTTTGTTAAAACACAATAGAATAATATTTCGTATACGAGGTAATTCAAAAGTTACATGCAATATGCGCGACTACTTTGCCACTCTGTATATCTACAGGGTGATCCTTAAGCACATGAAGAAAATCTAGGATATAATACCTGACATCATTTTAAGACGAAATGTTAATGTGGACATACCTATGCCCTAAAAATGTTTATCCTCTAAAATACAGGGTGTTAAAATAATAAAAAAAAATAATTTTTTTTTTAAATTTCGAAAGTCCTTGAAGATACGGTATTGAAAATTGGTGTCGACTGATTTCATATTAAACTACACTTTTTCGTTAAAAAAGGTTTTGCTTACTTCCACGAGTGGCGTGCGTGAAGATACCATCAATTTTTTTTTTGTGAAAATATTTGATACGTCACTGATTTCTTTAAACTCTGATGCATTTTGATTATTGATACAAGGTGAAGAAAAGTTGTCTCGACTATGTTTTCGAAAAAAAGCATCAGTTTTAACGAAAAATGGAAAAAATTGTAAAATTGTAAAAAAAAACTATGTTAGACATCGCTGATTCGACTTTTTTCGAAAGTAGGCTTATGTCACAGATTGTGTAAATAATTGTAGAAATGTCACAAAATTAAATGACAGAAAAATCATTTAAAGCTTTAGTGCGTCGTTTTTGTGAATTGTTTATCGATCCAAAAGTTTTAAAGTTAGGGTTAATTTACAAAACAGTGCTCATTTGGCAGATATGCATTTAGTTTATGGTCTTGCTGATGGAAATGCATACGATGCAAGACAAATTTACCAGGCAAGCTATTCGAGTCGTGTAGCACCGTGTGCTCAGACCTTTGTAAGTCTCCATCGCCGCTTATCAGAAACAGGAAGTTTTGCAAGACTTTCTGATATTCCCGGCAGGCCAAGGACGGTAAGAACACCACAATTTGAAGGAGCAGTTTTAAATAGAATTGAGGAAGGTCCAGAAAGCAGTACGCGAAAAATTGCGCATGGGGTAAACGCTAGTCAGCAAACCGTTTTGAGGATTCTTCACGATCATCAAATATATTCTTACCACATACAACGAGTTCAGGCCCTTTTACCACGTGATTTTCCTCAACGCGTTAACTTTTGTCAATTGTTTCTGGAAAGGTTGGCCAGCAATCCACAACTTTTAGATAATTTATTTTTTACCGTAGAATCTAATCTTTCTAAGAATGCCATACCAAACTTTCATAACAATCACGTTTGAAGTTAAAAATATCCACACGCTATTAGCGAAAGACATTTTCAGTACCAATTTTCGTTAAATGTATGAGCAGGAATAGCTGGTCCTTTCCTTCTTCCCCAGCGGTTAGATGGCCAAACCTATCGCACTTTTCTAGAAAATGAGCTGCCAATATGATTATAAGACCTACTATTAGCTCAGTGAAACCAGTTGTTTTTTATGCATTACGGAGCTCCCGCCCATTTTAGTGTCACAGCCAGAGAACATCTAAATGCTGAATACGAAAATTAATGAATGTATCGGTAGAGGCGTTGTACTACCTAATCAACCGTGGCCGCCAAGGTCTCAAGATTTAAATGTATTGGATTCTTATTACTGGGGCAATTTAATAATCTCTAAATTACAAAACTCAAGTTGAAATCCAGGAAGATCTTAGAAACTGGATAATAATGGCTTGCGAAAATATTAAAAACATCCCAGGAAGTTTTGGACATCTTAGAAATTCAATGAGAAGACAGCTAAATGCTTGTATTTTAGCAGAAGGTTTCTATTTTCAACAGTTTCTCTAAATCCAATTTGTTTTGTGCTTAAATTTAGATTAACAAATAAGTTAATTATATTAGGAAAAATTTTAAATAAATTACTTGTGGTATAAATGATTCATAACATGTTTTGTACTTATTTAATTAGTAAATTAATTTTGTTTAGTTTATATCCGTATTGCATCAGAGTTACCTTTAAAACTACTATTTTTTCAAAAACATAGAAGAGACAATTTTTGTTCAGCTTGTATCAGTAATGCATAAAAAAGCATCAAAGTTAAAAAAAATTCAGTGGCGTATCAAATATTTTCACAAAAAAAATATTGAAGGTATCTTCGCACGCCACTGGTGGAGTAAGCATTCACAGCTCTTCTAATTTGAACAAAATATAAAAAAAAATTGAGAGATCCAAGATATCTGTCATTGAAGTTAAAAACTTTCTACTTGATACAAAAAAGTATTTGACTGAAAGAAAAACTGCTAACTACTTTATTGGCATTTAAACAAAATTAGAGCTATCCAAATTAAGACAGAGTCTTCAAAAGAAATTATCAATTTGATATCAAAATTTGAGACAGGTTAGCGATTTTTTTGAAAGAGAATTAAGTACATTCAGAACTGGTCACAATCTTTTCAAAAGTTTTGCGTGTGTGACTGGATGCTACTCTCTCAAATTCCAAAATGGTAAAAAATGGAAGAGAACACTGTTTTTAGCAATACATATATTCAAAAAAAAAATCTTCTAGCTAATATTGATTTAAACTTAGAGGAATGGAAATGCAAATCAGTTGAAGAATGATGGATCTACTTTCTAAACAGACCCGAGCATTTAACCCAATAATCTGAATTTCTCAAAATGTTTGAATATTTATTTTATGTCTATTCAGAGGACCGACTGATAGCAGAAACTGTTTAAGTCATTTCGCAATGGCAATATAACTTTAAACTGTTTTATGCAAAATTTTATAAATATATTAAAACTCAAAAAGATGTTTTCAAACGAGCAAAATCATCTGAAAAATATGTTTGAAGTCAAGTTCAAGCTTATTATAATAATATGTTGTATATTATATATATTATTTTAACATGTATGTCTGTTTATAAATTCTTTGTTTATTGGTCGAAACATGCCATGCCATAATGACATATTACGTCAACAGAATAAAACATTTTTTCATAAATAATAATATCATCACCAAGTTTTAAAAAATGAAAATGCGGTTTCATCAAAAGTCTGTTATGACACTGAAATCGGTATTGAAACAGCTCTGTTATAAAACCACAATAGAAAAAGTTGTTTTCAACACTAGAGTTGAAAAGTAAAATAAGAACATAGCAAAATAAATAGTTCGGCTATCGAATTGGCACCATCTTTTCAAAAGTCATATTGAAAATCAAGTAGGCACTTTTTAACTCCATAGTTAAAAAGTAATTTTCCGAAAATCCATCGGAAATATTGAGAGTTTGATAAAATTTTTGAAAGAAAAAATTATTATTTCCACACACTTAGTCGTTGCAAGGCAACGGAAAATAAGGGTTAGGAAATATTTATTTTTACACTGTAAGGAAATATTAGTTCCTTGCAGTTATTTGTAAACTAAAAAAATCATTAAGAACAAGTTTTTTCGAAATTTAAAAATTTAAGAATTTCAATACATTATTAAATATATTTTAAACGCCAAATAAACTTTTCATGCATCAAGTTTGACAATTCAATATTACTTTATTTCCATTGTTACAAACCAAATATTCCATGGCATCCTTTATTTGTAAATAAAATTAATAATACTCATTTCAAAATAGCAAGTTGATTGTAATAATTCATGCCATTCTAATAATTTTCAGAAAATAGTACGTATACCTTGTAGGACAAGCCACATTCCCGGAATCCGTATTGCCAGTCTCAATCTCTAGAGTCGTCTGGAAATACTCAGCTTTTCTTATTAGGTATATAATGTGCTATTTCAAATCTACCTTACAACACGCGTGTTATATTAAGCATTTTTTTGCCAAGTTCGTGTTTTCTTGCAAAATGTAGTAAGTATATTTTTTACATTTTAATGCCGTTGCGGGCATATCCTTTTATGAATTTGTTTTCTTAACATGAAACAAATACTAATTTTGTAGAGTTTTTGTAATACCTAACAATGCAGATTTCAGAGGGCAAAGCATAACTGTGGAGGAAGACTGCATTGTTTTATTTTATATAAAGCATAATATGTTAAAATAAAAAAAAATACAAAGTTAGACGACTGAAATACCAATACACTTGGTACTAATTGATAATAATTAAAATTTATTTACCTGCAATAGCAACAGAAGCAAAGGCAATCAAGAGAATAGCAATGAAGAATTTCATGTTTTTGTTTTTACTGAATAAGTAATACTACTAAAAGAACTAATGTGGACTGTACTGGAATTGTTAATTTTTTGCTTTTATACTGTTTCTTCACCGAAACCAGTAAAAATACACATCTCATTGTTATTAAAAACAAGTTTAATTTTGTCTGCCGACCTGTTTCTGCTTTCTAATTACAGTAGAAATAAGGATATAATTATCATTAGGGGTTTAATAATTACTTCTCCTAACACTTATCAAAAGGTTAACATTTAAACTATTTTGCGAGACAAGCAAGAAAGTTGTGGCGGCAAGGAGACTTATATGTTATTGTAGACTCTCCACTAATATAACGTACACAATGTGGTACTTGTATGTATTTATTAGTAAAAATTCCTCAAAAAAAATGTATTTATCAAGAGTCAAAACTGGGCGACACTGGTCGAAGTTCATGACTACGTTGGGAAACTGTACTTGAAAATTCTAAATGGCTTCTTTAATAAACCCACTGGCCATCATGCGCTGATTCATAAATAAATTGGGGGTGGGGGGTCAATAATAGCGCCACAGGCAACATTTTTTGAGGACCACGCCCAAATTTCGTTTTTGTCTACTATTTTAATATTTGCATTGAGCAGGGACGTATGATAAGATATGATAAATAATTTATTCCCATGTCAATATTTTCCGGATTTTTAATTTGCAAAATATGATATTATTATTTCTGGCCGGTATATTAATAGCTTATAACGTCTTAGTTACGCGGAAATTATAAGGGTCATAACTCCCTTGGGATATTAAGAAAAATTTGATATAAAATCAGACGATTGACATCTAATGTCAATTTGATTGTCATCTATTGAAACATTTATTCCACTTTAAAAATGAACAAAATGTCACTAAAATCGGTCAGAAATAAAATTATCTATGTATCACTGGAATTATAAGGGTCTCAATTACGTAAACTTTGCCCTCGGTAATTAAGACCATTATAATTCCCTAGATACATAAATAACTATTATGTAAATGGTCTAATGCAAGGATTTCGGATTGGGTGCGACGTACTGTTTGATAATTTTTTGATTTCGGCCTTGTTTAGGAGATAAATGCAATTTTATCAGACTCTGATATGGGCATAGCAATATGCAAATAAATGTAATTTATTTGTTAAATCGAAAACCGTCGGTCTCACGATGAAAAGTCTAAGGGACATTCTTGCTAAGTGATAAAGCGCAAGTTTGAAAATAACATTTATTTTAAAGAACGCAGAAGAACATTTTTTTCTTAAAAATATCAAAATACAAGTTAGCGCGGACGCCACTGGTAAAAGTAGAGCAAACTTTTTTATGAAATTAATGTGTTTTTATGCCTAGTTAGTACCTACTAAAATACAAGATGATATCTAAATCGGTCTCAAAAATATTAAGGAAAAACAGATTTTTTTTTTTTATTTTCAACACCCTGTATCCCAAAATTAAAGCGGCTGCGGATCTATGTTGATGGGAACTATCTGTCTTATTTTTGGGTAAGAAATTACCACATAAGCGACGGCACATGTTTTTTGAAACATCCTGTATAGCTGCGCTGATGACAGCATACATTCATCATTTACCTTAGAAGCTTGGACATGGGCTACCAATGCAAATCTATACCGGGTGTTGCATCGTCGAGCGGGACATAGGAAATCCCATGTAATTTTAAATGGGGTCAATTATTGGCTTCCCTAATTATTTTAGAGAAAAATTCTATTTAGGTTTATTAAAGAGCACTAAAACCCACATTCAAAAGAATAACTTTAGATATTTTTGATGAGCCCGTTTGCGGTTTATCGCCGATTTTTTTTAACTATTTCTCCTTTTTATGGCCCCGTATTTGCAGGCACCAGTCAAGGTAAAAGATGACTGTCAAATAAAGTTGTCATTTTGAGAAATATTTGAACATCTTCTTAAATCCTAAAGTTCTAACAATTTAATAGTACCTACCTATTAATTAGTAAAATATTGAAACATGTAAAATGTCATAATTAACCTTGTAATTGGATACTTTCTTTTAGTTTTATTCAGATAAATTTGTACTAATAAATAATATAACAATAACTAATAAATACACCTTCAATATTTTCGATGTATGAGTTTTTATAACAATAAAGCACACATTTCAAAATGACAACTTTATTTGACAGTCATCTTTTACCTTGACTGGTACCCGCAAATACGGGGCCATAAAAAGGAGAAATAGTTAAAAAGAAATCGGCGATAACCCGCAAACGGGCTCATCAAAAATATCTAAAGTTATTCTTTTGAATGTGGGTTTTAGTGCTCTTTAATAAACCTAAATAGAATTTTTCTCTAAAATAATTAGGGAAGCCAATAATTGACCCCATTTAAAATTACATGGGATTTCCTATGTCCCGCTCGACGATGCAACACCCGGTATAGGCAGCAAGAGGTCTCACATCTCAACAAAGACCTTGAAGAAATTCTGTTTTGGGGTGACAGTAAACAAGTAGAATTTAACGGTAAGAAAACGCAGGCGGCAGTTTTTTCTAGAAAAGTTAGTGTTGAAGAACCGGTTATCGTCATGGCGGAACCTCGATTTCCTTGACTTCATCAATTCATTTATTGCGTGTCAATTTAGATAGTCATATATATTGGCATAGTCACATTGCTGCTATTGCTAAGGCAGCCCCGCAGAAGCTTAGAATACTTTTCTGGACCTGGAAAGCCTCGAACATCAAAGGCAGGTTAGCGACTTGAGTCTCTTTTAAAACCATTTTCATGGCAATTGCTCAACTGAGGTTGCCCGCTTGATTCCACCCAGAGCGGTGCATGGTAGAAATATACGATAAGCCACTGTAGCCCACCCGTACGTGGTGCAGCTTAGTGTCCCTCGAACGACACTGTTTAAAAATCCTTTGATCTTGAAAACGTCATAACGCTGGAACGATCTCCCTGAGACCGCGTTCCCCAACGAGTATAACCTTCAAAGATTCAAGAATTAAGACCAACGTGAACCGCTCGCAGAGCGTAATGAAGGATTAATCCTTCCGTGCTGTGTCTTATCGTAAATGAAATTAACGTTATGGCTTTTGTAAAAGCACTAGAAGTTCGTGAAAGAAACTTAGTAAACAGAAAGAGATCTCGGAGTAATAAAATCTGGTCTAAAAATTTTTGAAATAAATATCATTTGAAACCCTATCAAGTTTTTGCACCATTACGTACTGGGAATGCTGTGCGACGACTTACTTTTTTGCAACTGTATCTATATCGAATACGAGTCGATAATCAGCTTGCTGCAAAAATAATATGGTCTGACGGATCTTATTTTATGAGCTCCGCACAGGCATAATCAATCGCCATAATACAAAATATATTGCTTCCCAGTTGTAAATATAATACCTTATGCTGTACTTTTACATCATATATATTTTAGCAGTAATGACATACTTTTTAATTTATTTCAATGGTTTCATAGCCTACTACCTAAAACTTTACTAAAATTCATTCGCTTAAATTCTTTTGCATTTTATATTTATTTGATACTTTAGAAGAAATTATTCGATTACCTTGGCTTAGTCCGTTAATTCATTGGGAGTTGATTTGAAAGATAATATATCTGGTTGTTGAATGGACCTGTGATACTTATTCAAACCAAATACCTCTATTTATCTTAGCAACCCATGATGCTCTGCAAAACCAAAATTTGATCCGCCTGACCGCCGACCACAAACGAACATACAGCCTCAAAAGCTTAGAATATCGAGGGGAGGCTCGCGCGTCAAGTTTCTTTTTTTAGATACTTTCATAACAAATAATCGACTGATTTGCCCCATGATGCATTGTAAAAATATACGATAAACTAGTGCCGCCTTTCAGTACGTGGTTCAGCAACAATGATCAAAAATTACATTTCATCTCGAGATCATCATCACTCGGGAACGACATTCCAGCTCGAGCTCACTAACGAACCTGTTCATAAAAAAATGCTCACTTTTCTCCTGACCTGATTTTTAAAGGTATATGTAACGGTCTTCTTGAGACCAAATATTATTTATTATTATATATATTGGTGAAGGTTAGAGACAATGATGTACCATGAATAATAAACGTGTTTTGAGCTTCCATTGTAACTATTTATTTTTTTCTCACAACGTTTCAACTGGTAAATATCTCCAGTCATCTTCAGGTGAATATTTAAATAAAGTTTACCAGTTGACAACGTTGTGAAAAAAAAAAAAATAATGATAATGGAAGTCCAAGTAAAGTTTATCATTCCTAAATATTATTTAGTTGGTTAGTTCAGGTCAATTAATACGTCGTTAAAAGTCTGAAAGCAAGGGCTATATTTTAAGCAAAAAAACAATATGGTGCGTGTACTCAAAAATAGTTTTAAAAAACCAAACGTTCGTCGGTCGTGTCTTTAATCTAAAATCTAATTGAAAAGTCTATTTACAAATGTTTTTGCAGGTTTCCAAACTAGTAAATAATAGAAAAGTTACAGCATATTTTCGAAAATGTCACTTTCAGACATTTTTTCAAAATACCTCAAAAATTGAAAAAGCTAGAATCGCTTATTAAGTTCCTTCTAGTTAATAAATATAATTTTATAACATTTTCTATATTTTGTAGGTTTCAAGATCCCCATTTGGGCCACTTTCTATTATTATTTTTCCGTTATTCGCAAAAGGGCATCCCTTGCATGCATAAAAAATATGCACAGTGTGAACAAAAAGTATGGATCACCCCATGTATATATTATACAGGATACAGGGTTATGATTCCTACCAGTTTCACAATAGTCACACGCACAACCCTAGTGCAATCAGAATGAAACATCTGTCCGTACAGGAGCGCAACATATTCTGAATCAGTCGGTAGTTTTTTCCATTTGATTTCGACAACATGTACAATTGCGTGAAATTATGCCAACTAAAATATTTCGCAACTGACAAGAACGATCGCATGCGACCAGTTGGCAACTGATTTAAAATCGATTTCGTTTTGGTCGACCCGTGTGCGGATCGATCTCTACATTCATACACGAGTAACGCTACCAAACAGTTGCATGTTCAACCGCTTTGAAACTTGGGTTACAAACCAGTCCATCCGTGTGCGGATGACCTTAATATAAAAAGCCGTATAACGGCATTTGGTTTCAAATTTGGCATCTACCTATGCAATAGATGTATTTGTGACCTCATATATCTGCAAATACATCGAAAAATGGACACCCTGTATATTTTTCTCTTATTCAATTGGGCTATTGTTACTCATTGCTATAATATATAATAGTTGATAGTTACTATTAACAATAAACGCACAAATCGAAAAATTTAGAAAATTAGGTTTGTATAGGTCAGCGTGTCCCATTTAAAAAATCATATGCTTGCTTTAAATCTCGAAAAGGAAGACTCCCAGAAAAAAAGTAAGCACGCCACTAAATTCTACCTAAAAAAATTCTCTAAGAAGCAGTTGTCAAATTTTTGATAAGTTAAAGAGTAACCGAAATACAGGGGGTGGTCAAAAAGCAAACATTTTCGAAAATGCCCTTTAGCTTTAAAACTAAGAAAGCTATGAAAACTCTGTTTGCGGCATCTTTTGTTTCACGGAAAAGTAGCGCCGTAATGTAAACCGCAAGTCTCTACCTTTACTAGTTACCGACATACACTGCAATTACATTGAAAAATGGACACCCTGTACATCGCCTGGTACATTGCTCCTTCTAGTGGTCTTTCCTTCAGCCATCATGCCCAGTGCTTAATAGAATAGGTGGAGCTAGGTCAGTTTGATTTTAAGCCATATTGTCACTATATTATATTGAATTTATGAATACTAACGTAAATTGGAGATTTGAAAAGTTCACAATCACGTAAAGGGGAGACGAAGAGGTTCCAGATTAGATTACGCAAATGAAATTATTTGCTTAGAACAACTTTCAAAATAAGACCAGAGCGAGTGACTACGCTACTTCTGTATCATATGTTCGACATCCTCGACGAATCGAAATTAAATCATAATTTTCCATTACAACGCTACTCATTTCTTCTCAACCACAATCATGGACTAATACTAATTTTTTATCTTTAAAAATGTGACTGGCCTATATTCTTAAAGCATATTATATCATAACGTCGGAAGAAAACCTGGCTTTTGTTGGAGCGCAGAATTTTTAAAGTTCGCGTTATAATAAATTGTTAAATGTAAATGTAAAAACTGAATATGATAAAATTATTAATAATAATTATAATACTATAAAGACAAATTCGATAAAATACTTAAGCTATAGTTGGGGTCAAGCAAATATTTGACGCGTGACACTTCCATATTGTCATGGGTGTCAAATACGGCAGGCCACTCATAATATAAAAGTTACTAATGGCTAATTTATAATATAATAATTACCACCCACTCGAAGTATTTGTATCTTTGTCCTTTTATATGACTAAAAAGAGATATACATAAACCGAATTACCTTCTCGTCGATTTGGTCAAATCATATGGGCTGCAGATCCGCATTTTATTTATTAATTTAATCGTTATACACTACTAATCGTTATACACTAAGATTGCTCTTATTAAGACCTGTGATATTAATGGTCAATCCTGAATCCCACCATTACCATGCACAGAATTTATCAAAACAAATTTATTTATATTATAATTCATATTCTTAGACCAATTTCCCAGCAATCATTTTCTGCAAAGGTTTATAAATAACAACATTCGTCAGTCCGGCCCTGACTAAGTATCAGCTGTAATAAAGTTGGTGAAATCGAAATAACCTAGTATTGGACAAATATGACAAGATTGAAGTGTCACGCGTCAAATATTTGCTTGACTCCAACTATACTTTGTAGTATTTTTATATAAAATAATTTACAATATTATAAGTAAAAGTTTGCCTCACCTGGTGAGCCGCCACTGTTCTTGAAACTGTCTGATATTGTTAGGGCAGACCAAACAATATAAAAGAGCTCTATAATAGAATTAGCTAACGGATGTAGCCAAGAGAAAGAAAAACTTTATTTTATTGATTTTATCAGCAAAATTCGTTCTTTATAAAAAAAAACCTTTGTTTCTCGAAAACATAATTTTACCATTTAAAAATTCTAGATCAAATAATACTTAGGATGTTAATAATATAAGAAAATGAAAATAATTTTAAGCATATTATTCATAAACCGAAATGAATCCTCAATACCGATTTGAAATGAAAATTTTAATATTTAAATTTGCAATAGTAATAGTTATTTTATGTGAATATTTGTAGTACTTGGCAAATAATTAAAAAATATCCATTTTTTTTTTAGAAACATTTTATTTAATAATTCTAGTACATTATACCGACTTAATTATAATGCAATCCTCTATTGCTCTATATTATAACAACAGTTTGAGCAAATACTTAGAATTAACCAATTCGCTATATACAGAGTTGCCCCTAAATCTTACCTTAATGGGCTTTTAACAACTTAGTAAATCTTTATTTGTCATTACAGACATAAGGTTATCAGGTAATTCATAATATACTTTGGATGCTTGATATATCGGGTCAGGTAAACCTTTATTCGTTCTGACATAGGCATTGTAAACATCAATTTTGCGTTTATGATTTAGATAGTTTCGACATTTATACATAGCACCGACCATTGGAACAATTTTTCTGCTTATGTAATCAAGATGGTTTTTCCAGTTAAGACTATCATCCAAAACCAGACCCAAACATTTTATACTTGAGACTCTTTCAATATAGTTATTTTACAATTTAATTTTTGGATATTAAACTTATTTTTTTCCTTAAATACCATAAATTTTGTTTTTATTGCGTTAATTTTAAGTTTATTATACAGTGTGTTTCAACCAAATGGATAAATAAATACATGGGAGCGTGTCCGAAAAAACGCTCGGACACGTCAATTGGTATTTCTAGTTGCGCATTTTCTTAAATAAAAACTTTTTATGCAGGGTGTGTCATGTAACAGTGGCCAATACTAAGTTTCTTATTTTAAATGCAACACCCTGTATATTATTCAATTCTTGGATTCTTCAGAAAATTTTAGACATATAGACATGTACAATATGCTATACCTATCAACTGTTTCGGCAATATTAAGTGTTTTCAGATTTATTGCGAAAATCAAGAACACACTAAAAAACTAATAAGTAATGCTGTTCATTTCTTGATAATGTAAAAAACAAAAAAAAACATTAATGTAGGAGATGTTGAAAATGCCCGCCGCGAACGTCTTGGTAACATCCTAATCTTAAATAGAAATTTCTTCCAACGTTACTGAACATCTCAGGCGTGACCGATCCAATCGCAAGCGTTGTTCGTCTTTTTAAGTCAGCTAAGTCGACGGGTTTAGTTTTGTATACAATATTTTTGACATAACCCCATAAGGAGAAGTCTAATGGCGTCAAATCAGGGGATCGTGCTGGCCATTCAATCGCTCCACTCCTTCCTATCCACCGATTTGGAAATACTCGGTTGAGGCACTGCCGAACACTGGTTTGGTAATGGGGCGGTGCTCTATCTTGCTAAAATCATATCATATTCGCTGGAAGTTGTGGGTTTGCTGTATCAGGTTATAAGTTTGTCAAAGTTGGCAAAACATTATTCTGGAGCAGTGCTAAATAATTATCGCCATCTAAATTGCCATTAATGAAAAAGGGACCTATCATATGATCTCCAAGAATAATTCCAGCCCAAACATTAACCTTTTCAGGATATTGCGTAATTGCGTATGTTCTTTTCTCATTCAGTGAGGATTTTCCCTAGACCAATAGCGGCAATTCCGATGATTAGCATGACCGTGAAGTGTAAAGCTGCACTCATCAGAAAACAAAACATGTTCTAATTGGATCACATTGTTACCTAACATTGCCATCATTTGTTTACAAAAATACGTTCTCCTATTAAAATACATACTTTAAAATACATTTTATTTCCTTGTAGTGTTCGAATAATCGATGAATGGCAAACATCAAACATTGGGGCTGTTTTTCGACTAGAAGTGTGTGGGTTTTCCTAAAACTTAAGCATAATATCTAATTTGGTATCATCACTTATTGCATTAGCATCTACTTTTGTTATCTGCTTTACATATCCAAGCTGGCGAAACTGCTTTTCTATTTTACTAATTGTCCCTTGAGTTATAGGCGGCAAATTTAAAAATTTTTCATGAAATAAGCGAGCAACTTCCATTTGTGTCCGTGTTTTATCTCCATAACCAATCATCTGTAGAATTGTTATTTTGTGCATTTCTGTTAAATAAACCATTTTTCTGATCTGCAGTTAACGAAATTCAAACGACTATAACACTGACAACTACTGTCATGCAGACAGACAACAGTTTGCTAAGGTCAGGCGTTTTAAACAAAAGTAAACCAAACTATTTATACCTTTTTTTTATTTTATATCAGTAAAAACATTTTTTCGCGTTTTATACAGTAATGCACTAGATTAATGACCTCAAAATCGTACAGTATTTACAGTAATGGGTCACTTTACAGCATAGCAATCATTACAGCATAGCAACCATTACTGCATAAAACGTCAATGTCATTCAAAACACAATTTTACAAGAAAGAAAGTCGTTTATTTTAAATCTTATTACAATAAATATTAAAAGAACAATTATTTAAGTTAGAAAATGATGCAACTGCTGACCTCGCCGTATTAAGTAGTTGTTGCTGAAAATTTTTTTCATTCACCACAATTCCTATGGGGACTTCTTGGGGTAGTCCCAGTTGGACATTTTTGAATACCCTTTGAGAATTTTTCAATTTATTTTCAATGCTTTCTTCCAAGTATCCTTCAGCTACACTTGTGGACCGCCATCCCCCATGCCGTTTGAGATCCTGAATATCAGCGTAATTGTCAGCAAGAAAAGTTGCAGATGTTCTTCTCAAACAATGACCGGTGTAGCTTAAAGCATCAGGAAGTTTTAGATATTTCGCAATTTCTTGTGGGATTTTTGCGAAAGTGTTGATGCCAACTGGCTGTACTGTACATTTGCCATGACGCTAAAACAGGAAAAATAGATTGTGCCTTACTATTTTAGGTCTTAACAGTAAGTACTTGTGGTAAATTTTATACCCATTGCCATCTGATCCTACGGTAAATACACGTTTTTTCTTTGTTTTGGTATCATATGACGTTACTGTTAGCATTGTTCCTGAATCCTCTATATCTTTAGATGTTAAACTGCATAGTTCTGCACGCCAACATGCGCTATTCAGCCCAAAAATTAATACCACTTTCATTACCAGAAACTGGAGCTTCCTTCAAAAACTTCGTGACGTTTTCCATGGTCAAAACTTTTGATTTTTTAGGTTCATATTTGTCGTTTTGACGTTTCAAAAAAGCGATTAACTTTTTATATTGTGAAATTTCCGTATTTTCACTCATAAGTATTGTGCTTTTGATCATAGAGTACGTAGGCCATAAACTGGAAGCTTTGAGGACTTTTGCCTAAAACAAATAACAAAACTAGTACCTATATACCACACTTTAACCATATAAAATAGCTTACCTTCTCGTAAAAGTATGCCAGCATCAAATTTTCGTCAATGCCTTTAAAATTCTTGGTGTTTCTCCACTCCCAGAACATATTATATGCTTTCTCGTATCTTTCCTTGGATTTTACTGGAAGCAAACACTTTTTTAACTTGACCTATACTTTTAAAAAATATGGTTGCACATTTTATGTATTTTAGGTAGGTACATTGGGATGTTTTTTTCATATTTTTGGAAATATAATTTTTATGTTTTTTTATAATGTATACATGTTAACCTTATGTTACCTGAAACATGCTCCGCGCGCTACACGATAACGGACTTATTACGAAATTGTAATGTCTCAATTTTTAGAATAATAAAAATAAGACATGGAAGTTCTAAGGTGCATAGCGATTTTTTCGAAAAAGCAAATATTAGCAACGATAATAACCTTCGAACAATGCCTAAAATACCTACCTTCAGTGACAATTTTTTCATAAATTTTATTATTTTTTTCAAAAAATCGCTATGTACCTTACAAATATAAACATTCCTTTACTTAAATTTAATTTGTCCCGACATGTATTTCAAATAGCTTTTCCAGGATATTACATTAACAAGACGGTGTTAATCATCCTATAAATTTATGCACAGTCTCCCCTTAAAATAAATTGTTTTATTTTTCAAGTAGCCGAGGCTGAGGTCGGCAGGCCTACCCTGCCCTATTACAATAAACGGCTTTGGGATATTCACCAAACATACATATACCGTGTGGTCGTTTAAGTGTGCAACAAATGGCAAACTTTTTATTATTGGTTTCCCAGAAAATTATAGTCTTGATAAAAGTTGGTGCATGTCCGACAATTGGTGCTCTTAGAATAGCTTTAAATCAAATAGAATACAGGGTAGGAGAAAAAATATGAAAATCGTTCAATAGTAAAGTACCCTTGTGTCGAAAAATAGAGAAAAAGGTTATGAAAAAAGTTGTATAGAAATAAAAAATAAGTCTAAATACAAAGTCGTATTCTATTCAAAAATAAGTTTTTTTGTAAACTTTAAATTAACCCTGTATAATGATTTTTTTATACTTACCTATAACATTTTTTAAATTAACCACCATCAAATCACTTCTGAACGGTTTTCATCAAATTGAAGCAAATTTGTAAAATTTATTAAAATTTTTACGTTTTTAGGTAACCATAAACTTCATATTTGTGTCAAGGATACTACACACAAATTTCGAATTTAGCAAATATTCATAAAAATAAGAAAAATACTCCTTTAATAATAATGTGCCTCCATATTAAAAAACTAAAGACAATAGGAGTCGATCCGTGTGAAATAATTAGAAGGCTGTAAATATGTATTTGGACATATTTTGTAATTCTAAACAACTTTTCTTAATAACGTTTTTCTCTATTTTTCGACGAAAGGCCATTTTGCTAGATCGACGTTCTCGATTTAGTGAATAAGTCATAGTCATGTCAAGGGAAGTCAAGGGGAAAC
This sequence comes from Polydrusus tereticollis, assembly GCA_963920685.1. Taxonomy (NCBI): domain Eukaryota; kingdom Metazoa; phylum Arthropoda; class Insecta; order Coleoptera; family Curculionidae; genus Polydrusus; species Polydrusus tereticollis. The sequence goes on from OY987327.1 coordinate 127,094,199, forward strand.
GTCTTCGCCTGCGCTCTTGAAAGCTCGTCCGCGTGGCATATGGTTGCTGGTTGAGTAATAATTTTGCGTGTCGGCACTGTTTATCTTTCTTATAGTGTTTTTATGTGTAATCCGTTTACCGTCACAAATATATTATTTAACACGAATTGCCGGGGTTTCATTTAACAGAAATCAGCGAACATAGAAGCCACACGGCCCAGTTGATATATTCGTGCAATTCTAACTTATTATTTGTGCAAGTCAGAAATTCTTTATAGGGATAGACCTTTTTTCACTGTACAAAATGTTTCAAACAATTCTTCAGCGTACACGGATTTTTTAACGAACACAATATTCCTCGCTGTATTCCTTTAGTTTTTAATTTATTAAAAGATAAACGTGAAGAAACTTAAATATATTATGCTTGTCTAAAATATTAGAATTATGTGACAAAATCAATTTAGTGCTTTCGCCAAAAAAAAAAGGTATTTGATTTCGAAATTTCAATTTATAATGCGGTGGATCAGTTAGTCAGGTTGTGGAATTATGTTAGAATTACTGGTCGCAGCATTCACTTGACCCAAGCGTGGTATTGCTAAATATAAAATCATGGATTGAGTACATCTTACAAAGACAATAACTCGGAAATTAGAAAATGGTGGCATTTCAGAAATAAATTCTATTGCTTTTTTCTCCCTCATCTGTGTTTTATTTATTTTTTAATTTTTAGTAGTATTTATTTACTGTTTATTAAAAAAAAATCTAATTTTTAGTAATTTTAAATTTAATATAAAATATTCATTGTACGCCAATGGATTGTCCCTGTCAAGAAGTTTGACGTATGACATCGCGTTCCCCTTACAGATACCGCGTAGCTACAGATTGAAGCGACGTACTCTACATACATAGTTATATTCTACCAACCCTAAGGGATTAAAGTATGCGACTGCTAGCAACACAATACATGTGATGCTTTTTGACAATGATCTCTGGTGCGATTAAGGTATTATTTTACCGCGGAGGTAGGTATTTAAATTATAAACAGAAAATAAAAATAAATAAAATTACATATATTTTATTTGTTTTATAAATTCACAGTGATAGAAGAAATATGGTATGTGACAAGTGTGGAAGATATATTCATATCGCACTTATTACACATTACAGGTCGATACTATTATGTTGGTATGTACCCCAGTAGAATAACACATCTTTATTTTAAAAGCAAATTTTAAAATGCGTTCGAATGAGGTATAACACCGCGCAAGCACACGTAAAAAAACTACCTCGATGTAAGCTTTGAATTTTGTCCGCATGTCGTTGATTAGTTATATCAAATTACCCTTTGTAGAATTAATTAACTAACCACTCACGGTAAAATTTCAAAGCTTACTGTGAGATAGTTTTTTACGTTGCTTTAAAGGTAACAGCAATCTATCGGCGTTTAAAAACCGCGGTAACTCGACTTGCACCTTGTAAATGCAGAAGCTTATTATTTTAAAATGGCAGAAAAATAAAATTTTCGGATGTAAACAATGCGGATCGATCTATCAACATCAAGTTCTTGCCGCTCTAGACTTGTATCCGCCTCGTGGATCGATCTTTCAATTACGTAAACTTTAGTTTATCCAGCGCTTCCTTCCGCTTTTTCCATTTGCCATTATTTTGCTTTTTATCGTTGGGAAATTTTTATTGAAAATGTATGGAAACGTCGGCTGAGAAGAGATAGCGACGCGAAATTGCCTTAAAGTTTTTTGTAGGTAAATACACATCGCCTTCTAAACAGGTTTTTATTAGATATTTGCATATAAACTACTGAACATAATGCGTTTAAACCTTAGAGAAGAGAAGAGCATAGACCAGGCATTTTTTAAACAGTTTGGCAATAGTAGGTACACGCTAAAAAAGTTAGATTATTATGTTAGTTGGTTATTAGTAGTTGGTTGGTTAGTTGGTTAAATGTGGGGTCAGATTAACCTGATATTCCTTGCACTGCAGCCTTAAGGCATATTGTGCTCACCTATCTTGTTAGAAAAAACCGGTTCCTTTGGTTAAATCCAGTATATTCCTTACAATTTAAATGTGGGAAAGTGGCTTCATGTTAAATTAGTCTAAATATGCGGAGTCTTTTGTGAGCCAACGCATTGCTGCTGTGAAAAATGTGTGAGGCGGTTTCCTCCTCTTCACCGCGTTCTCTGAGCCAGGCGTGAATACCAATCCTGTGGATGTATTTTTAAAGGACAGCGGCCAACAAATAAACCTATGACTTATTTTAACTAAGTGCGCATCCAAAGCAGCATATCAGTTGATATTTTTTTAAGAGGTTCCCTATTGCAGCCCTTACATGTCTCTGGCCAAGTCTTGTATTCCAAAGGTTCAGATGTTGTTGTAGGGGGCCCATCTATTTTTTGCTGTCTTTACCACCAGTTTGAACACTCCTAGGGCAAAGGTTTAGGACCCCTGAAGTTCTGAGCAGCTTCAGTTCTGACTAGTTTGTCTGTCCCTGATTGACCACGAACCAATACGAGTTTGATTTTGTTCTTTTTGGATAATAGATATTTCAGATCATGCAGGTACTCCATTGTGATCTTAGATGTGAATTAATGGAAATATAAAGCCTTAAGCGCAGCTTGGCTGTCTAAGAGAATATATCATATATATTTTGGTTGTGGTAGCCGCGTTCTATACTTAGTTGGATGCATGCTTGTATTGCATGGATTTTGGCCTTGTATGCTATGGCGTGGATACCTAGGGAGATGCTGATGTTCATTCAGCTCGGGGTAGCAGTTGATGATAAATGGTTTTTCGAAATTATAGATCGTTTTCATGTGGTCTGTAGGGATTGCCAAGAGATTATCATTTACAATATCCGCTGCTCTTCTGTGGCCTAGCTTCACAGCGGGTTGTTTCCATTCTTCAGTGGCTTTGATGTGTAAGTATATCTAGGGGGGTGATTCCTAGAATCCATAGAAATTGTAGCCTTTGTAAACTGTATAATCTGGTGTGCCTTGGTGCGTTTTCGTCCACCATACTATTCGTTATATTATGTTATTATTAGTAATCATCTTGTTCTTTAAATTAAGTATTTTAACAAAAAATATTTTATTGAAAAGCATTTTCATGATTGTAATACTTAATGTCACATTTTTCATGACTAATAGGAGTGGTGATATAAGATAGCTACTTCATTTTCCGAAATTATGATATTACTATATAACACTTTTCTTTCTTCTTAAAATATTGTAATATGTTTTTTAAAGTTTCGTAATAATATAATATAAAGATGAGGAAAGTGCATTTCAACACATAATATGATGGTGCACATGCGAGATGTTGTACGTGGCGACATCTCGCGGCAATCGAGCAATCCACCCAACCAGACCAGCTAGGACATAGAGAAAACCTTTTCGTCAGAATCTATAGCCTTGCCGATAAGCCGTAATACGGCGAAACGAGTTCAGGGAATGGGTCTGATGGATAGAGAAGGGACAAACTTTTTTTAGCTTATTTAGTATCGCGTTTTCGGTACGGTTAAACCGATAAAGTGGCTTTCAGCGCCACCTAACGTAGATAACCGCATTTGCGGGTTCCATTTCAGCGTTTGGCCTTTTTGAAGTCCTCGCTGATCTGGTTAGATGGATTGCTTGACTACCGCAAGATGGCGCCACGTGCAACATTTCGCATTTATGAACCTTTTTATTTGTAGTATTTCTAGTTTTTCATGATACTGACACAGATTAAACTATTGAACATATCAAATTTGTGAAACGACGATTTTATTAATTTGTAGCTTTATCATATTATATTATTTAAATTCTAAATTAATCTTTAGAACAAGCATCTCTTCTTAAAAAAATTTTACGTGTTAAGGTTAAGGTAAACCTTCTCACTGAAACGATAGAAACACAAAATTTTAATATAATTGATTGTGTTAATATAAATAAAACAGCTTTCCATCATTTCTAAGATATTGGTAATAATCCCAGCAGTTTATATAATTCAAGTGAAGGTGCTACGATACAGGGTATCCGGTAAGTACCTCCTAATTTCTCTGGTGCATACAGAGGAGGTCAAAATAATCCTAATTTGTCACAGAAAAAAATTCCTAAAGTGCCCCTTACCGGAGATACAAAGCCCCACAGGGGTACCCAACGATTTACTTTTTTGGCTCTAACTTCTGACCGGAGTTGTATAATTTAATAAAATTTTAATAGTTTATAGAGGCTATAAAGAGTCATTAAACCATCCTACAGCAGATGTTTTACATCGTCAGAGAAGTCAGAAACGGACTTGCCACCGTACTTGTTGGTCCAAAATTTTTGCCGGTGTCATTTGACAGAGCTAAAAACTTATTTTTTAAATACTTTGATCATTCCCCTTTAAAGTAGGTTCTCTTGAATTATTTCGATAAACTGCCGGTTTTGAGATAAATCGATATGCGAAAAACTTATAAGTTACTAATGCTAAACACAAACAGATAAAAATAAAATACGGAGAATATGCTGCATTGTATGCATTTAATTTATGGTAAGGCGGTGTCCAACTCTTCGAAGGTAAGAAAACTTTATTCTGAAAGATTTCCAGCCCGAACATTTCTAAGTCAAAAAGCCTTTCGAAGGGTTCATCGGAGCCTAAGGGAAACAGGAGGTAAAAGATGATTAGGTAGTAATTATCAGTGTTAACGAATTAATTTTTGCAATTTTTTATTCAGTAATTTTTGACGCGACGTGGAGGTGAGGGACCTCGCAGGAGAACATGGGATCCTCACGTAGAGAAACACATTTTGCAAGATATTGCTGACAACCCTTCAAACAGCATAAGAAAGATCGCGACACAAAACAATGTTAGAAAATGAGTTGTACATAATGCTCTAAAAGAACAGTTACTTTGCCCGTACCAGGTACATTTATTTTGGAACAAAGGCTAAATGGGTGAGATTTATTTACAATTTTCGAAGCAAAATTTCAGTAATATATTGGAAGACGTGCCTCTTGATAGAAGAATGCAAATGTGGTACATGCATGATGGTGCTCCACCTCATTATAACTGTATATTACGCCAATACGTAACAAGCGGTCTATAGGTCGATGTTGGGCCTGTTTTATGGCCACCAAGACTTTTACTTCTATAACAGCATAGAATATTTTATTTATTTTATTTGTATTTAAAAGGCTTGCTTTACTGGAGGAAACTTTCCCAAGAAATAAGTTAACATTTGGTTCGTATTTGGGGAAAGCGAGGGTTTTATTGTGTTTTAAAAAGCTAAATAGTAAATCAAAATATAGAACATATTTTCTGTAATATAGACCTAACTCCTTTTTGGACCTAATTTCATTCGTCATGGTTCTTTCTGACTAAAAAAAAACAATAAACATCTGCCCTATATACGTTGTAAAAAAGGTTTAGATGTTTATTTTTTCCTACTTAACACCTGAATAACACAGGAAACAAGCAAAAACGACTTTGTAGGTTTTTTTTTTAACAAATCTAACTCTTTTTAAGTATAATTAGTCATAAGTCATTTTCTATGAGAGGAAATCAATATTTTCAATTATATCCTTTCCGTGGAGTAGGTGAGCCATCTATCGGCGAACAGCCTAAAAATATTAAGGGGGTGGTCAATGAGGGTTTATAATTTAAAAGTGCAATTACAGTGGTGATTGGTCAAAGTACCATCAGTACGGGACGCGGGAACGACCATTACTTGTTTTGTGAGTTTTAATTGGTTTGAAAGTTGAAGGGTTGGGATTTTGGGAGCCGAAGGGTGTGTAATATGGTCGCAAGCTCTCTTTCGAGAACACATTAAAATCAGTTCTGAAATTTTTACCGAACTGTCTGGTCGACTTACTAATTCTCGTGCAAAGTGAACCTTTCTTGATTTTCTAGAGTTTCGAGATTGTTACCGAACTTTCTGGTGGACTTACCAATTCTCGTCTTAAGTGATCCTTTCCTTAATTTTATAAAGTTCAGTTTAATCCCTTATCGTTTATTAATTAGTGTTTTGGGGTAAGACGTGTACCATCTGGTAGTACATTCTGTTATATTTCTTTATTTCTTTTATTGGGGATTTTACAGTAGAAATGTATTTTCATTAATTATTCTCTTTTTTTATTTGGGGATTCTCATTAGACGCATGTCGATTATTCCGTTTAAATACTGAATAATTATCTAGTTGAGCTTTAGTTTCGAAACCTCTCTTTTTCGTTAGATGTGAATATTCCTTTGTAAATATATTTAAGGCTCTTTTTGTAAAATATCACTTTCTTTCCTTTGTAATAGATTTTAAGTGTTTTGAGAAAGTAGTTGTTTTATTAGCCTAATAAGAATTCTTGACCAAACTACTTATAAGGTTCACTTAACGGGGATTCTGCGGTAGTCTCGCGGACGCGGGTAATACTATACGTGTGCCTGCTGACCAGCTGACCAGAGGAGTAAGGGATCCTTCCCCCAGCTACAACTGCCTGTTAGATTCAGATTAGGTCCAGGTGGGTAAGTGCATCTGAATAGGTACTAGTAATATTAACTAATGACTACATCTGACGATATCAGAACTTCGAGAGACGTCCAGATACCATCTGATCTTCCAGATTTTTCAAGAGTGCTTTTGCCCCGATTCAGATTATAAGATAGATAGGGAAACGTCTCCATTTAATTGGGCTATTGCTCGTTGATAAATAAATAAATAAATAAATTGTGCGGAATGATACTGACTTGGTCTCCACGTTACCACGTACTTTAAACCAAGTCGATCACCACCACGTCATTCTGTCACACTTCCAAGGACATCTAAAAGAACGCATTTATTGAATACCAGTAAATACCAGAGAAGAACTGCTAGCAAAAATAATACAGCATTCTAAGGAAGTTCGTAAAAACACCGGAATATTATTTGCAGTGTAGACTAAGAAAATGTATTGAAGTACGTGGAGCCTAAATTGAACATTTGCCAAAATAATATTTAAACTTTTTCATTATTTTTGTATTTTAATAACATTGTAAATTAATTAGGCTCCGATCAATCCTATGAAAGATTTTTGGACTTGACAATGTCTGAGCTGGAAGTCTTTCAGCATAAAGTTTTCTTGCCTTCAAAGAGTTGGAAAGCGCTTCCCAAAAATTAAATGCACATCAACATACCCTGCGTATTTTATTATTACCTGCTTGTGTTTAGCATTAGTAACTTTTGAGTGTTTAGCAACCACCAGTTTTATTGAAATAAATTATTGAGAGTACCTTTTTTGAAAAGTAATGACGATAGTTTTAAAAAATCAGTTGAGCTTTGCCAAGCACCGGCCAAAATATTGGACCAACGAGAGTGGTGGCAAGTCCATTCCTGACTTCCCTGACGATGTAGAACACCTACTGTGGTATGGTTTAGTGACTCTTTATTGCCTTTATATTTTAAAAATCCATTAAATTATACAAGTTGGTTCAAAAGTTAGAACCAAAAAAGTAAATCATCTGTGGGTACCCCTTTGGGGCTCTGTATCTCCGTTAAGGGACACTTTGGGAATTTTTTCTCTATAATATATTAGCGTTCTTTTCAGCTCCTCTGATGCTCCCCAGAAATGCTGAAAAATAGGTAATGATCCTGCGGTACATTTTACAAAGCTTTATAGACGCCGGGTTTTAGCAAAGGGATTAGACGCCAATCCAGAATCAACTGCCAACTTGGACCTAGCAACCTTCCATAGGAGGGATTTTAGGGAAGCTGGTTTTGAAAATATTTAAAACTACCTAGTTCGTCCACTCTATTCAGTTTTAACATTCTCTCTTAATAAAGCAAATATTACCCTTGAAAATTTAGACTCAATAATCGCTATGCTTCTTCTGGACTTAGGAAAACTGGACATCTACGCGCTAAAGACTGGGTTAAGGTGCTTATCGACTTGAGTCCTGACGCAAACTCTTTTTTTTTAGTATAAAAAAACTAGATTTAGGAGCCGTCATTAATACGTGGATAATATTAAAAATAATACATATTATTGGATTATAACTTCAAATTTTGAATGGCTTTAAAACCAGCAATCTGAAAAATTTTCTTTATATCTTTTAAAAAAATGCATCTTAAAAAATCTAAGTCGGAGAAGTTATCTGTATTTTATCCTGTCCCCCAAAAAAGGTCTTGCGCCACCCCTGGGTAGGTGTTATTTTAATTTAAATTTATTTCATTCAAAAATATTAAAATTCGATTAAGTTATAACACCTCCATATTTTCTAAGTACTTGATATTTATTTAAATGTAATATTAAGTAGAAGGCAATACGAATAAATTTAAATATTTACCAAAGCAAATTGCTGGAGGCGAATCCATGTACTTAACTTAATTACAGCGCCCAATTGATTATCCCAATAATTGGTAGTGAGCGAAGTTAATGGATTCCAAGTAGTGGCGAGAACTATTCCTGAGTTTAATCCCGCTATGGTTTCCTGCAAATATATTATTCCTACGGGTGTAACTAAATCAGCTGTGAAAAATCGCGAGTCTGAAGACGGCAGATTGCCAGAATGATTTGTGTCGGCAGTTTGCTGTTTTACAAATAAATACGTTGCTGGTTCTTTGAATGCGCGATTGATGTGTTTAGCATGCGATGCACTAAATTACGTGGGTAATGTGACTCTGAAGATGAACTAGCTTCTTCGGTCGACATTTTTGGATAAGAAAAATTGTTTGTTGTTGATATACGGTTAAGAATTTCACGACTTCGGTGTCAATTATACCGCATTTCTCAGTAAAAGTGGAGGATATAAAAAGGATCTCACTGTTATTCGTAAAGAATACCTAACTGTCATTTAGGCTCGTTACTTTTCAGTTCGAATATCTTAAATTCTCAGAATAATTGCTATAGTTTGAATTCTGTCGACAATAGGGAACGTGACAACATGTTTAATTTGAAAAAAATGCTATAAATCATGCAGCGATTAGGTACAAAAGCGTAAGTACAAAGCATCAAGTAGTCTTTAATGGTGGTTGTAAAAGTAATGGTGGTTACTCACTTAACGATGTCACTTTAAAAGGTTTTTAGGTACAGCCCAATTTATTTCATATTTTAAATAGATTTCGGACCTTTCAGTTCTTATTAACGGCAAACCTTGTTAAAATGTTTCACCAAGCCAACATTAATCCTGAGCATAGTTTTCTTCTCAATATACTTTGGCGCAATAATCCTCATAATTTGCTTAAATGCACACAGCTGTCTACAGTGACGTACGAAACATTTTTACAGAAAATCTGTCCAGAACAAATGCATGGGTCATACTCATTTAATGATGACACTAGCTTAAAAGAAAACTTTTTTTGTACCAAGCGGCCGTCATAAATATTTAAAAATGTGCCAAAATTCAAATTATCTCAAGCAGCCAAAAACGCGTTGCTATTAACCGTGACGTCATAAAGTATGATTCGCGTGCGACTTCCAAGCCACAAGCGACGTGAGCCATTTAAATGAATGTTGTTTTGTTTGTTGACGTTTTTCTCAATACTTTTGGATTCTCTAATTACTTGTGACGGATTGTAGGCTTAGTTTTGGTTTGATAATTAGCTTAACCAATTTATTTTTTGCCTAAACCTAAATAACCATGAACGAAGAAGAAGGTCAATCCGACAATCTACCCTTTGTTGATGTTTATGGTAGTAAATCTTAATAAAAGTCGAGAAATTTTCTCTCTTGGGGAAGGGCGTGGTGTTAAAGCGAATAGGTAAATGCAAAAGCTCTCATATATTGTAGTTTTTTAAATTATTTTTAATAGTTATTAGCTATATATTCATTTTAATTTAAATTAAATGTCCCTAAAATACACATAATAAAATTATCTTGAAAACCAAAAAAAATATTACTTTTCTCCAGGTTGAGTTCTTGCGTGGGTTACTTCATTTTCTATTATAATATATAATATAAAAAAAAATTGATCTAAAAGGGAATCATATGGAGATGCAGTTGTGAGAGGGGTACAAGTTAAGAGGAATGGTAATGCCTGTACTTAGAGAGCCAAAGTAACACCCGAACATAATATCAAGAAAAAACAGTATGCAGTGATTTGTAATACTGATGAACAATCAGGAGAAATGATAGACGTACAGTGCCATGATTGCGCTGCCATTAGGTTGTGCAAGGTAATAGAGGACTGTGACATCGCCCTCATTCAGGAACCCTGGGTAAACCAGGGAGCCAGCAAAGGCCTCTCGGGAGTACGAGGTGAATTGTTTTACAGTAGTTCCTCGCTTAGAGGTAACTAACCCAAAGCCTGCATATTAGTTAAAGAGGGTATTAAAATTTTGCCATTAAGTAACTTCTGTTCTAGATATATTGGGACAATAAAGCAGGGGGGACAAATAGTTTAGACCTATGTAAACAGAGAGGAGGTACTCTACTTAACACTAGCTATGATGATGAAAAGTACTTTATTGTCCAAAAAATATTACAAAGTAATAATTTCTTATTGACAAAGCTATATAGTTTTTTATACAAACACGATTTATAAAATCTTAAAACTAACAGCCTAGAACAGCTGACGTCAAGTTAGAACTATAAAAAATAACAACAGAAAACAAAAATAAAAAAAATATACCAGTAGGCAACATACAAACAAAACAAACAGAAGTAAATATTAAAATTTGTACAGAAGAGTGCAAAGTCATTACTACAGAATGAAGTTGCTTTTCTTTCTCAATAACATTTAATTCCATACAAAAACATACATCAAAAATATAAAAAATATAAAAAGCAATGCAAACTGCAAAATTATAAAATTATAAAATCAGTCAGACAACGCGAGATTTAGTATGATTCAAAGAATTCGTCAATAGAGTAGAAGGCCTTTTTTTATAAGAGTTTCCTTTAAATTTCTACGAAAAGACCCCAAGTCCCGCATATTTCTGATGACCACGTGGTTATACATCTTGACGCCGTTGTAAATGAATGAGTTCTTAACGAGGGTAGAATGTGGAATAGGCAAGGGAATGCTGTTAACCTGTCTGTCGTTTGGCATAGGCCTGCTGATGGGTGGGGAGATGATGTTTGTTTTTGTGTATTAAGAAAGATGGCTCCAAAATGAATAGCGATGGTAGAGTGAGAATATTGTGCTCAGTAAAGAGAGATTTGCAGTGGGTTCTTGGATGTGCATTGGACAAATTTCTTACGGCTCGTTTCTAAAGAGAAAACACAGACTGAAACATATACTGTGAGCATGCTCCCCAAAAGGGTAACGCATATTTGAGATGAGATTCCACAAGGGTAAAGTAGACATCCCGCGCAACTCTCCTGCCAAGCTCTTGGTAAGTGGCACGAACAGAAAAGCAGCCGGAGGCTAGTTTTTTATTTAACCTGGTGATATGTGGATGAAATTTTAGATCTTCATCAATAAACAAGCCTAGAAACCTAGCACTGGTAACAGTGCTGATAGAATCGCTACCCAAAACGAAATAATCAACTCTGCAATTAAATCCAACGACATGCGTCTTGGACATATTTAAACAGAGGCGATTTGCATCACTCCACTGCTTGATTTTTTGCAGATCTGATGCAATGACCCGCTGCAGCTGCTCAGAGTGCCTGTTGCGCCACAGTACGGTAGTGTCATCAGCAAACAACGTAAATTGACCAGATATGTTAAGTTGAGACAAGTCGTTTATGTAAATTAAGAAGAGAATGGGGCCTAATACGGATCCTTGAGGGACGCCGCAGGAGATACGCTGCTTGCCAGATGACACGCCGCCCGAGTGAACGAACTGTTCACGGTCACACAGGTAATCCCCGAACCAGTCAAGGACACTCCCACGAAAACCATAGGCATAAAGCTTCCGCAGCAGTATTTCGTGACTCACGCAATCAAATGCCTTCGAGAGGTCACAAAACACTGCAGCGGAGGCTTTCCGCCCATTAACCGCCCGAAAGACACCCGCCAAGAAGTCAAACATGGCATCAGATGTGCTTAAACTGGATCGGAAGCCAAATTGGCTCATTGTCAGGATGTTGTGACTGTCCAAGAATAGTAAGACCCGCTGCTTTACCAGACTCTCGATAAGCTTGGAAAGAGTGGAAAGGAGGGAGATCGGTCTGTAGTTTGAGGGACTAGAGTGGTCACCGTTCTTGTAAAGAGGAATAACTTTGCCAGTTTTAAAACAAGGCGGGAATGAACCAGAAACAAAAGAGATGTTAATCACATCCGACAAAACAACAAGCACATTGTGAGGAAATCTCTCCAGAATCCTGATAGAAATGCCGTCATCGGTCGCAGCTTTTTTGTTCTTCATTGAGCCAATTGTTTTCAGAAGCTCCTGCGGATTGGTTGGAGTGAAAATACTGAAGGATTCGGGGATGTTCACGGCAGAGAGAAAGGACAATGGGTCAGTATCTATATTTAAATTTTTAGTTAGATTGGTTGCAATCGAGCAATAATAGTCATTCAAAAGGCTGGTACTAATATTTACTTCAGTAGACTTATTTGCTCTGTTAGTGATCTTATTTACGATAGACCAAGATTCCCGCTGTCTATTGCCAGATTTGCCGATACGTCTAGAGTAATACATCTCCTTCGCTTTGTGGATGACCACCCTATAAGTTTTCCTGTATAGTGAATAGTACGACTGGATCATAATGTTATCCGGGTATGCCCTTCTAAGGCTATTTAGGAATCTCAGATTGGAGGCTGAGGTGCGTATACCGAGAGATAACCATCTTTTTTTGTCTTTGCGTTTTGGTTTTAGACGACGTATTGGAAAACTATGGTTAACAATATTTGCCAATGTATTTTGAAACGATCCTAGGGGATTAGGTTTCTTAAAGACTGAATCCCAATTGTGGGATTCACATAACTGGCGAAACCGTTCAAAGTTGGGACGACCATAAATTCTGCCGAGCCTACTATTGTCGTTTGGGAAGTTGCAGGTTATTGGAACGTCTGCCAAAATGGCGTAATGATCCGACAGATTTGGATCGAAAACAGTACAAGACACATTCTCCTGGCTATTTGAGGTAATGTAGTCTATTGTGGTAGAGGAGGTCCGCGTAACACGTGTAGAACTGTGGACGTGCATATTAAGATTATAAGATTCAAACAGGTTTGAGAGTTTTATGGTCGACACATTGTCTTTGTCTTCAAAATCTATGTTAAGGTCGCCAGCAAGAATAATTATATGGTTAGGTGGAAATCTTGAGAGGAGAACCTCAAGTCTCTCTAAAAATATACTTAAGTTGCTGACAGGAGAGCGATAAATACAAACTATAAAGCATTTGGATTTTACTGAATTAATAATTGAAAATTCAAACTGTTTCTCAACAAGTAAACAGTCAAACCTATCAAAGTTGGAGAAACTTCCTGAAACACACTCATTTACCAAGGCAACAGTACCACCGTGCTCAGCACTTGACCTGCAAAACTTGAAGACAGCAGAATAACCCGGTACATGTAGCAGTTCGTTAGGTTTTAACCAATGTTCCGTTAGCAAGACTATGCTAGGAAACCCCAGGCCCTCCAAGACAGCTACGTCATATATGGACAACATTGTTAAAAATTGGCATGTGTCTGATGAGGTAAGTTGTTCAGATCACAGACACACAAGGCCTGAATTAACGCACATTAAACGGGATTCTGAAACTTTTTGCAACCCTCGTAGAATGGACTGAAATAAGTGTTTCTTAGACCTAGAGCCTGAACTGTCGTTCATGAAAAGCACAATGAGAAACGCAACGGCTCTGGAGCTTGCGGTGTATCAACTGACGGAAGCTACAGCATAGCATTTAAGACGAACTGTTCCCCGACAAGCCTGAGCTCCTCCAGGGATGTCCCCTGGTGGGGACCTCACCTTAAGGAAAAAAGAAGGCGAGTCAGGATATTCAGAAATAGAACCGGCAACTTGGATGAATACAGGCCATCCCTAACTGAGTACAACCAAGAGCTTAGAGGGGCAAAAAGACTATCTTGAGGAAGACACTGCGAGAGTATGAAAACACTTCAGGATGTGCCAGACTCCAAAAAATACTCTCAAAGAACAATCAACCAAAAATAAGCTCCCTGGTTGTAGAGACAGGGGCGTACACCTCTAACGGAGAAGAAACGATGACCGAACTTTCTCGGGTTCACTTTCCCAGATCAACGACACTAAGAAAACCACCGGAGATCTGGAAACTTCAAGAACCGGACGGGACCATCAACAGGGCATCCTGGAGAGATCCGATAAAATTAAATGGGCAGTAAACTCAATCAAATCGTACAAATCTCCGGGACCGGACGGAATTTGCCCAGCAACGCTACAGCAGACCCCGGACCTTCTCATTAGCAAACGTGTTAAATACTATGAGCCAGCTTGGCGTTAGGATACATTCCAAGAACATGAAGGCTGACCAAGGTAGTATTTATACCAAAACATGAGCACCTAAACCACTTGACCGCAAAGGCATTTCGGCCCATCAGCCTCTAGGGATGACGTGATTGGCGACGGACCATTCCATCAAGGCATACCTACAGGACAGGAAGATCAATAGAAACGGAACTCCACCAATTAGTAAAAAGAGTGGAGAGAACGTTAGAAAATAGCGAGGTAATGCTTGGATCATTCGTGGACATTGAGGGATCGTTTGATATCACTTCTTTTGCCTCCATGACAAGAGCAACCAAAAACACAGGACTGGGGAAAACCTGCTGCGGATGGATAGATCACATGCCTAGGAGCATGGTTGTGTTCATCTTTCTTCTGGGTGGGACTAAGGCGGTTCTAGTGGCAGAGGAGTGCCCATAGGGGAGAGTTCTTCCTCCCCTGCTCTGGAACCTTGTCATGGATGACCTTCTGAGGGAACTCAGTGGGGCGGGATACTCAATCTTGGGTTAGCCTGATGATCTGGCCATCACGACACAAGGAAAATTTAACACCACTGTGAGAGATAGAATGCAAAGGGCCCCTAAAGTAATTGAAAAATGGATAAGACGGGAAGATCTAAACATTAGCCCTCAAGAGATCGACCAAAATGACGCACTGAATATCCCCTCAATAACTTAGGCATTCGTATTCTGGTGACCAAAAGTTCCGCAAAAGACCGCTATACTGGAGCTAGGAAATCTTCAGAGCCTTAGGTATAACTGGGGCAATGAAATCGATCCCTTCTGTAGCGATGGAGCGCTTTATTGAACTCCCTCCTCTTCATTAAACGGTATAGGGAGAGGCAAGAATGAACCTTCACCGCCTTCAGATGATGCTGCCGAAGTCCAAAAAAAAAGGTAGGTCACAAACTTATAGAAGAAATACCACATGTTTCAGAGGTGAAGATGAGATCAGACCACATGTCACCAAAATTTGTTTACGATACACCATTTAACTAGTTCACCGATGGATCCAAGACTGAAGAGAGTACAGGAGCTGGGATACATGGACTAAGACCAGGAAAAGACTTGTTCTTTCCCTTGGAAAAACTCTTAAAAATATTCCAAGCAGAAACCTATGCCATACTACAATGTGCATGGAAAAACAATAGAAAAGAGGGCAACATCAAGTTTAGTCTGGGAATGGCAGAATGAACTGAAAATCCTGGCGGACAGCAATACTGTGAAGCTATTCTGGGTACCGGGTCACAAAGGCATTTTTGGCAACGAGAGAGCAGACGGGCTTGCGAGACAAGCCTCAGCTGCACCATACATTGGTCCTGAACCAGCCCAAGGAATACCTAAATGCACAGTACGAGAAGCTGTTAAGCGATGGACCAAAAATGAAAACAAAGTCTGCTAGCAATAGAATTGTGGGGAGTATTGGTCCTTAATTCTCGAAACAATTGCTTAACCTTAGCAGGAATCAACTAAGAATAACAACGGCAATTCTAACAGGACATACGGCTGTCAAGGATCACCTTAACAAAATGAAGATATATTATGGAGATCTTAGCTGTAGGCTCTGCGGCAAGGATAGGGAAACTGTATAGCACGTAGTCTGTCAATGCGAATCCTTGGATCGCAGGCGGTATGTCATATTCGGAAGAGTAAAACTGGAACTGAACGAAATAACCACTAAATCAGCAGTTGACGTGTATAAATTAATACAAAGTTTTAGCGAAAAATTATTTATGTTAAAACTAAAACGAACTGGCTTAGAGTTAAATCCGAACTACCATACTTTTCGGGCTTCACCAGATGCAACATGCCAAGAATATGTCGCGGAAATAAAATAAGGGGTACACAATATACTAAAAGTGTAACAAATTATTTAACAAAGGACAATAAAATGACAGGAAAATATAATGAACAGGTGCAGTTGAAAATGTTTATGCTAAATAAAAAATATGTTCAATTCCTGTTGCTGACCCAGATTTTGAAATAAATAGCAACTTTACCTTTACGTGGATCGAGAGGCAGCACAAGATTTTTGGTGTTATAATATTTTTGCACAGTTATTTCAATCTTTAAAGGCATAGATCCGTCATCAAGAGAAATAACATTAAATTAGTGTGGTAACTATTAGGAGCAAAATTCGGTTTCCATTTTATATTTATAATATAACATTTAATTTATTAATAAACTTATTTATCAATTTCTTGAAGACGTGCTTGTTAGGGGCAAATCTTATTTGTTATTGAGTATTTAAAATTATAAATATTTTTTGATATGGGATAAAATAAAATCCTGAAAAATATTAATTATATATTATTCACAATAATTTTAATTAATATTAATTAGTTAAAGCATTTCCAAATATATTTTTATATCCTTTGTTTCATATATAGTTATATTAAATCCTTTGATTTAAATCTTATAATTAAAAAAAAAAAAAATTTTTTTTACTTTTCTTGATAAAAAGTAGTGTGTGATCTGAGTGTGGTATCAATTTGTTGTCAATAGAGGCATAAGGGGCTAAAAATGCAAAATCTCGTAACCTACTTATTACCCTTTCAACGTGAATTCTTAGCTTTGCAATCCTTTTAGTTTCTAACACTTCTGCCTTAGTAGATTTTCTATTAGAAGAGACACTTGGAGGTCTAATTAATTTGCAATTTTTAGTAACAAATAAACGCTGAATGTGCTTAAATCCTCTATCTGCCATAATAAATACATTTGGTGGTAGTACATCTAAAATGCCACTATGTGCCACAATAATAGCATCAGATGTATGTCCACCAAAAGCTATAGAAATGAAATCTATAATGCCATCGGGAGTACAAGAAATTAAATATTTTATAGTATTACATTTCTTATTCTCTGACCCTGTTAAGGATTATTTAACAGCATCTGAAGGCTTTTCAATTTCAATTTCTAAACAATCTATAATACATAAAACATTTCAGTATCGAGCTCGAAACACTAGTGGTAAATTTAACTTTACTGTATCAGTCAATATTTACTGATAAATGGTAATGATTTTGCAACTATTTTTAAAGAGTTACTCTCACTTACGACAAAGATCATCCCCAAGCAAAATAAATGCATGTGTTGTTATTTTCTTTTTTAAAGTTAAAAATATATACATAGTAATGGTAGTTTCTTAAGTTGGAATCCTTTTCCTTTACTTCTTTTTAGTTGTAGGGATTTCTATTCGATTACTTGGTTGAATGTTTTTGTTTGAATTATTTTATTTGCTTGTGTTTATGTTATTGCTGTCTTCAATATATTTGATTTTTGTAGTTTTATGAGTTTTGAAAAGATTTTGTTTGAATAAATTTGGAAATCGAGTTGCGTTCAAGGATGGAGCCAATCTCTCGGGTATTGTGTTTTGCGTTTCCGTGTGAGTGTATGTGAGATTCTGTAATTAGCCTATTTGGTGAATTGTCTGTTCTGCTCTAGTATCTTGTTATTATTTTGTCTGTAAATTGATTAAATGTGTCAATTTTTAGGTCTAGATGCAATGTATTGTTTACCATCTACATTGGTGCCCCCACCATTACTTTTAGAATTTTATTTGGAACTCTTTGCACTTTTAACATTTTGGTCTTATTTAGGGTACACCACGTAGATATACCGTAAGTAAGTATTGGGCGTACTAGTGTTTTGTACAACGTTGTTTTTACTTTTAAGTTAAATTTACTGTCTTTATTTACTAGGGAATATATTATAGCGTGAAACTGTTTATGGGATTTTGCCACCCGCTCATCTGCATTGACTTACCATGCCATTCTTTTATCAAAAGTCAATCCGAGATATTTTATCTTGTTTGACCTTTGTATTGATTTATTGTTAATCTTTACCCTGGTTTCAGGTAAATTGACTCTAGCATTTGAAAAAAAGATGATCGGGGTTTTGTCTGCTGTCAAACGAAGTTTCCAGTTGTCCAACCAGCTCCGAAGGAGCATGATATGTCGTTGCAGGCGTGAAACTACTAACCAGGGCAACCAAGAGGTGTTGTAGTTATCGCAGTATCATCAGCGAAGAGATAAAGTTGTGTGTGTGAGAGGTTAGGGATGTCGCTTGTGTATATATTATACAAAATAGCAGCCAATGGTGAACCCTGTGGTACACCAGCCCTGATCTGGGTTTTGTCAGATATTGTGGTCTCTGATGATACCACGAATGTTCTATCTTCAAGGCAAGAGTTAATTACATTGACTAAAACGTTTGGCATACCTAACCGAATTAATTTTAGTATTAAGCCATTGTGCCAGACCTTATCGAATGCCTTTGAGATATCGAAAAAGACTGCTTCGGTGGACATGCGTCTAATAAAACCTCTCAGCACATGGGTTGCCAACCTTGTTGTTTGGCGCACTGTGCAATGAGCAGCTCTGGAACCAAACTGCCCTAGTGTTAAAAAATATATATGAATTTGTTAACTTACAATAACTTTGAAGTAACTCTAGAGTATAAAATGAATATCCTGGTTAACCCAAATATTTCCTAGGTCTCTTTTCAGTTTTCACAATACTATACTTCAACGTAAAGCTTTTATGTTCATTATCTGTTTCTCCCTGCCATTTTCCACTAACCGCTAAAGATTCACTTTCACTCTCTTCTTCGTAATCTTTACTCGAGTGTTCACTACATTTTTCAGTTAAAGAACTGCTTGGACTAGATGCACTATTAGCTCTCTGTACAATAGTTACTCTCTCTAATCCTGGTAAAGTGTCAATATGTTTATATAACAGACGGGCAGGTGATAGACTAACTGACATACACTGTACACCTTTGCTCCCTATTATAGGGACAATTGGTTAAGAGGTTTGCGTTGACACTTCCTTTTTATAATTATCACCTTTATAGTTTGGCCGCTCTCTTGAGGTGTTCTGGTTCTCCAACGGTTGGGTGAAGGTTGAAGTAGAAGCGACAGCTTCCTGAACTAGCTGTCTATTTACTCTCTTGAGAGCTGCGACCCTAGCAGACTGAATAGATCTTCTTTTTCTGTCTGATTGGCAGTCAAATATGTGAGGTACAACTCCTTGCCTTATCTCTTTACTGCCGCCCATCAGTTTGAATCTCATAGAGTTTCCATATCCTCTTCGAACGGAAGCAAAAGAAAAACTATTAGAGTCCTATTTATTTAAAAAAATTCTCAAAATATATTTCTTATAAAGACAACAGAGTACAATCCAAATTAATGCAAACCACAGATCACAGATGAAAACTGTGCAATCGGCACCGGTCGCGGTCGCGAAGTATGGCGATGCAGGATCATACTCTCTGACGTCAGCGGGCTTGGCGCGCTTAGACGGTCGTTTGAAATGCTTTTGAAACCTGCGAAACTTTAAAGAGTTTTTACCGAGTTAATATCAATTTTTTGGGGTTAATACTTGGTGCATATTTTTTTCGAACATTGGCAAAACTTGCAAAGCTCCCTATTGTTGCTATAAATATTATTTGACGAATAGTGCTATCTGTAGATGAAAGTACCATCATCCACTTAATATAGCGTTTTTTTTTAATAGCTTGTATTAAAATATATAAATAAAAAAGAATTGTAAGGTTACACTTATTGCTAATAATGTCTGTGTTTTGAATAGAGTTCTGCTTGTGTTCGTATTTTGGGTTAACGCCGCAGTGATCGACAGGCCAAGCCAGGTAATTTTTTAAAAATTTCCTACGAGGCAGACCCGTCGTATTGTTGTCAAGAGCAGTTAAAAGCAAGTTACCAAAATTAATAGAAAATCATACAATAAATGCTTATTCTTACTTTGTTCTTGTTTCTCTCTACAAAAAAACTGAATAGTTCTATAACATTGTTCTTGTTTCTTTCTACAAAAAACTGAATAGTTCTAAAACATTGTAAATTGTGACATTTGCACTGAGTATTATATTTAAAATTTATAATTAGGTACACACATTACAAAACCACCAAGTGACCTCTCTCCCCTTAACTCGCCTTAACTGGCTTGTACTCTGTACAATCGCGAATATTTGCTGATACATCATGACAACCAAAATTGAAAAGTTAATAATATTATGTATCAGTACTTTTTTAACATAACTCTATACGAAAACAAACTGCCTGGTTTGATAGCATATTAAATTGTGGCATAAAATTATAGTTCGTTAGCGTAACTGGACAACGGAGTAGGTAGCTGAATTATTTTTGCGCGAAAGTATACGAAATTTGGAGAATAACGCATTAAAATGTTATGCATGTTAAAATATGCATCGATGTGCAATATCACAAAAAATTTAAACAATAGTGGTTGCTGTTGGATTAACTCTTTGGTAAACCTAATTATAGAAAACCGTCACATCAGGAATCGATTACTAGAGCAGACTATAGTTTGTTATACATTGATAATCGACGTACTAATTTACATAGCTCATAGCTCATAATCATATTTTTTTTAGCTAAAGTGTCTTAGTTAGATATTTACACATTTTAGTTATTCATTTCCCATCACAACAAATTCTTAGTTATTTAATTGCATCATGGACAAAGCAGTTTTAGAAGATCTAAAGTTGGTCGAAATAATAAAAGCAATTTTCCCGCCTTAAGGAATAATCTTATGATCTGGGTAGCATAAGTTCCTTTCAGCATACTACCGAGAGATCAACTACTAACCTAAGGTCTACAATACTACGAGAAAACCGTTAAACTTAATTACGCCTATTATTGACCGTACACATCAAACTTACTACTAGATAAAGAGATAAGATAGAATATAACCAAAGCGAACCAACTCGGATTCCAGACCGAGATGCGGATTTGGCAGTTTGTTGGATCTTTTCTTCAACTTTAAACCCCGACTGGTACACTGTCACCGTGAAGCCTCCTGTAGGAATTTCTGACCACAACCTTAATTTGGCACTAATTAAACCAACAATTAGTATATTTAAACTTTTCCTCGCCGGAACGTTTGTTTTAGCTCTGATGATCCATCCAACTGCTTATGCTTTATTCACGTCATTGCTCATGCTTTATTTAAGATGAAACTAATGTGTACACACCTTGAATAAGGGAAGTGAATCCCCCCCCCCCTTTTTTGTAACTTAGTGATAATAATGTTGTATATCTAATTCCTCCCCTTCTATCTGTAGATTCCTGTTTAAATTTGCCGCTTTTGGACTTGACAGTTGATTACCGGAAACATGATTTAAATGACGCATATAAAAAAGTATAAAAAAAGGTGTAACTAGCAGTACCAATTCTGGGTACTCACCATTTAGCGACGCCATTTGCTTTGAATAGCACGCTTTACTGAATTAATGTGGAATTTAAAATTAATTCATCAAATGATTTCTTCACCTGGCAACAGGAAGAAAATTAAAAAATCATTAATCTAATGTCTTAAATTCGATTTTTATTTTTATTTTAATTAATATAACAAGTGAATAATGACCCCTTGGTGAGTACATGATTAATAATATTATAACAAATATAACAAACCGTTAAGTTGTGAGACTAAATGTCTTATTGCTATCTATGATATTCTAAAATTTGAAATTTTCTCTTTTCAGATGTATTCCCACTGTTATAAGAAATGACATAGTCTCGTTTTGACAATTTTTTAAAGAATAACAATTTCATTTAATTTCATTCACAAATAATCTAATCCACCATAACATTAAACATGTCCCCTCACTAAGTCGGTTTCATAAGAAAAAAGAATGAATTGATATGTTAAAATTCTTCTTTTACAACATTTTTTGACTTCAACATTGCTTAAATCACTCTACTTTGATTAAGATCCTTTATTCTACTTGCGTATAAATCAACTCCTACCTTTACATGGAGATACACCGTTCTTATACTAAACTCCTGTCGATTCCAATGGTTGCATAATCTACATTATATTATATTATATTAACTTATAGGGACAATTGGTTAAGAGGTTTGCCTTGACATTTGTTTTTTTATAATTATCACCTTTATAGTTTGGCCGCTCTCTTGAGGTGTTCTGGTTCTCCAACGGTTGGGTGAAGGTTGAAGTAGAAGCGACAGCTTCCTGAACTAGCTGTCTATTTACTCTCTTGAGAGCTGCGACCCTAGCAGACTGAATAGATCCTCTTTTTCTGTCTGATTGACAGTCAAATATGTGAGGTACAACTCCTTGCCTTATGTCTTTACTGCCGCCCATCAGTTTGAATCTCATAGAGTTTCCATATCCTCTTCGAACGGAAGCAAAAGAAAAACTATTAGAGTCCTATTTATTTAAAAAAATTCTCAAAATATATTTCTTATAAAGACAACAGAGTACAATCCAAATTAATGCAAACCACAGATCACAGATGAAAACTGTGCAATCGGCACCGGTCGCGGTCGCGAAGTATGGCGATGCAGGATCATACTCTCTGACGTCAGCGGGCTTGGCGCGCTTAGACGGTCGTTTGAAATGCTTTTGAAACCTGCGAAACTTTAAAGAGTTTTTACCGAGTTAATATCAATTTTTTGGGGTTAATACTTGGTGCATATTTTTTTCGAACATTGGCAAAACTTGCAAAGCTCCCTATTGTTGCTATAAATATTATTTGATGAATAGTGCTATCTGTAGATGAAAGTACCATCATCCACTTAATATAGCGTTTTTTTTTAATAGCTTGTATTAAAATATGTAAATAAAAAAGAATTGTAAGGTTACACTTATTGCTAATAATGTCTGTGTTTTGAATAGAGTTCTGCTTGTGTTCGTATTTTGGGTTAACGCCGCAGTGATCGACAGGCCAAGCCAGGTAATTTTTTAAAAATTTCCTACGAGGCAGGCCCGTCGCATTGTTGTCAAGAGCAGTTAAAAGCAAGTTACCAAAATTAATAGAAAATCATACAATAAATGCTTATTCTTACTTTGTTCTTGTTTCTCTCTACAAAAAAACTGAATAGTTCTATAACATTGTTCTTGTTTCTTTCTACAAAAAACTGAATAGTTCTAAAACATTGTAAATTGTGACATTTGCACTGAGTATTATATTTAAAATTTATAATTAGGTACACACATTACAAAACCACCAAGTGACCTCTCTCCCCTTAACTCGCCTTAACTGGCTTGTACTCTGT
Source organism: Polydrusus tereticollis (assembly GCA_963920685.1). NCBI lineage: Eukaryota > Metazoa > Arthropoda > Insecta > Coleoptera > Curculionidae > Polydrusus > Polydrusus tereticollis. The sequence goes on from OY987327.1 coordinate 127,117,549, forward strand.
ACAATCGCGAATATTTGCTGATACATCATGACAACCAAAATTGAAAAGTTAATAATATTATGTATCAGTACTTTTTTAACATAACTCTATACGAAAACAAACTGCCTGGTTTGATAGCATATTAAATTGTGGCATAAAATTATAGTTCGTTAGCGTAACTGGACAACGGAGTAGGTAGCTGAATTATTTTTGCGCGAAAGTATACAAAATTTGGAGAATAACGCATTAAAATGTTATGCATGTTAAAATATGCATCGATGTGCAATATCACAAAAAATTTAAATAATAGTGGTTGCTGTTGGATTAACTCTTTGGTAAACCTAATTATAGAAAACCGTCACATCAGGAATCGATTACTAGAGCAGACTATAGTTTGTTATACATTGATAATCGACGTACTAATTTACATAGCTCATAGTTCATAATCATATTTTTTTTAGCTTCAAGTGTCTTAGTTAGATATTTACACATTTTAGTTATTCATTTCCCATCACAACAAATTCTTAGTTATTTAATTGCATCATGGACAAAGCAGTTTTAGAAGATCTAAAGTTGGTCGAAATAATAAAAGCAATTTTCCCGCCTTAAGGAATAATCTTATGATCTGGGTAGCATAAGTTCCTTTCAGCATACTACCGAGAGATCAACTACTAACCTAAGGTCTACAATACTACGAGAAAACCGTTAAACTTAATTACGCCTATTATTGACCGTACACATCAAACTTACTACTAGATAAAGAGATAAGATAGAATATAACCAAAGCGAACCAACTCGGATTCCAGACCGAGATGCGGATTTGGCAGTTTGTTGGATCTTTTCTTCAACTTTAAACCCCGACTGGTACACTGTCACCGTGAAGCCTCCTGTAGGAATTTCTGACCACAACCTTAATTTGGCACTAATTAAACCAACAATTAGTATATTTAAACTTTTCCTCGCCGGAACGTTTGTTTTAGCTCTGATGATCCATCAAACTGCTTATGCTTTATTCACGTCATTGCTCATGCTTTATTTAAGATGAAACTAATGTGTACACACCTTGAATAAGGGAAGTGAATCCCCCCCCCCCCTTTTTGTAACTTAGTGATAATAATGTTGTATATCTAATTCCTCCCCTTCTATCTGTAGATTCCTGTTTAAATTTGCCGCTTTTGGACTTGACAGTTGATTACCGGAAACATGATTTAAATGACGCATATAAAAAAGTATAAAAAAAGGTGTAACTAGCAGTACCAATTCTGGGTACTCACCATTTAGCGACGCCATTTGCTTTGAATAGCACGCTTTACTGAATTAATGTGGAATTTAAAATTAATTCATCAAATGATTTCTTCACCTGGCAACAGGAAGAAAATTAAAAAATCATTAATCTAATGTCTTAAATTCGATTTTTATTTTTATTTTAATTAATATAACAAGTGAATAATGACCCCTTGGTGAGTACATGATTAATAATATTATAACAAATATAACAAACCGTTAAGTTGTGAGACTAAATGTCTTATTGCTATCTATGATATTCTAAAATTTGAAATTTTCTCTTTTCAGATGTATTCCCACTGTTATAAGAAATGACATAGTCTCGTTTTGACAATTTTTTAAAGAATAACAATTTCATTTAATTTCATTCACAAATAATCTAATCCACCATAACATTAAACATGTCCCCTCACTAAGTCGGTTTCATAAGAAAAAAGAATGAATTGATATGTTAAAATTCTTCTTTTACAACATTTTTTGACTTCAACATTGCTTAAATCACTCTACTTTGATTAAGATCCTTTATTCTACTTGCGTATAAATCAACTCCTACCTTTACATGGAGATTCACCGTTCTTATACTAAACTCCTGTCGATTCCAATGGTTGCATAATCTACATTATATTATATTATATTAACTTATAGGGACAATTGGTTAAGAGGTTTGCCTTGACATTTGTTTTTTTATAATTATCACCTTTATAGTTTGGCCGCTCTCTTGAGGTGTTCTGGTTCTCCAACGGTTGGGTGAAGGTTGAAGTAGAAGCGACAGCTCCCTGAACTAGCTGTCTATTTACTCTCTTGAGAGCTGCGACCCTAGCAGACTGAATAGATCCTCTTTTTCTGTCTGATTGACAGTCAAATATGTGAGGTACAACTCCTTGCCTTATGTCTTTACTGCCGCCCATCAGTTTGAATCTCATAGAGTTTCCATATCCTCTTCGAACGGAAGCAAAAGAAAAACTATTAGAGTCCTATTTATTTAAAAAAATTCTCAAAATATATTTCTTATAAAGACAACAGAGTACAATCCAAATTAATGCAAACCACAGATCACAGATGAAAACTGTGCAATCGGCACCGGTCGCGGTCGCGAAGTATGGCGATGCAGGATCATACTCTCTGACGTCAGCGGGCTTGGCGCGCTTAGACGGTCGTTTGAAATGCTTTTGAAACCTGCGAAACTTTAAAGAGTTTTTACCGAGTTAATATCAATTTTTTGGGGTTAATACTTGGTGCATATTTTTTTCGAACATTGGCAAAACTTGCAAAGCTCCCTATTGTTGCTATAAATATTATTTGATGAATAGTGCTATCTGTAGATGAAAGTACCATCATCCACTTAATATAGCGTTTTTTTTAATAGCTTGTATTAAAATATGTAAATAAAAAAGAATTGTAAGGTTACACTTATTGCTAATAATGTCTGTGTTTTGAATAGAGTTCTGCTTGTGTTCGTATTTTGGGTTAACGCCGCAGTGATCGACAGGCCAAGCCAGGTAATTTTTTAAAAATTTCCTACGAGGCAGGCCCGTCGCATTGTTGTCAAGAGCAGTTAAAAGCAAGTTACCAAAATTAATAGAAAATCATACAATAAATGCTTATTCTTACTTTGTTCTTGTTTCTCTCTACAAAAAAACTGAATAGTTCTATAACATTGTTCTTGTTTCTTTCTACAAAAAACTGAATAGTTCTAAAACATTGTAAATTGTGACATTTGCACTGAGTATTATATTTAAAATTTATAATTAGGTACACACATTACAAAACCACCAAGTGACCTCTCTCCCCTTAACTGGCCTTAACTGGCTTGTACTCTGTACAATCGCGAATATTTGCTGATACATCATGACAACCAAAATTGAAAAGTTAATAATATTATGTATCAGTACTTTTTTAACATAACTCTATACGAAAACAAACTGCCTGGTTTGATAGCATATTAAATTGTGGCATAAAATTATAGTTCGTTAGCGTAACTGGACAACGGAGTAGGTAGCTGAATTATTTTTGCGCGAAAGTATACAAAATTTGGAGAATAACGCATTAAAATGTTATGCATGTTAAAATATGCATCGATGTGCAATATCACAAAAAATTTAAATAATAGTGGTTGCTGTTGGATTAACTCTTTGGTAAACCTAATTATAGAAAACCGTCACATCAGGAATCGATTACTAGAGCAGACTATAGTTTGTTATACATTGATAATCGACGTACTAATTTACATAGCTCATAGTTCATAATCATATTTTTTTTAGCTTCAAGTGTCTTAGTTAGATATTTACACATTTTAGTTATTCATTTCCCATCACAACAAATTCTTAGTTATTTAATTGCATCATGGACAAAGCAGTTTTAGAAGATCTAAAGTTGGTCGAAATAATAAAAGCAATTTTCCCGCCTTAAGGAATAATCTTATGATCTGGGTAGCATAAGTTCCTTTCAGCATACTACCGAGAGATCAACTACTAACCTAAGGTCTACAATACTACGAGAAAACCGTTAAACTTAATTACGCCTATTATTGACCGTACACATCAAACTTACTACTAGATAAAGAGATAAGATAGAATATAACCAAAGCGAACCAACTCGGATTCCAGACCGAGATGCGGATTTGGCAGTTTGTTGGATCTTTTCTTCAACTTTAAACCCCGACTGGTACACTGTCACCGTGAAGCCTCCTGTAGGAATTTCTGACCACAACCTTAATTTGGCACTAATTAAACCAACAATTAGTATATTTAAACTTTTCCTCGCCGGAACGTTTGTTTTAGCTCTGATGATCCATCAAACTGCTTATGCTTTATTCACGTCATTGCTCATGCTTTATTTAAGATGAAACTAATGTGTACACACCTTGAATAAGGGAAGTGAATCCCCCCCCCCCCTTTTTGTAACTTAGTGATAATAATGTTGTATATCTAATTCCTCCCCTTCTATCTGTAGATTCCTGTTTAAATTTGCCGCTTTTGGACTTGACAGTTGATTACCGGAAACATGATTTAAATGACGCATATAAAAAAGTATAAAAAAAGGTGTAACTAGCAGTACCAATTCTGGGTACTCACCATTTAGCGACGCCATTTGCTTTGAATAGCACGCTTTACTGAATTAATGTGGAATTTAAAATTAATTCATCAAATGATTTCTTCACCTGGCAACAGGAAGAAAATTAAAAAATCATTAATCTAATGTCTTAAATTCGATTTTTATTTTTATTTTAATTAATATAACAAGTGAATAATGACCCCTTGGTGAGTACATGATTAATAATATTATAACAAATATAACAAACCGTTAAGTTGTGAGACTAAATGTCTTATTGCTATCTATGATATTCTAAAATTTGAAATTTTCTCTTTTCAGATGTATTCCCACTGTTATAAGAAATGACATAGTCTCGTTTTGACAATTTTTTAAAGAATAACAATTTCATTTAATTTCATTCACAAATAATCTAATCCACCATAACATTAAACATGTCCCCTCACTAAGTCGGTTTCATAAGAAAAAAGAATGAATTGATATGTTAAAATTCTTCTTTTACAACATTTTTTGACTTCAACATTGCTTAAATCACTCTACTTTGATTAAGATCCTTTATTCTACTTGCGTATAAATCAACTCCTACCTTTACATGGAGATTCACCGTTCTTATACTAAACTCCTGTCGATTCCAATGGTTGCATAATCTACATTATATTATATTATATTAACTTATAGGGACAATTGGTTAAGAGGTTTGCCTTGACATTTGTTTTTTTATAATTATCACCTTTATAGTTTGGCCGCTCTCTTGAGGTGTTCTGGTTCTCCAACGGTTGGGTGAAGGTTGAAGTAGAAGCGACAGCTCCCTGAACTAGCTGTCTATTTACTCTCTTGAGAGCTGCGACCCTAGCAGACTGAATAGATCCTCTTTTTCTGTCTGATTGACAGTCAAATATGTGAGGTACAACTCCTTGCCTTATGTCTTTACTGCCGCCCATCAGTTTGAATCTCATAGAGTTTCCATATCCTCTTCGAACGGAAGCAAAAGAAAAACTATTAGAGTCCTATTTATTTAAAAAAATTCTCAAAATATATTTCTTATAAAGACAACAGAGTACAATCCAAATTAATGCAAACCACAGATCACAGATGAAAACTGTGCAATCGGCACCGGTCGCGGTCGCGAAGTATGGCGATGCAGGATCATACTCTCTGACGTCAGCGGGCTTGGCGCGCTTAGACGGTCGTTTGAAATGCTTTTGAAACCTGCGAAACTTTAAAGAGTTTTTACCGAGTTAATATCAATTTTTTGGGGTTAATACTTGGTGCATATTTTTTTCGAACATTGGCAAAACTTGCAAAGCTCCCTATTGTTGCTATAAATATTATTTGATGAATAGTGCTATCTGTAGATGAAAGTACCATCATCCACTTAATATAGCGTTTTTTTTAATAGCTTGTATTAAAATATGTAAATAAAAAAGAATTGTAAGGTTACACTTATTGCTAATAATGTCTGTGTTTTGAATAGAGTTCTGCTTGTGTTCGTATTTTGGGTTAACGCCGCAGTGATCGACAGGCCAAGCCAGGTAATTTTTTAAAAATTTCCTACGAGGCAGGCCCGTCGCATTGTTGTCAAGAGCAGTTAAAAGCAAGTTACCAAAATTAATAGAAAATCATACAATAAATGCTTATTCTTACTTTGTTCTTGTTTCTCTCTACAAAAAAACTGAATAGTTCTATAACATTGTTCTTGTTTCTTTCTACAAAAAACTGAATAGTTCTAAAACATTGTAAATTGTGACATTTGCACTGAGTATTATATTTAAAATTTATAATTAGGTACACACATTACAAAACCACCAAGTGACCTCTCTCCCCTTAACTGGCCTTAACTGGCTTGTACTCTGTACAATCGCGAATATTTGCTGATACATCATGACAACCAAAATTGAAAAGTTAATAATATTATGTATCAGTACTTTTTTAACATAACTCTATACGAAAACAAACTGCCTGGTTTGATAGCATATTAAATTGTGGCATAAAATTATAGTTCGTTAGCGTAACTGGACAACGGAGTAGGTAGCTGAATTATTTTTGCGCGAAAGTATACAAAATTTGGAGAATAACGCATTAAAATGTTATGCATGTTAAAATATGCATCGATGTGCAATATCACAAAAAATTTAAATAATAGTGGTTGCTGTTGGATTAACTCTTTGGTAAACCTAATTATAGAAAACCGTCACATCAGGAATCGATTACTAGAGCAGACTATAGTTTGTTATACATTGATAATCGACGTACTAATTTACATAGCTCATAGCTCATAATCATATTTTTTTTAGCTTCAAGTGTCTTAGTTAGATATTTACACATTTTAGTTATTCATTTCCCATCACAACAAATTCTTAGTTATTTAATTGCATCATGGACAAAGCAGTTTTAGAAGATCTAAAGTTGGGCGAAATAATAAAAGCAATTTTCCCGCCTTAAGGAATAATCTTATGATCTGGGTAGCATAAGTTCGTTTCAGCATACTACCGAGAGATCAACTACTAACCTAAGGTCTACAATACTACGAGAAAACCGTTAAACTTAATTACGCCTATTATTGACCGTACACATCAAACTTACTACTAGATAAAGAGATAAGATAGAATATAACCAAAGCGAACCAACTCGGATTCCAGACCGAGATGCGGATTTGGCAGTTTGTTGGATCTTTTCTTCAACTTTAAACCCCGACTGGTACACTGTCACCGTGAAGCCTCCTGTAGGAACTTCTGACCACAACCTTAATTTGGCACTAATTAAACCAACAATTAGTATATTTAAACTTTTCCTCGCCGGAACGTTTGTTTTAGCTCTGATGATCCATCCAACTGCTTATGCTTTATTCACGTCATTGCTCATGCTTTATTTAAGATGAAACTAATGTGTACACACCTTGAATAAGGGAAGTGAATCCCCCCCCTTTTTTGTAACTTAGTGATAATAATGTTGTATATCTAATTCCTCCCCTTCTATCTGTAGATTCCTGTTTAAATTTGCCGCTTTTGGACTTGACAGTTGATTACCGGAAACATGATTTAAATGACGCATATAAAAAAGTATAAAAAAAGGTGTAACTAGCAGTACCAATTCTGGGTACTCACCATTTAGCGACGCCATTTGCTTTGAATAGCACGCTTTACTGAATTAATGTGGAATTTAAAATTAATTCATCAAATGATTTCTTCACCTGGCAACAGGAAGAAAATTAAAAAAGCATTAATCTAATGTCTTAAATTCGATTTTTATTATATAACAAGTGAATAATGACCCCTTGGTGAGTACATGATTAATAATATTATAACAAATATAACAAACCGTTAAGTTGTGAGACTAAATGTCTTATTGCTATCTATGATATTCTAAAATTTGAAATTTTCTCTTTTCAGATGTATTCCCACTGTTATAAGAAATGACATAGTCTCGTTTTGACAATTTTTTAAAGAATAACAATTTCATTTAATTTCATTCACAAATAATCTAATCCACCATAACATTAAACATGTCCCCTCACTAAGTCGGTTTCATAAGAAAAAAGAATGAATTGATATGTTAAAATTCTTCTTTTACAACATTTTTTGACTTCAACATTGCTTAAATCACTCTACTTTGATTAAGATCCTTTATTCTACTTGCGTATAAATCAACTCCTACCTTTACATGGAGATACACCGTTCTTATACTAAACTCCTGTCGATTCCAATGGTTGCATAATCTACATTATATTATATTATATTAACTTGATAGGAAAAATACAAAATGTATAAATCTTCACTTATATTATTTATTCCACACTATAACAATTGTTTCGACACACAGTGTCTTCGTCAGATAGTAGAAACTGAATAACAAAGCAAACAACAAACGCCAACTTCCAAGTTTTTTCAATTCTATCAATACTTTATATCCTAACATAACTTTTACCCTTGAAGTAGAACAGAACAATACGATCAATTTCTTGGACCTAACAATTACTAAAGAAAATAATAAGCACAATTTTGCTATATACCACAAACCTTCTCACACAGATATTTTGATACACAATAATTCTAGTCATCCTTATTCTCATAAAATGGCCGCTTTTAACTCTTTTGTGCATAGGCTTATCAGCATTCCGTTATCTGAGCAAAGTTATAACCAAGAGTTAAATATAATTAAACAATTAGCAATAAATAATGGTTATCAACCTAATATAATAGACCGAATAATAAACAAAAAACAATACAATAAAGCAATTAGCTTAGCTTATCCAATAGTTAAACAAAATGATACCTTAAGTTATAAAACCCTAACATATACAGGTAAACTTACACTACTTGCTAAAAAACACTTAACGAAACGAAATTTTAAAGTCGCATATAAAACTAATAATAAGTTAGGAAAACTAATCAAAAATAACAAAAGCAAAACTAAAAAAGAACATAAATGTGGAGTTTATAAACTAAAATGTGGCAGTTGTACTAAAATTTACATAGGACAAACAGGTAGAAATTTTGAAAAAAGACTTAAAGAACACAAAACAAGCTATAATAAAAAACATAACAACTCCCATTACGCGTTACATCTTAATACCGAACAACACAATTTTGACGATAATCTTGAAGTATTGCACGTAGAAAACAAATCAATAAAACTAAATTTCTTAGAAAGCATGGAAATAAACAAATGTAAAAAATTAGATATTTTATTAAACGATCAGCTCGACTTAAATAGTTCCCCACTGTTAAATTTATAATCAGCCGGTATTTCCAGATGTAATCATAACAATAGTTCAATAATATAATTTGTAAAAATAATTAGGAAGAGGTGTGTATTCATAATTTAAGTTTTATACCTTAATAACATAATTCTATTGTTAAGCATAAATTAGGGTACATAAACTTGGGAGTGTGCTCTATATTGTAAAAGGATAATTTGTTATTCAGTTTCTACTATCTGACGAAGACACTGTGTTTCGAAACAATTGTTATAGTGTGGAATAAATAATATAAGTGAAGATTTATACATTTTGTATTTTTCCTATCAAGTTTCTATAATGGATCTTCATCAAGTAACGGCTACATCCATTGAATATTTATATTATATTATTAAATCACCTCCCTGCTCCCCCAACTGTTTTTACTACTTTTCATATTAAAAATCTCTTAAATGGTTAGTTGCTGAGGATGACTTTTTCTAAAGTTGAAACTAGTACAACACATACGTTAAGAAATTTAATTTAATTCATCGTTATTTTATGTATTTTCTGTAACCCTTGTTTTCTACCCTAGAGGGTCAAATAAAGTTATTTGGTGGTAAAGACAGACCTTTATTTCTATTAAAAATTATATAATTTTAATGAAATTAGTCTTTCCTGACATGGTGGTATGGAGCTATGTCCTTTATTTTAGAACACTTGTAAAATATTAGCATTATGGTATATTAGTTTTAAAAAGATTATTTAAAAATTTTAATTTTTGAAAAAATTTAAAAAATTGGTTATAAAATAATTTGATATAACCTGCGCTAAATCAGAACCGCGGTACTCGCCCGCAACGTGGAATTTGAAGTGAGGTTAATACCAAGAGAAAAGTGACAATAAAGATATAGAACCAGGTACCATTATTAGAAATATTAAAAATAAAAGTGATTGTTGAAGTGCAATGACAAGATTTAATTAACTCGATATTAGGTATATAAAATCCATACAAGTCGATTAATCTTTAGTTGTTGTCATCACTGGACGTATAAAGTATTTGAGAATTGGCCGAACATAGACATCTGTCAACGAATGGCAAAAATATATGGTTATGTTATGAAGGGGTTACAAATGTCTATCGGAGGGAGATAAAGCGTTGCACTGAAAAATACACTTTCGAGGGTTGCTAACGACACTAACACTAGCCGACACAGTAAATGTAGGCGATCAAGACATCCCAAAAACTCTTACACAATAATATAGAAAAGTGATGAAGGTATCTCAAACTTTAAACAGTGGTTGGATACAATCAGAATATGTAAGGGGGGCTAAAAGTATTGAGCAGAGATAGGAAGAGGTAGTTATTTTGTAAAAGAGACTAAGTTGTGATTATAAATTACCCAGATTCCACGCATTGAAAAAGTTAGTGCTATTATGAATGATTTGGTCGTTAACGATGATGAGTGCTTAAGCACTTGAGACATGTCGGGAACTTAGAATTTATTTTAAACATTAAGCTGTGGAGGAAAACTGCATTGTTTCATTAACATTAATGATGGATTTTCTCATGTTTCTATATTGTCGCCCACCCTCTTTTAATAATACATTAACGATCTTTTGGAATAAACTAAAAATCCTAGATAGCTTCGCTGACGAGAGCGCACTGGTTTCATCCTTTACTTTGGATGCTCGAGTATCGAGTGCCAATGCACATGTCTATAGGCAGCAAGAGGTCTAACATCTCAACAAACATCTGTAAGAAATCCTGTCTAGGGGTAACAGTTAGTTAATGTTGACAAATCTTAGCTTTATTAATTAATTTATTGAGCGTCAATTTGGATGGTCTTATGTTTTGACATAGTTACGTTACGGCCACAGCTGAGGCAGGCTCGCAGAAGCTTGGGATAATTTTTCGAAGTAAGAACCTCTATACACCCCAAAAACTTTTAGTCCTCTATAAAGCCTAAATTCGATTATCGCTATAATACTGCCTATACCGGGTTTTGCATCGTCGAGCGGGACATAGGAAATCCCATGTAATTTTAAATGGGGTCAATTATTGGCTTCCCTAATTATTTTAGAGAAAAATTCTATTTAGGTTTATTAAAGAGCACTAAAACCCACATTCAAAAGAATAACTTTAGATATTTTTGATGAGCCCGTTTACGGGTTATCGCCGATTTCTTTTTAACTATTTCTCCTTTTTATGGCCCCGTATTTGCGGGCACCAGTCAAGGTAAAAGATGACTGTCAAATAAAGTTGTCATTTTGAGGAATATTTGAACATCTTCTTAAATCCTAAAGTTCTAACAATTTAATAGTACCTACCTATTAATTAGTAAAATATTGAAACATGTAAAATGTCATAATTAACCTTGTAATTGGATACCTTATTTTAGTTTTATTCAGATTAATTTGTACTCATAAATACACCATTAATATTTTCGATGTACGAGTTTTTATAACAATAAAGCACACATTTCAGAATGACAACTTTATTTGACAGTCATCTTTTACCTTGACTGGTACCCGCAAATACGGGGCCATAAAAAGGAGAAATAGTTAAAAAGAAATCGACGATAACCCGTAAACGGGCTCATCAAAAATATCTAAAGTTATTCTTTTCAATGTGGGTTTTAGTGCTCTTTAATAAACCCAAATAGAATTTTTCTCTAAAAGAATTAGGGAAGCCAATAATTGACCCCATTTAAAATTACATGGGATTTCCTATGTCCCGCTCGACGATGCAACACCCGGTATATTTGGGGCTCCGCTCCTAAACAAACCTTTAGCTTGCTAGATTCTATTCAAAAAAGAACCAGTCGCTTGATCGCTGACAATGATCCGATACACAACCTAGAAAGTTGGCGACTTGGGCCTCTTTTTTCACCTAGAGCGGTTCATGATAGAAATACACGACGAGGTACTGTAGCCCATCCGTACGTGGTATAGCTTAATGTCCCTCGAACGACACTGTTAATTTTTCATCTGGACAACGTCATCACTCTGGAACGACCTCCCTGAGGCCGTGTTTCTCATCGAGTATAATCTCGAAAGATTCAGGACTAACGTAAATGGTTTCCTGCGCACACGCGTACCGCTCGCAGAGCATCATAAAGGATTGATCCTGCAGTGCTGTGCCTGATAATAAAAAAAGGTGTATAAACAAACCTCGGCGATTGTTGTTTTAAAAGTTTTCATGGTTAATAATTATAATTTTATTGCGGATATAATTTTATTTTGTATCTAAGATGTCTTTATCTTTCTATCCTGCGTCGCGTTCACAGCCGCAGATTTTTATATCACAAAACGCAAAAATATTTATATTAAGAATATTTGTGGGTTGACCATATGTGGCATTCAATCCAATAGCTACCCCACCCCCTCCTCTTCTTAAAACAAAGTCCTGGCTACGCTAGGTTAAAAAATTCTCACATTTTCTAGTCGCTTAAAATTCCAGAAACTTTCATCTTCCTTACTATAAATTGCCCACTGACAAATTCTACCATTCAGAACAAAATAAAATTTTCCAAATAAGTTTAGTTCTACACACAATAAACCATACGACAGCTCAACTCGCTAGACCCTGGTTAGATTAAGTTTTAATTACCTAATTTAATTACCCGATCCTTTATTAATTAACAGGTTTGGAAATTTTGATTACAATTCGCCTTCATAAATATTCAAGCAAATTCAAATAATATTGTCACCGCTCACAATTTACCTAATGAACCGTGGCCTAGTGTATTCGGACTATTTACAGTTTCGACGCAGCTCCCTTTCAGTCCGATATAAATTATACTGCTAAAACAATTTAATTTTGTTAATAACGGGCTAGCCAGACGCAATTAATAACAAATCGAATTACTAAAATTGAATTTATTCATACGTTAGTTGCTTTATTTTAAATGAAGTTCTGGCGAATAGTGTTCTTGGATTTATAAGAGAGAGCGGTTACTATATGTTGGATAATTTTATATGCTTATATGGTTGTCACGAACTCTCCCATGAGCAAGAAATTAGGCCATAATATTAAAATGAGGACTTGATGGATTATTTATAATTATTTGATTACTTACAGGTAAAGCATGTTTGCAATGCATTAAAAGTGTTGCGGTGCAATTCACCGTACGTTCTCAATGGAGTGTTTACCAAGTTCTTCGAGGAACACAACCACGAGTGCCACATTATTAAAGTGTGATACCGAAAAACAATAAGCAACAACGTTAAATGAAAGGCCGATGATGATCTACCTTTAAGACCAAGACAACTAATTAAACAGGAGATTGTGCGACAAGCTGAAACACTACAGATCTTGACATCGACATATAATAGGCATTTTATTATCAACAACATCAACTGAGGAAAGCTGCGAACGGTGTCAAAGCTGCTTGCTCTGTGTATAAATGTGATTTCATTTACCTATCCTATCTGGAGCAAAAAAAGGCAAACCAAATAAATGCTGAATCCATTTGCCATGCTCAGTGTCCCCTTTATAAATATTAACTAAACCTAAACTCTAAGTTTTTCTATACCTACCAGCTTTGTGCTAAGTAAAATCTGCAACCAAAAACTTTTGCTGTGGAATGAACTGAATTATGTATTGCTATTTCATAGTCGAGAACTATTTTTGGAGGATTCAGTGAGACATATTGGTCGTTCGATGATGATATTTACGTATTTAAAATAGTTATATATATAGCAGACCACTAGTTCAGTCAAATACAAATAACCAGAGGCATGTAATATCCTTTTTCTACTACTGTATAAACAAATTAACCTTCGGGCCCTAGCAACACGAAAGATCACGAAAGTAAACATTAGACTTACCTGAATATTATACGTTGCTAGCTACGAAAGTAGTATGTTTCTAGCTACGAAAGTACTACTTTCGGTGCCGGGACAAAAAAACACGAATACTCATAGGAAATTTTTATTGTATTTATTCAAGCGAATTTTGGAAAAATAGTTAATAACAAAATGCTTATATTTATTGGAAAAACAAGTGGTATAATAAGAATAATATAAAACTTAATATAATAATTATTTATTGCCATAGGTTAATAGTGAAATTTGAACAGTTGGAAATAGTTATTTACATTACTAGATGCTATTCCCATTACCGCTATCACTTTCATAGATAAAAAGCTATTATTAGAAGCGTCAAGTAAAAACTTTCTTCTTTCTTTTCTGAAACTTTTAAATACTTTAGCTTCGTAACCATTGTTTTTTCGCTCAATAAATGCAATGAGTTTCTTAAACTGCGAAATATCTATATTTTTGTTCACAGAAATAGTCAATTTGAGCATGGAATATTGTGACCATAGGGACGGAGGTGATAAGGCTTCAGATTTCTCTAAAAAGTACGCTAACATCACATTTTCGTCAGTTTGAGAAACGTTTTTATTCGCGAACCATTCCAGAACCAGGTTGTACGTTTGATAGTATCTATCTTTCCACTTCTCAGGTAACAGTGAGGCACATGAAAACTCGGCCGCCTTCTGAATAGCAACGTTCTGGTCTTGGGAGAACATTTTAGACTAGCGAAACTAGTAGAAAAAATTGAATACATCACACGATGCGAAAGCCTTTTTTGATGTTCGGAGATATTAATTCACCTCGGCTTGGCCTCGGCTATTCAAAAACCTCCTTACACCAAAAAATTAACTTTCGCATCTACCTAGTAATGTAAATAACTGTTACGCAACCCATGAATTGAAAAAATAATTTGGCACTATACTTAAATGTTCCATCCCTATAAAAAGTTTGACATTGACATGAGCATTTTATATTGGAAATGGTAATGAATATAACAATATTACCCTCTATTTCATTCACCAACACACATGGTTCTTCTCTATCGTACTCAATGTATGGCATCTAAAGCTTCGTGCACTTCATCTATATTCTTTGGAGTTGCCGACAATATTAGCATTTAATCGGTTGCGGTTTATATTGTGGCGAATGCGTTCTAAATCTGTAGTGATTAGATTTCATATGGAGATGTAGATACCTCCATGTTTATAATTTCTGATGGTCGTTGGCAAATATTATCAAGTGCTTCCTCTTGCAACTATACTAGGGTTAAATCTCGAAATAGCCGCTTTCAAAAAATAATAAAGTGCCGAGTTGGCCTATCACCTTCGGTGCTGAATTGACCTGATCTCATTACAAAGTATGTATTAAATTATGGCCAAATTCTCAAATTGTTATTTTGTTATGGGGATAATGGTTAGGTAATAAAATAGAACCGCCCTTAGATAATAATACTCCTTCCACAGGTAAATATGTATCTAAGATAATCCCTAAACAAATTAAACTTAAATGTGTTGAGCTGATCTAGATCAATTTAGTACCTGAACAGAGTACCTTTTACCTTTCAAAAGATGCAGATTATGCTCAAATATCCTAAATATACTAGCTATATGACACGACCAATGAACTTTCTTCAAAAAAGTTTATTTCGTCAAAAATAAGTACTTAATATAAAATTACAAATTTTACGAACTAGGTGACCAGTTAAAATTGAATAGCCTCTAGTTTTGATACAAGTTTAATGTAAATGTTCAATACATGATTAATGTTTTTATATGCAGCAATATGTATTTTCAGCATTGATTGTTGGTTTAGGGATATGGTTTGCTCTCAATGGCCCACTTTTAAGATTTATGCAAAATATGCATGAAATATGCATTTGCATAAAATCTGGTCTCTAATACTTAACTTTGAAAATGAATATAGATTCGAGAGACGAGACGCTATACTCACGTGTTCAATAACCCAATATTTTAGCTTTTCAACACTGGTTAAATATCTTGCAATTATATTAAATACAACATTCTTTAAATCTATATTTAAAATTAATAACATGCTATTACCTGCTAAATTATGGAAAATTACCAAGAAGATTTAAAGTGATTTAACAAAATCATTACCCTTTGGGGTACAATTTATTTATCGGTAGTAGAATATCCTGGGGATAAATAAGAACAGATAGCACGTTAAACTGATTTTGGAATAAATTGGGCCATTGGGTAGGGTTTTGTACTTCGTAAAAAGCATTTTCAGGGATCTGAAATAATATGATTAATCGTCGGCAAAGAAGAGGGTCGCTTTTAAGTAAGAGCGTTTTATTATGGCGAAATTTAATCAACTCTAAGTAGATCGAAACATTATAAGTTTTGTAGGTAAGTTTTGATTAATTATTCGAAGCGTAATTCTTATCACTGTTATTTCGCAAGATTAATATTTCCCATCTTATAACAATTAAATTTGGAGATAAAATTGACATATAACAAGTGCAGGAGCTGGGGCAACATGAAGAAAGAAAAATAAAAAAAGTGGTTGATTTTCATATATCCTCCTATTATTATAGAATAACCTTATACAGGGTCCCCTACGGTGGATGGCGTATTAGACGTTTATGGAGAACTAAACAACGGATGATTTTGAAAATTTGGCAACCGGGATAAACGATAATGATCCACAGTTTAAAAATGTTTTTGACCATGCGGTGTTGCCGCTTCTACTCTAAACCGGTGGCAACATCGCTATTTTAAATAGAATACCCTATATATTCTTCAATTTTCAGATTCCGCATATAATTATGAGCAACTTCTCTTAATATTTCCCTATACCTATCTGTAGCCGTTTTTCGGAAATAAATTAATTTCAATTTTTTTCTACAAAAAAAGGACTTCCAATAAATTTTAATATCTCCCTCCTATTAAACAATTTTTAGCTGAAATTTGGGTCATACCTGAATTAAAATCAATTGACAAAAACTTTGTTTCCATAGCCCACTACTATTAAAACCGTTGAAAGTTTGTCGATTTATGAAGTTTTATGAATAAACGCTAATAAATTGAAAACTTGAAGTTAGGTATTAGGCAAAGTATACATACTCTGAAAGCTAGTCTTATTGGCTTTTCAAATCCGTATTATTATACAGGGGGTTCCATTTAAAAAAAATATTTTTTTGGCATTTTTGTAAGTTACCGACATAAATTAATTTCTGTACCGCCCTGTATACTCAAACTAAGATGTGATTAAAAGATCAAATGCCTAGATGCATTGTTCAGGTATGACCCAAATTTCAGCTAAAAATTGTTTAATAGAAGGGAGATATTAAAATTTATTTGAAGTCCTTTTTTCGTAAAAAAAAATTGAAATTAATTTATTGGGCGGCAACACCGCATGGTCAAAAATATTTTTAAACTGTAGGTCATCATCGTTTATCCCGGTTGCCAAATTTTTAAAATCATCCGATATTTAGTTCTCCATAAACGTCTAATACGCCATCCACCGTGGGGCACCCTGTATATTATTATTATAGGATTACTAAAGCATATATGATAATGCCATTCAATCTAAGATAATAATATAAATAATATAAATTTTTAACTATTACCCACTTATATATTTAATAATATGTATAATAATGTTATTCTACATCTAGTTCTGTTTGGCCGCCGCAAACCTCATCTAGATTAATTATTATCAGAAGAAATTGGGATGCGGCCCCGACAAAATATACTGTAAGTTTAAGGGTATTTACGACCACACTTAAAACCCATTTTATTGCAGTCGTGAAATCAGAACCATTCTTCGTGAAAAAAACTTTACGTGTGATAATTATTAGCCAAATATACAGGGTGTCCCGAAATTAAGGGGCAATACTTTGCCACCATATTCTCCGGCTGAAAATAAAAGAATTTTTTCATATGGACGTAAGTGCACAAATGCTTGTTAAGGGAGCTATTATCATTTTCATTTTCTTAATAATAATGGAATTTCAAAGTATTCTGCTTAAAAAAAGATACCCTTAGTTCACCTTGATAGGACTTAAGTTTTTGAGTAAAATCGTTTTATAGAAAATTACGTCCATAAAGGAGTTAATTAATAAAATTATTCTGAAAGCTTATATATCAAAAATGTACTAAAAACTACAAAATTAATTAAAATAAATGCTTTTAGAATATACGCAGTCAGCTCTTACGCCTCTTACGAAACTAAATAAATTGAAAGCGAAATTAATATGACAACTTATTTAGAGAGTAATAATGCGACATGAAATAGGGTTGTTTAACAAAAATTTTTTTAAGAGTAAAATTTAAATTTAAACCAAGAATTACTCCTTGAGAAGGTGTTCAAGTAGATTCCCATTTTCTCCGATACAAACTCCAGCTTTACGGCGAATGTTCTGAGATGCCCGAAGAATCTGAAAAGGATTTCTTCTTATTTCATTTCCAGCTTGAAAAATTCGGTAAAGCAGATCCTCAAGTGTATCCACCTCCGTTGCATAAACTATGTTGCACATATGACCCCAAAAATAATAATCGAGTGGATTTAAGTCCGGCGATCTCGCTGGCCAGGATACTGGTCCACCTCTGCCTATTCACCTTTCAGGATAATTCTCATCTAACCAGCTACGAACAGGCCGTCTAAAATGAGCAGGGGCACATTCGTGTTGGAAGTACATCCCCAACCTGGACCTAAAGGGTACTTAGTCCAACAGTTCTGCTAACTGATTTTGAAGAAAGGCCAAATATCTCTGGCTGGTTAAATTATTGGGCATTTCAATTGGACCAATTAACTGATTTTCAATTATTCCCGCCCACAAATTGACGGAGAACCTATATTGACAATAAGTTCGTCGGACTGTTCTTGGATTTTCATCGTGTCAAAAGTGAGTGGTACGAGTAATAAATACTTTAGTTCAACTAAATGTTGCCTCATCAGACCACAAAATTTTGATGTCCTAAAAGTCACCGACATAACTCGATCCTGGGTGGGAAATCTCTAGGCAACAGCCAGCTCTTGAACCCTCTGGTAATGATTTGGGTGAAAACCTTGCATCTGAGTAATTCTTCCTATGTAAAATAGATATTCGCTATAAAAATGGATAGCAATATGGTAAAGTAAAACGCATTAAAATTGATTTCGGAATATCGACTTCTGTAGCCAATGGTCTGAGTCCAACTTGAGGATTATCTACTATTTGTTGAAGTGCATTTTCCAAATCATAGTCCCCCTGGGTCCTCCTTGCCCACGAAAGCGTTCAAACGAACCATTCTCCGTCAAATTTCTATAAACCCTCTCAAATACTTTGCGTCCAGGAAGTCTCCGTTGCGAAAAACTTCTGCGATATTCCTGTACTGCAGCCAGGGAACGTCCATTACAATATCCGTATACAAAATGGATATCGGTAAACTCGCGGTTTGAAAAAAATTTGGATTTTCTTATTTTTTATGTCTAATTTTACATCAGTAATAACAGCAGACAATATCTGACACAGAAATGTCAAAGGAAACAAATATCAATTTTAATCCATATTATTCTTATTAATTATCTCCTTTATGGAAGTTATTTTCTTTGAAACGATTTTACCTAAAAACTGTAAGTCCTATCAAGGTGAACTAAGAGTACTTTTTTTACGCAGAATATTTTGAAATTTTATAATTATTAAGAAAATGATAAAAAAAACGACTGGTTAAAAAACTGGGATTATTTTAACCCTTAAGCATCCCGGTATGTGGCGCCTATATCTAAATTTTTGAAATTCTGAATTCTGATTTATCGTTAAAAGTTTATAACCATACCTAATTTCAAAATTTAATTATGAACGGGTTCGAAAATATATATAAAAAAAAAACGATTTCAGCGTTCCCCATTCGAGGGGGGAGTAGCTCCCTTAACAAGCATTTCTGCTTTTATGTTCATATGAAAAAATTCTATTATTTCTAGCCGGAGAATATGGTGGTAAAATTTTGCCCCTTAATTTTGAGACACCCTGTATATAAGAATTTCAATGATATTTTAAGTCAGGTTAAGTTTCCACCTTTTACTTTTCTTCTTTTTTTGTTGCTTGTTCAGCATCTTTTTTGAGATGTTGGTTGAGGGCGTCTGGTTTAAGCCGAAGGATGAGATAGTAGGGTAATCTTTCGCTGAGTTTTTATCAATTATTGATTTTCTAATTGGGATTCAGTGGATAATTTTCTTTTTTTGCTATTTTTACGGGTTTTTGTCGATTTGGCGGATTTTATCGTTTTTTCCCGCCGTTCGGCCTTTATGTAGGTTAAGTAAGCCATATACCCATAGAATTCTAAGACCCACATCATAGCCTAAGAGCTTGAGCTCCAGTTGGCCTGTACTGAATCAAATTTCACTTGTCTACCAGGAGTGGCCCATAAGTAACCACATAGGTTTTGATTTGTTGATGTAGCTGCACAGCAGTATCCATCGTGGACTCGCAGACTGGTATAAAGTCATCTGGATATGTTTTGTTTTAATTACTTAATTAACTTCTTCTATCGTTCACCATAGTTTTTTTTTATCTTTAACATTTTAATTTTATAATTTCCTTTTATCATTTTTTTATAATCAATTCAAATTAATCTTTTTCAAGTGAGACAGGTATTCAGTTTTATTTTCTTGGTTTAGTATCAATAAACTAAGTGGCACGCAAGATTAACCAATGCCGAGGGGAAGTTAGTACGTATCGGACCATGACCTAGTGCCTCGGCAATAAGAGCTACCGTTCGCACTATTTGACAACTGAATAGTGCATAAAAGAAAGGTTGACATTGTTGGTTGACACTCCCGCAAAACAATCTCAGCGCCAGAGAATAGTTCCGCAAGTAAGTTGGGGACGTGTTAGAGGTGGAATGCTTTAATTTTATTTAATGGCCTCGGTTATCGACTAAAATATTCTGAATCTGTTAGGACTTAAAAGAAGTTTGTTTCCAAGCCTCTGGTCATATGCCTCTTTGTTGCAGCTTATCGTCTACTTGCATATCATGTCCGTTCACCAAGCTCCAATATCCAACCACCCGAATGTTCGCACATCTTATTAATAATTATCTTACAAGATCAACTAAAACTAGATACCCAAGGCACTCCTCGTTGTATACGATATTTACTGGAGCATCGTTCTAAATAATATATTTCTAACCCACCTGTTACCCAACGTGCTTTTTCAACAAATTTATTGAAACCTCTTAAAAAGCATTAAACTATCATACTTTTAAAAATCTAGCCTTAAGAAACCCATTTGTGCCTGTACGCTACGTTAAGGAAAATTTTATTACGGACAAACATCTAATGAATAATAATGGCGTAATTCACACACCTGCTACCCAGACATAAAATTGATAACGACTTTAAAGACATTAAGGGCTAAGTGTTTATTTAAGGAAATTAAGATCGTTTATGAAGCTGTGATAAGTTATACTTGTAATATCGTTGATTTATTATACACTACTTTTAACAGAAAACGGGCAATCTTTTAGATGACATAATGATTTCATTAACTTACCTTGGGATCTTATCTGTTATTTTAGGTCAGGTTGCTCCTTTGACTGCTTTGTTTCTTCGTTGACTTATTCAGTCTTGTCGTCTGACGCTTTATTCGTCAGGGTTATATGTGTGTCTTCTATGTGTTTTAGAGCTGCTTATAATAGCGCCTTTTTGTCGTCTATGGTTGACGATGATGGTGGTGCTTCTCTACTATTGATTCGGACCAACTACAGGGAGATGATCTTTCGGTACTTTGTACATCGAGTCAGATCTTGCGCTCGTATGTGATTCAGTTATTAGTATATTGGTCGATACGTAGGTCCATCTATTATTATTCTTAATTGTTATTCTCTTTTTAAAGTCGGTATGCGGAAGTCATTATGGCGGACATGATAATTTGTTAGATATTCGCGATAAGTTTGAGCCTCCTGGGGATTACCTGGAACTCCGGTCTGCTTATGTTACACCATGAAGGTGCTCCATAAGTCCAAACCGGCCTGACCAAGATCTTGTAAAGGTTGACCTTTGTCCTGTTACAGAGTCTACTCCTCCTGTGAAGCAGGGGATATATAGAGTTTCATTGACGCAATACAAGATCTACTCTATTAATTGAACTAAGCTTTCAATTCGCTTGCAAAACGGTCTTTCTCCACAATATGTATATGGGATAAAATTGTGGTCTTACCTTGACATGTTTTAATTTAATATAAACATTCATCATCATGAGCATAGATCAAGTAGGATGTCAAAATCAACTAAGATTAGTAGACATGATTAAAGAGTGAAAGTTTGGTCGGTTGATGACATGGTTCCCAGTGGAGGATGCAATTTTTTTTTATATAATTAAAAGTAACTCTTACATGTTCAAAAGAGTGAAAAGTTAAAATACAAAATTAAATTAAGTGAGGGATCCTTAAAGATCCGTCTAAATAAAAACAATGACATGCTCTCAGAGTGGGAGCATGTAGAGTATGTAGAAACTCGGTTTCTAAATTTCTTGATAATATTAAATACAATGTGCTTAGACTAATTAAAAATTACAGAGTTTCTAATAGCACCTCTTTCGAGAAAATCATTCGCTCATGGTCAATGATCATATTGTCAAAAAAAAAAAAAATGTTTATAAAGATTTAAAATTCTATCAAACGAAAAGTATCGATTAAAATCAATAATGTGGAATTTTGTTTAATTCAATTTCAATTTCAGATAGGTATACTTTTTCGTTGAAAGATGTAGTAATTCTCATTAAGAGAAGTAGAAGTTACCCTAAACTGTAAATTAATGCTATATAAGCGCGTTAAAAATACAATGGAAATGGATACTCATAAATGTAACAACAATTTACAGTACTGATACACAAATCAAATGAACAACGTGTCACAGGTTGGGGGCCGTCCATATAGGACGTTACGGTTTTTCAGAGGATTTTTGACGTCACAAAATTACACATTCTTGCGGTTATTAATGTCAATAGCATATAAAAGTGCGAAAATAAACAAAGCGAAAATTGCGAGTGATGAACAACAACACGAAAATGAGGCGCACAAAATTTGGAGGTTGGAAATCGCTGAGTAATCTTAACAACTCTTTACTCTTGAGAAATTTATTAATGAAACAACTAAAAAATCATCCCTATCATCTAGTATATGATAACTCGAGTTCTCAAACTAAACGATTTGTATCGTTTATATCGAAAATAGACTGTACGTAAAGTGCTGCCGTCTCGCGTAACGCGGGAAGACTATGCAGGGTTTGAATTCAAATTATTACTCAACTGGAATTATTATTCCGGACGTTACATTTTCATGAACCCCCCCCCTCCCTGTCACAAATGGTCACATTTTGCTAAACCTCCCTCCCCCTCAAGCCGTGACGTCCCTTATGGATGGATCCTTGGAACTTAATTATATGTATAACAAAACATGTTTTGAAAGATTTAAGGAAGGTCCAATTTGAAATCACAATGTCACATGAAATATAAAATTATTTAGAACACTACACACAAGGTATAAAATAATAGGTAAACTAGAAGAATAAAAATAATATTTAAGAGCTGAGCCGGCGTTCAGCAAATATTTTTTATATTTATTTTTATTAATATTACATACCTATTTCTTTGAGAATCTAGCGACTGGAATCTGTCGTTATAAAAGTCAAGAAGGGAATAGTATGGTCTATTACTCAATAGCTTTTTTTATAGCTTTATTAAATGTCTTCATATCCAGTATTAGTCTGGTATGTTATAGATATAATTATGATTGTATACTTTCAAAAATTAAAGAGTTCTTTGTGTACAGGGTGTTGCACTAAAGTCGACAAGGTACGATATAATGGAAACCATAAACCTTACGGTTTCGCGAAAACATTTTTATTGACATAATCGACTACTTATAAGAAATTGATGGAAAATACTTTCAAGTTTTCAAAGTTGCCGCTAGGGTGCACAGTTACTAGGACATATCTTAAAAGTCTAGTTTCATTAGATAATCGCTATGTTAAAGTACTCTTTTAATTGTTTTAACGGAAATAAACAGCTTGCTAATTTTTGCGGAAACTTACTCAAACCAGCCACTACTGTTAATAAACCTAGTAAGTCGACCCAGTTGTAAGCTGCTTACTTCCTCCAGATTATTGAAGAATGGCTCGCCCAAGGCATTAAACCTACTTCTTGGAAGGTCAGGGCATTCACATAAGAAATGTTGAATACTTTCCTCCTCTTCTTCGTCTCTGCAACTTCTGCAGAAGTCGTTGGCTGGTATTTGCATACGTTCGGTATGTCTACCGAAAAGACAGTGTCAGGTAACCACGGCAGTGATATTTCTCAGGTCCTTCCGACTGAATCGTAATAACGCTGCGGTCCTCCTATTATCAAGTAGGGGCCACAATTGCTTGGAGATCCTACAGGCAGTTAGCTCTGTACATCTGTTTATTGCAAGTTGTTTGGCTGTACGATCTATCTCCTCTTTGATCGATCCCAGTTCTCTTGCCCACTTTAGAGTGCCATGATCCTTGTTTGTGAGGTCAGCTGGGTTTTTACACTCCAGTTTCCCCAGAAGGTGCCTTGCCTTTTAACACAGTCGCATCTTCTTTGTTCTAGCTGAAATCCTTCTAGGAGGCTTGCTGTCCTTAAGATCCGCTTGGGTTGTACCAGGCGATCTTAGCAGCTTTTCCTCCTCGCTCTCATTCACGGTGTCTCCGTGTGAGCAGCTCTCGATGACCAGATCATCTCCTAACAGCTCAAGCCGATTGCTCTCGGCGGTCTCTATCTTTCGTATATTTTGGTTGTCCATATTGGTCCCACGAGTATGCTCGGAAATAAAGGTCAATCCTGGCAGAGCCGGCATACCAGGACAAGGCGCTGATACATCTAGTGATAGCCTGGTCCACTATAGAAGCTCGTTACAGCTGATTTTACCCTCAGCCTTCCATCCTTGGTACGGTTGCTGACACCACCTCGGATTTAGGTGCCTCACGTCTATAACTGAGCGAAAATATTTGATGTGTCAGACTCAGTCTTAGAGCTGACTATAAGCCATTACCAGCGGGCGCCCGCGGGGAGGACACAGAGTAAGAATTTTGCCTGCCTAAATAAGATTTAGTTTTTTCAAATTTTCCTAATAACATTAAATAGGATGATGTTACACTTTTTTATAGCTGAGCTTAAGGAGCATAAACATAGCTACATTTTGGCGAAAACCTTGATTCGATGTCTTTATTTGTTTTTGAGTTATTTACAAAATACGATTTTAATTAAAGAATTAAAGTTTACCTCAATATTTACCGTTAAACGAAAGGAATGTAAAAATTCTGTTATCATACATTTTCAGCAATCTAATATCAACAATAATTACTGAATTAAATTATTACAATGTTTAACTTCTGGTGCATTTATTTTGTGTCAATTCTAGCCTAAAATCTAAAAAAAAGTTGATCCAATGGCAAACACAAAAATGTAAAGATTATCTAACAACTAAACTGTAATAGCGTTACAGCGTTACCTAGTTACTTTTATTCTTAATATTTTAGAAAACGAATAACATTTTAAATCGTACGCGTTGAAGAAAAATAAAATAATTTAATGCTATTCGTAAAGTAATATTTCATTAAACATTTCAATAGCAAAATGTATTTGAACTATAGGAACCATTTGCCGCCTCTATTAGAAGAGGTTCCATTAGTAACCAGAAAGGACATGTGATTTCATCATGATGGGTGTCCTGCATACTTTTCTCTGATAGTTCGTGACATTTTAAACCAAAGATACCCAATATTTTTATATCAGTTTTAAAGAAAATCGTATATATATATATCGATTTTCTTTAATACTGTTATAAAAAATAACATCGAAACTAAAACGTCGATGTTAAAAATATTGATGATGTAAATTAAATCGTTTTGCGCATAGATCCGCCATGGTATTCAATGAGAGGCATCTAGATAAAATGTCGGGCATTAGTATGTCACAGAATTGGTGCGTAAATTTAAAAAATCTGGATCTGTATTTAAGAAAAAAATGTACAAGCAAGAGTGTTGGATGAAGCTTGCCAGGTACTCGGTGAATTCGCTGTAGATCCAACTTCTGCTTCTATTCCGAAAGTTGCCAAACTGAAGAATATTTCTAATGGTTCTATGCACATAACCTTAAAAAAAATAAATCATTCCCTTACAAAATACAAATTTTACATAAACTAAACGAAGACGATTACGATGGAAGGATCGATGAATTAATGTGCCAAAGGACTGATGAAGACCGCACCTTAATAAAAATTACTTGCTTTAACGACTAGTCAACTTTCTTCTTGAATGGGTTTGTTATAACAAACACAATTGAAGACATTACTCAATTGTCCCAGAAGGTCAACGTTTGGGTAGGCATTCTTGGAAACGAAATAATTATTGGCCCAATATTTACATAAGCAAATTTAACCGGTCAATTATACCTATTTGAATATTTTGAAAAATGTAAAATTGATCTCTTATCGTACAATCTTAAAAAAATCCCGTGGATCAAAATGGCACCCTGGAGTTCAATGAAGAAAATTTACATTTTCAGCAAGATAGAGCTCCTCCCCACTATGCATTACCAGTTAGAGAGTGGCTTATGATGTGCAGTAGAGTGGCACGCAAGATCTCCTGAAATGACTACTCTTACTTTTTCCTTTGGGGTCACGTAAAAACTGAAAAATTTTATAGATTGTCGCCTGAAGTATTGAAAACTCAAAGATAATAACACTAACACTTTGCAGTGATGTAGTGTCATTTGACAATTCGAAGTGAGGCTGGCTAGAGGTGCGGAGGTCAATAGTAAAAATCTATGAATTTATCATGTGTAATTAAGCTTACCCCTCGATATTAAAATTGACGTATTTTTTGTCAAATCTTATTTCCCTTAAAATCAAGAGATATTTAGTCGGGCTCGTTTTGAAACGAAACCCTGTATATAGCTCATATAGATCAGGTTAATTTTAGACCAATAATTAGCATGGGATGAAGTTGACCGTTTGCTATTACATCTACTCTCTCCAGATCTAAACTGTGTTGAGCATGTCTGGGACATCGACTGGAGGATGCCTTGGACCAAAGAGTGTTAAGTAACCTCATTTTAAGTATGCCCTGACGATTCAAAGTGGGTATTTTATATAAAGTAACTTCACATATTCATAAGACACCCTTATAAACGACGTTTTAGGTATTTCAGTTTTTAACACTCTTTATTATGAAAACCAAGCCGTTGCGGATCTTTTCTTATAATTTTTTTTGTAATAAAATCAATCAAATATTTTTATTGAATAAAAATTTTTTACCGCAATTCGACACGTTTTTGTTCATTCGTTAGATGGAAATATATCACTGCAGTTTACATAGTAAAAAAAGTGAACGATCCTGCAAAATTATAATTATTTATGCTGCAAAGACTGGGCCAAAAATTAAAATACATGTAGAATTTAACCTCGCGGCTTCATAATAAAGCTATGTAAAAACTTCGAAAACAATGGAGCTTATAAAAGTTTCAGACAAGTAATTTAAAACAGGGAACGCTTTTCAAAGGGAAACAATGACACTGTTTTCTATTTAACATTCATAATGGCTTTTCATAGTGAGAAGACGTCGTTAATAAACCTAAACAATAAGCGGACCTTAAAGGGGTATTCTTTATCATTTGCGAAAAGTTTAACAACTTGCTTTCATTTATCTAAGCTTGTCTTATTAAAAATTAAACAAGATGGACAGTTTTCCTTGTTGTAGATATTTGCTTGCCCGTAATCATGATACAACTACAGAAGATATGATACTAACAGCGTGCGCGGTGGCTCGTGACGTCACGCAGTGAGCTATTTTTTGAATTTAACGCGCGAACTATATGGCAACGTGAAGTTTACGGTACTAAAAGGCGAATTTATATGAAATTTTTATTAAATTTCCATTAAATTTTAAAAGGGGGTAGACGTGGAAGAGTAGTAGTTGTAATTGTAATATTAAAACATATTTTTTAAAGAGGCTGAACTATTAGATAATTGTTATAGATACCTTACCGTAAAGAAACCAATAATCATGGACTGAATACAAGAAATAAATACATATGTATATTGATAATGTGGAATATAGGATATTGAGTTGGAAATGTTTGTCAAGAAAAATCTGCATTTTTTCAAAATAATAATTTATTTTTCAACAGCAATATACCACCAGACATTAAAACAACAAAAAATAATTTGTAATATACACAAACACACATGAATTAATATTCAATTTGGAATAAATTCCTTAAAAATTCACAAAATTTACCTATTTTTAAAATAAGAAGCAATTGTTTCGTTATAAATTATTGTGAATTGTAAATGACAAAATTTTAAAAAGGGTTAATAATTAATAATCTTATAGTCTACTTAGGCCCGGTATCTTCACGTCCGAATATTTTTATTTTCAGAACAATTGCTATAGTTTTAATTGTGTCGACAATTGTTTCCATAGACATTATTCGACGAGTAGCACTATCTGTAGGTGAAAGTACCATCACTTAATGTATTTATCCAACGTCTGCTAGTTATAGAATTATTATTTATGTCATTTTAGACAAGTAAAGTAACAAATAACACACTATAGTGAGTTATAAATCATAACACACTAGTGGGTTATGATTATAACTCACTGGTGGGTTGTGGTAAAATATGCATTCATATAAGGCTTTGTTATAACTGTCTCTTGGCTTGTGCATGGGGAATAATAAATGAACACGCAAGGTTCGCTTCTTTTTGAATTTCGGCTGAAGTTTCTTCCATATTTTGAAAAACTACCCTCGAGAATCGCAAAAATAATAATTTTATTTACTACCTTCAAATTTTTATTGTTAATTAATTCCATAACAACAAAAATCACCTTAGCCTACTTTTACGTGTCAAATTTTTCATTCAAAAACATGTCAATTATAATGTAATACAGGGTTTTCTAGTTTACATTGAAACAATATAATTTTCTATTTTATAATAATATCTATCAAGTGTTGGATAAAATTTCGTATGGCACTCGTGTGTTAAGTCATATAAGTCACTTGAATTAGCCCTCTCGGCCTACGGCCATAACATACCACACTTGTACTATAAATAACTATTATTTCTCTTTGTTTGAGATGTTCGATTCAATTAGTTTGAATTTATAACTATTACAAATATTACCCCTTTAAAAAAATTGCAAAATAAAGCCATAAAATGCATTAATAAATTACCGTTTCTAGAGCCTACTGTAAATTTATATAAACCAAATAGTTATTTAGATATAGAAAATTTATGATAACTTTTTATAGCTTTTAGATAAAATAAGACACTTTACTTTACAAAATATTCATCTTTTATTGAAATAGTTAACAGCGAAAACAAACAATAATGTGTATCAAACGCTAATACACATTCAACTCTTTCTTAAAAACTAGGTATATATTTTTTTTGATGCTACCGCGTTTCGTGTTTTAAATTACGTGCATAATCATCGTCACTAAAATGTTTCCAGCAAACACGGGCATTTTTAATAATAAACTTACCCTTGCGTTTACACACATGCTTCCAAACAGCTTGCAATTCCTTGTCCTTTGGGAAACTAAAAAACTTTATACCGGGCGTAAAACTCTTACACTGATTATCAACCTTACGACCAAATACCGCACATCTCATTTTTTATAATTAAAGGACTCTTATAATTTAAAAAAGACCGACTCGTACACCAAAACCGTATGTAAACAATAGGAATATGGCCGCCTTTTCTCACTGCCTGACGTCACGAAAGACACGCCCACCTGCGCGATATTATATCTTCTGTAGTTGTATCATGGCCCGTAATGATAAATTCATCTGGAAGGAAACCTAGGAGTACATTGAGAAAAAGGTTGAATTTGGAAAACCTGAAACGAATTCAGCCAGTAAAAATATTCAATGGAAAACAAGTAACAAAATATTTATTCACAGAATAAAATTATTTTATTGGGAAATTTATTTAAACTATAATTGCTTGAATTAAAATTTATCTGGGATAAACAGGTAATATTACTATATCATAACGTTTAATTTGCCAAAATTCGCTAATGCTTCGGTCAATTAAGTGTTTTCACACAAATATTTTAAAAGAATGGGCAATTAATTTGTGTCTATTCCATTTTAGCTTTATAATATGTATAAAGATTTTCTTGGTTATATTTTTTTCGTATGGCTCTCGCAATAAAATACTAGTTGAAGTTCATTAAGTTAATACAATTTTGTTTGCTAATTTAATAATTTATTATTAGCGACGCGTCTATAGGTCGACACACCAGTCTGTGGCTATGGGAAATCGGTAAGGGGAAGGGAATCATGGGCGTGCTACACCGATATATTTTGAAAGCAATAAAAATAAGAAATTATATTTCGACATCAGAAAAAAAAATAAAACAGCCATAATGATAATGATTTTTCAGTTTTGATCACATTAATGTCAAAAACGCATAAATAATAATGCAAATATCTTAATAATATTTCTACTACAAGGCTGCAAGAGTCAGTAAAGCTTACGTGGTATATTATTCGACTATAAGAAACTGTAAACAGGCTAGAAATAATAATACCAATATTTTTCAAACTAACAGTTAATTGAAAAGGCTCCACAAGACGTATAAAAATTCCAGGTGTTGCGCACGCTCTTTATATATATTGTAAACTTTGTATAACTAAAACCAACCTTTACAAGAAGAATAAGTAAGTAATGCATGAAAGGCTCGGGGCTGAAGTGAACCAATTGCATTGATATCAAATTTGCTTATGAAGCTATTATTTCTGAATCAATTCTGGCTAATATTTTAAAAAGTAATATGAGTTGTTAAACCCACCTACAAAACTTTACCATAACCATACGTTAGCATAAAACCATAAGCATAATGTAGGTATTTGTTCAGACTACAACTACAAAAATAGTCTTTACAAGTACCGCCTAAATATATTTGTTTAATTTAGAAAATACGACCCCTAGGGACATCTTACTATATTTACATTCTTCACATTTCTTAAATTATTTATTTTAAGTTAAGTTTAAAAAATCTGAAAAACTAAGTTGTTACTCAACAGTTAGGCTCTAACAACATACTATAAGATTAACGTGGAGAACAGGCGACCGCCCTTTACCCTGCGGTCTGCTGTGCACTGAAACTATTTCAAACAGTTTTATTCTCTTTAGTCTCTTTTTATACCCGTGCTGGATAGCCTCGATATTAACGTAATAGAAGAGTCGTTCTTCATTACTCTTAGGAAACACAATATTCCTTAGTACTTTATTCTGGAAGGGCTGAATTACTCCAATGTTGTTCTTACTAGCGCACCCGCAAAGCTAATCATGCCGTCGTTCTCTAGTAAATCACTTAAACAAACAATGCAGCAAATAAAACGAATACATCATACATAATGCGCTATCCATAGCCGGGAACTAAACGAAGAAGCCACATAACCACTGCATTATAAAACTTTTATACTGGCAACCATATTTTTAATATGAGAATTAAATTATAATTTTGTCAACTGTTAAATAGATGACTTGCACGGAGAATAAAAGTTTAATAATATTATTTTTGCACCTAATAAATGTTTGAAGGACTGATATTTCACTTGGCTGTTGTCGTTACACCTTAGTAAAGCTACCTCATTATCTTTGTCTTGAAGAACATGTTTTGTTCCACGGTCAGATTTCTTTACAGTTTTAGGAGGCGCGTTGTTCCTATATATTAGATATCATATATTTTTAGGCTGAGAAGCAAAGCAAGCGAGTTGAAAAAAATATGGTAGATTGTCCAGGCATAAAGCAAATGCATAAATGTTCTGTTACACTAGTGCCCCATGTGATTCCATCTCTTTAATCACCTGCACTACGATATGGACTAAATTTTAGGAGATATCCATCTGTCGTTGTCAGACACCAAAATTTAAAACCGTATTTTATGGGCTTTCCCATTATGAATTGTTTGAAGTGGTAAGGCACATAATGTTAAAGATAATTATAATTTCAAGATTCTTTTAGTAGGCGTTGGTTTAGAAACACCATAATTGGTGTATGTGACATGAGTAGTAGTTTTGGTTAGTAGCTCTCAATAAAAACTAATGTTATTTTTCTCTGTTAACTTGTTAATATATCCGCTATAAAGTTCGGTTTGTTTTAACTAAAATCATATAAAATCAACAATAGTAGGACTCCATGACTTTGTCCAACAGAAAATGCTTTCCAAGTGGCTGAAGCAAACTCTGCGATACTTCATTGATTATCGATTTTAATATCATCGTTGAAATGTATGTATAGCAATGAATCGTTTTAAATGGATTTTGAAAGATACTGGTGGCTACTAAGTAATTATAGAGCTATAGTGAGTTTTGTTTCTCTATAATTGCTTCTGTTTAGAATTTCGGTAGGTATATTCGGAAAGTAGTAATATTGCCAATTAAGCTGGAGACAAGAAAGTTGTGTTCACCCTTTGAACTCACATATTTCTTATATTCGTCACAAATAAGTTGTATGAAAGTTTTATCTAAGAATACTTTAAAAATATCGACGGGTTAAAGATCCTTTATTTTATTTATTTACTTCTTAGCGTAAGAGTTTTTTCTCCCAAACACGTTATTTTTTTTATTTTCCCCTTTTATAAATCTCGTGTCTGCTAGTGGAACGTCGTCTTCAAGATCCGATTCTTTATTGTCCGGTAATTTTTTATAAGGTGGTTCTTTCGACGCTGCTTTGATTTTGATTCTGCAATATCCACGGCTTCATTACCCTGAATTAGTATAATATCCATAGGTGGCCTAAGAACGCCCTTTCCAACATCACGAATTGTCGGCATACATTCCATCGCTATTTGCATCATCGTTATCGCTATCTGACCCATCATTGGTCGAAGTCAGAAGAAACTGAATTTCTGAAGACTTTTTATCTCTTCTAATCATATAAGTTTTGCCTGAGAAAAAACTATTCGGGTAATTGGTTAACGTATTGCTACAATTAGCGAATAATCAGTGAAACGTCTAATTCGCAAGTTTTTCCTTATTTGAAGTATTGCAATAAACTCTCTTGCTGCTGCTCTCGGCAAACAAATTAATAGTATGAGTCAAAAGAAGTCTTATGGTGTCTTCATCTTTGCCATCGTAAAACTGATTAACTTCTTCTGGTCTCTAGAATTCTTCCATATTTTCACACTATTAAGTAATCACCAAATTGCTCTGATTTACTATTAAATATATTACTCTTAATAAGTTCATATTTTCCTTTCTTTCATCAGTAAAAGCAACATTATCTTCATCACATTCTGCAATCTCTTGCAATTCTTCTCCGCTAATGAGTTTTCTTGTCAATTTGTTATTCCTGAAACAATAAAAAATGTATAAAAATTCCTAAGACTTAAAAACGGACCTCAGAAAAGTAACAACCATAAAAATGCCACTTATTCAATCTGATTTCCTATTAACTTAAGTTGTTATGCATTGAAGCTAAAACATTCGCTTATTATTTCATATAATATACATAAGTAACCTAATGATTTGGCAAAAGAGACCTCTGTTAGATATGTACACAGGGTGTCTAGTATTCGACACTTTTAAAGGGTATCTCAGTTATAAGTACAGACAGAATGATGTGATTTTCGCACTTTTTTGTGAAACAAACGATGCCGCCAAGGGATGTATCATCGCCCTCTCGGTTTTTGAGATACAGGGCAAAATAGGAAATTATGCATTTTCAGGCACCTCTTGTATTTCAGTTATCTTATACCTTATCAAAAATATAAGAAGGGTGTGTTACAGTTTTCTACGTAAAATTCAGTACCATAATTATTTTTTTTCAGCTATCCCCATTTTTGAGAAATATACCAAAGTTGCGTTTTCTTAATGGAATATTTATTTACAATAGTTGGCACTTTATTTTAACAGGAAGATTAAAAGTTATATTTCTTAAAAATCAATCTTTAAATTGGCAGTAGGCCTTTGATTTTGTTTCAATAAAAATAAATTCTTGATGATACAATACATCATGAATATTACCTGATAGTTTCATTTCAATTTTTTAAGTTTTCTAAGGCAATAGTAAAAAGTTATTTTTTTCTTATTGATATCTATGTTAATGGAATAAACGAAAACATCTACTAGTAGGCCGTGACTTATCCAGGCTACAAAACAAAAGTTTCATAATGTCGTTTAGCCCTTGTCAGAATTTTATTCAGGTATTATATTTTGAAAAGTTACTGATAATTTGTTTATTAAGTGTTATTGTTCAATTTTAAAGATGGTCCAAAAGTATGAGAATTACGAAAAATATGATATGCTGGTATGCTTTATACAAGACAATGAAAACCTCCATGAAGCTGCCGATTTATATTTCAATATCAATCAATCGTGATCTAAAATTTCTGCAACGACCATGTTTAGAGTTATACGGAGTGTTTGTATAAGTAGCATCTTATAAGTATTTTTATTTTATGGATATCCTGAAAAAAAGCAGCCATTTCCAGATATATCTTATTCAACCGTCACTCCTTCAACTTCCTGCAGAAAAACAAAACAAAGGAAATTGGTATATTTAAAAGTCGTTCACCAAAACATTTATGAAAATATGAATATCATCCCTACAAATTTAAAATTTGCAAAATTTACATCCTGGAGATTCAGATCGGCGATTAATCCTCTGTTGTTGGTATACAAAACAAATCCGGGACAATGCCAACTTTGGAAGATTGGTAATCTGGTCCGATGAGAGTCATATTTCTAGTGCTGGAATTTTTAAACGGCATAATACAAGACATTGGTCTGGAGAAAATCAATATGTTATTTTCGAAAGGGAGCAGCAAGGGCGCTTTGGATTTGGTATTTCTTGCTTCATATTAGGTAATCAAATAACTTACCGGATTCATGAGGGAGGTCTTACAGCAAATAGATATCTGGAAATCTTGGAATATGGTATACCAGACTTTTTAGAAATCGTTCCCTTTGCCCAGCTAAATATTATACATTCCCAGCAAGACGGTGCGCTGAGTCTTAACCCTCACGTAATAAGGCCTTTTCTAGAAAATACCTTTTCACAAAGATGGATAGGCACAAATGGAGCTGTAAGATGGTCACCGCAATCGCCCGATCTATCGGTTTTCGACTTCTTTGTGTGGGGGTTTTTGCAGAGCAAGATATACAAGACCGGGACAGAACTGTAGAGGAACTTCGGCAGGCTGCCCATTTAGCATTTCAATTTCTACAAAATCATACACTAATACTTTTCAACTCCTTGAGACGAATTACAGAAATGTGCCAGCTTTGTATTAGGAATTAATAATAATATGTATTTTATACCACTATTTTATTGTTCTAATGAAACAAAATCCAAGGTCTACTGCCCATTTGAAGTTTGTTACTTTATAAAATATAAATTTTAAACTTCCGGTTAAAACAAAGTGCCAAGTATTATTAATAAATTCCATTAAAAAAAAAACACACAACTTATTCCTCAAAAATTCCATTCGAGTTTATAGAAGGTTTAAAAAGCATAGGAAACTGATAAAAAAATCAGACCATATATCAATAAAAATTAAAATTATTCAATGCCATCTACCAAGAATGGTAAAAAATTGCACCTACCAAGGGTACTACGCGCGAGCCTTCACCGGCTAATGGATATATCTGTAACACCCATAGCTGGTACTATCTAATAGAGTATAGTTGGGCGAATGCGCTGGGAATGAAGAATAGAAATAAATATTTAATAAAAGTGGAATTTAAAAATAAAAATGCTACAAATTGTCATGTAAATTTGTAACTAAAATATTTTTCTACTCCGTTTAGTTTCCAGATATTTTAAAGTCAATGGGGTCATTTAGCACTTTTCTTTTACTACATTTTCTGAAATAGTTTGTAATTTTCGTGTTAAGTGCAAGAAATTTTAATTTTCTGACGCCTCTAAAGCCTTTAATAGTCTATTATTACATACCAAGAGTGGTAAGAAGCCTATTACAAACGATTTCGAAAATTACGGTACGCAAGAAACGTAATTCGAAAGAGAGGCTTACCACTCGAGTTATGTACTATACTTTTTCTACGATTTCATATTTTTTTTTATACTTTGCTAATATAGCCAAAAATAATATCTAAATTAAAAATGTTGACGTTTAAAATTACCTTTTTTACGTTGTCAAGGCGACGTGATGCATTGCAAAGTCAACTTTGCAAAAAATCTATTGAAAATTTTCGCGATTTTGACAGCTCACGGCCAATGTGGTTGTAGAACTGTTACGTAATATATTACGTAACTGTTCTTTTGCACAGCTTAGTAGAGAGATATAGGATTAAAAAAAAATAATTTACGAACATCGACTCACGGAAGCCGCTGCGTGACGTCATTATCTCCTACAGCAAGTCTAGTTACGCTCATTACCGCCGTTGCTTGCTGTTTACGACTAGAAAGACGAATGGCCATCTACATCGCCCTATGTCCGTTGTTGAGTAGCGGAGTAGACATCGACAGAAGAGAAAATAATATTTTTTAATAATTTATGTTTCTATTTTCTTATATGATTTCTTATATGATTATAGAGAAAGTATAGTCTAGAACAAGTATGAAATGGCATTTCCTGCTTGTTACTATTAAAAGTAGTAATAATAAGCTTCTACTTTAATGTATTTTTTTTTGTTTTATGTATAATATGCACAGAAAAGCCGTTACGCAAGTTCAAAGCGGACGATCTGTGGGGGATAATAACTGATGATTTTGATCTAGTTTATTTTGAAAACTACTTATTGGATTGACATCAACTTTTCAAAGCTAACCATACCTTATAACTGCTTCATAAAAATCAGGTCAAGGGTGTAATTGAGGTTTGACCAAATGACCCCGTTTTAGTGCTTTATTTTTAAATTTTAAAACATTATGTGTTATTCTTTTTTAAGTTATTATTATAAACTATAAGATTTGCTAAATATACTAAGATTCTTTCCACTACGTCATTTAAAAAAAAAATACCCTTTTGGGTAGCAGCAACGGCTTCATCGTCATAAATTACCTAATTTAAAGAGACAAATACCCAGTAACAATAAATCGACCCATACGATATTTATAGATATAAGGCAGCCCCGCTCCTATATCCATCGATATGTATTCTTAGGTAATGGGATAACGTATATCTCACATCTGTTAAACGTCAAAAGCAGGAACTTTAAAAGCATCTTTTATCCGAGCCGATTTTTCCAATATCAGTTCTTTCTAAACATCCATTTAGTTATCTGAAACGTTTTCAGAAAACATTTTTCCTTCGATTGTGTAGTGTAAAATGCGGGTCCCTCGCATGTGCGTCCCAAATCGAGAAATCCTCTTTATGCGATTCCGATAAACGGCCAAATTTATTACAAATAAAGCCTTATTTGCCTTTTGTGTATACTGAAGTAATAAATCTTTTCCGCATGGGAAGGTAAATTTGGCAATGGAAATTTTAATTTTGGTTTTTATTTGAAATATTCCTCTTGAGACTCTTATTTTTAAACGGTGAAAATTTAAACAAGGGAAAAATTATAGAAAGCAGGTTCACAAAGGAGTTACAAATTTATAACCGGTTATAGTTATTAATTCGGGGGTTGAACTGGTAGATGCATGATGTTCTGGATTAAAGCTAAAAGGCTTTTCACTATCCAACAAATAATTGTTTTATAATTATTTTAATATTTGCAACTGTTTTTTGATACTTTATAACTACTTACAAAATGCTAACTGGTTATTAGGTCACAATAATCACAATTCTCTCATGGACAGCTAAACTCTTTTATAATTGGGAAAGGGGAAAAAAAGGCAAAAAGTCTTTCTCCACTAATTTAACAGTGAGCTATTAAAAGCTCAATTTTAAAATTAAATTGTCTCTACATGTTTCAAAGGTAGTAACCTTCATCTTCAGGAGACCAAAGTAGTGCTGCAGTTATTATTAGCAGTAGAGAGAAAACTGTTGGTGGAAAATGACGTTGATGGAGCTTTTTTTATTTAAATATATTTTGACAAGATATTAATAATTGAATGTAATCAGCATGCTAAAATTGGAATTGAAAGTGGAATGTTATATTTAAATCAAAGTTTATGAAAAGACACTGTCAATCTGTGGTCGAATTTAAAAAGGGAAAATATTCATTATTTGAAAATCATACGTCAGGATATATAAAAAGGATCTTTTGGACATTCTAGATCTTGTTAGAGAAAGATTTTTGTTTGTGATTTGTTTTATGAGAAATTATAATGTTGAAATTTCATTTGTAAAATTAGTTATTGGAGACCTAAGGTCCCGTCACCTTGCGTTATGTTCGTCCCATTATGTAGGGAAAACAATAGAGTTTTATTTAAAATAAAATTATTAAAAAATTAAAAAACAAAAAACAGATCTTATATTTTATATACCCTTAAAGATTAAAATAGGGAGACGAACACAGTTAAAATGAAATGAAAATGAACATTTGGACCAAATTAATAGAAATATTAAATCTGTTAAATGTGAATATTTTTAAAACTGTTGGGTTAAGAAAAAGCGTAAAGAAGTTTGTCCCTTTTTATTTCGTTAGATCCAATCCTTGAATGCGTTTCGCCGTATTACGGCTCATCGGCAAGGGTATAGGATCGTGCAACATCTCGAATATGTATCTTAACATTTTGTGTTGAAATGCACTGTGAGGTCCCTTTCCCTTTCGCCAGACACTATAACCTCGGAATTATTAAAAAAATATATATTTCCTTACTATTTACATATTTATTTAATTTTTAACTTCTCAAAGTAATATTTTTTTCCATTCTTCCTGTTTATCTGGAACGAAAACAGAGTCTCAAATGGATGGCTGTGTAACTTGATTAAATTATTAATAAATTTATTGGAATTAACTGATGATGAAGATTTTGTTCCAGTAGTAGATATTTTATGAAACGTAAGAAGACAGGTTCAGATATACAGATCAAGACAAGATTATTGTTTAGTATGGTATCAGAGGATTTTAGGAAACGCTTCAGATCATCTTAAGCATAAGCTTGTTTCGTAATTATTGAAATATCTCATGAAATAATTTCACCTGCGGAACAGTATATTATTTTACTCGCTGGAATATCCTGATATTTATATATAACTAATAAATCTGTATTTCATATCAAAATATATTTTCTATATAATATATCCATAATCCAATATCATTTGTACTGGCTAATAATTAATTAAACTAACCGAATTTAAAAACCAAAAATCGGGAATTGACATCTGAAATCTGATTTTATTTACAGTCTGACGCACGAGTATACAGCTACGAAAGGAATTTGAGGAATGTGACCCAAGAGTAAACATTGCTGCCATAATACTCTGTACAAATTTTCATAAAATATTAATGTGTATGTAATTCAAATATATTACATAAAGCTATTAGACGTATGCTTATCCCTGTATAGTGTATACACTCTGTATCTTATATCCCGTTTACTTTTTAGAAATATTAATTAATAATTTATCTTGGTAAATTTGGCAACCCACGTCTAATACAGCGCGATTTTCTGGGCCACAAATAATTACCTGGGCCTTGAAACTAGTTTTATCCTTTTCTACCATATACATATTGAATTTGTGGGTAGGTGCTTGTCCTCATGACAGCTTCAGGAATTTACAGGCATTGGAGTTTAGAATTATATTATTTAATTTATAACTAATAATTATTATATTTAAACGTATGTAGCTAAAAGGTAAAATTATCCATAGTAATTAAGCTAGGGAAGTAATTGCCAATGTTGATTAATGAATAATGATGTTTTTTTTTTAAATTTTACTAACACAGACAGTTTAATTTGGAAAGATCCTAAGTACAAAATAACCCAGACAGTGTGGATACATATTACCTTGGATGACCCGATTACTACCTGGTTACGAAAAACCCACAACCATGGTTCTTTAATTTGTTAAAATCAGCTATAAAGCCGATTGAAACCAATTAGTATTACTTTTGATGACCTAACTGAAGCGTATGATGGATGGGCTTTCACC
This sequence comes from Polydrusus tereticollis, assembly GCA_963920685.1. Taxonomy (NCBI): domain Eukaryota; kingdom Metazoa; phylum Arthropoda; class Insecta; order Coleoptera; family Curculionidae; genus Polydrusus; species Polydrusus tereticollis. The sequence continues at coordinate 127,157,352 of OY987327.1, forward strand.
GATCAAGAAGGAAACATTTGCCAATTTATTACATATAGGGGACTAAATTCCACTAAAATATGTAAATTTGTATACAAATCCTAAGAGTGAATAATTAGGACGTATATAAAAATTTTATAACAAGACACTATTTAAAAAACAAGTCACTTAGTTTTAGTTGTACTTTATTATTTACAACGTTATAACTGCCATATTTCGACAAAACAACGTTTTAATTGACCTGATTATTATACGTTATTTTATCAAAATGCAGCACTATTAGCTCATAAATGGCTATTCTACTCAAAGGATATTAAAGTTAAAGACACTTTATTAGTCAAAGCAATCAATAGATAATATAACGTTTTTTTTTATTTTCCCCACAAAAAATAGCACTTACACCGTTGTTCCAGCATAGGATTGAATTATTGTGAAATCGGTAAATGCACCTGACAAAGTATGTTATGCAGAAAGAAGACTAGGATATTTAGTTTTAAAACTATTCTTAATGATTTGATAATTTGATTTATGTGTTATAAAAAACGCACGTAAATATATCTATGAAAATCTTTTAACCACATTTAAGCATTAAACGTGTTAATTATTATTTTATTTTTATATAATTGCAGTGTGACAAATGTGGTCAAAACTTGCCACCCTGTGGCTCGTTTAAACAAAGAAGCAACATTGTATAATTAGTAAATCAGTAGGTATTTATTTTTATATTTCATGCAATTTAAGACTAAAATAATTAAAAAAAAAACGAAACTATTACGCACGCCTACACTGCCACCATCGCGTTATAGCCCATGCATTTTATCGCCCTGCCCCCTCAGGCGTTGTAGTTCTAGAACAATAAAGCCAACTATATATTTTTAGTCTTGAACTGTGTTTGTACAGCAGGGCCTAAGAATAATTATTACAATCCAAAAGCAGCATAACGAGAGCTTAGAAGAGAAAATCTACAAATAATATGCACGTTCCTTGTTTCCTTGTAGAAGAACACTTGTTGTCCTTCTGTTAACTTGTAATTATTCTTAATGCATTAAATTAATTTTTTTAAATTTAATACATCAACATCAAAAGTTTTTCTCTTTCCGATTATGACATTTTAACCAATGGAAGTTGATTGTTGTCATTTAATAGAAAACGTCACAATTAAAGCCGGTAAAGCGCAGGTAAATTTTACAAGATGCATATCAAATTATTTGAAAATATTTTCCCTTTTCCATGTAAATATTATGAAAATGTCGGGTTCTAAACCTTTACATCTACACTAACACTTCCCAATTATTTTAAAGTATATCCAGTTTAAAAGAGTTCCAGACTGTACTATTTTTCATAATAATTGTCAAAAACTTATTTATTTGTTTGTACAAACAATAGGTCACATGCTGTAGAGCAATTATTAAAATAGGTTGTTAGCTGTAAAATAAATTACCATGGTCGTTCACCTATAGAAAAGGAATAAAAGATTCTTAGGATAGCTTTAAAGAGGGAAAATATGCTGTGAAAGTTGTTATGGAATTAAGGAGTTATTTCTTGAACGTCATATTAATATAAATAAAATTTCTCTTGCGATTAGAATTGTTTTATACCGAAAACTGATTTCGTTTTAAAACTGAATCCTTACTCCAACTTCGAATAGCGAGCAATTTGAAACACGTTGATGATTATTCTCGATGCCTTTAGCGTCTACTAAATTTTTATTTCGTTTTTTTGGTTCAGTGCCAATTGTAGAAAAAAAAAAGACATTGTTTATATTTTAAAATAAATGTGTGTAAATAAACGACGTTTTATTTTTAAATACAGGGTGTCAATTTGAACACATACAGCATGCAATATTTCTTCTGCTGAAAACTTGGTTAAATATTTCAATTTAGATCTGTATGGAGAAAAATTTTGAAGTATTTGTTGCTGTATTAAATTCAACCACCTGACCCACAGAACGGTTACCCCTAAAATCCCAAATGGCAACTCCCACTTATTTGGTCGTTTCTGAATTCCTTATGTGATTTTATACAAGCATCATCTTTTTTTATTTTTTGTCAAACAACTAATCTGTCCGCGCATTTTGATGAAATACTCAAAATGTGACTTTTAAGGGGTTTGCATCCCCTATGTCGGCACAACTACTTATTTTAAAATATTAAGTGGAACAGTCGGTTTGGCATCCGTTTGCTTATTTCTTATTGTATTTAGCAGCGATAAGAATTAATTTATATTTTTTGTCGCAAACTGTCAATTTATGCATTTGATGAATTGGTTTGATTAGTGAAAATAAATTCTAGCAGCTTCTTACAATACAAACTATTGCTGAACGTATTAAAATATTTTTTATTTATGGAACCGATAATCGTTGGCTGGACAGCGACTGTATTCAATGACCAGGAGAAAATGTTCGACACAAGTTCCGAGAGCTAGTAGCAAAGTTTGAAGAAACCGGATCTGTTTCCAATAGAACAAGGAGTAACCAAGATTGCTCGATGAAACCAGTCAGATTGAAGTTGTTCTCCAGTTTGCAGTGGCCCCGACTATGTTGCTTCGAGCAGCTAAAACGGTAACCATCCAAGCTACAAATTACTTAAGAATTATGTAATGAAAATTGGGGCAGATAAATTGAGTTTTGTGAAATTAATGGTAACAGGATTATTGCTTAGTCTCAGTAAAAAGCATTTGCTTCAGTGATGAATGTGCCTTCTACCTAAATGGCAAGGTTCACAAACAAAACCTCCGAAACTAGAGCGAGGTCAATTCTCACATTTCTAGAAAGGGGCAATCACAATATCCTCAACAATTAAATGTTTGGTGAGGTATATTAGGCGATATCATCATTGGTCCTCTCTTCGCACCCGGTAATTTAACTGGTGAAATTTATGCGCAAATATTAGCTACGACTGCTGAGACCTTTATAATTGATAGTATAGAAAGTCAAAGGAACCTTAATGAAGATCTTGCTTTAGATCAACATCTACTACATTTCTAGCAAGACGGAGCACTTACCAAGTACATTCGTCGAGTACGGAAGTGGTTTGATAATCATTATCCATATCAGTAGATTGGTGAATGATCGCTTAGGTCACCAGATTTGACATTACTCGATTTCCTTTTGTTGGATTCCTAGAAATCCATTGTATTCAAAACACAACCAGGTTCAATTGAACAACTCTAGCAAAGGACTATCCAAGAACGTAGGGCTATTTCATTTGACACACTACAAAGGGTCCGCGAATAGCTTGAATATCGGCAGTACTTGTGATTACAAAACAAAAGTATCTATTTTGAACCATTCATAAAGTAAAAAACAAGGGTAAGGATTCTAAAATTTAACTTCTTTTATTATCATATTTTTGAGGATGTGGTTGTGACCGCTAAGGGGATGATGTAACCTTCTTAAGTTACGGTATTTCAATTTACTATAGTTCCACTTTTGAGCGTTTCGTGAAAAGGACTTCAACTATTTGACAAAAAAGTTAAGAAAAAGCTGATACTATAGTCTAAAATTACATAAGAAATTTACAAATCACCAAATAAGTGGGAGTTGCCATATTTTAACACTTTAGGGTCAAGGGGTTTAATTTAATACAACAACAAATATCTCTACAGTTGTCCTCCATCAGATCTAAAAAAGACGTGATTCACCAAATTTTCAGTGTGTCATCAGACGAAGAGATATTGCATGCTGTTCATTTTCAGATTAACACTCTGTATATTATATAGGTACACTATTTAGTTAATACCACCTAACAGTCTACTAAATATTCATATGGGATTAACTGAGTCACTGGAACTAGAAAGAAAATAAAAGTGCAAATTAACTTCAACTCCAATAAATAATTGTTTGTTGTTGTGTTGCTACATTACTTGTAGTAAACCAGTCATCATCTCTACTCTTTTGAGAAACCTGTTTTTGTGTAATAGTTTTCCTTTATTCATGCTGAATGAAGTAAAATTAACCCAGATAATCCGGTTCTATCCTATATCCATTTTTCTCAGAGTTGTAGATTTCTTTTAAAATTTTAGGCTTATTTTATATTACATGCCATATAGTATAAATTCGACTATTTTTAATATTACAGGGCATCACAAGGTTTTTGCTGGTACCTATAAATGTTTACCGGATGCACCACCTCACAATTAATTTCATATTACTTAGTTATTGCCAAGATTTATTATTTCACGTCGAAGTTTAGATACTTCCTCGCAAAAATGTCTTTTTAGAGAAACAGAAAACGGGACGCACTGGAATCTCCGACGACAAGCAAATTGCTATTTTGGTTTCAATGCAAGACATACTACCTTATTTTAGCACAACAGAATAATAATTTTAAAAATATTTATAATTTGACAAGTGGACAAATTAAAAAAAAAAAAAGAAAAGTTCTATGCATGTGAATGTTGGAACTACAAGAACCTACTGAATATTACCCAAATAGAAGAAATACATCTATTATAATTTCAGACAAACTACAGTATGGTAAAATTATGATAGAAAACTACTATGAACTGAAGTCCGTACGAAACATCATTTTTTCAGATAAAGTTACTCTTTTCCTCGTGGCATGGTAAATCGACAAAATTATCAATACTGGTCCAGTGAGAGCCCACAATAAGAAATTCATACTCAGAGATCGCAAAATGTTCAGTCAATTAGGGTGAAGATAATTAAGGTTCTCGTTGTCGGTAAATACTCTTTAAAGAAAATTTAGCCGGCCCATCCAAGATATTTACAATTTTGGAACAAGACCTTATTCTTGCACCTTATATTTTGATCGAAACACACCTGATTTACCAGTCTTTGAAGATGAAGCACCACCGCACTATTCAGCTAACGTTCGTCAATATGTCGATGAAATATTTCCTCATCGCTGGATTGGTCGACGTGGTTAAATAGAATGACCAGCGAGGTAACCCAATTTAACCCCGCTAGACTTTCTTGTTGCAAAATTTTTGATTACTACATTTTAATAGAAAACGAATCTTCTGTGCCATGCGTAATTTTCAAATCTATTTTTCTAGAAGCGAACTAAACAAAAAATATCTTATTAATGTTCAGTTACAAAAAATAAAAGTAATGGCTAATTATTTATTCCCTCTGTCTTTCAAAACGTTACGCACCTGACTAAAGTTTAATAATTTTGGCTTTATTAATGGATTAACCTAATCTAACCTGAACTAACCTAGAACACAAACTTAATATAAGTTTGTGTGTATTTGTTAAGCTATAAATTATTAAGTAAGTTTTTAACCGAATCTAAGATATTGATAATGTGTGGAGAATAATTTGTTGTGCCATTAAGTACTATATTACAAAGCTGGGGCATAATGGTAGTATTTTATAAACGTTTATTTTGCTTTTAATAAATTGTTTGCAGTAAATTTTTAAAATTCTTAGAACAAGGAAATGTAATGGTTGAGAAATTGTACTTGGCAATTTTTCAACTAAATTGTAGCCGTTTTGTTTTGTAAAATTTATTATAAAAGCAGGTTTGCTATACATAGATATAGAAAAATGTCCCATAAATAATTTTTAAGGTTTTAGCGAGTAGCCGAAAGAAAATACTGAAAATCAATTTTATGTTGTAGATAGAGAGCGGTTTGAAAAATTTAACCTAAAGGCAAAGTAGATGTGTATGTTTTGAAATCTTGAGGGCATTCTGGATTGCTAGGAGTTTTTATTTCATTTTTTTTTAAATAAGAGCAGAGGAAGAGAAGATACAAAAATATTAAAAAATATGTATCCAATTAATTTGTCAAACAAATTTGTCACTTTGTGGCGTAAAAAATGTTTTTCTTTTCTGTTTCACTTATAAGAGCAATAGACACTTACTAGTCAATTAGGTTAAAACATATACAAGGTGGTCCTGGATAACACATATGAACTTTGTACCTTTTCAACATAAAGCCATACAAAAAAAAATGTTGTTACCAAAAAATTTACGATTTGTGATTAGATAATTTAGTTCTAGTATACAAAGAGGTCAAGATATTTTAAAAAATAATATTTTTCTCATGTTTTATATTATTTTTGTAGAAGATAAATTCTAAGGATTACTTCAACGCGGCGACTTAATTACAATGTGTTTATACAACACGATAGCCGCCAACATAAGTTTTATGACTTTCCCTAAACTTTGACGCAGTAATATTTTTTTAATTATCTTCAAAAAACGAAAAGCAGAGGACACTTAGGAAAAATTTATATTTTTTGACCTCCGTCCATACAAAAACTAAATATTTCAATTTTTAATCGTGTTTCTTTTTATAAGCATACATGTTTTCAGAGAATGACTTTTTGTCTAAAAATTAAAAATAAGCATCTGTGGTATACGTACCTAATTTCAACCAGAGACACCCTGTTCTATATACATAAAAACAGCTTTTTCCTCGGTTTCTAATTAAAGAGGAATTTAAAAAGAAAAACGCCGTCCATTACCGCTTTTATAGTTACCGGAAATATCGAGTTCTAAATAGAAACAGACCGTAAACAATAGTTTTGCCAAAAATCATGTTTTAATCGTAGCCGGTGCCGGCGCCGGCATGTAGAATTGTTAAATACTTTACCAAAAAGAAAAATGGCATATAAATACACACTGAAGTTACATAATATGTGCTAAAGTTATGAGTGATTTTAGCGAGGATTTTAGCTTGTCATGAAGATATTCAATAACATAATTCAAGAAGATTTTCGCAAGTGATAAAGATAATTTAAACTTAACCGCTATTAATATACCCCTCCTTTTCTAGGGTTCTTCGAATTTCCGAATATGCTTGATTGCCTCCGCTTTCCCGTAACTCTTTGAATGCAGTTCTTATAGGTTTGTTAGGCATTTTTTCTTAATAAAGAAGAATGTTTAACTCACTCTATTTATCTCTATTTACTTGTTTTTTCTTTCTATGTAAATTTAATGTCTCTTGTAACTTAGCGAACACTCTTCTAAGGGGCTATCTACAAGGAACTTGCATACGCGGTTACTCTCTTCTAAGAGCATGTACACTGCAACCTACGGCGGTGCATGTGTTGACTCCATCAATTCAAGACTCATGGTGCACAGTGTGTGGACTGGATTCGAACGATTTGCATCAGTTGCAGCAAGCTGTGCCACGGCATCTAGAGGCTTCTACTGGATGGTGATCAGAGATGTAGAGTTGGTGAAGCAGATGCAGGTTTCAGCGTGTGTGAGCTTGATTCGATTCATGATAAATGTAATTCAGTTTTCACCTTTATAGACCATTTATCTATGGTTCAGTTTAAGTTCATACCTCCTACCAATTATTATTATGACCGTGGGCAATACAAATTTCAATTCTTCAGAAAGAAAACCTTGTCACAAAGAAACATCTACTTGGATTGCAGATTATTTGAAGATTCTTGGGAATTAATGCGTACTCTGCCACATGCTTTCTGTGTGTGCAGACAGAGCTATGCTGATGCCAGGTTTATGATGAGATGTATTGGCCGCTTTAAATCTCATAGTGCAGCTTTGGAATTACAATTATTATTCTTAATGTACTAAATTAATCTGTTTTTCTCTTCCTGAACATTGAATCTTAACTAACGCGAGTGAATTGTCATGGTCATATTAAATTAATGGAAATACTTCCCTTATAAATGTAAATATTTGATAACCGATAAATTGGATTAAATATTGAGAAAATATAACTTTATGCGATACTCTATACAGTGCGTGCCTAAAGTAAGTAAAAAATTCATTATTTAACAATTCAAAAATAGTTAAAATAATTTTTAATTGCCCGATACAGGATAACTCATGTAGTAGATATGACATCATCGACAATTATTTTAAACTGATTTATTTGTATACTATGTATTTTAATTTGAAGAAACAGTCCATGCTTAACTCCGTCACCAAAAGTATATAATAGCTTTCTTAACTGAGGTATATATAGATTTCAACTAAGGTATATATATAATTATTCTCTTCTACTAACACTAAAATATTACATATTTAATTCGTTGGAGATCTTTTTATAAAAGTATTGCCGGTTAACTTATGCAACCCGGTAATATACCGACACCGATAAAAGAGGCAAATTTGGCAACCTTGTAAGAGACTGTTACCGATAGAAATAGACGATTTTGTATTCTGTCAGATTTACCGTCGTGTCACTCGTGTCATCCGTGTTGCCGTATTGACAGATTTGTCGCGGAATTTCTTCATTTAAGACGGCTAGTCAAGGCTCAATATCAATAACATGTCAAAGAAATGGTGAATGCTAGAATCGCGTGTTACTTAACTTTAGTACACAGAAAGATTTTCATTATTCACCTAGGTGATTATTTATTATCGTTATTTCCCTGGGTAGAGAAATTTCACTTCTCATTAGAGAAATGGAGTAAATAATGGCGATTTTTTAAGTGTAGTAGGAAAACAAATTATATTCAGCAACAAGTTAACGACCATGTTGCGTGTATAAACTAAAATTTGGATCAGCCGGGATTTGACGATAATTCGATAATACTATTAATTTGTAAGTGTACCTCAATTTCGATTAACAGAAAACTAAAGGTATTAGTACCGCCTTTATTATAATCAGTGCATCTGAAAGTCAAAAACGAAAAAAATTAATTGAAGTTCAACTTCGTTCAATATTTTGCTACCAGATACCGTAGCGATGTTTTAAAGTCGATTGTGATAGACGATTAGCCCTTGTGTAGTGCATTACAGTATCTGTTATGTCAAGGCAAATTTTCATCCATTATTGTTATAAGATATAGAATTTTAGGTTCAAGTAGGTACAAGTTAAATTATAGTATTACGTAGGAACTAACCAAATTATTGCTATATTTATTTAAGATTGTTATTATGTCAACTAGGTTATTATGTAAACTATAATGGTAAATGTTTATATACATTTTGGTTTATTTAAATACTTAACATGATTAATGAGAGAATATACAAGACTAATATCATAGAAACAAGTTGCGTTTTTATTGAGAACCAACAAAATATGTTAGTGTCGCTAAGGGTTGCATGATAAGAGTAAAATTTGTTAGTGATGGGTGATTGTGTACGAAGTAAGCATCCCCATGCTGACCATGACCAACACCAACCAGGTAAAGGATTAATAGACCTCCTCTACTATCAGGTATCAACCAGAAGCGACGACAAAGCCAGTATATACGCAAGCAGATCATGGCGTCACGGGCAGTCCCGCGGTTCAGCAGCCCCGCAACCTGTAAACAGTGCGCGGTCCAACAGCCCCGCAGCTGCATAGCCCCGCATTTGCATAGTTCACAATTATTGTGTAGCCACGGGCATACAGTCCCGCAGTCACCGGGCTCCGTGAACATGAGTAATGTAATTTTTAGTAGTTAATAATTATTTATAAGGTATTTGATTTTTCTAAATAATGATCATTAAATGCAGAAATCAATGCTTATTGAAGGTTCGGTAGAGTTGTACGATATTATATTAAAATTTTATGATAGAGTGCGTAAAGAATTGCAAGATCGATGTGAAGATTAAACTAGGAAAAAATTCTATTGCTAGAAGTGGGAAAAAAGTAAATTTAACCAATAGAAAATAGAGGTTGGCGGCAACCGAAATGAATTAAAACGTAACAAAATAGTATATTAAAGTACAAGTTTTACCAAGCTCATTTTAGCGCACGCGTCCATGTTACAAAACGAGCCGCTTGCAGCGCGTTTCATAACGAACAAGTGCGCTAATAGCTTTATAAATAGTGTGCTTATACTATTTTTTCTTTTTTGGCATATTTTCCAATAAATAAATCCATATTTAAAAAAAAAATAAAACATACAAATTTTCAAAATTTTTAAGCCTAAATTTTATGTTGGTAATACAATCAAATTACTTATCATTTTAGCCTTGAAATTAACAAATAATTTTATTTCCCTGTGAGCCATTTTGTCACGAACTCCCCAAAGTTAAGGGAATTACGATAAATTTTATAGTTCTATATTTTATAATATAGTAAATTTGAAAGATTATTTGATATTTTTTTAACTCATCTCCATTTCATAGAATTAATGCAACCAAACATACATGACAGTAAAATAAAACATTTGTGAACATCATTACCAACCTTAGAAAAGTAAAGAAAACTGTTTCATAAAAAGTTCATTACGATACTGGAAACGATATCGAAACAGTTTTTTTATGAAACCAAATTAGAAAAACAATTTTAAAGCACGATATATATGCGAGATGTTGCACGTGGCCACATCTCGTGGCAATCCAGCTATTCACTCAACTAGACCAACGAGGACCTAGAGAAGACCAAACGCTAGAATAGAACCCGCATAAGCAGGTATGTAATGTCAGGTGGCGCTAAAAGTCAATTGCCGGTTTCTGCGAACTGAAAACGCGATATAAAAGAAAGAAGTTGAAAGTAAACTTCTTCAATGGATGACACTAATAGATGATATAGAATTGTTTAGCGAACTGTTGACAAAGACGATGAAGAATTCTTATTTACATATGTTTTAGAAGTTACATTAAGCCAAGGCGCGAAGTTACGACTAGATAGCACGTACGATTTTTTTTTATGATAAGGCACAGCACTGCAGCATAAATCCTATATTGCGCTCTGGGAGCGGTGCGTGTGCGCAGGAAACGATTCACGTTGGTCTTGAATCTTTGGAGATTATACTCGTTTGGAAACACGATCTCAGGGAGGTCGTTCCAGAGTGATGACGTTTTCCAGATAAAAGAATTTTGAAGCAATGTCGTTCGAGGGACACTAAGCTGAACCACGTACTGGTGGTATCAAGCGGGCAACCTTAGTGTAGCACTCGCCATGAAAATATTTGTAAAATATACTCAAGTCGCCAACCCGCCTTCGATGTTTAAGGCTTTCCAGGTTGTGTCAGATTATGGTCACCGATCAAGCGAATGGCTCTTCTTTGAATGGAATCTAGCAATCTTAGGGTATGTTTAGGAGCAGAGCATGAAATATGCGAACAGTACTCCAGCGATGGTCGAATTTGGGCTTTATAGAGCAACAAAAGTTGTTGGGGTGTATAGAGGTTATTAGTTCAGAAAAGTACTCCAAGCTTCTGCGAGGCTGCCTTAGCAATGGCCGCAACTTGACTATGCCAAGATATATGACTCTCCAAATTAACGCCCAATAAATGAATTGATGAAGCCAAGGGAATTGAGTGTCCCGCCATAACTATATCCGGTTCTTCAACATTAACTTTTTTAGAAAAGACTACCGCCTGGGTCTTTTTAGCGTTAAATTCTACTTGGTTACTGTCACCCCAAGACAGACATTCTTCCAGGTCTTTGTTGAGATATGAGACCTCTTGCTGCCTATAGAGATGTGCATTTGCAGCCGATGTCCGAGCATCCAAAGTAAAAGACGAAACAAGTGTGCTGTCATCGGCGAAGCTATATATAGGATGTTTAGTTTTTTCCAAAAGATCGTTAATATATAGTAAGAAGAGGGTGGGCAACAATATAGAACCTTGGGGGACTCCGGCGTTGATGTTAAACGTGTCTGAAAGAAATCCGTCCATCGCCACTCGCAGAGAACGTTCATTAGGAAAGCACGGCAGCCATGAACAAAATTGAACCCGCATTCCGTATGCTCTCACTTGAGTTAGGAGCCCCTCATGCCATACTCGGTCAAAAGCTTTGGAAATGTCCAGTGCTACCGCCCGGGACTCCCCATGATGATATTGCGTTGTTCCAATAGTGTAGAATATTTACTTCGGGATATGAGAACCCAACTAACATCTAAGAAATGTGACGCAGATTTATCCACTTAATTTCATTCAGCAAAACAATATCCAAAAAGCATTCATGATTACTCTAAAATGATTAAGCAACTCTTAGTAGATTTAACGTTACCACAAGCCGATCATGATGATAATGATGTAGCGCAAGGTAACAATTTGAAAAGTATCCTGTGTGACAGATTATCTTCTGGTCTGTACACCGCTTTTATGCCATCAGATATTGGAGCGATGTTGGAATATCAGCAACAATTTAAAAAATATCCGGGGATCATCGGTTGTTGCTGTGTGTATGCGATTACCTTCCGATCTGTACACCGCTTTAAGCCGCTGGATAATGGAGCGATGTTGGAATGCCGGTAACAATTTAAAAATAATCTGGGACTGATCAGTTAATGATCTTGCATGTATACCAATGGCCCAGCATGAACTTGCATAAACTTAACACAAAGTTATAAAAAATAACAAAGACAGCGGCACTGTTGTCACAAAGTTTTAAAATAAAGCTCATTTCACAATATTAAACCAATTTTACAAATAGGTAAGTATATTTTTGAATAATAATTTTTACCTGAGTAATAAAAGAAACTTTATTATTCACGGTCATTATAAGTACCTCAAGTTTACTAAAAAAATAAAAATTAATTAAACTTTAACAACCCGTTTACTTTACAAATCTAAGAATAATTATTTCAAAAAGTTTCTAGAACTCCCGCAATTTAAGTAGAAATTTTATATCAAGAAGTTTTTAGGTTTAAAAGGAGTTTTATGAAAATTACAAAAATCTTTCTATTCAAATCCATTTAATATTCCTTAAAGCAACCTAACCTTAAAACTTCCGTTTGCTACTAAAATTACAAAATGTACGTGTAAGTAAATTTCCAACTATTTTAAAGTTTTAAAACCCGATATTCATTTCCAATACCGTAGAAACTTTTATTTAACTACTACTTTTAACTTTAATGCTTATGAAACGCAGCCTCCAACTTTAAGTGTCCTACGGGAATAATCGTAAAACTTTTCTTTGCAAACTTGTCAACTTTCGATAAAAAGATAGATATTGATATTGATACATACCTATTTTTACCTTGCAATATTAGAACTTTTATGGCAATAAAAGTAGTTTGAATATTAAAAAGTACAATTAAGAAAATGCATTTTTTTTAATCTACGATCGAATTAGTTTTGGATTGTTTCTTAATGTAATTTTATTGTAACATATTAGCGTAGCTACCAGGAAATGATAGGATTAACATAGAATTAAACTAATACTAGAGAAAGGTCTTCTGTTCCTTCAACTTTTAGATTTTTCTTAAACTTTTCTCTAATTTACATTGCTTTTCTAGTCCTTGAATTTATACTAACCCCATGCAAATCAAAAATTTACTATTTTCTGTCGTCCGACAGCTATGCCTACGGCGTATGGTTTCGTGGTGCACCCGGGAATCGTTATGCACGATTGGTTCTATTATTGCTCTTAGAATGTTATATTTATTATCTTAACACAAGTTGATACTAAGTGCAGCATTTTGTGCTGACCGTAGCATTCCTAGCAGGGTCATATGCATTTGACTGTACTTCGTCGTTTACCCTCCTACTTGGAACTTTAGAGAGATATCAGCCTTTCCGCGCTAGATTTTGCTGAGGCGCACTTAAGCGCGAAATGACACCTTATTATAATGTTCATCTTAATTGTTACTAACAAGGTAAGTTACTATGTAATTAATGTATAACTAGGATTAGTTTAAATAGTTTCTTTTACCAAAAACACGATTTTGGTAAAACGCTTAATTTTGTTAATTTTGTGCACTGGGCCAGTTTACAAGTTTCCCTCAAGTTTTGTAAAAATTTGTTTAATACGCCATTACTTAAAAATATGCCGCCAGAAGAATACAGAGATTGTAAACCAAGGGAAAAAGAAATAAAGATTATGGTGCAAATTCTCAGCAACGGAAGAAATGCATAAGCCAAAACGGAACAAAAAGTTGTTGAGCAGAGAAGAAAATGATTGGAAAAAACTAGCCTTCAAGACATCAAGAGCCTTAATTAAAGATAGGATAAAGAAATAAAGACATGTGTAGGGATTAAATAGAAATCCACAGAATACGTTATAATAAATTATAATGAGGAACAATATCCGGCAAAAGTTAAAGTAAAATCGAATGATCAAAGTAAGGTATCTGTAATGATCACGAATTCATCAGGTTGAAAGCGGCCTAAAAAAATAATATTATTGTACAAGCAGGCGCGTATCCATCCCATGGTCTTTCGATAAGTCTACCAGAAAATCTGTTACCATTACGTCAACTATTTAATGCAGTACACTACCGCAGTCAGGCTTTTGGTTTGGAGAGGTGGTTGAAAATATTTACATTTGTAAAAAATTCAATATACAATATACCCATATACTACATTTTAAACATTTTTGGAGAATTATGAATAAATCTTTGTGCCTATTCAAATTTCTGTTAAACAAGTTAAGCATATTTTCAGCAACAGAAGGGGAAATGGTTAGTTTTTAGAGTTCGAATGCGCAAAAAATCAACCTGACGAAGACAAATTTTAAGAGACGCGTTAGTTCAAGTGAAAAAAACAAAATATGCCGCCGGCAACAATTTGAGCGAAAATCTTAGAAATGGGGATGAACACTATATACAGTAACCGGCAGAATTCTCGCTCCATATGGAACCCATTTTATTATTGATTTCTCAGAAAATTTTATTCATTCCCTCAAACTAAGAAAGCACTTATTAGAATTGGAAAAAACTGTAGTTCATACGAGGGCGATTCAATTATTTAAAAGTTTCTCAAGAGTAGAGTATCCTTTTTTTTTGTTTTAGATACAATTTTCGTTTGTAAAAGTTATTTAGAATTAGAAGCTGTGTCCGACTACAAAGTCACAGTCCCCTATTCAAAAAAAGGGAAAAACTTCTCATTTTAATTTGGTCTTACCTTGTATAGAGATTGGATTGAAGAGATTATTTTCAAAAGTTCTTTTTAATGTTTACTTTTAGAATATTGGTCAATTTTTAAATTGCCCGTTATTTCTAATTTTTCTTAAACCATTCAAAAAAATTATGTCAAAATTCGTTTATTTTTGGAGCAATTAGGTTTTCACTAAAATTAATTTTAGACAATATGTTTAAGAACCTTGTAATTTGCTTTACCTTTTTATAGAGTACATCGAAAAACATAATATGAAACAGATAGTCAGAGTGTAACAATAATATACAGAAAACAGCTTTTCTTTTAAACTTCAATGTGTCTAAATAACGTTCTAATGCAGTCTATTGTTTTTATGTTCATTTCCTTTCGAACATTTCTTAAAAAGGTAGGTGGAATTCTTAGAAGCATTCCATTACTACATTTTCCAAATTGTCTATGGTTTCAAAGAGTTGATGTTTAACACCTTACTTTTAAGGTATCGCCACAAGAAAGAGTCTAATGGCGTAAGATCTGGCGATCCAGTGGTTGGCAAGATATTCATTTAACCACCTTCTTACTTCTAATAAACTATGTACGGGTGCACCATATTGTTGAAAAAATAATTTTCTCAGAATCTGTAACGGTAATTCATATAAAATATTGGAGATCACAGTTTATAGATATTAAAAGTAACGAGCTGCATTTACATTTTCTCTAAAGAAACGTGCTCACATAGTCGGTTGCCCAATATTCCGCATCAAACGTTTGTCTTAAATGAATATTGGTTCTTACACTCGATAACAAAGTGAGGATTCTTACTAGCATATCACCGTTAATTTTGCAAGCTGACGCAGCCATTGAACGAAAAGGTTGCTCCGTTTGTAAACAATACATATTTGCTAAAACATTGGTCACCTGCTGCTACCATATCTTGATACCGAAAGCAGATATCAACACGCGCATCTAAAGCCCTCTCTTTAAGAGTAAAATAAACTTAGACTTGTATGACTTGTACTTATTTGCTTTAAAAATTCTTCTAACTGAACGTTCGGTAATACTTACTCCTTTCTCCCTTGCTTGCAGATAATGGCATTTGAGGACTTTCAATCACGGACAACAAAACATTTAAAGATATTTCTTCTTTCGATTTGGTGGTAAATTTTGTACCAATTCTTCTTACCGTTGAGTGAAAAACATGTCTGGTTAGATACCTTCCATTAAAAATATTTGCAGTTTTTCGATATGTGTGATAATTTTCACCAGAAATTGAAACAATTTCAATTTTCTCTTGAAGGGTCAGTATTTATAGTGCGACTCGTGTGACCAACTTAAGTCATGTTAAGGTTTGCAGTTTGGCAATCAACAATTAATAAATTAATATTAAACATATTTCTGATGATACAGCGTTAATATCCACTTGGTAACTAGACTAAGTTTATACAGACAGTTCTAACAATAGAGATATGAAAGAAGCACACGCGTTTTATTGATTATAGATAATTCCCTTTAACCCTTCGTTAGGCGCGTGGTGCTTTGTCACTAGGTTGGTCGCGCGGGCTACAATAGTAGCCCATTTGAATTTTGACTAATTTTACTTTTAAAAATGAAAATAATACAACTTTTTGTTATTAATATATGTTATATTAATACAGAGAATACAACAATAAAAAAAAAATATTGATCTATGGGCTTTAGAAAACAAAATATAAAAAAATTGTTATTTCACCGCATACTTACATAAAAAAAATTAATCTACTAAAAAAACAACGTTATTTTATTTATAAATAAAAACATAACAAAATGTATGCTAAAATAATATAAAAGACAGATACCTAAATATAAACTACAACAAAAAGCATAACCTACACTGCACGAAAAATGAAATACAAAGTTGCAAAAAAAGGAAAAAGTTTTAATCGGTCAGGCAGCCAACACAGACTTCTCTATAGTGTTCTTTGCACACCTGGCGATTACATTTGACACATGTTATTCTTATAGATTTGTCCTTATTTCTTGGGCAAATGGAACAACGTCGAACACTATTATTTGGCCTAACAGGCACTTCTGGTACCAGTTCTTCTAGACCCAACAATTCTCGTGCACGTCTTCTTGTTAATATCGGTAAAATTATTAAAATATAAGTACTACATTAAGTACTAGGTGTACTTACCAAAAAATATTTTTTTAAAACGAAAAAATTAAGGAAACACTAATAAAATAATTTTATAAAAACTGTTACGACTTTGGTCGCGTGGGCTACACTCGTAGCCCAGTGACATGAATCTTCAAATATCTCGAACAGCCGTGCTTTATAGCGAGTGGGTGTTTACTGACTGTTAGATTCATGTTTAAACGACAGCTACTAAAAGGCGTGCGAACGTAGCGTCTCCCACCGTTTAATAATCTCGCTTCAAATTAGAGTGGGCTACGATCGTAGCCCACGCGACTATGGAAGGGTTAAGGCCCCGAATCACACCATTTTGACAACCAAAAGCGATAAAAACTTTATACTCGAATTAGATAAATAGAAAATAAAATAAAAATCTTATTGGAATAGTTCAACCTGTAAGCAAGGTATTTTTCGGGGCTACTGTCCAAAAGCAAACATTAAAAAGAACGTTTGAAAATACTGATCTCTCTAATCCAGTCTCTATACAAGGTAAGACAAAAAAATAAGTATTTTTTTCGTTTTCTGTATAGAGGGCTGTGACTTTGCTTTCGGATATATCTTTTAATTCTAAACAACTTTTACAAATGAAAATTGTATCTGAAACAAACAATTTTTTTCAATTTTAATAAGTGCCTTTTTAATTTAAGGGGACCCACAAACTTTTATCTAGAATAAAATTCTCTGAGAAACCGATAATAAAAAAGTTTTTATACGAAACAAGGATTCTGCCGGTCACTGTATATTCCTCAACGCCCGCCGTCCGTCGACCTGGGTTAATTAATTAAGTATTATGATTATGTATTAGAAGTTAATATTCTACATAAAACGTTTCAAATAGTTATAAATTTAGTTATATAAACTTCTTGTACCTATGAAATTTTAGAAGCAAACTAAAGTTTTAAGGTTAACTTCATTTGAAAAGTACTAAACGAATTTCTATGCAAGTATTTTAAAAATATCGAGAGAATACTGTTTGAAACTGGCAACTTCATAAAAAGTTTTTTGCGCAGAGTTATATGTAAATATAGATTTTATGGCTTTAATAAAATAAAGTAGGTGTGTTGTTATTAATCTTATAGATACTATGGACGCTGCATCTATTGTTTGAGCAATCTGAATTTCTATTGAGATAATAATTGTCAAGCTGGATAGTCCTTGTTCACCCATAGCCTTTCCTAGAAAGTTTTCAATTAATTGTAATTTTTGAAAACCTTCTTTCTTGATTTAAAATTTGTTTTTTAAATGAGACACGTTGAGATAAAATCCGTATCCGATCTTCCGATGTGCCTGTCTCGAAATCATAATAATTATTTGGGCTACTGCCCGGGCGTATTATTGTCCAAATACCTCGCGACTTGCCCACTTTGGTATAAGTCCGTAACATTGTATATGTATACCCTAAAGCAATTTTTTATAGAAATCAGAACATACCGAGAATATCTGGAAAATAGATGCAAAATCTATATTTATATTATTTCCACATAATTTCTTGCCTGTTCAAATTTTTTAAATAATACAAATATAATAACATATGGTAAGTGTACCAGCGAGTAATAATGTAAAATGTACATAAATATCATATGTTTTAGATAAAACATTATTTAAGCAGCAACCTCCGAATATAGCAGTAAATGATAGGCTATTTTATTGCTTGTCAGAGTAGGTGATAGTGTCAGTATGCCCTAGTGTATAAAATATTATAAGTCATGTAAAAAAAATATTCTTTTATTTAACTAACAAGCAAATGTCTTAAAATAACCTAATGTAATGAATGAACAATAATAATAATTAAAAAAACGCACAGGGGGAGGGGGAGTAATTTCCCACACCCAGGTCGAGGGACGGCGTTAAGGAATATACAGTGACCGGCAGAATCCTTGTTCCATAATAGTTATTTATGTATCTAGGGAATTATAATGGTCTTAATTGCCGAGGGTAAAGTTTACGTCCCGAGGGCCTTTGGCCCGAGGGACAGCAATTGCCCGAGGTAATTGAGACCCTTATAATTCCAGTGATACATAGATAATTTTATTTCTGACCGATTTTAGTAACATTTTGTTCATTTTTAAAGTGGAATAAATGTTTTAATAGATGACAATCAAATTGACATTAGATGTCAATCGTTTGATTTTATGTCAAATTTTTCTTAATATCCCAAGGAAGTTATGACCCTTATAATTCCCGCGTAACTTAGACGTTATAAGCTAATAATATACCGGTCAGAAATAAAAACTTTTTTATTATCGATTTCTCAGAGAATTTTATTCTAGATAAAGTTTGTGCGTCTACTTAACCCTTTCAGTCATCACTTTTTTCCAGCTACTGGAAAATTCTGCAATTTGGAATATAAAAACTAATATTTCTTTGTAAACTTTTGACATAGTTTTTATTTCGATATGTCACATGTCACCTGACTTATGACATGTCTATTCTGATGGGTATTGTGACTAAGGGCGAAATGGAAAAAATCAGTTGCTTACAGACATTTATTTAAAAAAATCATAAAAACGACAAGCTAATCAGAAAAGAACATCAGATTTATATAACAATAAGTTCAGTTTGTGTAAAAATTTAAAAAACAGTTACGGTCGCTTACGAAACATAAGTGCACCTTACATTTTACGCAAAAAGTATGCGATTTTCCTTTAAAGTTCTCCATTTTACAACTCTCTTCAAGTTCTAAATTATGGTTTTCTGATAGAGGTGTTATGTTCTCTTCGACCAACGTATCAAAAATAGTTTCCTCTATTTTGTCAACCTCGTCAAGGGTGTTATTGCCACGAGCTTCGAAGTCGCTGAGATCTGCTATTATGTTTGCTTCATCGTCATCCGATAAACCCAATATTATTGTGTCCTCGTCTTTCGTAAGGTATTCTAGAAGCTGCTTGTCAGTGAAGGGTCTTTCCCATTTTTATTATTTACAAGTTGATGGCAAATCTTCCATTTCATCAGGTTCTTAAAAAAAAAATACATCGGTATTTTTTATGAACCCAAGTCATTTTTTGTCCATCGAGGTGGACATAGAAATTCAAACTATTTTTTAAGGTCTTTCAAATAAAATTGTTCATTATATAACATAAACATAATAAAGCAATGCTATTTACTTACCTAAACCAATAATTATTTGCACAATTTCAAAGTTTAATTCAATAAAAATCGATTTCACAACACACGCCTATTTACAACCTGTCAAAACTCTCGTAATCGTGCTCTGCCGTATGTTTACTATAAGTTAACCAAAGCGCTAATAGATGGCTCGGTATATTTCCAATGCTTTTCTTATGGATGTGCCTAGGCATGGACACAATGACTTGAGCGATCCTAATGCTTATTTTTTCAATAGCTTGTATTGAAAATGAATATCCATCATAGTGGACGCGATGACTGAAAGGGTTAACAATAATCCTTAGGCTCTAATAAGACACTATAAGATTAACGTGTAGAGCTACCACATTTTCCTCTGCAGTGCACTAAATCTATTTCCATTTAAGGGATTTTATCCTATAGAGTATTTTTTTTTAAACCCTTGGTATCGATAAAGCCTCGACATTACCGTAGTAAAAGAATCGTTCTTCGTTACTCTTAGCATGTTCCGTAGTATTTTATTGTGAAAGCGCTGAGTTATTCCAATGTTACTCTTTTCCCAGTCCTTTAACAATCACCCAAACACGCAATGCATACCCAGGAATCAAATTTGTACTAGACATATATCGCGCGCCCGCGCGACATCTCGCCGACTAACTTACTGCCGACGAGAAAGAAGACGTTCACGGGATCACTGCTTCATAAAACCTTTGTTCGGACAACCACATTTTTAATACAGGAATTAAATTATAATTTTGCCACTTGTAAAATTAAGGAATTGCACGGACAATAAAAGTTTACTAATATATTTTTGGATCTGATATTTGAAAGAGTTAGTATTTTATTCTTATAGTAAAGCCATAATAAAAGAAAATTCAGAGAAATTGAAATTAGCAAAATTTAATTGACTGAATAAAATCTCGTTTAATTTAATAAAATATTCTGCAATTAAATAATCTTATTGAATCAACTAAGGTTTTTTCGGAAAATATTTTATCTGCAATATATTTCACTTAATGAAACAGGCTGTACTATTAGCAAAAAATCAATTATGCGTTTTATTTCACAAAAGAAAAAGTTTTCCTCATTGTACTTTTAGACCGAAATTATCAATGTTTTGTTAATTATAACAGCCATATTATTAGTATGATTATTATTCTAACTTACGTGATAATAATTATTCCAGTCTTGTACACCCGATGTTTATAAATTAGACTTGAAACACATCGCACATTATTACTTTAGATTTTAAATAACTATTTAGAAAATCCTTTAACTTATAGCTTATTATAAGACTTACTACCATATAATTTGCGAAATCTGTTTAGAAATGCAACTTCGTATAAAGTAACAAACCAGCGCAGTTTTCAGTTGAAAATAGTTTTATTATACCACTCAAAATCCCCTTTACAACCACTAGTTTCTACATAATAATTCCAATTTTAATATTCATGAATTTGGAAAGTGGGTTTTTAAGCCCCGGGATTGCCTGCAATTTATTTTAAATTGAGTGACTTTTCATACATACGAAGTTAATGTTTTTATGCGAGGAAAGTTAATATTTAGAAATAAAAAAAAACACCGAGACAGAGTATCTACTAAACGGTCTTTGATAAAAATAATTAAGTTAGCTGTACTATCATTAACTGTATACATTTAAATGCCATGTTTGTTTAGGCAATGCAGATAAGACCTAAATTGGTTTTTAAATTTTCCAATAAAACAAAAATAAAGAGTTAGGATATTAAAATGAATAGGAATAATTTTATTAAACCAGAAAGTCTATTAATAAGCCTAACTTATCGAGTGTAGCTAGAACCTTAAGTCCTAAGTAATTATAAATATTATATTACTGTTTTTTTTTAACAATGGTATCCTTAACAAAGTAGTAGTTACAGTTAACAGGGAATTGGTACTTAGGAAATAAAGAAAGAACCGAAAGATGTTTGTTCCTATCTCTGAAAACCAAATTATGTCAATTTCGAATAAAATGGTTTTTAGATTATTCCTAAGAATTTAAAACATTCAGTTTACAGAGGGGACACTTTTTATTCATTGGTACGCCTTAGCTCTGAATTAGTACACTAGGGTATTGTGTACCCCCAAGCAGGTTATTTTTTACTGCCATATTTTCGTAAATAATCTGTGGTTACCCCACCTCTTAGTACCTTCAAGTAAGAGTCTGTAGTGGCCTACGCGCTGCTTTCTCAGCGAGTCAGTAGCCTCTGAAACTCGAGAATGATATGCAAGTTGTGTTGAGGTATGTAATATCTCACTGTACTGGATTGGTGACAAAAACTTTTTGGAACTTCTTGTAATCTTTCAACGATAATTTTTTTTTTGATTCCTTCGAAATAACAAGTTATAATAAGAAATATTAATCGCTCTGTTTTGTTCTTTCTAGATGAGCCATTTTGAAGCAGAACAACAGGAATTGCTTAAGTTTTGGGAGTATGCTGATACGCCTAACTTAAATACCGAGAGAGACGAGCCTTTTATAAATACAGACTCAGACGCAGACGAAGCAGGCCACGTGTCTGAGCGTTCCGAAGCATCAAAGACCGAGCAAGAAATATCAGATGATGAAATACGGGAAGATTTAACTCGAAATACTGGTACTAGGTTTGTTTGGGGTGCTGATTAAAAAACGAAATAGATCGAAACTCCTTCAAGCCCTAATGCAGGGACTTATAATATAATTCATTCAGCAGACGTTATTTCATCAAAAAATTTTCGTTAGCCCTGGTAAAACAACACCTATGAATCACCTTCCGAATCACAAAGTTCGTCTTTTTTCTAATATTACAAGTAAATCAATACCATGCCGATTTGGGACTGATGAACGACGCCAAAGAACATCGAGTAGATGCCATATTCGTCTAAAAAAAAATATCGCAAGACATATTATGTTTGTTTATTGTGTTCGGACAATTTTTAATCGAACTAACACAAAATACGTAATGTAATGCCTTAGAGATATGGGACTTATTCCTTTTCAAAAACTTGAAACGTATATTTTTTAAAGCATATAATATTAATGTAACGTAAAAGCTCTACCAAATACTTTAAAGAGTTCATCACTAAAAAGGATGACTTATGATATACACGTTTCAAATAAAAAAACGTACGCTACCTTTAGTGTTTCTCAAACAATTTATTTTATTAACTTCTGCATACCTCTGATGGGAGTTACATACTCAAATTAGTTAACGTTTGCTTAGAACACCCATGTGTAACTAAAAACTTCTGGATAGCGAAGAATCTGACTGAATATTACATAATTCTTATTTGTTTTGTTTATTTGGAAGTCTATTTGGTACACTATTATATGATAACTGTTTCGGTTAGGATAGGTTTTTATTGGTTTCTCATTATAAGAAAAACATTATTTTTGCTTTGAAGGTATTCTTGCTTTGGAAAATTTAATGTTTACTTTTTTCCCGTTGTTTCTTTTATTACCCTGTACTTTTTGATACTTGTTGTAAGTTAACACTATCAACACAAAACAAAAGATTATTCTTCTAAAAATAAAAAATTAGGACCTTTTTTATTATCTATTACCTCAAAATAAAAATGAAAAAGAGACTAATTATTTAAATATTATGCGCAGTAAGTATCCTACAATACACGCACAAAATATCAAATTTAAAATTTAATTAAATAATATTTTTAATAAATACAACTCTCAAAAAAACTGGTACGTTCGTATTTATACTTATAATTTTAATAACGTAATAATGTCTTAGTGATGAAAATCTTTTCGCTATAAATTTTTGAAAGATTTGTATATGAACTTAAGTATTATGACAGTAGCAACCTTTTGTCATGGACAACAGGTTGTCACTCTCTGCGTACGGTAGCTCTTATTTTGGAGGCACTAGGTCGGGGTCCGTTGCATACTTACACCCTCCCCTCGTCGTTGGCTTACCTTGAGCACCAACCTAGTTTGATAGAAGTCCAAATCAGGAAAAATATACCTAATGTCAATACCTACTGGAACTCTATTCAATAAATAAAACTAGAATTTTCCCACACAAGCAATAAGGTTTTTATTAAAAGGCAAATGCTTGACAAAAAAAGAGAGGGTTTGTTATTTCAATGGTCAGCTGAATCGTATAAAATTTAGTTTGAATTAAAATTATTTAAGTTTAGGAACGATTTAATAAAAAAAAACAGCTTTTCGGGGCGCAAGGATTTAAGATTAAAATTAGGGTATAACCTACGAAGATTATAAAATCTTTAAATCTTCAAATGGTGTTTGGTTATAAAAGTGTTACCTCTTGCCTAATAGCCTTACATTAAACAGTTATTGATTAAATTTTAATAAAAGCTTAAATTGATTATATGATGGAAACAATGACACTAAAACGATGAAGTTAATTAAGTTAGGTATCAAAAAAATGTCCAGATGACTATACCAGCACGCTTCTGCTGCGGCACCTCCCTCAGCTGGGCCTCCTGATGCGGTCAGGTCGAGTTTACTGAGCACAGCCCAACTAGAACCACAAGCTCTTACGTGGACCTCAAAATTCCATGTGATAGGTGGTTTCCTAACCTACATGAATTTCGAGCGGCAGCAAAAACCACCGAAACCCAACAACGAAAAAAGCGGCAAAATCAAACGAACAAACCAATAAAATCCCTAAAAATAATAAAGAGGAAATTACCCACTGAATATTTATTAGGATAACCAAAAAAAAAAAGAATTAAAAGTTGCCACCTTTAAAAGGGCGGTGAGACCTCGTGGTCTTTAAAAAAAATGGCCTAACGGGGAGGCTCGACCTCCCTATCAGAAGGTATTTAGAAAAAGCGAGACCAAAGGCCACGAGAACTCCGAAGAAACCCCTTCTCCTCAAACAAACAGCTAAGTGAAGTTTTGCCAACTTAACATAACCCCAAAAAATAAAGAAAAGAACAAAAGACACACTACAAAAGATTATAACGATAAGAGAGTATGGGCTTTTACCAGAACATAAATTAAACAATGTAATAAAGACAATAATTCCAAACAACTTTGTTTTTACATAAAATTGCCAAGAATGAAAAGTGAGCGTTCTGCGACTTGACGGAGACCCAGACGGAAATACATGGTAAACCTAATTGCAGCGCCTTGTGCAATTAACCGACCGAAATACGAGCGCAGTACTTCTAAGCCCACATATTTTGACTTTTTCAACTAATTCTTGACTATCTGAACTAATAAGATGAATTTGTAGACATATGACTGCAAGAATCAAAGGTTAGTCTAACATTCCCCACAAAAATTGTAGAAAATTATAAAGACGGTTCATATTTTAGACACAGTAGGCATTCCATATGTAATTTATTAAGCAGTTATGTATTGTGTCAAGAGAAGGTTAAAAGTAAAATTGTTCTTAGGACTATAACAGTAGTTGATGATAGGGATACGTTGCAGGTATATCCTGGGCCGGATTTGGTGGTTGTGTTGGATGAGTCCAGGGAGGTGACCGAACCTGTTAATAGTGCTAGTATTGTTGGGAGTAACTTAAATGAAATAAATTTTCCAAAGGAACTGAATATCATGGTAGGAACATAAATAGATTGGAAATAGCATATCAAAACTGTAGAGGAGTAAAAACTAAGCTAAAACAATTAAAATGTAATATGCTAAATAATGATACTGATGTTATTGCCTTAACTGAGACCTGGCTTAATGACTCAGTTTTTACTTCTGAGTTTTGTGAGAACAGATTCGTTTTTAGAAAGGACAGAAATCAGCGATTAACCGGAAGAAGCAGGGTGGCGGCGTTCTGTTGGCCGTTAAAGGTGTTTATGATGTGCAACAGTATGACATTTTTAATGATACCTTGGAAGCACTGTGTGTAAAAATAGGGTTAAAGAATAGTAAAAGTCTGTATGTGGTTGTTGTATACTTTGTGCCTGGTTCTAATGCAGACTTGTATAAAGTTTTTTATAATTGTATTGAGACGAACCTTTTAAATTGTAACTGTATTATACTGGGAGATTTTAATATTCCTGACCTTATCCTGGACGTACATAAGGAGAGCGTCTGTAATCTTAGCAATTTTTTATCGTTTACGAATTTTACACAAATTAATAATATAAGAAATGCTAATGGTGTTCTACTTGACTTGGTTGTTGTGAGTCCTCTTATACAAAGAGGAGATGTTAAAATTGATAAAGATCCCCTATTACTCGTTGATCAGCACCATCCTGCACTGGTTGTAAGCCTTGACGGTGATATATCCGAAATTGAGTGTGAACAAGTTGTGCTAAATTTAATTTTAAAAAGGCTGATTTTACTAGGATGTATAATTTGATTGAAAGGCAGGATTGGCAGGCCATACTAGAATGTTCCGATGTTGATTTGGCTGTTGGTGAATTTTATAAGAGTCTTAATAATATTTTTAGTATGTGTGTTCCCTTAGCAACACAAGTAGGTAGAGGTTTTCCTGTATGGTACAATAGAGAAATAATCAGATTGGTAAAATTAAAGGAAACATATTTCAGTAAGTTTAAAAGACATAAATCGCATTTCTGGCATAGTAAGTACTTGAATGTAAGGCGCATGATGAAGGAGAAAATAAGTAATGCACACACTGACTATTTAATGCGGGTGGAGGACAGCCTTGCACGGGACCCGAAGTATTTTTGGTCATACATTAAAACACAAAAAGGCAACCCAGACCTACCTGCTATATAGATTGACTTATGATAATGTTACTTTTGAGGGTGCTAGGCGTATTTCTGATGGGTTTGCTCTATTTTTTGGTTTACTGTTTTCACAGGCTGAGAGGATTGCGGATCATGGCCAGAGTGTGAGAGATTTTTTCTGCGATTTGCCAATAACTAGTCCCAGAGGCTTTGAAGAAGTTAAAAGGAAACAGGGCATTGGGACCTGAAGGCTTGCCGGGCTATATTATTAACGGATGTGGTGACATGCTTACTAACCCACTTTTGCATATTTTTAATTTGAGCCTTAAGACGACCAACTATCCGAATACCTGGCGGACCAGTAAAGTTCTTCCTGTATATAAAAGTGGAGCTAAAAATGAAATAACAAATTACCGACCTATAACTATTGTCAATGCAGTCTCCAAAATATTTGAGATAGTATTGTTCAATAGAATACACAGTGAAGTAAGGGGTACAATTACATCTTATCAACATGGATTCTTGCCTAAAAAGTCCACATTAACGAATTTATACACTTTTACGGTATATACATGAGTCCTTGAAAAAGAAGTCATAGGTGGATGTCATATATACAGATATGGAGAAGGCGTTTGACAGGGTAAAGCACAGTATTGTTATAGAATCGTTAAAGAACATAAATGTTAATAATAACTTAATTCTTCTTATACAGTCGTACCTCGCGAATAGGGAGCAGTATGTAGAGGTAAGGGGCGCTAGATCTGACAATTACAAAAGCACTTCTGGAGTTCCTCAGGGCTTAAATCTGGGTCCTCTCTTATTTATAATAGCAGTTAATGGGCTATCTAGTGTGGTTAAATATGCTCAACCTCTCATGTTTGCAGATGACTTTAAGATTGTCTTGGATGTCATGACTGACGGCGACTGTAATAACTTACAGGAAGATTTGAATGAGGTGACAAAATGGTGTGCTTTGAATGGGTTTAAGTTGAATGCTAAAAAATGTTTTTGCATGTCGTTTGGTTTAAAGAAGGTCATAATTACGAGAGACTACTGTATTAATGAAGACATTATTGAAAGAGCAGCAACTCATCGGGACTTAGGTGTTATCTTTGATGAATCCCTGAGCTTCACTAATCATATAACAGCCAAAATTACCGAAGCGTATAGGACAATGGGTTTCATAATCAGATCGACGCGTCCCTTCGAAGTTAATGTGTGTCTTAGACTGTTTGATGCTCTTATTTTGCCTAAACTGAGGTATGCTTGTATTATTTGGTCGCCTCACATTACCTGGAGTAAATCTCTTGAAGGAGTACATTGAAAGTTTTTAAAATATATGTAGGTACTATAAAAAATTTGGCTATTATCCTCAACAGGGTTTTGACCATCAGGTATTACTAAATATTTTTAATAGAATGACTCTTGAGAATAGACGGATCAGAGTATGCCTGGTTTATCTTTTTAAAGTTTTGAATGGGAGTGTGGATAGTCCTGATATGCTGGCTCAGTCTCCCTTCTCAGTGAATAGAATAAACAATAGACATAAAAAAACATTCTATTTGGAGTTTCCCAGAACAAATCTGTATAGAAATTCTCCACTTTACCGCATGTGTGAGTTATTCAACAGGTTTACAAGTGAGATTGATGTGCATACTCTTGCGCTTAGGGAATTCACGGAAACTATCAATATAAAACTTTTAAATCAGGCTCAGGATGTACCATAGTTACCTTAGTTACTAAAATTTTATAATTTTATGCTGTATTCATGTGTCTGTAAATGGCAAATGCTGTTGATACTGTATTGAAATAAATAAATAAAAATAAAATAAAAGTCAATAGTGGCAATTTTAAAATTGCTGCGGTAGGTATCTAAAAATATCATATGATTACGAAATTACCTAAATATTGCATAGGAAAAATTATTTACTGCAATGTGTAAATAATCGTTAAAGCAAAAGTGTATGTGAAGTTGAAACCCAACTTGACTTTGAAGTTAAGGAACTGCGCATCAATTTCTTTTAAGCTACACTATAATATTTTATTAATAAGTTGAACACTGACAAATATCCTTATACTAGCAAGGCTTAGAACATACTCTCCTATGAAGTTTGTGTCTTATAATGGTCCGAAGAATCACGCCCTAAGCATATCAATAAGGAACATTCTGCATTATTAATAATTTGTAAATGAGCACGTCCATTACTGGTACCTCACAAACCATAGTCGGCGCCAGTAACCGACGTATGGTGGAATAATTTTCTAAAATTAAAAGTGTGTTAATCAATTAATCCAGAATACTTATTTTGGCGAGAAACGAAGGCACACTCTTTCAATGGTGAAATTGTACACAGCTGATCAAATATATTGTTTTATACAATCTTTCTCGATATTTTGTATACTTTCGAGCAAACAGAATTTAAACTTACGCTTACTAATTACGAGCTTATTGATAATAAACCATATCACCAGTATTGCCATACAGTTAATATTTGAAGGTATAAGCCTAAATGCTAATCATTGTAGGGACATAATGTAGATCACTGGGACTTTTATTCAACATAAATATTTGATATATTTCTGTAATATTCGTAAAAAAAATCAAATCAAAAACTCTTTCATTACTTCTATGAGAAACTCGAATTTTCACCTGTCGGTGTTATTTTGATTTGATTTATATTACATATATACACACACTTGTATACATATTTAAATGTCATATTATGATTACCACTTGCCAAGTAGTATTCTCTTACTATTTATTGTGATTTATATTACTTTAAATAGACGGTTTAACCGCCCAGCAATATACTATAGGGAATATATTATCATCTATTGGGTTTTGGTATGTAAATGTTATATTTGGCTAACTGGCTTCAAGAAGTATTATCTGTAGGACGAATGGTGACCTATTCTTCTAAGCAACTCTATAAGCTAAATATACATCTACACAGATAGTAACCAACCCCTAAGATTCAAGATGTTTTTAGCTAACAGCAATATTTTTATTATCAAAACTTCTTAAAAATTACATTTTTTTAATTATTTCGATAAAGAATTTGCCAACCTGCTTTTATTTTAGACATCGTATTTCCATTTAGTAACCTATCATCTTTATGAATCCTAACGATCCGTTCCTGCAACAAAATGTGCCTCGAATCAAAAAAAGTGGAAAGGCCGGTCCCTTGATACTGCAGATTTAAAATCGTTGAAGTAAATGCGAAATTGAAAAACAAAAAGATTTTTATCCTTGCTAAATAAACAATAGATCTTACAAAGGGATCTGATTGCATTTAAAAAGGGTTTTAATAAACCCATGACTACAATTTCACCCGAAGGGGACTTAAAAGAGACTTCCGAAAGGTTTTTACTGAAAATATGCAGATGTTCAAATGTCTCGTGTTTGAGTTGTTAATTCGAAATGTTGGCAACATTTAAGTTCTGTTTAATTTTCTGGTATTTTTTAACAGACAGCCTAAACTACATGGAAAGCGACTAGATGAAAAAGTTACTAGCGCTGAAACTTGTAAATTAATTTGTATGTCTTTCGAATTATTTCTGTAGAGTTTCTTAACAAATTTACTAGAGTTAATGCATTTCCATTTAAACTTAATTTAAAATGTCTATGTGGAGTGTGGAGGATTTGACAAATATTATTTTGTAGTCAGTAGTTTTAGAATATTTTGATATCATTAAATTTATTAGAGCGAATAATTTGTGACTACGAACTACCACTATTTACAATTTATATTCAATATAAAACTATTATCTGAAAAGTTTGCAAAACAATGTTAGATTTTATATAACTGGTAGTACAAAAAACACTAATAACAATTTATAATAATAAGAAACTACTCTACTGTTATTGCTAATTGATAAATTTTACTTGCTTAACTTGAATCGATTGCGGAAAATCTATCGACTTTTAAAGACAATCCATAAATAAGGATGAATAAGAAGCGGATCTTGGTCGTTTTTTGGATCATCGTACAGCAGTTCTAAAATCTATCCGCATTTTCTTGAAGACTGAGACGGAGAAAATTGGTAAATTAATAGATGTCTCGGGATAACGGATTAAGACAGGGAAAATTCGAAATTGATTGTACTTTCGAAGCAAACGAGGAATGCGGATCAAGAGTTGCTACCTATACCCCATCCTATGGCAAAAACCATTCTCTTCTCCGCATTTTCTTGAGATAATTCGGATTGAGACGGGAAAAATCCTTTAAAAATTTGCAGTAAGGCAACGCCGCAGTAAGGAACCCACCGAGGTTCATTATTTTCGTTGCCATCTGCATGGACTCGGCATGACGATGTATCATTTATTTTTGACAGGCGTTTTTCTGGAGTTTTGTGAAATTATTTCTGTGATTTTAGAGTTTTATGATATTTTTGTTTGGAGGCTAATTATTGTAGTGAGTCACAAGTGTCAAGTATGCGACAAATCGGAGTATAACAATTATGTAGTTACTTTCATAGGTTAGTAAACAGAATGCAGAATTGTAGATTAGATTTATCATTGTCACATTATAAGGTGAATGCAGCGTAGCGTAATTCCCAGTCCCGGCCCCACCTAACTTCTCAGGCCGTTTCGCCTACAAACGATTTTGTTAGCACATTTTTATAGCATTCATGAATGACTTGTGCTATCTATGGTAATAGTAGATTATTGGTTTTAACCAACTTCGGAAGGAGGATAGTTTGTCCGATGGACATCAGTTGGTGTGTGTACACATGGTGTGTACGAAATTTCACAATAATATTAGGGCCACATATGAAAAATAAAATAATACTCTGAAATATTAACATATTATCAAGGAACACCCTGTATACCTTATCTCCTTAATTTTTACGCCAATGATATTCATTCATGATAATAATGTTGTAATCGTTGAAATAAATTTTATTTACAAGATTTTATGTAGGTACCTATTACCATAATGCATTTAAAGAGAGTAACATAAATTTGTTTACACATTCCTCTTAGCGCAAATGGCCCGATCTATATTATTAAGGACCTTCCTAAGCTTTTCATTGATTTTCCTTCTATTTGATTGATTATGTGATAATAAGAAAGGCGCGCATCAGGTCTCATTGATGTAAAAAAGCACTTAAGCTGTTTTGGGGTACAGACATTTGCAAAATCCAAATTGAAATACAAATTTCCATATTTTTCGGTAAGAAATATGTAGGAGTGTTAAAACACCCTCGTATCCCGTATATTAGTCCTGACTGCCTAAACCTTTTTACGCGCGGGGTGTAGGCATATTTTGATGAGATTTATTTCAAGAGGTTTAATGTCAAAGGCAGCTTCGTTAATGTTGTTGCTATATTTAATGAAACAATTTTTATCACGTAACACTTAAATAACATGCTATTAAATATTTTCAATATATAATAAAGAATAATATAATATACAGTGCGCGTATATACAGGATGCCCAAGATAAGGAGTGCCTCTATGGAAATTTCGGTTATGGTAAGAGATACAAATTTGATTAAATGGAGATAAATTTGCGCAATTAAGGGACTAATAGTAAAAGCTTTGATAAGATGTTTAAGTTTTGAGTTATTAGAAAATAAATTGAAATTTCGGATTTTTAAATTTATTTTTTTCCTGCGTTAATATTAAAGTTAGAGCAAAACTAAAAAAAAAATTTCACATCAACTTTTAATGAATAAAATTTTCAAAACATTTTTAATTCTTTATTCAAGAATGTACTACACATTATTGTTTATTTGCTTTTCGAGCCTTTTTAACCATCTATCTGAATTTTTAAGATACGGGTGCGGTGACCTGTACCTATTTTATAACTTGTAAACACAAAAACAGTTTAATGTAGTAGATAAGTACTAAGTTAAGAATTTTAATCATAACAATTATAAAAAATGAAACAACAAGTAGGTAAATCGACAAGTAACATACAGGGATTAAAAATAAAACTAACATTAACGCATTAGAAATTAATTTTAGAAAAGGTGTTCAAAATTATCTCCGTCATTCTCCAAACATAAGTAGCATCTTAAAACTGTAGAGTTTCAGACACTATTTATCATTTGTGGCGTTATGCTTTTAAAGGCTTTTAGGGCTGGTTGTCTAAGACCCCCTTCTGTTTCAAGTGTCTGCTTATAAACACAATTCTCTATTTGAGATATCAATGGAAATAATCAAGCGGGGTTATATCCAAGGAATGCGCTGGCCAGGGTGTTACAGAATAAGTGCTAATACTTTTTTTTTGGAAATCTAGCTGAAATGTACTCTTTAACTACTCTTGAATTATGTGCAGATCCACCATCCTGCTTGAACCAATAATCGCGTTGTTCTGCTAGAGGTAAATTATTCAGAGCCTCATCTAAATAATTTTGGAGTAAATTGAGATAATGCTGCGATGTTGAATAATGTTGGTAAAAAAAGGTCCTATTATTCTTGTTCCCAAAATTCCAGCCCACATATTAAATCCAGAACGGTGTTGGTGTTTTGATTCTTTGAATACACGTGGATTCTCCTTCGACCAGTAATGTACAATTCTTCTGTTGAAGATCCTGTTTCGACTTACCATGCTTTTATCAAACCAAATTATCTGATTGGGAAAATGTATGTTTTCGTGATACTCTTTGGTGTACCATTCGCAGAATGATAGACGCCTTTCTGCAATAACTGGCCTAATGCCCTCACAAACTCTATATTATTTATATTAGCGACAATTTTGTTTTTTTACAAAACATTAAGCAGTTGATTTCGTTACGCCAACATTTGCATGAATTTCTCTAGTTGATACTCCAGGGCTTTCAATAATAGCCAATAATACGCTGAAGACTTTTTCCTGCTTACCCTTTTTTTTTTCGAGAGGGTATGAGTTTTTAAATGCACCATAGTCATTAAGGTTAGTTACTAACTTACTGTAAGATCGTTGAGCTGATTGTCTTCTTTCGGGATAGTTGTCCAAATACCTCTACTCCGCTACAACACTACAATTTTCTCCGCTTAAAGTAGAACATGATATTATATGAAATTTTTCTTCATTTCAATATATAATTGAATTTGTTTTTTTTTTTAATTTATTGGGATCTAGTTTCAATACAGAAATAATCTTTTAGGTATAAAGTGTTAGAGGTTTTTTTTTTCAAAATAACAAGTGGCTCATATTGCAATCAGTGACGTAGTAACAAAAGGGAGGTGGGTTATTTAAGTTAATATATTTTTTCGCCAAGTATATTATGGTTCCTTATAAAAGGTCCTCTGGGTATATGGTCGTATAATCGACCATTTTCCAGATCAAAGAAATTTAATGTAGCTTTTTTTGAATAATAATTTAATTAAAAATTACTAACAAATTCATTGCAAAATAATAAAGAACGCTTAGCCTAAGTTTGTAAATCTTTTTTTTTAATGCAAGTTTTATAATTAATGTTTAATCCCAACTCATATCAATGCATCCCCGAACTGGTTTTTTAATACATTCCCTAACTTTTCTAAAAATACTAAGTTTATTACTTATAACTTTACACCAGCAAATAACCACTGTTCTAATCCTTCAAAGCTGCGAACTGGTACTTTGTAAACTACGAATATCAAAGAGCCCCATAAAAAATAATCGAATGGATTAAAATCGAAAGAACAACGTATCCAACCTACAGGACCAAAACCTCCTTATTATATCCATCGCTCAAAACTTCAATTAAATGCACCCACACATTAACCCTGAAATGTCGTAGAGCTCCGTCTTGCATGAAGTACATATCTGTTCAAGGGCAGGTAGCTCTATATGGATGCATTTCTTTATTTTTTTTATGGAGAATCATAGCTTAAGATTTGTCATCGTTATTTCCAAACAACCTTTATCTAATTTGTATGGTAAAAAAGAATGTGTTTCGGCAGTATAAAATTTTATACGTACTCATGTATAATGGTTCTAAGGCGGGAAAAGGATCGCTCGTCCAGAGCTGAATATAAAATTCCGTAGACTTTGATTTGAACCTAATTTATTTTTTAAAAGAGCTATGCTTCTGTATTATACAGGGTGTTTTAGAAAGTGTTGAAAATTTCAAAACTTTTGATTTGCTACGAAATTAGGACAAACTTCTTTTGTCTTATTCTACAATATTTTATGGAACTAGGTTTCGTCAAAACGCTTTTGGAATGGTCGATTTATTTCACAAAGTCAGACAACATAACTGTTCATTTTCAAATTAAACGATACAAACTCACAGCTGCTGTGCCTTACAGTATTCAAAAATGGCCGTTTCTACGGAAACGGGTTTGAAATGTGAAGTTTCATCAAGGTATTTAGAATTGGCGTTATTTGTTTAATTTAAAAATATGGTAACGCACTATTTGTCTAAAGAGCACCACCTTGCACCAACCGGGGATTCGGATAAAGTGGATTTCAGATATTTTGGGGAAAAGTTAGAGTATAATTTCAAGAATCATTAGTCGCCATCGGGAGACTGGAAGCAGCAGAATACGCATTGTTGGATCTATAAGGGCAACTGACGATAGAGAAGATCGATACATTAGAATAGAAGTAGATAGAGCCCCCTTTAGTACAGCTCGACGACAAAGGCTACAAAATACAACAGGAAGGGGAGTTTGTGATCAGACTCAAAGAAGGGGAAATTAAATCTTACAGGCCGTAGGCTTGCTTGAGCCAACGAAATAATTAAAGAAAAGTGTATTTGGGATGATGCTTCATTTACGGATGAGTCTGCTTGCACTATGAATCTCCATGACTTGCCAATCCAAAAATTTGGAGGAGATGGTGTCATGGTGGCTGATGTTGCTCTGGGGTTTGGAACTGACTTGCACATTTCTGATAAAAGAGTGACTAGTCAATAACACCTTATATGACAAGAGCTAGAGATCTAATAGGTCACAATTTGGTATTCGTTGCTGATGATGCTTGCCCTCATAGAACTCGAGTAGTAATGGAGGCAATTCATAACTTAGAGTTAAATCATTTATAATGGCCACTATATTCTCCAGACCTTACCCCATTTTACATGTGTGGGACAGGTACCAGCTAAATAAACAATCGCCCCTGCTAGAAAACACTTGTAAGTTGCGGCAGCTATTGTCTCAAGAATACATCGACAACATCATTAGACGTGTGCCTCGGAGGAATCATTAAGTTATTCAAAGTCGCGGTCACCCCAGTAGGTATGAGTTTTTTTTTTCAACCAGTACCAATTATTTGCACTGTCGTATTTTAAATATTTAAATAATGTTATCATCATTCTTAGCAAATTGATTCAAAACCAGCCTACCGGCGCGGCGCCTCTAGTGTAACCAACTTTTATTACAGGTGTTCTTATAAAGTGAGACAAATGAATCACTCACAAAAAATATTATCTAACTCTAACTAAATTGTATGGTTTAATTTAAATACTAATAGCTATTGTAGCGTTCGTATGCGTCCACCTTCCCAGCTCGGACGCATGCGCACCACAATTTAAAATTCGCTGACGAACAGCTAGTTCAATATATTCTTCTTTGACTTCGTATTCACCCAGCATTCCCCACGGCTGTATATCTTCGCACCACGTCCAGAGATCCTCTACTTCAGGCATCGATGTTGTTCGTCTTTTTGAGCCACCCACGGGGTTTGGGTCGCTTGCCACTTCTTTGCCACTCGGCCGGCAGTCGGGCGGAGGTGCAGGGAACCCTAACAGGTCCTGGACACCAGGTGCAGATGTGGCATCTCGGTCTGGGCCCCCTGCCACCTTCGTATCGTTGACGGAAAAGTCGTAGCTGACTTCCTGGAGCTCTGATTGCCCAAGTGGTGATGTGCCACCCATGGCATCGATGATCCAGGCCTCCAGGACGCCGCTCGGCGAAGACGGTAGCAGCACGTCTTGCATTCTGTCCAAGGCTGCTGCGAAATTTAAGACCATGTGTCTGACTCACAACAGCTTGGTTAAATCGTAATTTGAAATGTTCAAGTTTTTTCCCTAACTCTGTATTATATAGAAGTCCTATTCTGACCCTATATAATCTTCTATTTGATATCACTATTTATGCCTAAGTATTTAATCTAACTTAAAAACACAAATT
Source organism: Polydrusus tereticollis (assembly GCA_963920685.1). NCBI lineage: Eukaryota > Metazoa > Arthropoda > Insecta > Coleoptera > Curculionidae > Polydrusus > Polydrusus tereticollis. The sequence continues at coordinate 127,193,921 of OY987327.1, forward strand.
AAACAACTGCGTAATATCTCAAAACTTTTATTTATTCGAGCTACGATGCTCTAACACAACCAAGAAAGTCCCAGATTATGCTTTTGGAAACTTTCCGTTCAATTTGTAAACAACTTTTAATTATTATGAAAATAACTCATCAACTCGAGTTATGACGTATTATGATGACTGCAGCTAAATAGATCTTACTTCTTTGAACCCCCGTGAATGACTGAATAGCATACAAATTTGTCGGCTATTTATAGTAAATTTGAGTGCTAAAACACCCCCCCCCCCTTAGAGATCAATTTAGCTGTCGTCGAATAAACGACAACAACAAAAAATTTACAGTTACTATTCCTACTTATCTATATATACACTTTTCTTCATCTGTTTCTTGAGGATTGTCCTGGTGTTGATCGCCATCCCTCTGGCCGTAGCTCCATTTCTACTCTATGCTACGCTTTAGAACGTTCTGGTCTGGAGGATCGTCTTGGTGTTCATCACCATCTCTCTGGCTGTGGCTCCGTTGAAGTCATCTCTGCGGCTCCTGGCTTGGTTCAGCAAGGACTGCAACTGTAGAGGCCATTCCTCTCTGGTCAACGCTAAAATTCTGGTCTTCATTCGTTGAAATGGTATCATCGTGGAAGCTACTAAGCTCTCTGCCGTGCCAACTATTGTTATGTTGGTTGCATGGGCTATCTTCTCCCTGTACTTTGCCACATCTGGCGCTAGCATCAACAAACTGGGTGTTCCCCATCTGCTAATCACTTCGGCTTGTACAAATTCTATCAGCGAAGCTGGGTGAATATTCCTATGTGGTCTTGCTTCTATGAATCCACTGAATACATCTACAGCACAGTATAGCGTTGTAAATCTACTGTGTCTGGTCTTTGGTAAATCTTCAATTATTGTAATTAAAACTGCGCCCCACGGTTTTAACATTCCGTGGCACAGGTCATCTTCTTTGAAATGCTGACAACACAAACACTGACTAAAGTGCGTGTCCACATCCTTTTCTATCGTCGGCCACCATAACCACTTCTTGATAATCTCTTTCATTCCTTGTCTAGTATTGTGGCGTATTCCATGAGCCAAGTTGAGGATATTCTTCCTGTGGTTCCTCGGACACCACACCGCCACTCCGTCGTCTCCTTGACGCCCCACAACTCCAAACCGATCTACCAGCGGCACCCTCGCATCCCTCTTGATTGCGTCCCGTAGGTCCCTGGCAACCGGATCGATTGCTTGCGCCCCCACGATCCCTAGGAGTGCGGTTATCCACCGCCCATCTCCCGGGGCCTCCTCCTCCAACTTGCCATGTAGCCACAAGACTGTCTCCGCATCTACTTCTGTTTGATGGGACACCACTTCAGGCACGTCACATTTCTTTATTTCATCTTTTGATGTTAATTGGGTCTTCGACCTAGGCGCATCGAAGGGCTTTAAGTCTTCCTTGCCTTTAACGGTCTTTAGCTCGGGCGCCATGTAGCGTTCGTATGCGTCCACCTTCCCAGGTAGCTCGGACGCATGCGCACCACAATTTAAAATTCGCTGACGAACAGCTAGTTCAATATATTCTTCTTTGACTTCGTATTCACCCAGCATTCCCCACGGCTGTATATCTTCGCACCACGTCCAGAGATCCTCTTCTTCAGGCATCGATGTTGTTCGCCTTTTTGAGCCACCCACGGGGTTTGGGTCGCTTGCCACTTCTTTGCCACTCGGCCGGCAGTCGGGCGGAGGTGCAGGGAACCCTAACAGGTCCTGGACACCAGGTGCAGATGTGGCATCTCGGTCTGGGCCCCCTGCCACCTTCGTATCGTTGACGGAAAAGTCGTAGCTGACTTCCTGGAGCTCTGATTGCCCAAGTGGTGATGTGCCACCCATGGCATCGATGATCCAGGCCTCCAGGACGCCGCTCGGCGAAGACGGTAGCAGCACGTCTTGCATTCTGTCCAAGGCTGCTGCGAAATTTAAGACCATGTGTCTGACTCACAACAGCTTGGTTAAATCGTAATTTGAAATGTTCAAGTTTTTTCCCTAACTCTGTATTATATAGAAGTCCTATTCTGACCCTATATAATCTTCTATTTGATATCACTATTTATGCCTAAGTATTTAATCTAACTTAAAAACACAAATTAAACAACTGCGTAATATCTCAAAACTTTTATTTATTCGAGCTACGATGCTCTAACACAACCAAGAAAGTCCCAGATTATGCTTTTGGAAACTTTCCGTTCAATTTGTAAACAACTTTTAATTATTATGAAAATAACTCATCAACTCGAGTTATGACGTATTATGATGACTGCAGCTAAATAGATCTTACTTCTTTGAACCCCCGTGAATGGCTGAATAGCATACAAATTTGTCGGCTATTTATAGTAAATTTGAGTGCTAAAACACTATCTAACTTTGCGGAAATTTTCAACACATTCTAAAACAACTGTATAACACAGAAACATAACCTTTTTTAATTATAAATTAGGGTAATATCAAAGTTGATAAAACTCGTAATCCAACCCTGAACGAGCGACCCCCCCCCCCGTCACTGATTTCTGCTGTAGAATAGTTATCGTCAAAAGATGTAAACAAGTTTTAGTTAGATTAGTTCAGGTTTGTGTAATTTATTATGAAATGAAATAACTTTGAAAATTCAAACCTCATCCCGCTGGACCCTGTATTATATCCCCCGACTTTCTAATAATAATTCTAAGCACATTTCATAACAAATTAAACTTTCCAAATTTGAAAAGATTTCCTCTTTCACCCACCTAATTTATTAAAAACGATTTTCAATAAATCACACCCCCGTTTCCATCACATGGTCCATTTATGCCTTATTTTATCTATCTGCTTCTAAACAGGCTGGGTAAGATTAATTTGTTTACTTATTCCCCTCATAACTGTCATTGCCCTGATCTATATTAATAACAAGCGCTTTGAGCTTTTCATTGATTTTCCTTCTATTTGATTAATTGTACGGTAACCTCAAAAGCGCGGATCGGATTTCAATGGTTTTAAAAGAAAAAGCACTTAGGCAATACGGCACATGGTATTGACAATATCAGATTGATTTTCTTAAATAATTTATTTGATAATGTAACGTATAAATCATGTAACTATCATAATTTTCATTAAGCTTTATAAAATATTGTAATATTTACGTTACGAGAATTTAATAGGGAAATTGTTGAAACTGTTTAAAATCAGATTAGGTCAGGTTACGTCCGAGTGGCAGATTTCTGGTGCTGTCCGAACAGTCTTACGTAGGTAGTCCCATGAAAACCATTGTGATACCAAGCGTGTTCCGTGAAACCTATCCGAATCAGCTCCCTGATGGCTAGCGCGACAACTGAGACGGTTCTTGGAATCTCATTCAAACCAACCAGTACTGTTTTTCAATTTTCAGATAGTAAACCTGCAAAATCGGCGACATGTCATCTGACAAAAGTCATGTTCTAGCTATTTAATTTTTAGTAGGAATAATGTTGGCAGCAATACAATGACAGATATTCGTTTAACGTTAGAGCCAGACTTAAAAAATGTAATAAAATATGTCGTTTCCATAATTAGAATACTCAAAAATTATAACAAATGCACAACACACTTACTGGTAATATAACAATATGATAGAAGTAGCTCTTAAAATAACTGTTTATTTGAATCACATTAAATTTTAAGGCACAAAAATGTATAATAACGAATTGAAGTTCATAACTCAAAACACTAAAATATTCAAAACAATGTCAAGCAAAGTCTGGCCTGGCCTGTCCTGTAAGCCTATGATGGTTCGGTTTTAGTTACCACCAATATGTGTCCCTCTCATGTATTTAACTTAACAAAAAGAAACATGACAGATATATATGATTTATCTCTTAAGAGTTGGTTTTGTTTATGTTTTGAATTGGATTCTAATAATTTTTGGTGTAAAATCCTAGTAACTTTATGTCTTCATTTATAGGCGACCGGAGTCTTCCCCTTCTTCATCTCTACAACTTTTGCAGAAGTTATGGGCGCTGGTATTTGCACACGTTTCGCATATTTAGCGAATAGCCAATGTACGGTTATTTCGGCAGTGGTATTTCTTAGGTCTTTCTGATTGTGTTGTATTAACACTGCGGTTTTCCTGCTATCAAGTAGGGCCATAATTGCTTGGGAATGCTTCAGGTTGTGAGCTCTGTCCATCTGCTTTTTGCAAGTTGTTTGGCAGTGCGATGTATCTTCTCATTGACTGATCCCAGCAGTCTAGCCACAGTATTCCCTGCTAGATCGGTAGACATGTCTTCGCCTTTTCTGTCCATTGGAAGGCTTATTGTCATCTATGTTGTGATCACTAGGAATCCAACATAGAGTGCTGAGCACCAAGTATGGAGAGATTGTTGCGACAGCGCATTACTAGTTTTGATTTATTGCTGATGAAACAAACTACCTTCATTGCTGCTTGACTCTCTATATAGATAGCTAATGACGCAACTCTTTTTACGCCAGGATGATCCTGCAGAATATTGACTGCTTTGTCTACTATTATAATTTCTGCTTAAAAAATACTGCAGTAGTCTGGTAGTCTATAAGAACCTTTTATTTGCATACTCTCAGAGAAGATACTAGCTCCTACTTCGCCGTACATTTTGAAACCGTCTGTGAAGATCAAGTGATCTGTCTCCATTGTTAAATGGTTGCCTTTACCCTCTTCCCTACTCGGACTGAGCATAGAGAACTCTATCCCAGAGCCAAGTAGCGGAATGATACAACCAGTCGGTTCTCGCAAGTTTTGATCTGCATATATATCCTTGGTATACTGCTTTGCCCGTAGCTAGTACCGTTACAGCCTTTCGACTCCTTTAGTCTTTTTGCAGTCACACTTTTTCCATGAATTTCCACGGGTAGCAAATCTACCAGCACTTATGTTGGCGCCGTCGGTGTTGAGGGTAGGGTACCAGTTACTCCTAAACAAGCTGCCCGTTATATCTTCGTTAATTTCTTCATATGTACTGCTTTTTCCAAAGCTATTCACCAGACTAGGACCCCTTAGGTTTGTATAGGTTTTACAATGGCCGTATAAATCTAATGTACTATAATATGAGGTTTTAATCCCCACTTTTTACCAATGGCTTTTTTGCAGGCATAGGACCCAACTGGCGCCTTTCCTACTTCTTGCAAGTTCACGCCCCAGTTGCTTTTTTCTTCCGCACTAAATCACTGTTGTCCAGGACTGGGAGAATGAAGTTCTCAATCAACCTTCTGCGTGTGAATAGAACTAGCTTTGCATCGCTGTCGCTGGTAAATCACTGATGATGCTAATGGTGTCTAAGTTTTAAATTATAACGCTGATCAATTTAACAATTAGAAATTTAAATGGACAAATTAAAACATTACTTTAGTATTTTATTGTCTTAATAAATTTCGAGCATCCATCATACCGATTTAAAATATTAAATATTATTTTAATGCATTGCTGATCATACTGACAGAAAGAAATATATTTCTTAAAACGAAATATCCCGCTGCAAAAGATTAACTCTAAAAGAAAAGATTCGCAAAAATAGTAAACTACGACATATATTTTAAGGGACATTTTCAGAATATATGGGTCAAAATCAGAGAGGTGAGCATTATGCTTCTGACAAAGTTTTTCTTAATAAAATAACATAAAATTACTACAATATTTATTTCAAAATATAGGTGCCGCGCATAATTACAATGCACTTAGCATATTTTATTTTTTATAATAACGTTTCACTTGGTTTTAAACAAAAAAAGCCTAAATAGTTATTCCGGGAACGCATCCTTATATCATGTTTCGTAGTTCAGGCAAGTCAAAAATGTATACAATTAAGAATTAAAAATGTCATATTTTAATATTAGCTTTGAAAATCATTAAATTAAGAGTATATGTATAAAATAATTTCATATCATTTTAATTTCTTCCTGTTTTGACTATTCAAATGCTGTCTGACGTTTATCAAATCATTCCGTGAACGCGGTTGATATTGGTCGACGTAGTTAAAACAAAATACCCTAGGTGGCGTTAGGGAGTAGCATTGTGAAGTTCACTTGACAAGGTAAATGTCGTCTGTCGTGTTTACGGAAAAAAATAATTGATTTTGTTGGTAAGTTACCATTTAATTTGATATTTGTGTAGCGTACTTTAATTCCCTGTCACTACGGGAACGCTGTTTGATGATTAGTTTTTCGGAAATTTGCATACTTTTTGCAAAATTCTGATAAACATTTCAGCTTACTTGTTCATAACCTCTAAAACCAATGTCTAACATGGCGGCGTCAAGCGTGACATGAAAATATTTATCGAATAATCAGAACGGCCATCCCGGGAACGTTCTCGTCCATGACGGCCGTTCCCGAAATGAGAATCTGTGAACAAAATGATACTCTAATTCGTTTAAAAAGCATACCCATGCTAAACTTTGGTTTTAGGTATCCATCTAGTACGAGTAACATGGAAAACGATAAAAATGAAAAGAAAAGGAAGTCGAAAAAACCATTAAAACAGGACAGTATAGCTTATAAAAGGCTTCGTGAAAAGGCTAATGCAAGGAAGCGCAAGTTTTTAGACAACATGACACCTGAACAAAAAGAGATGAAGAGACTGAAAGATAGGGAATATTACCAAAGAAAGAAAGCTGAAAATAAAGTTAAGACTGTAAGTGATATGACTGAAAGAGACAAGAAGAGACAGAGAAAGTCATGGAGAAAAAATTCTCAAAAGTATAGGCAGAAAAAAAAGATGATGTCAAATATTTTAGCTAACAGCCCGCCAGATTCTGAAAATGAGATGGAAAACGATATTCACGTGTTGAGGAAGAAATCGGGGAGAAAACAGGTTAAAAAAGATAAAGCGCAGGCTTACAGAACCGTTAAGAAACAGAAAGAACAAATACAAAAAATGCAAAGAACTATAGATAAGTTGCGAAAAAAAGTAGAGAGAAGCAGAAGACGTGAAGAAAGAGCATCCCAAAAGAGTGCTGATACGCCTACTCGCAAAGTTGATGAATTGACAAGAGGATTCTCTGTTACTCCGGAAGTTCGTAAACGTCTATTATTTGGCGAGGTTTTGACAGCCCAACTAAAAGACACGGCTGACAAATTACTAAAAAATTCCAAACAGCGAGAGGCTTTTCAAAAGTGCGTCAGTGGCAACCGTATTAAAAAACATCGTTTAAATAATATTGCCAAACAGTTTCTACGCAAAAATAAAAATAATGACAACATTTTAATATCTAATCGGAGGCGTCCAATGTTTTTAATTAATAATCAGATTCGTGAAGACATTCATAAGTTTTATGAGCGGGATGATGTCAGCACAATGTGTCCTGGGAAGAAAGATTGTCTCAAGGGAGGCAAACAAAAGCGGTTGCTTCTAGAAACTGTTGAAAAATTTGCATCCTCAATTTTGTGCTGAGTCTGGAATCCGAGTATCTTATGCGACACTTTTAAGAGAAAAGCCTTATTGGGTGGTACAACCTACAAAAAAGGATCGCGATACTTGTCTTTGTGTAAGGCACGAAAATTTTGGATAAAAACTAAACAAATTGAATCGACTAGGAGAGCTGCAACACAATTCTACATCTCAATTGATAAAAGCGTACAGTTGTGACATTAATTCTTACGATTGTATGTTTGGTTTGTGTGGTGATCAGTGGCGTAGAAATAGTTGCAATCAAAAACTTAATACCTGAAAAGATAGATGCTATCCCCGGAATCATGAATGTAACTAAGATTGTCTGGCAGAATGCTTCTGATGTGTCCATACTACTGTATCAATTTTCAAAATTGTTGCGAGAAATTAAACTGCAGGCATTTTCAGTCGAAGATAGAGAAAAAGAAAGTCCAGGGCCGTCAGAAATGATAGATTTAGACATAGAAATGAATCGAGAGTTTCTGAATCCTCTTCATCCCAATAGAAAAAGCTTTTACGACGCCGTATACGGATCTGCATCAGACACTTCAGATGATGAGAATCTCCAAACGGTTTCAGGTAAACCTTATGGAAAGAATGACGATATCGGTGCTGGTACATCGTACGGAGATGCTTAGGAGAACTTGCACCCAAACTTGATACGCCCAAAGACATTTTTGCTAGTAAATGTACCAACTGAAAATAAAAAAATTAAATACAGATACGTTGCAGTCGCTGATACCTCAGTTGATGAAGTTGGTGAAATAAAAGTCACTTTTCTTCATTGTCAGCGGAACACAGCAAAAATATTCAAAATTGAACAAAATGATATTTCATATGTCACCTATGAACAAGTTGTTAAAATTTTACCCACTCCGAAATTGCAGAAAAAAGGTAGTCGAAGCTTTTATTGTTTTAATGAAAATATGGACATATTCGAAAAGTAATCTGGTTCTATAAAATAATCCTCTTTTTTTATATTTATTTTTAACTCTTTTGGAATTACCATGTTTATTATTGTTAGACTTTAAGTTCAAACTTTGATACTCAAGTTACTTTGTGATATAATGCAATTATGCATGTAGTAATAATGTTCCTAATGCCTAATGTCTGTTTATTTTGAAACTACAAAGTTTATTGTTATTCGATTTTAATTTTAAGCATTGATATGCAAGTAATCTTAATGAGTGTGCTGTTAGCATTTTGTTCCTAATAACTAATGTTTGTTGATTGAAACTAGTAATTTTATTATTATTAGAGTTTAAGATTAACATTTGATACTCATGTTCCTCATTCCTTAAGTACAAATAAAGTTATAATACTGTAAAAGTATATTATTTTCATGCATAAAATATGTCGAAAACCGGGTGTTGCGCTCATTTAGGGAACGTCATCGTCATTTAGGGAACTTCGCTGTCATTTTGGGAACACCCCATCATTTTCGGGAACGTCACAAAAATGGCAAATAAATCACAAATAAGTAACGTTATAGTTGAATCTTGCATATATAACATGAAATGACCTTTGAACTTTTGTATTTATATTATTAATATACCACGTAGTGCAAGAATGTATAAAATAAATTGAAATTTTGGAGCAGAATTTACACTAATTGAAAATTTATGGGAGTAATTTGAAAAATAAGCATTTTGAATATAAAAATATACAAAATATCAACATTTTCCGATTTAGGAACAGGTTTATTACAATTTATTGAAGGTGATTCTTAAATACGTTAGTTATATTATTATTTAAAATTTGTTTAAAAATGTCCCCGAAATGACTTACGACTCTGGCAAAATTCTTATTAACAGGTAGAATTTCGAAAATATATATTTTTGAGCGTGCCTCTTCACAGAAAAGATTCATAATATATGACACAACAGACTCCTCTTGTTAGTTTTCTTTAAAAGGAAACTCAATTTCTCAGATATTTGAAAACCGAAAATGCTCACCTCTCTGATTTTGACCCATATAGTGATGAGGTCAATATATCATATCGCAATTTCTTTTTTTTTATTGCCGTTTATTCATAAGTGATTACAACTACATAACAAAACTAAAAACTTCTGTTAGATTAAGCCCCATGTAAAACAAGCAGTAACATAATCCAAAAGTTCCTCTTTGAGAATTTAGAGAGTCGCCCTATCTAACACAGTAACACAGATGCAAATCTTTTTTGATCATTGAAGCCATACTAGTTTATTGTAGTACATGCATATATACTAAGTCTTTCACTTTAATCCTGGTAGACATTTAGAACAGGTTCCTAAATTTTTCAGACCTACATCGTCATTATTGGGGTCAACATGATTACTGTTACCACATAAGTTTAAAACAGTCATTCCATTCTCTGGGAAGTCTTAAATTTGTCACTCTTCTTTTCCACTATGGCAAGATCACACTTATGCCAACTTCTTTCAAAAATTTGCCCTTTTTCTTTAAGTCGTAGTGTGTTTGTAACTTAAGCACAAAACATATGGATTTATTACACTAACGCCAAGGAGTATAAAAAAAAGAAGACTCGACGATAATTATAAAAAAATTAAAGAGTCGGAGGTATGTGGCCAGCTCTCTATCAACAACTAATCGACCAATTCCAGCACGATCATCAACACTATCACATCAACCCAGAATTATTCTCCAATCACCACCTTACCTACAGACGCGGTTATGCACTCCGACGAGGAGGATTCTGTTGACGCTTTATTTCAGACAGTTACGCCTAACAGAAAACGATCAAATAAATCCACCGACACATCAAATGCCAAAAAACTTCAGGTAGACTCCGCAGCATGGCCAAATTTGCCGGCAATCAGCAATAAAGACGAGAAGGATCTCCATGTAGTATTACCACAAGAATAAATAACAACTTTATTCTTGTGGTATTACGGGGCGTACTTGAATTTTGGACAGAGTCCAAAGTCAAGGAAGATCTTGAAGGGTTGGGCTTAATCACAATATTCTATTTACTAAACTAAAATTGTATGAACTTGAGCTTTCTTAGAAGTTACCTTCATAACAGATATCAAAGAGTAACATTTGACAACACCTTCTATGTTGTTTTAGCTATAAATCCTGGTGGGCCTCAAAGTAGTATTCTGCTGTTTGTTTTCAATTGTACAGCAGGCTTTGGTAGTTATTTCAAACACTCATATTCCCATTCGTATGCAGATGACTTTGAATTATATTAAAGCATTAATTTTAACAATATTAAAATTACCAAAAATCATAGAAACCAAGATCTTCAACTAATTCATGAAATATGTATTGCCCATAATATTTTACAAATACTAAGCTTCTTTTATTTGCAAAAACCCTAGTAAAGTTTCTCAGAACCTTAATAGTAAGATCGATAATGTTAAATTATAACGTGTGAATCCTGTAAAATCTTAGGTGTTTACATTGATTCTTAATTAAGATTTAAGCAACGTGTTGCTTTCTTGCTTTAGAAGTATTATGCTAAACTGAAAACTGTGTAGGTATATATTTGAAAACTTTCACTAAACCACAATTAAACTAAGATTGTGTGATTTACTTATTTTGTTTTTATTCCGCATTATTCCTGGATGATAGGAACAGTTTGCAGAAGCTTCAAAAAGGCTGCTTGAAGGTCTGCTATGGATTGAGAAAGTATGATAATGTTACCCAAAGTTACCTAAATTCTGGCTGGTTGAAGCTGGCACAAAGCTTTGATCTGAATTTGTGCACTTTAGTGTTCAAACTAACTAGATCTAAGCAGCCCGAATATCTTTTTGAAAAGCTTGCTATGGGCTCCGATGTACACGATAAGCTCAGGCGCCATAGTTATCTCTTTTCTGTCCCAAAGATACAAGACTGTGTTGTTTCAACAATTGTCAAGCTATAACTCGGTTAAGTGGTTTAATCCAATTCCTTCAAACATTAAGAACTGCCTAACAGTAAACATTTTTAAACACAGCTTAATGTTTTTGTTAGATCACTTAACTAATAAAGCAGTCTCTATTTACGGGTAGAAATAAAAATTACTTGTTATGGTTCACAGCCTTAATATTCAGTTACCTGGCACGCGTGCTTCGGCCCTTTCGGGTCATTTTTAAAGGAGTACCAAGACTAACTTATAAATGTTGTTAAAAAACAAAGGTACTTATCTAAACTCTAATGTAAGGTATAAATAAGTAATAAAGTAATTAAGAACAAGGGTTACAGTGGATTGATACATTGTGGGTTTTTCCTATTGTCATGCAGGTGATTATTAAAACATATTTTGTATCTTATTTTATTATGTTGTTGATAATTGGGTTAGTACTTGAATGTATGTCTGTTTGATTATTGACAATATAACTTTTGTTTCTTATTGCTTTTTTAATTGTAAGTGATTCTAGAAGGTTCAATTTTCTGCTTTTGTTCTAGATATGAATATGTTTTATTTTATTTAAAATTTTCTTTTATGCAGTGGTCGGCTATACCTCTTTTATTTCGGTTTTTTAATATAGAAGTTATCTGTTCTTATGGTGGAAGCCTTAAAACTGTATGCCCTAGATTTTTTGCATAATTATCACAGAAGTATTCCTTTTGTAGTTTTTTGTAAAACCTCAATTAATTGCCTTTTGGTGTAATCTTTCTAAAAATAAATGTCATTATCATAATACATGTAGTTTTGGATTGTTGCTTTTGTGTCATTTGAGGAGGAAGTCTTGGTCAACTGCCTACTAGGGTAGCTTGCATTGTCCATTACAATTACGCTATTCGGAGGTATATTTGGAATTAGCTTGTTTTAAACCAATCTTCAAATAAAAAAATAAAAGTGGTGCCCTCATGGTAATTCAGAGAAGAATCTTTAATGTTTTTTGCAGACAGAGAAAGTCCATTTGAAATCCATCCGTCTTTAGATCCAGCATGCAAAATCGTAATTCGTTTACCTATTTTTGATGGCGCGCTTGTTTTACACTTGCCGCTTGAGTCAACCCAACTCTTTTCCGGGGTATCATATGTGTCGAACCAGGTTTCATCCAAGTAAATAATCGGCCTTTGCTGATCTCTGTAAATCCAAATTTTTTGTAGATATTCGTATCGCTATTCCCGAATTCTACTGGATTCCATTAAAACTTGTCTTTTGTTAATTATTTTATATCTAAAACCCACGTGTTGGATACACTTCCATAACGTTGTTCTGTTACATTTAACGCCGGTTTCATCATTTTCAAGTCTATTAATTAAATTATCTAATGTACGCACGCTTTGTTCCTCGTATAACTTGTAAATTTTACGCCGTATTATATTTTTATCACTTTCATCTACCTTCGAGAAAATGCCAGTATCGGTTCTTTTTTTCCTCGCTAAAATGGGAATATTCACAAATTTTCATACAGTTGATGTTGGAATTTTTGTTAATGTGTTTCGTCCAACGCTGCTTGCTGACCGCACGTTCAATGAAAGCCGAATAAACATGGTTTATGACTTCCTTAGTTTTCACAGAATAATGTTTTCTGCTTTACGACGGAGTTATCTCCTGAGATGCATTGGGCTCGCACATATTTTTTTCATGACTCACACACGATTAAACAAACGCTGTATTACACACGAAGTAAGAATATTTACTAAGCTTAAAACTAACTAGAGTGGCTATATACTCGGATTCACGGCTCGTCTCGTCGTTCGACATTTGACAATAGACAAATGACAGTAACTAGCTGGACCAGTAACTTTGAAATATCCCCAACTCATCATAGAGCCGTAATTAGCCCAAAGCCCACTGACACTGACATCAGTGACATCGCCACGTGCTTTTTTTCTCGTTAAGTGTTTTGCTGTGTTTTTAATTATTTTCGTGTGTTTTGTATTTAAATAAGTTTATTAAAGACTTCTATTTTGGACGTACCTACCACCTACATGTTTTGGTGTTTATTTGTTACGGAATGGTAAGTTAAATACATTAACCGCAAACTACTTTTATACGGTATTTATCTTTTTTAGGCGTAAAATGATAATGGATCATAATTATTGTTTTCCAAGTACCTCAATAAATAATATTCCTAAAGAAAACAGGGTAACGTTTATGCCCTGCAACTTTTTGACTCTTCAAAGGGCGTTATCTTTTACCCCATTATTTATTAATAAATAATAAAAAAAAAAAATCATTATCTTGATAGGATTAGGGAGGAGAGTTCTCCATAAACAATTAATGAATATATTTTGTTGCATGCTACTCCACCATATATGTTTATATAACTATATAAACCCAATATGCTTACCCTATGGCCATGGCAAAGTCAAAAAGTTTTAAATACCTAGTCGTAAAATGATGTATAATTATTATTATAATTTTTAGAAAAAGGCGTTTTCTGTTTTACATAGCAATGAGTTGGCCCAAAAATTTGTGCAAAATGTTTATAATTATTTTAAAGACGTACATCCTCAAATAAGCCCCATTCAAGTAGGTATTTTTTCCAATTTTTTTTTCAATTTTTTTTTCCAATTTTTTTTTTCACATTATATTTCTTAGTCCATTTATTTGCAAAAATGATATATTTGCGCATACCATTAAGTACTTAAAACCATTTGTGGTTAGAAAAAAAAACTTAAAAGGCTTAAACAAAAAAACGATATCGTTCGTAGGAAAACCAGTTACAATAAAGAAACTGCAAGACCAACTCCATCGCAAGGAAATGTATCTTGGAAGCATAAGTAGTCTCCTAAGGTTGGTAAAAAGCTTAGGCTTTTTCTATAAGAAGGAAGACAATCGCCGTGCGCTTATGGAAAAGCCATGTATTGCGGATAAACGGCAAAGATTTCTGTCTACGTACATGGAAAACGCTGAGCTTGGTCCCGATAGAAAACCATATGTTTTTCTGGACGAGACTTGGATTTTTTCTAATGGAACATTTAGAAAATCTTGGCAGGATGATAACATTAAATCTGTCAGGAAAGAATCTGGAGAAGGGTACAGGTCAATATACGAATTAATAAATATAAGTTAACCTAAGTCAAGGTACAAAAAACCATAGTCTTTACTCTACAAGACCAAAATGAAGGCCCCCTTTCTGGAAATAAATTCTCTTAGTGAATACTAATCGTCATTTAATTTATATTTTTAGATACATTGTTTTGCATGCAGGGTACGAATGTGGATTTATCAAAAATGCCAGACTTATTTTTAAATCCAAATGCAAAACTGGTGACTACCATGGAGAGATGAACTCTGACAATTTTGAAAAATGGCTGTGCGAAACCCTGCCAAACTTAGAAGAGCCCTCCATGATAATTTTAGATAATGCTAGTTATCATAGCAGGCAAACGGCCAAGTGGCCCACAAAAAAATGGTTAAAGGCGGATTTACAAAGATGGTTAGAAAAGAAAAATATTTTATTTTCACCGTACGATACCGTCCAGGTTTTATGGCAACTCATCAATACAGTACCGCGAGTAGATAAATCCTTTAAAGTTGATGAGTTGATAAGAAATGCTGGTCATGAAGTTTTGCGGCTCCCTCCATACCATTGTCAATTTAATGCAATTGAAATGGTCTGAAGTCAAGCCAAGCGACTTTATGATCAATATATTCTAAAAGAACGAGATGTTTGTAGAGCCTGGAAGACGGCTTTAGAAGGTGTGTCCCAAGAACAATGGGTTAGTTATGTAAGACATACGGACAAAATTATCAAAGAAGCATGGGAAAAGGAACGAGATATCATTGCTCATATGCAGGCACCTATTATTATAAACGTGGATGATAGTGATGTTGATTTTTCTGATGAAATATCGGATTAATCGTTAAAATTTTAATTAATAGATGCACTTTTTTATGAAATATCTATCAGTTATCAAAATATCACTATTTTCTATGACATTGCAACTAATCTTTTGTTTGATTTGTAAAATATTTATTTTTGTAATAAGCATACTAAAACCAACTGAAATTCTTGCCTTTTTCAAAGAATGGCGACTCAATCAGAAATTCAAACAGAAGACAGATAGTAACCCTACTGGAGGAGTTCTCATTTATATAAAAGAGGAATACTACTTCAAAGAAATGTGTAACACCAATGAAGGCCTGAATTATTGGCTTGTAGGGATCGAAATATTACTACAAGGTGCCAAATACACTGTTTATAGTTTATATCATTCACCTTCTTCAAGCGATGTTTACTTTTTAGAAAAATTAGACGATTTTCTAGATATCCTAAATAGAAAAGGCGAAATAATAGTTATAGGTAACTTTAACCTTAATCAATCAGTAAATACATATTATTCTAAGAAACTCTTGAACATAGTCCATAGTCATGGCCTATATCAGGTGGTTAATCAGTTCACTAGAGTAACTCAGGACTCAGCAACAGTTATCGACCTGATAATTACAAATAAGAAAAATCTTCAGTTCCAAATACACTCTACGCCGAAAATTACGGATCACCATATGCTATCAATAGACCACCTAGTTGAGCCCTACAAAAACTTCACCAAGACTATCAAAAGCAGGAATTACAATCAGATGAACACATTTTTATTTCAGCTTAACCTCATGGATAAAGAATGGTTGCCAAATCATTCATATTTAGATGATTTAGCTAAAAACGGGACAGAAAATATACTTGTATGTCTAAATACCGTTGCACCAGTACAGGAAAAGGTTTTACATAGTGAATGGGGAAATAAAATGTGGTGGATTCAAGAAATAGAGATATAAAGGAGCAAGACTTACTTTATAAAAGAGCTTTAATAACAAGAGACGAGCTGGACTGGAACAACTACAAACAACAAAGAAATAGAGTAGTGACAATTATAAGAAACCAAAAAAGAAGATACTACAACGAAAAAATTGACATGGTGAAAGTGGACCCAAATGAATTATGGAAAGAAAACATTAAAAAAGCTAATAAAACCAAATAAATCAAATATTCTCAGTGGAATAGAATTTAACAGCCAAATTTATGTTAACGAGAAAGATATCTGTGAGAGATTTAATACATTTTTTATAGAAAGTATAGAAGAAATAGTAAGAAATATAAATCCTAATATAAATTATGAAGATCTTGTCAATAGCATAAAGCAGTCAAATTGTAAACTGGAGAAGTTTAAGCTACTATAAATGTCGAGCCTAAAAAATATTGTACATAATATGAAAAACAAAGAAAGCAATGTGGATGGTATTAATACGAAAATCTTAAAATTGTCATTTGAAGCAGTTGGAAATCGATTTCTTGATCTCATAAACAACAGTCTGGAAACTGGTTCATTTCCCAAAGAATGGAAATATTCAACTGTTATTCCTATAGAAAAGAAGTCCAATACAGGAAGGTGCCAGGAATTTCGACCAATAAATATGGTACCACCGTATGAAAAACTATTGGAGCTTGCCGTCAATCAACAGATAATGAGGTATATTGAGAACAATAATCTTTTAAGTGTCTACCAGGCTGGATTTTGGGGCAAAAAACTCATCTGAAACTGCTTTACAAACAGTCTTGTCTACTTGGAAAAAAGCTCTAGATGACAAACAAATGATTGGTGTAGTGTTCTTGGACTTTAAACGTGCGTTCGAGACAATCGATTGAAGACTGCTTAAACTTAAAAATTTTATATATTATGACTGGTTAAATATCAATAGTTTAGCAATTAATACAGACAAAACGAAAATGATTATCACTAAAAGTAAATATAATACCACTGATATAACATCTAACACACTAACACAACTATAAAAATTAATAAAGTACAAATAGAACAGGTAACAAAATTAAAATATCTTGGTGTAGTTATAGATCAAAATTTATGTTTTTTAGAACACCACCTATATATTTGCAATGAAATTGCCAAAAAGGTTAATCTTTTGAGAAGAATAAATCATGATCTCAATACATAGACAAAAAAAAACATTTATCAAAGTATAATTGCTCCTCATTTTAATTTTTGCTCCACAATACTTTTTTTATTGAGTAATTCCGAAGTTAGTACTTTACAGAAAAAAACAAAATCAATCCATGCGTACTATTTTAAATTGCAGTCGTTATACTAGAATTATTAAAGATATGCTAGAAATTAAAAATTTTCGAAGTGTTAGGCAAACCATATTCTTTAATACAATGATTTTTATTTTCAAAATGTTACATGAACTACTACCAAAACATTTAATTGACAATTGTGTACATGTTCGTGATATCCATAATTATCATACTCGAATAAGAGATAACTTTTATATTCAACCACTTCAACCAGCAACAACAAATTCTAGTTAGAATAGCCTTTTTCATAATGGTTTGAAGCCATAGAACGAACTCGCCGCCAATATAAAAAGCTGTGAAAATATAACAATATTTAAAACAGAATGTAAAAAATATATTAGACATCAAGATTGTTCCTTAAGTGTTATAGTAATTTATATTTTCTGCATATATTAGATTTAGGTTATATTAGATTAGTAGTTAACTCTTTGAGTAGATAATAATTTTATATTTATGTTTTTTTTTATGTAAATTTCTTGTAATTTGCCAGCATTTTGTGCTATTAATAAATACTATTAATTATATTTTGGACTATGTCCACAAAGTCCAATAAATTCCTTTAATAAATAACTGCCTGATGAAATATATAGTGACTATCGCAAACCCACTATTTTCTGTACATGTGCAGTATCAGTATCTATATATACAGCAAAAAAACAACAAAAAATAACTATGTATTATAGCTTATTGGTTGTCCAAAAAATTGCATAATGAATAAAATTGCTTTCCATTTTGAATAACAAGAAACGGTGGTATAGTAACATTGCATAACATTTTTGCATTGGGCTTAAACTCACTGAAGTTCTTTTCTCGCCTTTTTCAAAAAATGCCGACAAAAAGTATAAATCGATTTTATGTTCCAAGAAAAACAATATAGAATGAACTAATATTATTTCCTTACATAAATGAATAGTAATATACTGCACTGAAAATATATATCAGCTCTTAAAATATAACAATTTCTATGCCATTGCAGCCTATATTAATTTAATTTATAAAATTACAAAATAGCCTTGGTAGTACTAGTATTTTTTACTTGTAGATTGTAGATTTTTTATAATTAGAAATAAAAAAGTACTACATACACCTTTACTTCTTTCCCTTTGCTCCTACGCTGATTTCACCAAACTATATATTCCAATCCTCCAAAAAAATTGCACATTTAATGTGGTTTACGTGCTTAACAAATTTAGCTTAGTCCAATCCTGATAAATCTGAAATTTAGTACAAGTAACCTACCAACCTACAAAAACAAAATAGACTAGAAGTCGACAGGGTGCCATTAGTGACACGTGACTCGTCCACCATCTTGCGAGACGGTTTAAGAATCCGACTATATATACAGTCTTTAGAACATAATTTGTTTTATGGGATTAACCCTCTCATTTTAAATTAGGTAAAAATCGGATTGAAATCACCAAACTATTACTTTAATAATGAAATTACGTCTTCCGGATTTGTAGTTTACTTTAAGACATTTTTAAGTATGGACCATAATTTACCTGCATTTATTCATTCATTCATTGTTTGTTTATGACTACCCTTGGATAATCCCATACAAAGGCAAAGTGTAACTTTCTTATATTTCTGAACAGGCTTTACCTAGCTTCACACGATATGAACGCGCTGCATTACCGACTTGTAATACATAATATAATGGACGGGGTGTCATTGACCGCACGTTAGCGGTTATAAATTGCTTAGTCGCTATAATTGGACAAAATACCCTAATTATCTAACCTAACATAACCTAACCTAGCCTGAACTACATTGAACTATTTGGATTATTCTGCATGCAAAAACTTGTGCATCTTAATTGTTATCTTTTGGATTTGATAGTGGTGGGGGTTGTTTCAGTAACAATATTAGGAAAATTAAATAGATGTCAATATCGAGGCCTTGTCATTTTCAAGCTATAAACAGGGCTGAGATTCACAATAGTGGCATAGCTAGCCGTGAATGAGCCATGCATAAAATTTGTTAAGGGTGCGCTTCTTCGGTAAACAAATCATATGTCTTTTGTATTACGGATTATGGAAATCTTACGAGTGGTAATAACCACGAGACAGCTGTTGGTCTCTACTTAACCTTACGTTCTCCATTATTTTTATTGTAATTATTTATATGCTACAATGCAAAAGAAGACGTTTATACTAATATTTTCGTGTGATTCACAGAGACCTTTTCCTTTTATTTATTTCATGCAGTTTAAACTCTCCTATTATTAAAAATAGTATAGCAGATGGTTTGTGGATTATATAGCTACTTCTCTTGTTTTTATTTCGGCGAACATATTTATGATATTCAAGTTCTTCTTTTTCTATGGATAATTGGATAATATTGCCGTTCTTATCCCATAAAAGATATAAGACTATTTTTAACAAGTTGTCGTTTAGAAATATTTGCTTCAGCGGTTGCGGTTGTAACCGGAAGAATTAAAAATAATAAACATGCTCTATGAATCTGGAAGCTTAGCTATTGAAATTTATCAATAGATAATAATTCTGCATCTGATTCACAGATAATAAGAAGACAGAAGTATTTGTTTGTATTTCTTGAATAATTCACACAATAGATTTTATGGAACAGCACAATAAATTCACGGTTGAAGTATATTTTCAAAACAGGGTCAGAGTAAATGGTGAGTGGTAATAAAATTAGCGTTTGTGCATTTTCTCGAAAATTTTCCTAACGTCGGCGTCGCTTTTACTGCTGGAAATTTTTATCGTTGCCTGAGAAGAACCGTGGCTCTGTTTAGGCTAATAGGTTCTATACAACATAAAGAAGGAGCTGGAAGACAATCTGGAAGAACAGACGAACTTGTTGCAAACGTTCATGAAATAGTGTAAAATACCCCAACAAAATGTGTAAGACGCCTGTCTCAAGAAGTTTTATTTATTTATCGTTTGGCTATTAGACACATTAAAAGAGAATCTCATAATATAAAACATTACTAAAATATGTAATACAATACAGCATAGAACATAGAATATATAATAGTATAAAACATACTTTAAAAGGTTACAAACGAACATCTAGTCTATTTATGTAATCTATCGACTCTGGGGTCGCTATCAGGAAGTCTTCGGGTTCACCGTTATATGATCGTATGGTACATTCTTCTGTGATATGTCTGATGGTTTGGGTTTCTCCGCAGTCACAGAGAGGAGATTGTTGCTTGCCCCACTTGTGTAGAGAGTATGCACATCTGCCATGTTGGGTTCTGATTCTGTTAGGCGTGGAGCATGTTTTACGTGGTAGATTAAAACCTGGCTTGTGGGTGATGCGCGGCATGTTATTGTTTTGTTGTGCAGTCCACTCTTGAGTCCATGCATTGGTAAGGTTGAAGTCCTCTTCCACAGCCACCCTTGCCGTTCTTGCTGGTGATCGTCTAGACCGAAGTCGGTTATGGTTGGCATCTTCGATATCCTGATGGATGGGTAAGTTTCTATTGTCCACAATCTTTTTATACTCGGTCGTAAGGGCATTTATTCGTCGTAGTTAAGGGGGTGGAATGTGGCTTAGGACTGGAAGCCATTGCGTGGGAGTTGGTTTGATGACACCACCAATCATTCTGATCTATTTTATGTACATGTGGGCTGTTTAACCAAACTGGAGCGGAGTATTCAGCAGTTGAAAAGACAAGACCTAGCGCAGAGGAGCGCAGAGTGGAAGCCGATGCTCCCCAAGTTGTGCCGCACAGTTTCTGAATTATGTTGTTTCTTGTTTTCAATTTTTCAGCAGTTCTCGATAGATGCTCTCTGAAAGATAGTGCCCTATCAAGGGTTACGCCTAGATATTTAGGTGTTTTATTGTGGGTAAGTAGGGTGTTTTCAAATTGTATGTTGAGTTCTCTTCTGGCGAGTTTGTTATTTATTTGTATCTCAAGAAGTGGGAAGATCTTATGGAACATGCAGGTCTTTTTTTAAAAAATAGTTAAATTTTTTCCTTATATAGTGCAAGTATTTCAAGAAATACGAGCGGCAGATTTTGAAAGTCTGTGATAATTAATTTTGTCACTATTAATATCTTGAAAATTTGCCTATTAATGTTAACTTACATCGCCTATTTGATTTGAATTTTATTTTTAGAACTCGGAAAAGGACAACGTTTTGGTACTGTAGCTACCTTACCTTGGTTGACCACTTAATGACTTTTCTTTCGGTGTCTTTAGCGGAGTTTGTTTTGCCCGTGTCTTTTCACCCTATTTTCCTTGTATCAGCTACCTTATCATTTGATTTATATACCAGTATTTTTCGTGGCAATTTCCTATATTTTTCTTTGTTCTTATTTTGTTAACTGTCAGTTTTAGTTCAGAGTTAGTTAATAGTATGTGAACCGGTCTAATCCCTTCTATTCTATTTCGGTTCATGCAGTATCTCTGTCCAAGTACCCATGGTAATGATTAAGCGCTACAATTCGCTTATCTTCTTTTTGACGTTTCATTAGTTCCCGCCTTTTTTAACACTGTTGACGAGTGACACTGTCTTGAGACTCGCCACTTGATTTCTAGCAGCCGAGTAAGCAAGGAGCCTTTTAAATGCAGGGCTTTAGAAGTCATTTTTAACGGATTTTGGATTTAAAGGGCTTATTTTCTGTTCCCCTTAAGTTTAATC
Organism: Polydrusus tereticollis; assembly: GCA_963920685.1. Lineage (NCBI taxonomy): Eukaryota > Metazoa > Arthropoda > Insecta > Coleoptera > Curculionidae > Polydrusus > Polydrusus tereticollis. The sequence goes on from OY987327.1 coordinate 127,215,922, forward strand.
TTTTATGTTGCTCTTCGCTGAGCGGCAGAAAAAGTCTTTTGAGGTCTCTTAGGAGGCACCTTTAGAGCAGCCTTCCTTTCAGTCCTTTTTAAGAGCCACCAATCACAACTAAGTCAAGATTTAAGTAACTGACACCCTCTTTCATTGTTTTTAAATATAGCTGTCAATATTGTTTTATTACTTGCTGTTAGAGCTAGCTCCACGACCATCTTGAAGGTTTCCAGCTTTTCCTGTGATAAAGCTAGTAGCGCTAGTTAAACCCCCTCTACGTGAGCTAGGGCAATTTGCACGCGTACTGCATAGCTGGATCTGCTCGTGTTCCCTGACTTCTATGGGAGGACGGGGTGTGTTGGCGAAAGGGAGAATTGGCGGAATTGAATTGCAGGCCTAAGCTGGAGGATTTACCAACGTGTGATTATCATCACGTGGTGCATCTGTAAAGGTAATTTTAAGACAAACAGCCCGAAAACGAAATCAGTTCGAATTAATCTTTTGTGGAGTGTTGTTGGTTTCTGACACGTGCGAGTAAATTTTTAGCCCTGAAGAAAACTTTGTTTTTCTAGAAACTATTTGTATTCGAATATTTGTAGGCAAGTACTTTTTATCTAATGCTTTAACCAATCCTTAAGAACCATATTCTTTTACACTTATATTAATATTAGTCAAAATAAAATGCAAAATATTTGGAATGGCGTCGGGGGATAGTTGGCGGAAGAAACATGGGTCGAGATGACGGGTTTAAAATAGTGGGTATTTATTTATTTAAGAACAAAATCATGCCAAGAAAGTACACAAGAAAACTACTAGGGCTAATATTTCCAAAGATATTATAATAGGAGCTGCCAAAGAAGTACTGTTAAATAATAGAACCAAAGTGTCTAAAAATTTTGAAATTCTATTACGAACACTTGAAATATTCTGTTCTGAGAAAAGAAATAGAAAGAGGTGAAATTACCGTTTATCCAAATTGTGAATCCGATTAAAAATTGGGTTGTTTTTTTGCTTTGATTAATTGTGTTTCAATTAAAATGTTTAAATTATATTGGATTGTATTGTAAGTGTACAACTTCTATGACCTTATTGTTAATACAAATACAAATACTTTAATGTCAGTTTAAGGGTTTAATATATCAATTACAGTTACAGAAATTCGTAACAAAATAAAAATCTTCAAAAAATAAATCCAAAAACCCCGGCAACACATCCCGCTCTCCCCTACTTATATTTTATTTTTATTAATCAAATTATTGCCCTTATTTTTAATTTAATTAAGTATTTGAAGTTGCTTTTTTCTTAATAGATCGTAATTGTTGTTTGCGGTCTCGGTGCTCACCAGCGGTGTTCATCATAGCATCGCTGAAAGTATCATGTCTTTTTTTAACAAAATGTAATAAAATATTTTTTTTTATTCGACAAGACGCAGGAATTACTGTAAGTGGTTTATCCAAAATTTATTGGAAATAAATGATTTATTAGACATGATATTTTTTTCTGTTGAAGCCTGGTTCCATTTCACCGCACTGAGCGAAATATCGAGTTGACATAACTCAAATATGAGTTATCCTAGACCGACGCGTGTTGCTAATAGGGGACAGCTCAGACCTCTGAGTTACGGCAACTAAATCGAAGAAATCGCATCAAGTCACTGTTCATGAGTTATAATAGCCCTAAAGATGTGTTGTTTTAGCTAGCTAGCTTAGCTAATCGTAGCTGGGTTTGACGAACACATGCGACGTGGGCTGCAGCAATTCATTGTTTAAGCTGCCAGAGACCAATATGGGAGTTGTGATGCGTTACTACTCGGGCTAGATTAACTCATGATTCGAGCTATCAAAACTGGACCTTTCAGTTGTTCTATCTTACTTAACGACTATAGATTTAATCTGCCCTAAATGTTAGCAGCGAATCTCAAAAGGAATATTTATTAATATGTACTTTAATTAACAAACACTTCTTACAGAAAACACATGCTAGGTTAACTGACATATTTAACAACATATGATAAACGTCAAGTGCAAAAGAACTACTCTATGAATGAAGCAAGGCACAATAAGGTTTGACACTTTAAATATATTTCAACACTAAAGTTGGATTATTCTCATTTTCACGCAGCTGTATGAGAACAAACACTGAACAAAAATAAAAGAAGATCCCTCCGATCAATGATTGCGCGGATAGCAAGTCCAGTTATGTGGTCCATGACGACGCGACGTGCACGAGGTACTAATAACAATGGGATGAAGTTACTGCGCCAAATCGGCACGAGCGCGAATTCGGAACTTTCCGTGACCTTTCGATCGGTGATTTACCCTCGACATGGGTTTTTAGAGCACTCTTTATGACTTATTTCAACTGAAAATAATTTACACATGGTAATGAGTTAAAAGAATGCACGTCTGGGTCAAAACGGCACTTTAAAATCAGTTAGTAAATTTTCCCAATTCAAGAACTACTTAGTTCAGGTAACTCATAAAATGGTTACAAAATGAAGGATTGTGGTAATCTCAACTGTGTTTAAAGTGTTAAAATTTCAGTGTTGAGGCAAACCAAAAGAAGCTAAATTATTGGAGCAATTTTAAATAAGTTTTCATAATTCGTAGGCTCACTTTAAATAATATAAAGCTCTAATTCTGCAACCCACGACATCGGTAAATCCATTTTTGTCAGTGCGGTTATGGGAATTCTCATAATATTCGCATGGAGTGGTGAAATCCCCATTTTTTTGTAGAGTCCACATTGCACCCTCAAAAAATTGGTGTCTGGCTGGCTGTTTTCCGAAGAAGAATTATTGGCTATTTTTTCCATGACACAGTTACAGCATACTTAGCGGTATACGGACAATATTTTGAATCCATTTGTGGAGCAATTACGTTTTGGTTATTTTCAACAGGACGGTTATTAATTACTTAGGCAAATTTTTCGACGACAGGTTGATCAGTCTTTGAACAGACATTAAATTCCCACCAAGATCACCTTGCTTTAGGGTTATGGATTACTTCATTTTTCCTAATTTGAAGAAAAATATTTTTAAAACGCCAATTAAAAAATTTACAACAGTTACGAGAAACGATTATCCAAGAATGTGGTAACATTTCTTCAGAGATGCTGGTCAACACTTATGGCCAATTTCAGCAATTTCTATGATTTTTATTGTGCTTTCTCTACGTTCTTACTTTGATAAGTTTTTGTAAGCAACAAGATAAATTTACATCTGTTTAGGTATTTTAATATATTTATCAGTTTGGCATATCATGTCATAATATGAATATGACACAAATTTAACCCAGATCTGGTTAAATATCTCGCTCAAGCTCTCTTGGATAAACATAATTTTTGCTCGCAAGGTATTAAAGCTTGACAGGCTGTTAATGAAATGTACAGATTTTGCCAGGTAGGAGCAGATTAAGTTATAATTAGTAATGCTGTCACAGATTAAGACGTATCAAAATAACATCTCGCCACATACAATTTTCTTTTCCTTTATCGCTTTTAGAATTAAATGTGGAGCCGTATGCTGCAGGTGTTTAGCCGAGCTCATCCAGATTTGATCTATTTATTTGATAAAAAATAGCACGTAAGTTGATTTCGTATTACGACAAAATCTTAATTTACTTATCATGAATGTTCTTATAGGATGCATTTTTTTCTATACACGTAAAAATTCGAATGTATTTACTACAAAGTTCCATTAAATAATCAATCATTTCCAATAAAAAAAAAAAAGATTTATAAACGGTGTAAACTATACAAAATCACAGTTTTCCATTGAATTTAACAACATAAGTTACATAAGCTACAGCCTGCTAATGACTGAAAACAGCACCACATGTTGCGGTCAAGCAGTTTCTGCCAACTCTCTAGAATGAATTTACCCGATGTCACGTGCAGCCGCCTCCCCCGTGAATAACGGACTTGAAAAAGTAGAAGCATGTCGAAATTTGTTAAAATCAAATGATTATTACCAGCCTGTCTTAGCTAAAACTTTGGGATAACTTTGGGAAAAGTTTTAATGAGTGTGTCACATTATTTTGACCTAACCTATTTGTCGAAGTTAGAGTTCTTAACAAATTAGAAGTTGGTACATACAAGTTTTGCTAATATATACGTAATTGTTTCGAGAGTATACAAATGCCTATGACGGAAAATTTATGAGTGTATAATTTGTCTGGAATAAAGTTAGTTTTATTTGGGTTATTAGGCGGTTTAACACATGAAATTTATTGGCACTTTATTCAGTTAAAATTTTCAAATTTTAGGATGACATGTTTTTAATCAACTATATTGTTAACGGTGGACAGAAAATAGTAAGTGTCAAAATTAATGCTGTTTAAAGCCAACTATTATAAATATGTTCTAGTTTACTTTAAGCAAAACTGGTTGTAACTAAAGCATTTATGCAAATCTAGTTTTAACCGAATTTGGGTTTTTACTGCGACATATTATCGTTTAAGTTTAAGGGTAATTTAATAATTGAATCGGTCATTTGAGAAATCCCACAAGTCCAGGATTTACGGTGTTTCGCAAACGAACATGCGCGCGACGTCCCTTCTTGTAGTCGCCTGTGTCAGGGGATTATTATTGATTATTGCAAAGACGGAGTCGTTGTAGCGCGTGACTTCATTGATGGTTTAAAATTGCATACATTTTCTTAATGACCGTTTTGTTCCAATGCAAACAAACTCAATGACGTAAGAAGCTTAATGCAGTACATACCCCAAAACGAAGAAATACAAAATTTTTATGCGGAATTAGTACGCTGGCCTACTTTGTAAATTAATTTGAAATAAATATATTCGGAAAAACATTGTTACATTGTTAAATGTAAACCCCATATGACTCCAATTTTCAAAAGCATTTTAAAGGCCAACTATTTTTTTTTAAGTGTGCATAATTGTTTCGAATTATTTGAAATGGCCAATTTTTTGATAATTAACTATAATAACCACTTAAAATTCATATAATTCTTTGTAAGAGAGTTTTTTTAAGTTTTTCAAAAATTATGTTTTTTGGACTTACTTACTTGCTTCTCAAATGACCGATTCAATTAATAATGATAAACGTTTTACCATGCCAGAGAGTGAGTTCCAAAACTGCTGTCATTCAATTTAGTTAATTTTCAAAATTTCAGTAAAGTTATAACAATTACAGAGAGTATAACCTCTTGGTATACTGCCGTGAAAAGTTAAGTCAGTAAGTGACAATTTTTGAAAAACTTGGGATTGTGCACAAACACAATTGGCAGTTATTAAGTTCTGCCTGATTTAAAATGCTTGGAAATATTCAGAGTAAGTAGCAGGAAGTGATAAAATTGCCTCTCATGGCAAAGCAGTATCTTACTCTTGTTGCAGACACTACTATCCTTTAATATGCCAAATAATCAAACATAGGTACAATATTTTGACAAAAGGCGGTAAATGAGAAGATAATTAGATACTGATTTTTGCAATAACAACGGCCAATGTAACATCATTAGGATTATTAGGCAAATTAGCTATAGGCTTTTGCCAAAATATTGGCAAGTATGTTTATAACAACTGTCTAATATGACGAAAGGTAGATCTTTTATAATTACATATTGGCAATTTCCTCATAAAACACCTGATTTTCGTTTATAACCAAACTTTTTCACCCTCAAATGCGTTTAGTATTTTGTCGAGTAACGTGCAAAAATAATAATTAGTTAATCTGTGTCCATTAATCCCTTAACAAATAGACGAAAATTTGATTACAGTTACCGGAAACTGATAGATAACGAATAAGAATTAAAATTTTATGTTTTATTTATATATTAAAATTTGTGCTCAAGTAAATGTGTTTATTTTGATTTTTTATGTTTTAATTTTTTTATGACTTACTAATGTCAATTAATAAATTTAGCATTAAATTTACTATACAGGGTAAGCCAACAAGGGCGCCTCGGTCAATAGTTGCTAAACCGTTGAACTTATAAGAACATTCTCTTAATAAGGCTTTTGACGTTTCATTTCTGCTACAATCAAAAATTATTTTTTAGTATACAGCGTATCTCAAAAAGGAGTAATACCAAAAATTATATATTTGTAAAATGGAATACCCTACATTTTTATGCGGCCTATAAAGCCTCTATGGGTTCTTAATTCAAATTTTAATTTGTATGTGGATCAAATGCAGCGTTGCGAACTTATAAATAAAACAATAAGACTTTAGTCAAAAACATACTTATTTTTTAAACTATTATATCTCCGCCACTGTTTGTTAATATCCCTGACAATTTTACGTGCAATCTACCGCTGGCCTAGTTTATCCTAAATTATCTTCACTTTTCGATTTTATTATAGGTGTCGAAAATATTTGCTCAAACACCTCTATTTCCAAATCTAGTTTAATTGATTTCTTAAATACAACACCCTGTATATTATTTTGCCGCTGGAAAGGCTAAAGTGTACTCTTTTAGAACATATTAGGTTTGCCCTATGTATTTCGCTATAATTTTGAGATATTAAGGCTTTTTCGTAACTTTACACAGAAAGTGGAAAAATCGTAGGCGGCATGGCTCAAGAAATCGAAACCATTGTTAGTCGTTGGTATAATAATACTACTTCTTTATAACAAATTTATATCATAATATTTATTTAGTTTTAATAAACTCTCAGATAATAAAAATAAAGTAATAAACGTAATATAAATAAATTAACATAAGCATAATTAATTTTAATTAATTAATTAATTAGATGTATATATACATATGCGAGAAGTTGCACGTGGCGACATCTCGTAGCAATCGAGCTATCCACCCAACCAGACCAGCGAGGTCTCATCTTTCTTTTAATTAATTAGATATTCTAATACTCTACCATTTTGCTGAAAACACATATTAAACCTGTCGGTTAAAGATCTATTCACATTTTGTAACATTAAGGGAGTAACTGAGTTAAATGCTTCTCTTATTCTTTTCTACGTGTTTGCTGCAGTAGTTGGAGGTGTTCCGTAAACCCGATCTTTAACGTATCCTCATAGAAAAAAATCAGGTTTTGTCATATCTGGTGACCTTGGGGGCCACGGAATAAATTCTCCTCTTCTGATCCAACGGCCTGGAAATTTTTCATCAAGAGTGTTTCGAACACCAATGCTGAAATGAGCAAGCGCCCCATCTAACTGGAACCACGACAGCTTGCCAAGATCTTCGTTACAAAATTTTGAAAAACATTCCCATTGAGGTGTCCATTAAAAAAATGGGGCCCTATAACGTGGTCTCCAATTATGCCTCTCCAGACGTTTAAACTTCACCTGCTGGTCAATAGATCTTATCATATGTGGATTTACATCGGCGTAGAAGTGCAAATTATGTCTGTTCACATGACCATTATTGGGGAATGTCGCCTCATCGGTAAACAATACAATATTAGAAAATTGTACATCTTCTCAAAGTCTATTACAGAAATTTATCCTATTTCCAAAATCTTCTCCGTCAAGTGCTTGATGCAGTTGCACATGATATGGATGGAACTTATTCTTACGCAACATTCTTTTCACAGAAGCTTGATCTAAGACCAACAAATCACTTATGTCAACTGTACTTGTATCTTCATAAACAGATATACAACAGTTCATTTTCTTCGTTTACCACTGGCCTTATTCTTTCATGCTTTTCGTACTTAACTGTTCCAGTCCTATCAAATCTATCCATCAATCTTTGAAATGATCTCTCATTAGGATGTATTCTATCAGGAGATCTCTCACCGTAAACTCGGGATGCCAGAAGGTAATTCTTTAAGCATTCGCCAAGAATATAAATCATATCAATTGCTTGTTGGTTCGTATACTTCATTTTCATTACAAAATAATTCTTAATAATAAAAGGTAATATGCACAAGATGTCATCAAATGTCATAGGATTACACAAATTAATTACACTAACACTGATATACCAACGAGTTACAATTGTTTCGATTTTTCTTGAGCCTACGATTTTTCCACTTGCTGTGTAAAGTTACGGAAAAACCTTAACATCTTAGAATGATAGCGCGATACATACGGCAAACCTAATACTTTCTGAAAGAGTACACGGAACGGAAAAGTAATATATTCAATTAAAATAGATTCGAAAATAGAGGTATTTGAACAAATGTTTTCGACACCCTGTATAATAAAATCGAAAAGTGAAGATAGTTTAGTATAAACTAGGCCAGCGTTAGATTACATGTGACATATGTCAGGGAAATTAACAAATAGTGGCGGAAATATAACAGTTTAAGAAAAATAATAATATATATAAATAAATAAAGAAGGTATTAAAGGTGATAAAATCCATAAAAGGTTAAACTTAAGGGAGACAGAAAATAAGGCCTTTAAATCCAAAATCCGGTAAAGATGGCTTGGCTCAGTTGGGAATATTACGGACCCAGGTATCGCTTACTAAATTTATTGTGTTACTTTTAGATAAAAATGCTCAACAGCAAAAATAAAAGTATTTTCTCTCAATGGACCACCGAGCGGACACAAAATTATTTTCTTGTCGTTCACAAAGGTGTGTTCAAAAATACTGCAAGCAAAACATATTAAGTACTTCCTACCCCGAAGAACTTTGGGCATGCAGATAATTATGTTGAAAAAATTTAAATGGCACAGGAATGTGAACTACAGGGATTGTCCATTTAGCTCAGGTTCAATTCAGGCTCAATTCTTCGAACACAACAATGTTGCATTTATTTGTGCCGATTGTTGTCAAGAATAGTTTGTTGCTGACGAGCATTTAGTAATTTTTGACTTTTTCCTCATATAAGTTGAGGAATCCTATTTTTTCTTAAGTTTGTTCTTACTTTGACTAAAGAAGAAAATATATTTCTTTTATATTTTTATGCTTTAATATTTAATACTTACATCAAAGTTATTTTTTTTTATAAAAGAACGGATTTCACGTTTATTACTCTCACGTACAGGCGCAGGTCTTGTTTTGGTGATATTACCAGCCTAGGAAGGTAAAAGAGCCAGTTTTCACTATTTTTAAACAAAATCGACAAGAAGTAAAAAAAAGTTGGTGCATCAATACCTCTATCTACTCTTATTTAGTAAATTTATTTTTCTGAGATTGATCAATAATGTCAACTGCTTTGATGCAATTGCAGGTCCCAAAACACCATATTCTATCATAATAGTCAGTTGCTGAGCAACAATCAAAAAACTGTATCAGAAAGTTACTTTCGGCCTAGACCGGCAGAGTAACTTATTCCCGTAAATAATTTAGTGTTTTTTTAAAATCTTATTTTATTATTCATTCTATTTCAGTTTCGATTTTAGAAAAGAAAGTAATTATGTGCACCTCGTAGGCAAATAAAAACGTTGGCCGCTTGCTGGACTCCTCTGCGCCTTATCCGAGAATATGTTATCTTGCCTCCTAGATACACAATACACTATTTTAAATAACGTGTCTGTGATGAAAAAATAAAGGAAAGTGCAATTGTCCTAACTAACCTGCACTTACGTTAATTTAGTTTAGTTTCTGGGTTTTCGAAGGTCTCTTATATCTTACTAGTTTAATATATTATGTTTGTCTGTAACTTCTGTATCTTCGAGTCCCGTTTTAAGTGCCTTTTTCTCTTTTGTATTCTATGACAGCTTTTTTTTAACACTTTACAACTGCTGTTTCCTTTTCTATGGTTTTTTGTATTTGATTTGTGTTGTAGTTTACTGACGCCTATCTGCACTCTTTTCTTATTCCTTTTTGTATGTTCTTTGTATATTCCTCTCCAAGTTTTTCGTCGTAGGTGTCATCTTTCCTTCATCAGTGTGTAGTTTTGTTTCTTCAATCGATGTGGAGGATTCTTTTTTACTAGATTAATCTTCTGTTCATGTAATTATCCTGGCGATTTGACGATTACGGTCGCCTATGGTTTCTATCATATGGTACTCCTACTTTGATATTATTAAATTAACCTAAATAAATTTTTGTCACGTTAAAACTCTGCAAAATGGCAAATGCTTAAAAAACCACTCTGTATCCTTTATGTAGTATTTTTTATTGTGATACGATTTTATTTTAAACCGAGATCATAGCTGAAATATTTTTAAAACCACAGATTGATAAATAAGTCTTCTAATTTCGGAAATATTCTACCGCAAGCTTTAGTTACAAATTTGTAAAACCTTTCCGTTTTCAATGATAAATGGTTTATATTTGTTGATATTTTATACGGTATACTTACTTACAGATGTTATTAGACAAGGTTAGGTTTGATTGCTTAATATAAATCTGAACAGTAAAATCTATATTAATGCATTTTATACGCCATAATGCACGATTTATAAATATTTGCTTCATTACCTTAATTGTATCTGCTTAACCTTAAGCTACGTAAACTCTTTGATAGGTACAAGAACCTCATATTAAATAGGAGCGTTGTCTCTGTAGTCTTGCGCTAAATTTAGCAATACTGTGGCATTGAGGGTTGCGAATTTCCAGTTACAAATGCTGTTTGGGCCATTAAATTCACTGTGCTGGCTTAATACAACGTAATTACCTTAATTTATTAAAGTTATCCTGATTCGATATAGATTAAAGCTCATTGCCGGTTTGGAATAAATGTTTGAGTTTACGAAAAACTACAACGAAATAGTTTTATTATGATTTATAGTGAAACAAATCGGCTGCAGATATATTTCTTTCTCTTCATGGTAAAGGGATTTTCTCAATCGAACACAGAGCTTCTTTATTGATAAACAATTTATTTTTGCTGTCTATGTAGATTGATTCCGAGGCTCATGCTTTTTTTACTCTGTCTATAACTAATCACACTACACTCAAAAATAAAATTAGAATCTCTTCAGGGATAGTTAGATAAGAAAATAAAAAACATAAGACGTTCGTATATAATTCGTAGAAAAACGAGTTTAAGTGTGCTGCTAACATTCAAAAGATACCATCAGATTGATTAAAATGCATTATAAGTTAAATAGTATCACTGTATTTAAAAGTAATAAAGAGGCCTTAATATAATTGTTGGGGAAACATGCATGTGCATTTCAAGTATAATTAACATAATTCAAACTCCTAATATTACTTAATAATTAGACCAAAACCATAATCGCATATAAGTGAAAAGTTTATAATGATCGGATTTGGGTCATGTCTACTGTTTTAAAGAAATACATAAAACTAATCTTCTAACATATTATAAAAACTTAACTGCGAATTTACTTCCCATTTAATAATCCTTTCGGCAAAATAATACAAAAGAAAACCCCTCCTAACAAAACAGCTTGTTTACGTCTAGCCAATCGATTCAATTGACGGCCGGTGAAGATCAGTTGCTGCAAGGCTTTTCCAATTATGACAAAGGGCGGCCGGCAGGGTGTTGAAGACAATGCCTACGTGCTATACAGTTCAGTTGTTATGGGAGACAGTAGAAAGATGCTTAGAGGGAGGCGGTGTAGCAAGTGGTTTTCGCGTGGAAAGAGTGATCAACAAAGCGGATGTTTTCATTTTTATAAGCAGTAGGTTCTAGACTTTACTACGTGACGGATCGTGTCCTCACGTATCTTCGGGACATCAGCGCCCAGTGGTTTTCAAGTGTCCGTGGTGGATCAACTCCTCCCCCATGGACTTCGCGGCGAGCATCGCCAGGTGCTTTCAAACAGGGAGTAGGTTATAAGATTTACTCCGTGGTGTACGTCTGCCGTGATATCGTCACGTAATATTTCGGGCAATCGGCGCCAAGTGTTTCTAAACAGTGAGCCGAGTTACAGATTATTTTCGTGGTGAAACGTCTTTTTCCCCACGAAACAGCCTTTTGCAAAGATTGTTAAAAGGTTTGTTCCAACCAACTAATTTGGTATCGCCCCGAACGGTTATTGGGATTACTCGTACCGATGTTATGCGCAGGCGTGGATATTTTACAGTTCCGTGATGGTGCAAAATATAGACGGGTTGGAACGATTTTGTGAACCGATTTAGGTATCGAGTTAAATAATTATAACGGGAACATAACCTCACTATCTCCTTCGTCACTCATAGTACAAATAAACCGAAGTCAAATTAAGGCAGTATAAAACAGAAAAGTACACAGTCGAACTAAAAATCTCACGAACAAAAACCACCAATAAACTAATGTCAGCCCCAGCTTACTAAAACCTTACTGCGCAGGTCATCCCAAACGATTCCAATGTATGGCCAGGGATCGAAAGGACGGTTCAAGAACTAGTTCTAGAACGGTAACAAGGTTGGTTGGAACACTTAAAGAATCGTTCTATGAATCGTCAATTCACAGTTGGAACGCATTTTATTTAATACGCATGCGCAGGACCGTTCAAGAACGGTTTTTGCTGCGGTTGGAACCTAAAGTAAACGTATAATAGTTTGTTGCGAGTTGCACGAACTCCCTTAAGTGTGATTAGTCAATGTGGCCATTAATTAGTTCATCGATAATAAGTTATATTATGAAGTAGTTGTACGATTTCACAATTTATGTAAACACCTAACATTATCTGTTCAAATGGCATAGTTTGGTAGAATAAAGAATAGCTTTTGTGAAGAAAAGTGTTTTCTTAAGAGTGAAATTATAAAAATGAATCAGTGAATCACCCTATACTGAATACTTTTGTTACTGAGAGTGGGATTTTAAAACCCAGGCCCTGCACAATAATTGTCAAAAGAACTCGACTTTTAATGTATTGTTGCAATGAAGAGCCAAGCTGTTTTTTCGGCAAAAATGCAAGTGTTAATTAGGCAATTTTAAAAATATTTTGTCCTATCTGGAAGGCTTCGAATATACAGGGCGATAAATGTTTACAGACAAAAATAATATTGATGCTTTTTTAAACTATTAATAATATATCATAAATGAAATTATTGAGTACTGCGTTAGCTCCGTGAGTAAAAGGATGGTCCAGAAATACGTTTTTTTTTGTTTTAACAAGATTCCAATTATTAAGTATTCCGAACGGCCATTTCTTGAACTCACACCAGGTTAGTGCAGATATTGAAGTTTGTCCAGATATTGAAAACACAATTAGTTTAATCATGGTCATACGTTATCTAAAACGTACTTTCGGACAGTATTTTAACGTGCTGGCCCAGTTGTTATAAAAAAACTCACCCTCAAACAATTAATTAACAGTTATAAAAAACCAAATTACGCCCTAAACAATAATCGGGTGCCAGTATTCACCTTAGGATACCCTAAAATAACCTGCGACAAGGCAACCTATCCACCCTTACTCTGGCAACCCTACGCCCTGGAGGATGTTCTTCAGACACCCCTTAGCTGGCTCAACTCAGGGTAGGTTCGTTATTTTGTCTCTAGATTGAGAGGTTTAGCACTCTTATGTAAGGAAGTTAAAGTCAAATCCTGAAGGCGCCACCTTAGTTTTATTTTACTTAAAAGCCTTTAAAGGTTCCAGTGTCTGGCCTCAGAAAAAAACAAACTAGGAAAAAAAACACTTATGTCACCATCGGTATACACTAGCTTCTTATTAGCTCTCATTCACTCAAGCCCTCAAAGTCACTCTATTTAAAATAAAAGCCAAATTTTCGCAGAGGCCAATACAGATATTTATTCTTAAAGTGTTGTTAAGCCTTTGGCTACTTGGTTTTATAAATGCAAGCTCCTCTTACTTTGGTGGACAATAGATACTTAAAGTTAAAAGGTAAATAAGTGAAATGAAATATTAAAATGATAGTACTAGGTTTGGCAATGAAATTTCTGAAGGTTTAAATTTATAAACTTAACAATAAAAGAAAGCAAAAAGTCAAACCCTGTTTGACAGGGTCTTGCACAAGACGGCAACTGTCAGACCTACACTGTAAAATTAACTGTTCAGTCTGATCTGGCAGCCACATAGACCTACATCCAGGACATTGCCTCAGGCTAGGAATTTCCGCAAGGTCTGTACAGGAACCTCTCACAACTAACTAAATTTACCATAAAATCTCTGTCAAAGTAAATTACAATATCTTACGAGTACCTGTGGTTACTTAATAAGCATACTAGCCACTCGGCCATATATAAGTTAAAATGTCATAGTTACAAGTGTTAAATTCAAAAGAAATAAAGCCGGGAAACAAAAATATTTACTTTATAATAATAAATTGTAACTATATTTACAACAAAAGTAGCTGTAACAGACTACCTAACGTTCTGAACTACCAGAGACTCTTGTGACGTCTTAACGCTATGTCGACATACGCTACACGTTTACATTGCACAAGCTCTGTACATAACATGGGCGCAAAACTTTATCAAAACACTGTATATCAAACAATACGCAAATGCAGAATATTAAGATTTTAAGTCGACTACTTTTTAAAGAAAAATGAACAGAGGATAATGATACTTAGCTGCAACTTTTCGTGGTACCCATGGTTCATCAAGACTCAATCCTCACACACACACATGGTCCCTGAAACAGCTAACGTGGATACTGCTACACAGCTAGTCTCCAAGAATTCCAATAGTATCTACACGGCAACTGGCACGTCCCGCGTCCAGGCAATTCCAACAAAAATAAACTAGTACTCCACTTTGTACTCGGACGTTTAGCCCCTCAAATAAAAAACCCTAAAATCGAATTTTAGATATACAACATGAAAGAGAAATCTTTCATAACACCCATCGAGGGTAATTCAAATACTAAAGTTAAAACCTACCTCAAATAACTAACGAGGGTTCCACTTTACCAGATGGCGTCTATGACCGATGTTGAAGTTCATTAAAGCATTTTAAATCGGCATTCCGCCCAAAGGAATAGGCAAACTAAAAATCCAAACTCTTTTTAAAGCATTTGTGGATGCTTTATCGGCACTACATTAGCCTGCACGGCCCAAAAAAAACTAAACTTGAGGAGCTATTTCCACAAACGTGCTTTAACTTCCAGTGTCCATGGTCGAAAGGGACGATTCTTATTTTTCTTCAACGTACATAGTTACCAAAACAAAACAATGACAAAAATTACTCAACCCTATCTATGGAAACTAACCTCTTATAATAACATAGAAAACTAACAGTGACCGAAGTCAACCCACGCGACAAAGCAAAAATTAACCAGAAGTCGCTGTGAAAACGCACAGAAACTGTCAGTCTGACACTGACCTATTATCGATTTTCTTAAAACACAGCTGATTTACAACATTCGA
This sequence comes from Polydrusus tereticollis, assembly GCA_963920685.1. Taxonomy (NCBI): domain Eukaryota; kingdom Metazoa; phylum Arthropoda; class Insecta; order Coleoptera; family Curculionidae; genus Polydrusus; species Polydrusus tereticollis. Next base: position 127,231,028 of record OY987327.1, read on the forward strand.
GACATTTAACCTACATCTCAAATAGAAGAAGGTATAAATTACCAATTATCAATTAACTAAAAGAAATATTTGAAGTCAAACCTATCTGCAAGTAGTATTAAACGATGAACAGAAGAAATCAATCCACTTGGCTATGTCTTACAAGATACAAAACATTACTGGAATATAAACATCAACAAAGGTTTGAAACTAAACATAATGAAAATTTTGGCTATTAGAGGTAACGTAATTAGTAATTAATGTTTAAGGTGAGTCTACATATGTATTTTAACAATTTAAAACCGAAAACTTAATATAGATAATCAAACTTATGAAGTGCAATTTTCGAACTGTAACACAGTTCAGTCGTCATAGTATGATTTAGGCTAGGGCATTATTAATTTTAAAAATCTCAATATCGTTGTAGTATAACGTTGTTACATTCGAGTATGTTTTTATCATTTTATTGTATCTATCGTACGACCGCAACCCGTGATCATACTTCCTTGTAAGATACCGATCTTCATTTTAGGCTGTGTTGGCCCTAATTTGGATTATTCTGTGCTACATTAGCTGTGACTTTTGAGATTGACGGAAAATCTATTTCCATCTCTGATTTTTCCACACGTAGTCTTAATTATGGCACATATTTGGTAAGTTTAAATAACGTATAAAAGTTAAATCTATTCAAGGCGAGCAGTTGACGTAATTTTAAAAACAGTAATGTTAACTTTTTTATATATAAAGTAAAAGTTACTGCAGAAATGAGTATCAGAGGTTAACATGAGTAACAACAGCAAACATGATTTTTTGTTAAGTCACTTGAAAACTGTGATTTATAAAATAAGTTAACATCTATATAAATAATGTGTTAAGTTAACTAACTTAGTAGTTATTTTTACTATACAATAATATCAAATTAATGTTAAAATAATGATACATTTTATCAGTTACTATTTGACTTAAACGTTATGAGTCAAACTGGCAAGAAAACGAGAGTGTAAAAACAGTGTATGTATTTTTAGACAAGATTTTCCACCATACCACTTTCCCACTTTGCTGATTTTCTAGTTTACCGTTTACACGAAATCTTACGACCAAACCAGATTTGACCTTTAGGTTTTCTTTAGGTTTTCGGTCCAATCTTTTTTTGGCTATTTGTGGGGGCCTATTTGAGGGCCAACATACCTACCACGAAGTCAGCAAAGGGCCATCTATAAAGGAAACCAAGCCTATTTGACAACCTCTAGGAGAACCTGCGGATAAGTTTTTTAAAGTTTTCATTTTTTAGAATTTTAACCCATTAGCGCCCAGATACTTTTTTTTTCATGTTACGTTTTTTTTTTGGGTAATATTACTTAAAAGTACACAATATAACTTGAAAAAATGTTTAAAAAAAATATGGTAGTCTGGTTTTCAAAATACTTGCTGTTGCCATATGGCAACGCTAGGCGCTTGTGATATGCAAAATATTAAAATTTAAAAAATTGTTAGAAAAATGGTAATACGTCCTTAATTTGTTGCAAACAAAAACAAAAAACAAGTTTTTAAGAAAGAAAGAACACAAAAAATTATTTGTATTTCTATATAATATACAGTTATAGTTATAGTATTATAATAATCTAACGTGAGTGAAAAGTTTTAAAACAGTCTATACATAGTGCAACGTCACACTTCCCACACATGGTTCTTATTATTGACTTGCATGTACTTGCAGCGCACCGCCTTTTTTTCTTTCCCTCTGTATGTTGAACAAAGTGGTCCGTTCGATCGAATCTGATGTCGTTGGATACTCGACATGTAGAGGGGGATCCTAGAGTAGACGCCCATCTTCCTGGTCCTTTAGGAAGAACTTGATATTTTTTTAAATATACGTTGACCACTTCCCTTCTAAAGGCTTTTTGTGGCACATTTTCTGGTCGTGATTTATTATATAATAGCCAACTGTTTTGCATCGCAACGTCTAAGAGCCAAGTAAATAGCGGCCAGTACCATTTCTTGCCCCTGATTCCTATTCGGTAGCATGCAAGATTCTGATCCATTTGATCGGTCCCCCCCATATATGTATTGTATTTTGCGATAGCAAATGGACGTGGAATCATTATATTGCGTTTTTGCTGTTGGGAAAATCTTTTTACTTGTCCTACCTCTTGAGTGCCGCTGGAAGAAGAAATCATTGTAACTACAGCATTATCCATCCATCTGATGTATAAATGACCATCTGTTTTCTCGATAGCAGTTTGAAAAGTACCGCGGACCTTTTTTGCAAATAAAGTTTTGTTGGTTAGGGGGCATTGAGTTGGAATGCGGTTGTCCCGTATTGTACCAATAGCGGAGTATCCACGAAATCTCAAGTAAGAAAATAGAGCAGGATTCGAAAATAAGTTGTCCATATAAAAATGATAGCGCAGATTTTTTTTTTCCGGTGGAAGTTCGTCCATCATTATCACCATTGGGCTCGCTGCTTTACCAAATAAGACATCATATTCAGTATTTGCTTTTGGACTTTTTCCCTGATAGAGGTCAAAATTTACAAGATACCCGTCTTAAGTATCTATACTCCACACCTTATAGCCGAATCTCACTGGTTTGCCCCGAATAAATTGTTTGCAGCTGTGTCTGCCATAGTATTTAACCATGCTTTCGTCATATGATAAATTTTGCTCTGGAACAAAATTCTTAATGCATCGTTCTTTTAGCATTTCCATAAAAGGTCTTATTTTCCATGCTTTGTCAGTGAGGTCAATTTTTGTATTATCCGCACAATGAATAAATCGGCAAATTTCGAGAAAACGGTTACGGCGCATTGCCTGAAAGACCGCTGCATTGCGCATATCATCTCCCGAGTCCCAATAGTCTCTTTTAGATGGCAGATTATTATAGCCACTTACAAACAAAATTGCAATAAAACAACGAATTTCGTCGCTAGAGATTTTAGGATCTGGGCGGTTCAAAAACAAAGCATATCGTTGGGTCTCTTTCACTAAGTGTTCTATGATTTCCTCGTCTATAAACTGCTCAAATATTTGAACTGGAGACATCTCCTCATATTGACAATATTTTGCTTGGGGAAATAAGGAAGCTTGCTCACTATCAAAATCTGAGTTCAACTCCCACGTGGGTTTAAAATTTTGTTTTTGTTTGCGTCTCTCGTTTAGCCAGAATTTTTCGTTTTCATCCAACAGCACCGACGTAACATTGGGCTGGGATTCCTTCGAATCGTTAGCGTCAGAAACTTCATTTTCTGAATATTCTACTCCTATTCTCTCATTGTTTGGCAACTTGATTTCGGCAGCAGCGCGTAGTTGCCGAGAAGTTAGGTTGTCAACTAACCTACAAACATAATGTATATTAGATATAATATAAGAAAAATACCTATATTATGACTTACCCTCCATCGTCTTCGTCTGCAGAGTCCTCATCTGTCTCGACGTTCGGTTCTGGCGGCTCAATAAAAATATCCGCTTCAATGTCCTCATTATAGGCTATATCTAAAGCTTCTGCTAACGAAAAACCTTTCCTAAAATTATGAAATTAATTTTATAAGATTTACAGAGTCTAAGCGCCTAGCGTTGCCATATGGCAACGCTAAGATTTACATATAAGTAACTCAACTATGTTTTAACTAAACCTTTGTCAGTAACCTAAATAAAATACCCTCTAGTATATATAACAACTAGGCTACTACGATATTACCAATTATTTGCTTGTAATTAGTCAAAAATATACTTACGTAAAACGAAGATCCATATTTTTCCGACTTTACGCACCACTAATATTCTAGACTACAGAACTAAATCTTATTACGTCAAAACTGTAACTCTCGTCACAAATTTCATGAAGGTCATATTATGTGCATTGAATGCTATCCCCACCGCTAGTTCAACTGTTGCCCCGCCCTCTTTACAGCTGGTAAAAATGCAGCATGTTTACCGTTGCCATATGGCAACGCTGGGCGCTAATGGGTTAAATTAAGCGTTTCACCAAGCACTTGAGTGTGGTCAGTCTCTGCATCGGACAACCATATTACTTAACATTTATACTTATTTTTGAAACGATATACATCCAAAGGACCGTTTTTTCTAATTTTTACCAAGTTTCAAAGTTCTTTTCACGAAAAATTGTTTTAATTTAATGACTGCAATAAAAGTAAAGGGTCGATCCCAATCCTCGGGCAATAGATAAGCAAACTATTAAGGTGTAGTAGAGAGTCGAACTAAAGGATACAAGTAATGATACTCGTATACTCGGTACTCTATAATAATATATTAATTTAATTAAATGAAAAAAAAAACCAAATAATATAAATTTTTAAATGTCACCTATTTATATTTATTTATACGTATAATAATTTAATTGTCGCTATCCTCATCTAAATTTATTATTACCGAAAAGAATCGTTTTTATCCGACCCGAGAACGAATACTGTAAATTTAATGGTATTTACGACCACACTTAGCACCCATTTTATAGCAGTCATTAACTCAGAAAAATATTTCTTGAAGAGAACATTACCTACATTCTTATTTATACTACAAATGTAATTTCTTGCAGTACCTCACACTAAAGCACAGTATAACGGAACTATACAGTAGCGACACGAGCTGTCGGTCCCTTTGATCTCCAGGGGTCAGTTTCAGTGACAGAAGGATGACGCGGATGACGGTATTGTCCTCTATTACACTGAGAAAAAATATGAAATTTTATGTTGAAATCGCTTTTACACTGAAAGAATGTCAATTTAAAGCACATCTGCTCCTTATTTTTTCTTGGAAATCCATCGAAAATCAGCAAAAGTTCGGCACAAACACTTCAAAGCACTTTCAAACACTTAAACGCACGATAAAAACCAATAAATTTACAAAAACTAAACAAACTACAATCCACACAAGCTTTGTTTACCTTTCTGACCGACTTATTTGCCACTAAAAGGATGGCCGCTACGCGCATTGCGCAGAGAAATTTGGGTCTGTCTAAATCGCCTCGTGTCGCTACTGTATAGTTCCGTTATACTGTGACTAAAGGTACCTATTCACGTTCAGTCGGTTGGCCGACATTTGTCGGGAAGGCCTTGGCCGGCCGGCCGCTTCTCGGTACACACACACACAGTTAAATGGCAAGTCACTGCCTGCCGGCGGCCTGTACATACATTTACTCCAGGCAAAAATTTTCTAGTCTTCATTCGACGACTCCAAAGAAAATGGCAAACCAACCTAGCTTTATCAACGACTTTATTGATTTGTACAGTAAACATAAATATTTGTGGAAAATAGAAGACTGCATATGCCAACAGAGCTTTGCGAATGGAAGGTTATGAACAATTACTTTTACTGTATAAAACGGTTGATGTTAACGCTACTGTGGCATCTGGAACATAATAAAAACAAATTGAGAAGTGCACTCAGAAAAGGTTAATGTCAAAAAAAACGGTTCTTCTGCTGACGACATATAGACGCCTTCGCTCTGGTACTACGACTACTTTTTGTTTACAGCTGATCAAGAAGAATGTCCAACGAAGAAAATAAAGTAAGTTTTTTCTTCGCGTTCTCATTTAAGCTTCATGTAGGAGAAAGTGCTACGTTTTTTTTAACAACTCTTCTATCCAAATTGTTTGCCTTTTCGTTTTCTCTGCTTGTGTGATAAAATAACAATTACCACTGCGCACTCTTCTTGTGAGAAGCTACAACTGTCGATAAATATTTGGTCGTAAATAGTAAAATACTTAAAAACTTGAGGCCACTATCAAAACCGAGAGAAAAATATCGGCCGTAATCGGTCAACAAAACTGCAGTTGTAGCTTGAGTATCGATAACTGCCGTCCGGCCAGGACGGACAGTCCGCGCACTAGTTGCCGACTGAACGTGAATAGGTATGTTTCCTTTTGTTCTAATTGAAGCCATAAGCTATTTTGCTTACTTATTTGTAACATAATTTAACAGTATATTACAACATATTCAACGTTTTAAGTAATTTTCCTAATTAATTTTAGTCATTCTGATATATAAAGCGGAATGTAAAAGAGTAGCTACTTTTGCGCTGTAATAATGAGTGTTTAGTCTAGCCAAACTCATGTTATTTTACAAGCTTTGTCTGATTTAGTAAATCAACTGACTACAGATATTTATGCGATAATGAATGACATTTTTCACCTAATCATTTTTGTCGAATTATTAACTCAAACTTTAAGTCTTAAATCAGCCCTATGATCAAACATACAAGTTATCTTTTAACGTACCGTTTCCATGACAACAACCGAAAAAAGCGAGGGGAAACCTCCTATCCAATTTTGTACACCAAAAATTCTAAAATTCTAAAAAATTCTGAAACTTTATAAAAAAATTCTGATAATTTTCGGACATTCTAGAACACTCTTAACTAACTAATTTTTTATCTGCATTTTTACCTTCTGTATCATTTTTACGTTTATAATGTGTCAAAAATATGCAGGGTGTTTCAGAAATACGGTATATAACTTTAGGAGGTGATTCATTATCATATTCTAAAAGAAAAAGTTCATATGAACAAGTGCCCAGAGTTGCCCCTTTTTTAATTTTTTCAAAAAAATGTGCCATGTGTCAAAACATTTAGACAGCTCCATGCAAGATTGAGTGAAACTGGGAGTTTTAAACGTGGTACGGAACTTCCTGACAGACCTGCAACAATAACCACGCCTGAGGTAGAAGAGGCTATACTTCGTTCCTTCCTTTAACTAGTGCCAGGAAGGTAGCAGTGCAACTTTAACCAAGTGCATCAACTGTTTGGGGGGTTTTGCATCTTTATCAACTATACCTATACCATATTCAACGTGTGGAAGCTCTGCTTCCCCGTGATTTTAAGCCAATGTTTGATTTCAGTAGGTGCTGCATACAGTAGCACATAACAACAGTTTTTTACTGAACATTTTATTTACTTACGAGGCCTCTTTTTCAAGAGAAGCCATTATGGATTTTCATAGCGAACATTTCTCGGCGGACGATAATCCTCATAAAATTAGAGAAGGTCATTTTCAGCAACAATTTTCGGTGAATGTATGGGCAGGGATCATTGGCGACTATCTTATTGGACCATACTTTTTATCACCTCGATCTAAAAATAAGAACTAATATGTGGCTCATGCACGACGGCACCCCAGCTCAGTTTAGTCCAGTTGCTCGTCAATGCATCGACAAGACTTTTTTTAATTGCTGGATTAGACGCGCTGGTCCCTAAGATTGGCCAGCTCGCTGTCCCGACTTGAAAGTCTCGTGTGTATGCAAGACACCAAGTTGCGATGCGATACGAAATAATGCAGGCATTTTTGAACTTCTAAGAGAATCGATGCGATGGTGAGACGATTGCAATCGTGCGTTTCATCAGAAAGTGACCATTTTCAACATTTGCTTTAATTAACTGTTTAAACTGCGTTTTTTTTATATCATTATTTTAAAAAATTATTTTATTTTTAATTTAAATGTTTTAATTAACTTTAAAATACATAGGTAGGTTTTATTTTTTCTCTCGAATACGAAGCAAAATACGAAAAGAATTCAGGGAGCAAAGAAGTTGTATTATTGGTTGGTAAATTCGGGAGAAAATATCAAAATTAGGAAAAAGTCAGTGGCGTACATTTTTTGTCAACAATATTCGTTAAGGTGCTCCTCGAGACGCCACTGAACTTAATACACTTAATTTAGTTAGGGCTAATTAAGCCTCTTATCATTATGAACAACGGTACCAAATTTCAATAAAATCGGGAAAAGGACATTTAAAAAAATTATAAGAAAATTATTTTTTTTTTAAACTTTAACTGTATATCAAATACTCCGGACACATGCTCATATGAACTTTTTCTCTTAGAATATCATAAAGAATTATCTCCTTAAGTTACGTACCGTACTTCTGAAACACCCTGTATTTATCCGACCTGTGTTTACCCTTTCTTTTCCCTCATAGAGTAATCAAATAAGTAATGATTTTTTAAGGAGTCGTACTACATTATTTGTTAAGCTTACTCTTAGATAAGATTGGGTAGATAAAGGATGCGATCAGTTATATCCACTTTTTGATCTGGATAATATTTAAGCCAATATTGTCATCTGAAAGGTTTTCTTTCTTGAACAAGTACTAAATCGTTGGCACGTATATTTTTTCTAATGTCTGTAGCGCTTTCTTATTGCGATAAAAATTGTATTGTTTTTTCCGGTTTTATCGGAAAAAAAAAACATTTTATTAATATCCAGAGACCATTCAGTTCATCAACATTCGTAAACCTGAAATCGTAATCGCAGCGTGCGTTTCGCTAGCCTACTGCTCAAATAAACAAATATGCCGATGTAGAAAGTAGTAGAGGGGAGAAATTTTGATAGATAATGCATGCTTTTGAGCATGCGCATAAGTAAACAATTCTAAATAAATTCTAATTAAATTCTAAAAAATACTAAAAAAATTCTAAAAAATTTTGATAATTCTAAAAAATACTAAGAAATTCTAAAAAATTCTGATAATTCTAAGAAATGCTAATAAATTCTAAAAAATTCTAAAAATTCTATTAGCTTCTACACCAAAATTCTAAGGTGGTTTCCCCCTCGGAAAAAAGCCTACTTGTTAATTATTCACTGTGGTTGAAAAACAGTTAATTTTGAAGTTAGCGTCTAGAGTTAACTTGTGTGTTTGATTATAGGACTGATTACCCTGCATTTATAGCTCACTTAACTTAATCGCATTGTATACGCAAAAGAAGTATATAAACATCAATATAGCGCATGCGTCCATGTTAGCAAACCAGCTGCTTGCGTGAAGTTTTCGAGCGGGGAACATGCCGTATAAAATATATACTTTACAGTATGTTTCTATTCTGCTTTTTTTTCAACCAAAAACCATATTCAAAAAGAAAATATGCAATAGGATTTTTACAAACTTGTATGCGTACATTTTATGCTGGTACCTAATCTTCTTTTATCAACAAATAATTTTATTTTCCGTGTTTATGCAACCAAACGTACTACATAACTAAAAATGGAGATTTTATTAGTCACAATAATTTGCTATACGTTAACAGAATAAAACACTTGATAAATTATATCAATAACGGTTTTATACAAAGCTTATTACGTTACTGAATACGAAACAGCTCTGTTATGAAACCAAAATAGAATAAAAATATTTAAGACTCATCGGCGTTGATTCGCTTACGGATGAGTTTCAGCTCTCACATAATAAGTCAAATATAGCATACCCTGGGCCACCACCAGCTTATCTACCAGCCTGGATGCTTCACCTTTATAGATAAGTTTTAAAAATATATTGTATAAAGGTCACGTCTATTTTAAATTATAATAATTTGACAAACAGATTCAAACGACACCTAACGAAATACGTGAGCAACAACAAGACATTTTAAATTAATTACATTGAAAGGGGCATTTTAAAAATTCACTTCCTTACTTCTTACTTCAAAAAAATGTAAAATATTTAAATAACTCTAAACAAGCGTAAAAATGTTCCATTTACAAAGAAACATTATCCTACTGAACGCCTGGTAAAAAGAGTTTGCGAACACAATGCTCTTCTTTGATCATAAAGACGAAAGAAAGTAATAAAAAAGTTGGTGTAGTTTCTAAATTTGGTTTGAGCAGACAATTTTTGAAATTAAACTTTTATAATTCATTCCTTTGATTTGAGTAGAATTATCTCGTTTCAAAGTTTTAAACATCAAATACTGGATTTTTCACATTCAAAATTCATAAAGGGTTGTAATTAAATTTTTTAAAATGGATTCCCTTTTAACTCTGCTGTATTTCTTTATCGTCGAATAAATGAAAAGTAACTCATTTAACTAAGTATTGTAAATTATTAATTTTATTTTCCTTTTAACCTCTTTTGAAGAAACACAGGACATACTTAAGTTGAAACTCTCCTGAGTAATAATGATTTTTTAATGTTTTTAAAGATCATTAAAATTACAAATTTGAGTTCAGGCTAGTTCAAACTGATTTATAATTTTTGCGACTTGATTTACAACTAAATATGTGTACTTATTGAACCGTTATTTGAGAAATTATAAATTAAATAGCAACACTATTTATAAACACAAACATATTTGTACGTACAGTTAATAAAACGATTTATATTATGTATAAAATTGATTTTTTATAAAAATTATTATCATTGTTATACGCACTTCCAACTACAACTTGTGCGTCTATCGTAGTACTTAGTAGTAGTGGTGGGATCAAATCGAAATTTTTCGAATTCTTTGCTTTTTCAAAAACGGTTAAGGGAACGATTTAACTTTCTCGACAGTTCGACAACTACTTGGGGGATGTGGTGCGATGAAATTCAAATATACAGGGTGTTTCGAAAAAAAGTTAAAAAGGAAACAAAATTACACGAGCCACATGAAACTTTCTAATGTTGGAGAGAACGTCGAATTACAGAGCCCTATTGTTTTTCGGTGAGATTAAAAAGTATTTCATTTAAACGATTGACGGTAATTAATAGCTTTGACACGAGAAGTCGGATCAAAATGCGGTATAGACCGTCGCGCATCGAATAGGTCACCTCAAATTCTTTCTTTTTCCAATACATCTTCATATACCTAAACAATTTAGAAATTGCAGACTTTCGAGAAAAACTAAATATAGCAATTCTTTTAAAACGTTTTTTTTTCATATTAATAATAAAAATATATTGGTAGAGAAAGGCCGATTCTGTTGAAATACGAGAATTCGCATATTATACGGGATTTCCCAAAAAGACATTTTTCAATATACTGGGTGACGCATGACTTAGCTGAACATAGGAAATCCCATGAAAATTTTGAGGTGCCTATATATTGGCTCCCCTGTACATTTTAGAGAAAAATTTTATTATATTTTTTTGAAGAGGCCGATATAATGAACCAAGTTTGAATACATTTTAATGAGCCAATTCTAACTTATTCAATTAAATGTGATGGCAAAATTAGAAAATCTCCAGTTTAGGTAATACAGCATACACCAGCAAATAATTTCTTTGACGCTATTGTCAAAAAATTAATTTAACATGACATACCTAAGACTACAGATTTTCACAAAAACATTAATTACTTAAATGTTCAGATAACCCTCCTTTAACAGCTAAACAATATCCTAACCGATCATAAAATTAATTTATAACATTACTGAGTTGATATTAAGAAATTCTGTCATATTGTAACGAAATACAGTTTTTTAGCTGGTCTAGATTTTCAAATTTTCCATCTTTATAAATGAAATCTTTTAAGTAACCCCATAGAAAGAAGTCGTTTGGCGAAAAGTCAGGAGACCTGGCTGGGCAAAGGATTAGATGCCGTGTAGTATTCCCTAACCATGAGAAAATTGTGGGCAGGACAACAATCCATTTAATACCAGATCTCTTCTGGTGCGGGTTTAATTCGATTTTCTAGACCTAGACCAAATAGGTTACCGCTGTAAGGTTGCCTTCCATACAAAATGGTCCAATAACGTGATGATTGTGATGTCCCAGTGTCCCACAATTCCCGTCCAAACATTTATTTTTTGTGGATGTGGATATTGCGTTTGAGTATGAACAAGACGATGCTAATTTTCTTGGCTCCAATACCGGCAATTTTGAGCATTTGGTTCGTTGTTGAAGGTGAATGGACATTCATCGGTAAAACAAATATTTCTTAAAAAATCCCTATTATTATTTGCTTTTTCCATTACCTCAAAAAAAAAATACCATTCTCCGTTCTTCATCACCTTTCCATAGATCATGATGTTTTTCGTACTTGTGAGGAAAATTATTTATGTTTTCTTAAAGTGCGCGACACTATGGTTTGATGTTTTAGTACGGCTTGCGCAAGAATCCGAGTGCTATTTATTTTATTTCCTCTACGTGCAGTAAAATACCAAGATCTCTATTATCCTTTTCTGTAGCTCTTTGACATTCTGAGTTTAGCATTCGCAGTTATTTATTACAGTTCCGTTGGACTCAAATTTACTAATGATAAGTTTAATTAATAAAATGAAAGGGATAGGCTTATCAGGGAATTGAACTGAAAAAATTTCAGACACTGCTCTTAAACTGTTTCCTGTATAATACCACTTAATCATAGTTACTTTTTTCTTAACAAAATACCTCGTATTTAGCTATAATTAAATCGCATTCAATAAAAACGTTGTCACGGCGCTACTTTTCATTTTGTCAATGCAAAATAATAATTTGCTGGTGTTTGCTGTACTGCCTAAATTATGAAAATTTCGTAATTTTGCCATCACAATTAATTGAATAAGTTAGGATTGGCTCATTAAAATGTATTCAAGCTTGGCACATGAGTTTATTATATCGGTCTATTCAAAAAATTAAAATGCAATTATTCTCTATAATGTACAGAGGAGCCAATACCTAGCCACCTCAAAATTTACATGGGATTTCCTATGTTCAACTAGGCCATATATCACACGGTATGTTGCTCAAGGTTTCTAGGTTTAAAAAGTTTATTTTTCTTCCATTTCTGCGTGTTGATTTGATACAGGATTGGAAAAAAGTAATGTAAAAATTAAAAACTTTTCACCTAACCGATTTTTGATAACAATGAAATACTATAACGATAAGAGAAAATCGATGAAGGCAATTAAGGAACCCCCGTATTTCTGAGACGGTTAAAATCATAGGTTAAAATAAATATCAATAACTATGTGTTTTTCAAATTGGATCGTGAGAGGCAATCCGCTCGTGTATGTATTGATGAGTGTTGCCACTTAAACATTTTTTAAATGACGTCGTATCTCTCAAATTTGTGAACCTATATATTTATTGGCATTAAATTTGGCTTCCTTGCGGAAATGATGAGAAATGGGTAGTTTGTTTTTATTATAGTAAGGTAAGTTCAGGTTAGTTTCTAAGTTTAGTTTCTTGGTTTAGGAAAATCGCCAATCGGGTGAGGCACTTAAAAAAATGTCCCTGCACAATATTACTTTCATATTTCCATGAACTTAATGAAAGTGTGTAAAATGATTGAAAATATATGTACTGAACTGTTAATTAAATATTTTTGTTGCTTTTTTAAAGTTTCCATTTGTTAGAATTTTAAATTAAGCGTTTTACCATGCACCTGAGTGTGGTCAGTCCCTGCATCTGACAACCATATTATTTACCATTTATAATTATTTTTGGAACTATGTGCATGCAAAAGACCATTTTTAATAATTTTTGACAAACTTCAAAGTTCTTTTCATAAAAAATGGTATTGATTCAATGACTGCAATAAAAGTGAAGGCTCGATCACAATCCTCGAGTAATAGATAAGCAAACTATGAAGGTGCACAAAAGGGTCGGACTAAAGGGTACAAGTAATGATACTCGTATACTCGGTACTCTATAATAATATATTGATTAAGTCAAATGACAAAATCCCAAATAATATAAGTTTTTAAATATTACCTGCTTATATTTATTTCTATGTATAGTAATGGTTTTCTACTACCATTCTAGCACCCATATTATCGCAGTCACTAAATCAGAACCACTTTTCTTAAAAAGAACTTTACCGTATCTACTACATTCATTCTTACAAAATAAATGATAAAAAATCTTGAATTTAATTAATATAATTTTAATCAAATATTGGACCATTGTGTAGAGATACGAAAAACTTTACTAAAGAAAATGTAACAATTTGCCTGAAATGAAAACAGTTACGTTATTTGGTTACAGTAGAATAAATTTTCTCTATTAAAATTTTTCGTATCTCTATCACAATGACCAAATATTCGATTAAAAGTAAATTAATTAACTTTAAGATTTTATTTTATATTTTGCAAGAATTAATTTAGGAAATACGGTAAAACTTGATCAAAATTAGGTCTTTTACATGCATATTGTTCCAAAAATAATTATAAATGGAATATATGGTTGTCAGATACAGGTGCTGACCACACTCAAGTACAGGCTGTCCATTTTTCGATGTAATTCGCATGGTACATTACGGCGCTACTTTTTCGTGAAACAAAACATGCGTCAAACAAAATTGTCATTGCTTTCTTAGTTTTTAAACTACAGGGTGTTTTGAAAAATGTTTGCTTTTTGACCACCTTCTGTATTTCGGTTAACTTTTAACTTATCAAAAAATTGAAAACTGTCTCTGAGAGGGTTTTTTAATAGAACTGTATATTTTTCTCTTAATTGATTGGGGAATTGAAAAGGGAATCTAAGTATTGTCTTACATTTCTCGTACTATGGCATGGTGCACCATCTTGTTGGTATCATATCCGTAGTCTATCGGGTATGTGAAGTCCATGAATAAAATTAAACAAATAATTATTTTAAAAATGCAAGTAACGTTCACCATTTAAATTTTATCGAAAAAAAAAGGTCCTATTATTCTATTTTTGTAAATTTCACACCACAAATTTGTTTTAAATGAGTACTGATCGCGTGTCTGTATAGTGAAATTTGGATTGACATAACTCCACCAACGACAATTTTGTGAACTTACAGTCCCGTTCGAGGTAAAAATTGCTTCGTCGGTAAAAATTATATCTCTTGTCATGAAAGGGCTATCTTCTAACTCTTGTTGTATTAATAAACAAAATTCTAAGCGTTGCTCAAAATCACCAGGCTTCAAGGTATGTATAAGTTTTGGTTTGTAAGGCCAAAATTTGTTTTCATTTAACATTTTTGAAATCGTAGTTTTCCCTACATCATTTGGTAATGTTGTTGACCTATCATTTTTTAGGATTTTCTACTACAGACAACATTACTTGGTTCACAGTTTCATTATTTGCAACCCTTGGTCTACATTTTCGACACTTCCAATGGTTTTGAATTTAGTCACTATGTTGTAAAAGAAATAATTTTATCAGGATATCTGTAGTTAAATATTTCGGCAGTTTCCCGATACGTTTTGTAATTTTCACCAACAATTAAAATTATTTCAATTTTATCTTGCATACTCAATTTCAACGGCATATTTATCTAATTAAATATTCAAACTGATGTTTCAGACAAATAACATAGCTGACAGTTAAAATTTAAATTCAGGTGAGAAATGGTGGCAAGATAATGGACATGCCATTAAGAATTAAGGTTTAAATTTTTAAGTTTATTTTCAATAATAGTCTACTAAGAGTAGAAACAGATATAATTTTTAATGCCAATCAACATTTTCTTATTCCATTTTGCTCTAAAATTAAGATTAAGGGTACTTTTCTTGTAGGTCAATTTTGATTTTTTTACTTTTTGATCATCCTGTACATACTATATCAAGTTTTAATAGTCTAATATTATTTTTTCTGTAAGCAGAACTTTTTATAAAGAGTAACTTTTTTTCGTAAAATTAATATTAAAAAAGTTTCCCATATGTACAGAACTTAGCGGACACACTGTATATTTAATAACTTTTTAGACAATATTTTATTACCCCGAGATCTCTTTCTATGAGTTGGTACGACTCGACAAAAGCCATAACGTTCATTTCGTCCCTTCGATTATCATTATTATATATTATGATTTAGGTCTTGGCTTTATAAGTGATCGGTTCCTAATTAAATTAATTTTTAAACTTGAAAATGTTACTTGATTAGGCTGCCTTCTCTCTGGATATCTATAAGAGTAAGAACTGTATCAGTTAGATATTTAAATTAGAAAATTGCGAACTTACCTATTTTCATGGCACTCTATAAAGCAAATTAACATGTCGTATTTTTCAAAATTTTCATAATTCCACATTTTCGCCATTTTTTTAAACTTTAGTAAAATGGTGACAACTACTTTAACAAAACGTTATTTTTGCCTATTCATTTTGAAAAATAGACATGCCAGATAGATATTCTTTCGTCTGTTAAAATGGTTTCATGGCCTATACCAAAGAAACTTATAGCTTTGCGTAGCTATAAGTTTCTTTGCCTATACTACCCTAATTTCATAAACTTTTCGTTTTGTGCGTGTATTGTTGATAGTAATTATTAACTATTATATATTTTTAAAAAGCTTAAAATCATTCCAATCAAATAAGGGAAAAATATACGGGGTATCCCATTTAAAAAACCATATGTATGCTTTAAATCTCGAAAGGTAAGCCCCCTAAAAAAAATAAGAATGCCACTAAATTATACTTAAAAAACTCTCTCATAATCTGTTTTCAGTTTTGTGATAAGTTAAAGGGTAATTGAAATACAGGTGGTGGGCAAAAAGCTTACATTTCCTAAACCTAGTAAAACTGTAGCTTAAAGACTTAGAAAGTTATGACAATTCTGTTTGCGGCATCCCTTGTTTCTCGAAAAAGTAGCGAATGTCAAAACCGCAAGTCTTTATTTTTAGTACTTACCGAGACTCTGCAATTACATCGAAAAATGGACACCCATGGTAAAAAGCTTTATTTTAAATTTCAACTAATAAAAGCTTTAGAACAACCAAAATATTTGACTATTAGTTTAGTATACCTGGTGTTGCATCGTCGAGCGGGACATAGGAAATCCCATGTAATTTTAAATGGGGTAAATTATTGGCTTCTCTAATTATTTTAGAGAAAAATTCTATTTAGGTTTATTAAAGAGCACTAAAACCCACATTCAAAAGAATAACTTTAGATATTTTTGATGAGCCCGTTTACGGGTTATCGCCGATTTCTTTTTAACTATTTCTCCTTTTTATGGCCCCGTATTTGCGGGCACCAGTCAAGGTAAAAGATGACTGTCAAATAAAGTTGTCATTTTGAAATGTGTGCTTTATTGTTATAAAAACTGGTACATCGAAAATATTAGCCATGAATTACACTTCTGAAGAAAAAATATTGATGATTAAATGGTATTATCAAGGAAATAGTTATCAAAATGTGTCAGACATGTTTGCTGCTCTGTATCCGAATAGACCGATACCTGCAAAATCTACAGTGGAAAGGACTATCAAGAAATTTGAGACAAAAGGCACTGTAATAAATAACTGCAGATGTGAAGAAAGGCAGGAACAAAGAAGAGTTGCAAGAAATGATAGGGACTTGCAAGTTTTATTGTGCGTGGAAGAAAATGATGGGAAGATTAGCACAAGGAAACTTGAGGATGACATAGGATTAGATCACACCACAGCGTTACGAGCTTTGAAACGACATAAATATTATTCATACAAATATGAATACACCAAGAGCTAAGAGATAGGAACGAAATACGACGACAGAAGTTTTGTTTTGGTATGATGGAAAGAGCAAACATGGATAGGGAATTTTTAAAAAACATTTGTTTCACTGACGAATGCACATTTACCTTAAACAATAAAACCAATGTTCAAAATTATCGATATTGGAGCAAAGAAAACCAACACAGGTTTGTGAAAACAAGGACGCAATATCCACAAAAAGTTAATGTATGGGCTGGGATTTTCGGAGAAAATATTATCGGGCCATTATTTCTTACAAAAAATTTAAATGCAGAATATTTTTTGGAACTACTTGAAGATCATATTTTACCTACTTTACATGATGCCGCCAGGGAAAATCAGGAAGTTTGGTACCAAATGGATGGCTGCCCGGCACATAGTACCCTGGCTGTCCGGGAATATTTAAACCGTGCTTTTAATGGAAATGTTATTGGCTTAAATCATACAGTAAATTGGCCAGCCAGGTCTCCTGATTTATTGCCAAATGATTTCTTTCTCTGGGGCCATTTAAAAAACAGGATATACAAAGATAAAAAATACCCAAATCTAGACGAGTTAAAAAATGCTATTTCTGCCGAATGCAATAGAATTTCAGTTTACCAACTAGCGAATGTAAGAAGAGAATTTTATGATCGCCTCGGTTATTGTCTAGCAGTCAATGGAGGAATATTTGAACATCTTCTTAAATCCTAAAGTTCTAACAATTTAATAGTACCTACCTATTAATTAGTAAAATATTGAAACATGTAAAATGTCATAATTAACCTTGTAATTGGATACTTTATTTTAGTTTTATTCAGATTAATTTGTACTCATAAATACACCTTTAATATTTTCGATGTACGAGTTTTTATAACAATAAAGCACACATTTCAAAATGACAACTTTATTTGACAGTCATCTTTTACCTTGACTGGTACCCGCAAATACGGGGCCATAAAAAGGAGAAATAGTTAAAAAGAAATCGGCGATAACCCGTAAACGGGCTCATCAAAAATATCTAAAGTTATTCTTTTGAATGTGGGTTTTAGTGCTCTTTAATAAACCTAAATAGAATTTTTCTCTAAAATAATTAGGAAAGCCAATAATTGACCCCATTTAAAATTACATGGGATTTCCTATATCCCG
The DNA here is from genome assembly GCA_963920685.1 of Polydrusus tereticollis. Taxonomy (NCBI): domain Eukaryota; kingdom Metazoa; phylum Arthropoda; class Insecta; order Coleoptera; family Curculionidae; genus Polydrusus; species Polydrusus tereticollis. Next base: position 127,249,247 of record OY987327.1, read on the forward strand.
CTCGACGATGCAACACCCGGTATATGTTTTTGATTTAATATATTTTCATTACATTTATGGGAATATGAAAGTAGGTTATATTGGAAATTTTTATCAAAAATGTTAAAAAAAATATTTTTTGTACAACTGCCATTAAAAGTGACACTTATAATGACAGTCAACAGTGTTAAAAGTGATTGTTTACGTGGAAGCGTGTTAAAAATATTTTTAACACTACATGCATTTTCTTATGATAAAATCAAATAAAATTATAATAATAATTTTAGGAGTTCCAAAGTTGCTCTTCTTGCAGACTCTTCAATATCCAAAGGAATAACCAAATCAACACTTTTATTAATAATTATTCCACTATCGACAAACATATTAAGCAGTCAAGAACGAAAGACAAAAATTGGACAAGAACGCAATTATTTAAATGACAGCATCTTTTGTATTTGTAAACAAGCATTTGTTAGTAACCATAACGTTGGCAACGTGTTTCATTCACAACAACCTTGTGATTATTTGAATATTAAAATGCATTTTGAAGTTTAATGTCATTCCAAATTCCCCTATTTTATTATCGAAATAGGGCAGTTATACAAAAAACATTGTATGATATTTGTGTTAAAAGTAATTTTATTTTGTTCGTGAAACTTTTTCCCTCACAAAATAAAACATTACTTTTAACACTCACATCATAAATAACTATTTTTCAATTTTCAATGAAGATCAAATTGAGAAAACCAAAGCCTCCCTGGTTAACTTATAATCTAAAAAAGATGATAGAACTTAAACATAAAACTTTTCCTAAATTTAAGTCTAAAAAGTCGCCATAAAGCAGAAGCTATTTTATTCAGTTAAAGAATTATGTTGCAACTACGGTGAAAGCAGAAAAGAAAGCTCATTTCACATCGGAAATTTATAATTGCGTTGGGCCACATCAAAGTGGGATAAAATGTCTAGATGGAAAGTAGTATATAAACCTATAAAAGAAATTCCAAATATATCAAAAGATCCTAATCTAATTAATAGCTATCTTCTGAAAAATATAGAGTAGAAATTGAACCAGTGATATTCTTAATACAACTGTGGACTTGGAGCCATTTAAGTTTAGATTAATAACCAAAGAGGAGCTGTTAAACTGTATTTTTAGTATTAGGAGTAATGCAGTTGGAATTGATGGTTAATCTATTAATATGATAAAATGTTGGTTTCCACACTGTTTGAAACCACTTATTAAAATTGTAAATTGTTCTTTATTAGAGATAAGCTCTGTGCTTGACTTGTGGAAGATGGCTCTTATCACGCCCTTGCCTAAGATGAATAACCCAGGGAGCTTAAGTGAGCTTAGACCTATAAGTATTCTCCCAGTGGCATCAAAAATCCTAGAAAAAATTGTCATACGCCAAATTCTGGAATTTTTACAGGTTAGAAATGTAATACCCAAGTTTCAATTAGGTTTTAGGTCAAACCATAGTTGTGCCATGGCACCCTTAATAATTACTAGCGATATTACTCAAGCATTTGATGAGGGTCACTCTTGCCCTGCTGTTTTAATAGACATCACAAAGGCTTTCGATAGTATAAATATAGAACTGTGATTGGCCAAGTTTAGCCACTATAAAAATTGATTCGGATGGCTGGGTCACTGTAAATGGTGATGTGTTGAGATCGGGTTGGGGGATGTTGTGAGTAGGGTCCCACAGGGATCTATCCTTGGACCACTTCTTTTACTATCTTTGTGGCTGATCTTGTAAAATATATAAAATCTATGTGCCCTCACCTGCTTCTAGTCTCCCTGATACAGTTAATTTAATTATTGGGGATCTTGCTAGGATCTCACATTAGGATTTCAGTGACAGGCCATTTTGTAATCCCGGTCCGACCTTGATCTGTCTCAGTTGCGCATTAGAATAGACGGAGTCATAGTGAAATGGTCCAGTGAAGTAAAAAATCTTGGTTTATACATGGATACAAAACTGTCATTTAACGCCCATGTTAATAATATTTATCAAAAGTCCTATTACAAACTTAAATCTATCTATGAATATCGAAGTACACTTCCTTGCAAGACAAAAAAAAAATTAACCGAAAGTTTGATTCTTTCAATACCAAATTACCTTCATGTTGTTTATGGGCTACTCCTCACTGGATATAACAAGTATAGAGTACAAAAATTACAGAACTCCTGTGTCAGATTTGTAATGGGCTTAACTAGAAGAGGTCACGTCACTCGGCATGCTGCTGAAATTTACCAATATAATATGGCCCAAAGACGTTATGTTCACCTTGGTTATCTCATTCTTAAAACTTTAAGATTTGTAGATCCTCTTTACTTGACCGAGCTAATGGTAGTAAGAGGAGATATCCACCGGGTGAATACACGGTTCAGGGATATAATTTCCAGACCCCGACAGGAATTTTTTAGATCGTGCCCTTTGTACCTTCAGCATTTATATATAACTTGTTGCCACGTAATTTTAAATTGTTAAGTGTAGGTACCTAAGTTTAAATTAAAAATTAAAAAGTGTCTTAATGAGAATTTATTGGTCCTCTAGACCTCTGCATAGTATTTGTTAATAATACTTATATGTTGGAATATATTTTATATATGTATATTTTATTTTGGTGGCTATTAAAATACGCCTTGCGGTACTTTCCACCTTTGTTAACAACTTTTAAACTGTTTTACAATAAAGATTATTTTATTTTATTTTATTTTAATTAAATTTTTTCTCATGATATGTGGCTAACTTTATGCCGGTGATTGTATACACATTCGTATTATTATACCATTCTCCAAAATTTCCAAGTTTGTCAATTTAATATACCGAAATTCTAAGTACTAAACATTTATATAGCATCTTTGAATATTGTAAGAACAAAGTAAGTAAATAAATATAATGAAGATTTGTCATACGCCAAACATTTTCTAATTTCGATTCATGCAAAATTACTAAAAGATTACAAAACAAAAATCTAAAAACCTTCCTCTTCCTAAAATCGATAAATTATAGTTTAATTGATAACTCTCCGCCCATGAATACAAATTTATACCAAACTGATTTGATTATAATATTAAACAGGTGGAAATTCTCTGATTCACCTGTTCGATGCGGTGCGCTGTCTGGACCACTCTCAAATAATCACCTGTCCCTATTAAGTTTTGTTTCGTATTTTAATTTTTCGTAGACGCCGCGTCGACAAAGAATTGGGCAGCAGGTGTAAATTTACAATAGATATAAAAACTTTGGAATGTCGGTGACAATGCTAAATTTAAAACAATTAATTTTAGTTTGAAAGAAATATATAGTTAGTAAATATATTTTTCCTCATATTTTCACAGCTTCTAGCAACTTTGCTATTCGAGATAGAAAAAAACTTCTCAAACAACAATTGTAGGGATTCATCCAAACCGTCAGAATTTGCTACCGAGGGAAACAATTGAGCATCACGGATGCATATTTTGACTTGGACAATGGAAAACCATATATATTATTTATTTATTGCATACAGTTTAAAATTGCCTTTTGAATATTAAATACCTTGCATATAGTCACCTCAGCCATTGTTAAACTATTGGCAATGAAAAATCCAGAAATGTTGAATTTATTGTATGATGAAATAAATCACGGTGATCATGCAAAAATCGCAAATTTAATAACAAAAATAATAAAATAATTTAATTTAAGTGTTTACAAATGTTCTAATATGCCCAACTGTCTGCCCACCATTATTATCCAGACACTTAGCATAGCATTCATAATAAAATGGGTACTTTCCTTGACCAAATTATTTAGGCAGTTTATAATTTCAAATCGTAACTCTTATAATGATTGACAAATCAGGGTTATTAGGTGGCCATATATCCATTAGGGATATTGGTTGTCGAGAAAATTGTGGACAACCAAGGCATTATGGGATCGAGCACCATCTTGGTGCCAGATTATGTCCTGATACTGACGAATAGGTAAATTTTCTAAGAAAGTCTCTAAACTCTAAATATCTTCACCACTGAATGAAAATTTGTTAAAAATAGGACCTATAGCTTTAGTGATGAGAATGCCTCAACAGACATGAACTGATATTCTGTCTGGGAATTTAATTTCACACATTAAAATGATTTGAATTTTCCCACCCCCCAGATTTTAAATTGGTAAAAAATTAAATATGATGCTGGCTGGCACTTTTCCAGTCAATAAATTTAATTTAAAATCGGCTAATGAGAATAATATTCGCGATTCGCTTTTCGCAATTCGCGTATATATGAAACTAGCTTTAGACTTTGTCTTCTGACAGTTTTTACTAAGATTTTTGCTGTTTTGGGTTTTTCCTTTTGATTTTTAGCCTATCTACTCCGGCTAGCGGTTGTTGTTGCAGACTGCTGAGCCGCTGGTAGATCCGTCTCGTTTGGTGGGGGTTTGGCAGTGTTGCAGAACTGTCAATGTCATTAACGTGTAAATCCACCCCACCCATGTACTTGTTATATTGAGATATAACACTAGTCTGAGGGATCACCTTCTCAACTGACGCATAGGTTCAACATTTAAATTGGTGCTACTTGCAGCAGTCACCACAGTATTATATTTGAAACGAACAATGGAAATGCTTGATACTTTATCCTATATGTAGCAAAAAAAGCGACTGATTTAAATTGGAGCTTTTGTTGGTTTTGTTGCCGGGGAGAGTACCAGTAGTAATAAAACACATTTTTATTTAGATGCACAAATAAACTGACAGAAGAAAAGAAGATAAAAAAATACTTGCTGATTGATTGGTTTTTTACCATCAAAAGCAAACTCATAACAATATCGCTGCCAAGCCCAAATGAAGAGTATTCTTTTAGGTTCTACTTCTGCATATGGCAAAGGATGAAAAATATATTCAGATGATGAACAAAGGCACTAAATTAAAAACCCAAATCGGACAGGCTTACCTTTCAAATGTATTTTACAAGCTGTCCAAAATATGGTACCATTTATTCATCAATGGATAAATTTTGGACAAAGATGCCAAACTGCATGTTTTTTTTATTAAATATCGTTAAAAAAGAACGTAGTTTGAAAATTTTTATGTAACTTTTCATTATTAGAAAGATATAAGTTTCGTTTGATAAGTTGGAATCTGTTTCTACTCATGCAATTTTTAATAACGTTCATACCTTTATCTCCGTCGTTGGGGAAAATTCTGGTACCCCGAGAAAAGAAATGAAGAATACCAATACAATTTAAAAGCTCTTCTTTCACCACAATAAAAAGTTATGGCGATTAGTATCCTTAGGCTTGATCCTTTCCTCTACGGATAGCGCTATTCGTCGAATATGATCTACGGAAACAATTGTCGACACAATTGAATCTATAGCAATTATTCTGAGAATAGAGATACTCAAAAGTGAATATATACCGGGCTTTAGAATAAGATCACAACTTCGTCATCAAAGAAACAAAATTATAATGAGGTCTCTCCACTAAACAAATTTTTTCAGTTCTCCTTGTCTTAAACTTCCACTAACTTAGGAGAGTATAACTGATGATCTCACCCTTTTTTAATTAGTTTTTATCTTGTTCTATTTAGAAGCTAGTGTTTTATTATCAGGCGAGTCACCCAAGTACTGTTGAGACCTGTTTGAGTTTGAAGGATCGACTATATTTTGTAAAGACTCCACAATCACAGAAACGTCATCATACGCCTTGCAACTCAAAAGTTCCCGTTTTGTCTTTGGGTTAGTTCAGATTAGTGACGGTACATCTTTTTCATCGTCAAATTTCTCTTTGTCGGGAAGGGTGTCGACGTCTGGTGGTATATTAAAGCCGACGAGATAACCCAAAGCAAAACATTATTTTGGCATCAAAAATAAATAATTGAAAATATAGTCCATACATTCTAATTAACCTAATCAGTATATATACCTATTACAAATAATATTATGACAGTATAATAACCAAAACTGTAACTTATCATCAACACGAAAATACCTTACGGCCTCCTTCATAGCCTCCTCTAATTCTTTTTATGAGAGAAATCGCCTGTAAACCATATTAGGCACTTCCGTACAACACAACTTTTTAATTTAGACCAATGAAGACTAAGGTTCAAGAAAACAATCAGCCATGTTATTGGAACGCAGCCCGCATTTGAAATTAAACGTCAAAAACAGCCCCGCAAGTGCTTCTAGGGAGCAATAATTAAAACATCATGCGCATGCGCTTTTCAACGCACCACCACCCATCCCCTCCTTTCCTCTCATTTGTTTATTTCTGTAAATATTTGAAAGTAATTAAACACGAAAACGAATTGTTTACAAACATCTTTTATTGATAAGATGAAAAAAAAAATAGTTATCTAAAAATAATATCGAATATCATATCTAATAAATCAAATCAATAGCATGCCTAGCCTGTATTTTATAAATTTATATCAGGTCTTAAAGGCACATACTATCACATGAGGACAATAATAATTTGCCTTTCATATTATTAACATGAAGTAAAACAATATAATCCATGTAAGATACCTTTCTTAAAGAGAATTAACAAAATAGAAGTTGCGACTCGTTGGACTGTAAACTGCATGGTCTTTGGCTGGTTAGGTTTATCTTTAAAAGCATGCAAAACGGCATTACAGGGTTGAAACTGATAGTGGAAAAAGTTGAGGAGAAGTAATATTTACAATTTATAAACATGCATCAATCAGGGGCACTTATAATATTAGTACCTATTTTACAACTTCTCTGATGTACCTACATAAACTCTACATTGTATTTAAATTGTTAGTATCCTATGTTCTTTAAAGAAACATGACAGAATGTAATATTTAATACTTAAATCTAGCTTTTAATAAAAATTCAATAGACGTTGAACAAAAAAATTAAATGTTTATAATAGTATATTAAAGTACAAGTTTTATAAAGCTTATTTTAGCGCACGCGTCCATGTTAAAAAACGAGCCGCTTGCGACGAGTTTCATAACATGCACTCATAGCCTAATAAAACGTGTGCTTTATACTATTTTTTTATTTTGGCAGTTCTTTCAATAAATAAGTCCATATTTAAAAAGAAAATAAAACATACAAATTTTCAAAAGTTTTAGGTCTACATTTCATGTTGGTAATACAATCAAATTAGTTATCATAGTAACCTTGAAATCAACAAATAATTTTATTTCCGTGTCAGCCATTTTGTCACGAAGTTGTCTAATTCTTCTAACGTACCTACATAATTTTAAAATATGGAGCAAGATGACTTTAGTTTAACTCCCGCAAAGTTAAGGGACATTGCGGTAAATTTTATAGTTCTATATTGTATAATATAGTAAATATTTTATAAGATTATTTGATATTTTTTAACTCATCTCCATTTTACAGAATTAATGCAACCGAACATACACGGCAGCAAAATAAAACATTTGTGAATATTATTACCGACCTTAGAAAAATAAAGAAAACTGTTTCATAAAAAGTTCATTACGATACTGAAAACGATATCGATACAGCTTTTTTATGAAACCAAATTAGAAAAAATTATTAATGTTTAGATGTATTCTGTTGGCGATTAGTTAGGAACTTTGCAAGCTTTTTTTCGACATAATAACGATATTTCAGCAAACTTTACTAATAACAGATTAATATGACTTACCTGCAACGGAAAAAGAGCACATATCTGCAGAATTTTGATAATAAATAAATAAAACGCCAAAGCCACCGTTTTCTACAAAATTCTTTCCAAGTCGACTTAAAAGCAGACAAAGTGCGAAGGTAAGACTATATTATGTTGATATCTTTAATAAGGAACAACTTTAGGATAAATTGAGCCAACTTGTTTACGACAATGTTCGATTGTGACCAGTCTTACGCATGTCTCAACTTATGTGGGGGTGATAAAATTACCGTCAATAACAGATTATTAGAAAGCCAAAAAGTATGTTGATTTTCTCTTGGCGATTCGGATGATTGTCACGTGACTTCGTGACGCTTTGGTGCAATTTCACCCATTTTGGTCACTGGGGTGATTTAGACTGCAGACTGACGATACCTTCTTCCCTTTTAGGCTGCAGTCAAAGTGGCTCCGGTATCAGCAGCTTATTTATTCGTCCGTATACTGCTGAATATGCTCGTCTGTGTGTTGTTGTAGTCACAGTAAACAAATTTGCGACTGTACTCGAACACACTTGAACAAAATTTGACAATCACTTGTAATATTTGGAAATCACTTAGGAAACATAGACAGTGATTCTCAATAGTGGCAATCAGTGTACATTTTTTGGGGCGGTGGTTAACCACTCGGTTGGAAGTCAAAAAAATTTCCTGATTAATACCATCTACGAGAAAAGAACATAATGTGGGGAATTTTACACTATTTTCTCTCACCTGTTGGAGCAACCTGTAAGCTTGTTTGAATATTCTAGAATGGGATCAGAAAAGTTTTGGTATATTATACAGAGTGGCAAAAAAGTCGCGCATAATGCCTGTAACTTTTGAATTACCTCGTATACGAAAAAGTGATTTTTAATTTTTATGAAAGTTCTTCAGTAAATTATTCCCCATATTTCTACCTGCATGAATTTTTTCTGTCATTTCTGGTTTGGTTGCCATAGAGACCAACTCACTTTTTTTTTAATGGAACACCCTGCGTGATTCCATATTTGGATTCTACTGGGAAAACTCTGAAATGGTTGTGTTTCAAATTTTAGTTATTTAAAATTATAACGAATTTTATAATAACTAAATAAATGAGCTAGAAAATTGAACAACTTAACATCGGAACAACAAACAAGTGAAACCTTTTCAGTTGATCAGGTGTTCAAAATGTCCACCATTTTCTGCTAAGCAGGGCGCCAGCAGATACCTGAACCCGCCTTTAAAAAGGGCCTATCCAATGGCCTGAACATTGCTCGCTTATGTTTTTTCTAACATTTGCCGCATAATGCGCAGGTGCACCATCTTGCTGGAACAGTACCTGTTAGTTAATGCCGTTATTTGCACCCGGTAAAACCATTCTGCAAGAAGGAATTATGTGATTCCTGAGGAGGTTCAGATATTTTACGTCATTCAAATTACCATCTATGAAAGAAGGTCCCACAATATGTCTACCAACTATGCCCGCCCAAACATTAACTTTTTCGGGCCTCTGAGTATGACCTTCCTGGAACCAGTGATTATTCTCAGCAGACCAATAACGATAGTTGTGTCTATTAACAATGCCATTTAAATGGAAAGTAGCTTCATCTGAGAAAATGATATTTGTTGCAAAGTTATTATCGTTATTGCATCTTTCTATCATCAGCTCACAAAATTCAGCTCTTCTATCAAAATTGTCCTCGTTTAACTCGTGCACCAACTTTGTCTTGTAGGGATGCAACTTCTCCTGCTTAAACAAATTTTTCACTAACTTATGAGACACATTAAAATCTATTGCCATTGGCCTGGATAATTGTATTGGATTCTCATGTATTGAGGGCATGATATCCAAAGCTTTATCTCCCCCGGTTGCTGTTTTAGGTCGACCCGATCTAGCGGCTTCCCTAACACTGCCTGTTTCTCGAAACTTCTTTACCACTCGACACACCGTTGAGTGATTTATTGGAGGCCTATTTAGATATATTTCATTGAAAAGTTGACAAACCTGATCTTGCGATCTCTTCATATTTCCGTAATCGCTCATTATTAAAATTTCAACTCGTTGTTTCTCATTCAGATGAACCATAGTGTAAACAAATTAGAAATCAGACAACAGAAAATTAAACAGGAACTCAAAATTGACAACTCTTATGTTGCTGTCATGAAAACACCTTGACTCAACTGGTGGGTATTAGGTAGAAATAATTATAATTAGGAAGTTTTTTATTTTTGAGCTGTCATTATCTCGGAAACGCTTGCAGATAGGTAAAAATTTGAAATAGAAACAATTCAGAGTTTTCCCAGTAGAATCCAAATATGCAATCATATGCAGGTTGTTCCATATAAAAAAAGTAAGTTGGTCTCTATGACAACCAAATCAGAAATGACAGAAAAATTAATGCAGGTAGATATGTGGGGAATAATTTTCATAAAGGTCACTTTTTCGTATATGAGGTAATTCAAAAGTTACAGGCATTATGAGCGACTTTTTTGCCACTCTGTATAATATCAGAGACTGTATAGCATTTAGCAAACTTTAAACCAAAAATAATAACGTAATTGTTAATTTAAAAAAGCGAATGAATATAAATTACAAGATTGGACTGGCGTGAACTGTCGAAAAAAACAAACTTATTTGTTTTTGTCCGGTACTCGTCCTGAGATCATGTGCTTCTTTTTGACTCTTTTGACTTCTGTCTTTTACTCCTATTACTTGATTGTGGCGCTGTTCAGCAGTCATCCATTTTAAATTTGGATTGAAAGGGGGCTTCTTTGATGGCAGGCGTGGTAAGCGGGGAAGCTGTAGCTTTTAGTCTTCGCGGGATGTGGTAATTACATGACGAGTGAATGGTAAATTTTAGAGTAGGGAACGATCTTAGTAGGAGCCAGTCCCTAGGTAGTCGATATTGGCTTATGTTGTATGGAGTGAATGTGTGATTATGTAATTAGATGATTTAATGATACGTCTGTCCATTTGTGGTGGTTAGCGATGAGTTTATCGATATGTTCTGTAATAGTCGGCATTCGTAAGTCATTGTGAAGTGTATGAGTCATCGCCCAGCGTGATGATTTTTAAAACTCTATTCTGAAAAACTTGTAACTTTTTGTAATGCGTCTTGTTTATGGTACACCATATTGGTATACCATAAGTAAGTACTGGTCGGATTAAAGTATTGTACATTAGCGTTTTCGTGTGTAAGTCAATTCTACTTCTACTGTTGATAAGGGAGTAGATGGCACCAAGTTGACCACTCGCTTTTTTCAAGCGCAGGTCGGCGTTTTCGTTCCACGTCATCCTTTTGTTAAAGCAAAGGCCTAAGTATTTGACACTGTTGCTTCAATTTATCCTGGAGTTTTTGATCAGCAATCGGGTTTCCGGATATCGTACTCTGCACTTTAAAAAGTAGATAGCTTGGGTTTAAGCGTCATTGAGTCGGATTTTCCACTTATCTAACCATGACTCCAAACGTTTTATATGGCGTTGCAACCTCGAGATTACTATTCTTGGCTGCTTAGAGGAGGCAGTTATCGCGGTATCGTCAGCAAATATGTACAACTGTGTTTGAGCAAATTTAGGTCTATCGCTGGTATAGATATGGTACAGGTCCGGCGCAAGTGATGAGCCCTGCGGAACTCCGGCTCTAACGTGTCTCACAGATGATATCGCATTTTCTGACGAAACCGCGAAAATCCTGTCCTCAAGAAATGAGTGAATGACCTATATTAGGTAATTAGGCATACCTGCCCCTATTAACTTAAGTATTAGTTAATCATGCCAGACCTTGTCGAATGCCTTGCTCACGTCGAAAGCACTGCTCCCGTGTGAAAGCGGCCATTGAAGCCCTTAAGGACACTGGACGCCAACCTAGTCGCTTGACGTACCGTGCAATGAGCAGATCGAAAACCAAACTGCTCTGGCGGTAAAATGTTGTTGTCGAATACAAAATCGTTTATGCGATAAAGTTTTTCAACAACTTTGCCAAAACACGACAACAGGCTGATTGGCCTATAGCTGGTGACTAATGTTAGATCAAGTCTAGGCTAGAAGTTAGAACAACCTTGACTTTTTTCTAGACTTGCGGAAAGCAGCCCTTTTCGATAATGGTCTGTGCAATGTTCACTATGTCCGTAATAACATTTTCAGGCAAGTTTTTGACGCCGTCAAATGCCGGCGCCTTTTTCATTTTGCTGTTGCTCAACCCGCCCTTGATTTCTTCAAGGTTGCTTTTTCGCAAGCTTTGAATTTGATGCGGAATAGACCTGTAAATCCGTATCGTTCTGGAAACCTGCGCATCACTCTTTGGGTCCGTTGTTGGGTTTTCGCTGAACTGTTCGTAGAGACTATCTGCAAACAGCTCAACTTTTCCCTAGAATCTGACACTAACGCGTTGATATTTACTACTAAAACTATTGTCGTCATTATTTAAATTTTGAATTCTGTTCTGCCACGGAGAGGACTCTATTCCTTAAGAGATTTCGAACTAACAGCGTTGCTCTGTTAGCTTCTGCCTTGATGTGGGGATCACCAGCCCGGTACGCGCGATTCAAAAGTTTATTTTTTGCTCAGATTTGGTTTTTGAGATCGTCAGTAAAGGTACCGTACTTCGAAAACCTGAACACTTTTGTGGTCGAAGCGGTAGCCATAGCCATGTTGATAGCATCAGTGACGTTAACTACGGAACAATTTATATCCTGTTCCGTTAGTATAGGCTGAAGTGGTTCACGTTCTTCCATAAGCCGCCTGAACATGAGCCAGCTTACGGTGCGATGGAAATGAATCCATCCTTTTTTTTTCCTACGGATTGCCATATTCAATAACAACCGGTAAATGGTCTGAGGATAGATTACAAACCGCTACAGATTGTAACAGATGATCAGTATTCTTGACCACAAAAATGTCCAGAATTTCCGGGAGATCATTTAGACACGAGTGTGTGCTCTCCTGGCGACATAATATGATAATTATATATAGTCGAGAGATTTATTATACAAGGTGAGGCCTCTAAGATTTTGATTGCCATATCCCCAATTGCGATGTTTTGCATTTAACTCTCCGTCTATAATAATAGTTTCATTGCTGTTGGAAATCTTGCCAAGAAATGTGCTGTCAAAATTGACAGACGGACCACAATAGACAGAACTAAGGTAATCAATTTCTTTTTGGATTTTATTTCAATGAACGTGCCCTCAATGTGCTGACAGTTGGACGGACCTGGCACAACCTGCGCAATGATGTTCTTCTTGACTCGTCCGATCTTCCGTTGAGACGGGAGTGTTTCACTGTGCTACTCTGATCTCCTTCGCAATGGTATAGTTTTTGGAATTGTTTATTTATCATGCTGTAAAAATATTCTGTAAGGCTTATTTATCGTAAAGAACTAGGTATATATTCAGACATAAAAGCTTTTCTGTTTTGAAAATAGTGCTACCTTTAAAAAAAAAATTAACTTTTTCCCGAAATTTTAGTTACTATTTTTATTTTGTGAAGTAAAGCTTTAAATATTTTAGGCTTTTATTACATCATCCTTATTATTTTCACATAGATGACAAATTTTAAAACAAAAAAATTTATTTAAATATAAATTGTTGCGTAAACGCATCAAAGAGTTAATGTCGCTTAGTAACGAATAATTTTTGGACAGCGGTAACTTAATGCAGCTCACAATGAATGGATAAATTAAGATTAAAAAAATTTTCAAAGCTTTTGATACATACGTTATAATCTATCTATTTTCTTGCAAATAAAAAAGGTTCCTACCAAAATATTTCCAATATAGGCTTTAGAGGAAACCCCCTAAAAAACTTCAATTTAACCCCAGTCAAGAATCAAGCGTAACCGTAAACTTATTGACAGGCATCACTGTCTCCATCGAATTTATAAGAGGTGCTTTGGGTAAGCAGTGAAGAGCTAAAAATTGGATTCTCGCTTCTCTGTCACCGCAAGAAAAAAAAATCTCCGACAAAAAAACACCCTAAGAATTTCGATAAACCGTGCAATATATTTTCACTGATACGCCACACAAAGCCCAAAAGGAAATAAAAAAAAATTGCGTTCCTGTGGTGAATATGGGAGACTTTAAAGGCAAGGATTTCTAACTTAATGGGGATAATTTATTTGAAATTTGTTAATAAAATAAAAGTTTTCATTTCAATAAACGAGTTAAATTTTGTAATCAAATATCTTATGCCATATATACTACTATGCTTAATAAAATTTAAAAAATACAACCCTTTATTCGAGATTTTGAAGGCGACTTTGCAACTCATAATTTTTATAATATCCCTTCACTCGTATCTATATGGCATAATATAGCTTTTTGGGTTAAAATATAAATCGCAAACAAAAACAATTCGCTAAATTGAAACAAGTTAAAAGCTTAATTCATCCAAAAAATAATTAAATTCACAAGTTGAAAATGTAAATGTTGCCTTTTGAGTAATTGAGATGTATGAAGGACCCCAAAACACAAAACGCTTATTGCATTAGCAAAGCGTTTCAATATGAAGGAATTTTCATTTCAATTTTCTTTTGCTGCTTCGGTTATTTAAAAGCATTTTCAATTAAAATTGTTTGTCATTATTCCCTTGTTTGTTGTTATTGTCTTTCATCTTTATGTTCGGAAACTCAGTTGTTTTCTATTTGTTTCTGAACTAGACAACTACACTTTTTCATAAATAGGGTTAGCTGTGGGCTATTATTGCTATCTCAGAGTTACGAAGTCATTTAATTTGGATAAAAGGTGCATCTTTTAGTGGTTATTTTTGTAATGCACTTACAGTGTTGTCAAATAGTTTTTGGTTTTAGAGGTATAAGTTCTACACCGATTCGTTTCAAAATGGTTTAATACAACAAAAAGTTATGTGGTTTCGTTCTCTTGATTAAGTTTAACAAAATGTATGTATAAGTCGTCGCTCGAGCCTGTGTCTACCAAAACTATTTAAGTAATGTGTATGAATGTTGTCAAATTGTTTTACGAAATGTAACAAAATTTATAAAAAATATTCTTAATACCCCCTATGAATACAGGATGTCCCACCGGGACCACTTCGATCTATATATGGATATATCATATGCACATTTTTGAAAATTTGACAGCATGCTAACGTTGCTGGGGGCAATCCGGCTAGAATATTTTCAATAGGGTGACTCTTCCGGTTATACCAGAAGAAGGTGTTCACTAGCTTATTTTAAATAGAATACCCTGTATAGTTTTTTTGAATTCTACGTAAGATGTCCTGTCCTGTAAGGTTTTTTGTCAAAAATTGACGTTTGCAGGCCATAAAAGAATTATCAATTTTTCCTATAAGGAAGTCTTTGTTATTCAATTTGGGTTCGATTCCTTTTTAAGAAGGACCTGCTTTTTTATTTTTTATAATATTTTGATAACTATTCATACAGGGTGTTCAAACAATAAGACTAAAAATGAAATTAAAAAAACTGCAAAAAATCTAAATTTTCAAATGAAAACTCCTAAATTTTATAAATATTTCTTATTTAGCATTAAAAATAAGGGTAAGTTTGTATAAAGTTGTCCGTCCGGAAAGTTTGTAGTTTTCGAAATATTGCCAATTTAATATTTTTATATGGCAATTTTGCTGCGGATATTAAGTTTAATTATTCCCAGTTGGCAGTGAGTTTAATTACTCCTAGTTGGCTATGACGGCGTTGACAACAGTCAAATGTTAAAGAAATGTATGAAGCTGTCACTTACCATTTGAAAATTACTAATATTCATGCCGGGGCGCTTAAATTGTTCAAACGAAGATTGTTTAAACTTACTTATTATTTACGGAGAATGTGATAAAGTTATATCAAGAACATGTGACACATTTGCCACTCGATATCAACAAATACAGAAGTCATCACAATGCGCTGTTAAACAAATTATGGAAAATGTCAAGAACTTTGTCCCCGGGGTGTTTAAACAATACGATTAAAAATGAATAAGAAAACTGCAAGAAATCTACATTTTCAAAATAAAAACCCCTATTTATTATATTTTCAGTAAATGTTCAAACTGACGTCCTTCAACTTCTAGACATTTTTTGCTTCTAAGCAACACTTGTTCATGGGTCGCTTTTCTTATTGACATGGGACTTAAATTTGCAATTTTATTCTTCACTCGCTGCATGCAATCTTCCATATTATACACTCGATCTTTAATTGTACCCCAAATAAAAAAATCGAGCAATGTAAGATCTGGGGAGCGGGGTGGCCAAAGGAAAGAACCATTATTGGCGATCCATCGATCATGAAATGATTTCGTAAAAAATTATCAATGAGGTAGCTACCATGTGGAGGTGCGTCATCATGCTGGTAAAAGAGATTTCTATGAACAGCGAGCGGCAAATTATCTAAACAGTCGGTTTCAAAATTTTGTAAGATGTTCAAACAGGTTTCACCTATATGTTAATAAGCACATTTTATATGTAGAATGATTCAAAAATGTCTAACTTACCGTTTAAATTTTTTTAATAAAAATGTAGTGTAACGACGCCATCATTTCTTACTGCACAATAAACATTAAACTGTCAGGATTCTTGGAAATTTTGATCTCTAAACACAAGTAAATTAGAATCACTCCAATAATGGGAATTATGTCGATAGAAGGCACCGTTCTTTGTAAATTTAGCTTCGCCTGTCCAAATGTTATTGTCGAAAAAATTGCTTCAATCAGTTTGTTTTAGATGTTGGACTATGCGAAATGCGTGTGGATAAAATTTATGTTTGCATAATCTTCTTTGAACTGTTGATTTGGATAATCCTAACTCTACTGCAGCTTGCTTGTAGACATGGTTGGATGTGCGGCGAAATATCCCAAAATAGCAATTTCAATATTCTCATTATTAACTAGGGGTTAATTTTTTTGCACCGTTGCCTTAACGGATCCAAAGTTCTTGAAATTTTCTATAATTTGTTTAATAACACATTGTGATGACTTATGTTTTTGCGGATATCGTATGGCAAATGCGTCACATGTTCTTGATAAAACTTTATCACATTCTCCGGAAATAATAAATAAGTTTAAATAATCTTCGTTTGTATAATTTCAGCGCCTCGGCATGATTATCATAGACAAGGGAGATGCGCTTATGGTAGGGATAGATAGGCAACTTAACATACTAAATTGGTTCCCTTATAGCGCCCTTCGTGTCTTGTTGAAGAACTAAATATAGCACTGTGGGCGAGGGGCGGGGGGGTCGACGCCATGCATTGAAATTTAAATTTTACAACTTTGAATTTAAATTTTCGCACTTCTAACTCTGATGGAAAAGTTAGAGGCGCGAACCTTTCGAATTAAAGTCAATATATTTTGGGAGATTAAAAGAAAGTTGTAACAACGTTTCTGATATGGCGACAAGCTTTATTAATATTAGATATTTACATAAATTACTAAAATAACAAGGCAAGTTTTACCTAGGATTTTGCTGTAAAGAATTAACATAGGAACAGCTTTCAGTTTTAAATAATAGGATCCTCTTCTGCCATGCTCAATTTTTTGGTCATTTCCAAAATGTGTGTGACAAACTCTATAAGTTTTTTGAATGCCAATCTTGTCTTTGCCACAGATTAATGGATTTTGAATAGCATTTACCCAAAGTTTATGCGTCTATAAAAAAAAATAAAAATTTTAAATTAAGAACTTTTTCCATTTTTTATTTTATTTTCACAACTATATTTAATATAAAATGATGAAGTTTTTTCTGCGACACAAGTTCTCACAATGTTTCTGGTGTTTTTCTCTTTAATTTGACTTAATTGAATCCCACTGATGATGGAGGTTTATGCCTCCGAAACATGTAAGGTTTGACAACTTTACGATTGTCATATTAAACTAGTGGAGCAGATTGTGTGTTTTACTTTACGTTAAAATATCACTCCACTGAGAGATGGACTTCTTTCATAAAAATAGTTTCTCTTTCTGTTGAAAATTTTTGAAATGTCATATATTCGTGGAAGAACTTTGCATTCCCAATCTAATGAAAGTGTTGCCAATATTTATGATGCTTGTGATTTGGAAGTCAGAAATAACGCATTTAATAAAACGAAAATTAGACTGGGATTCGATGTATACAAGAGCAAGTATCGACGTGATTAAAGAAAATCACAACTAAGCTATCGTCTCATCAAGAAAATACCTTGTCTATCAGTTATAGGCAAATGCAAATTTAACTTTAGTGTAATAAGACGCACTATCATAAAGTTTTATCTAGAGCTAAAATATATATACAGATATGCAGGGTAAGTCGGGAGGAATGGGCCTAACTCTAAAAAAGTAATCTATGCATCAAAATTATAAGAAAAAACTGAAATGTTGTTAGCCAATATTCATTTGTTTTCAAGTTCTAAAAACAAAATATTGCATTAATTTAACTTTCCTGTAATAAGGGTTATTATTGTTTGCTTTTGATTATTGTGCTGTCACTATCCTATTAGTGTCAGTATAAAATATTACATTGATTCACCGTTAACTTTCGGATTTGTATCATTTTAATTTTATAAAATGCCACATATTTATTCACATCTCAAGCGGCTACTGAAGAATATCGTGAACGATTTCCACATGAAAGAACACCTAACAGAAAGGCCTTTATTAGAGTCTCAAAACAAACTCTGCGAGACCGGAACGCTTCCAAGTGCTAATGTAACATCCGAACGAGCCATTCAACAGGATTTAGAAGAAATAGAAAATGTTCTAGCTTTAGTAGAAGAAGATGCGACGACGAGCTCACGAAGAATTGGAATTTAGTTTGAGATTCCCCAAAAAAGAGTGATCAATACGCTTCCCGAGCAAGGCTTATACCCGTGCCATGTACAGCGTGTACATAATCTTCAACCTGAAGAATACGCCAAGCGTATGCAATAATTAATAATCGCCATCATTTACCGCACATACTTTTTACTGACGAAGCTACATTCACCCGTGACGACATCAATAATAATCAAAACTCCCATGTATGGTCGGACGAAAGTCCTCACGCAATAGTCGAAAGTAATTTTCAACACAGGTTTTCAGTAAACGTGTGGTGCGGCATGATTGATAATAATTTAATTGGCCCTTTTCTTTTGGAAAATCGCCTTACAGGGGATCACTACTTAAGTTTTTTACAAAATGAATTGCAAGGACTACTGGAGGAGATTCCTTTAAACATCAAAATTGAAATGTATTATCAACACGACGAAGCGCCTGCCCATTTCGATCCAGGGGGTTTGGATTGTGGTGCGGTGGTCCTATTAGTTGGCCTACTAGATCGCCAGACCTCACGCCGTTGAACTACAATTTATGGGGTTGGTTAAAAACTGAGGTTTCCTAAGTAAAAGTAGATACTAGGCATGCATTAATTAGACGCATTAGAAATGCTGTACTCAATATTAAAGAAAGGCACGAATCAATTAGAAGATCCACGCGCGCCCTCCGTAAACGAAGCAGGAAATGTTTGGAAGTCAATGGCGGTATTTTTGAAAATTTACTAAACCAATGATTTATTTAAAACAATGTTAATGTTGGATATTTTGGTTTAACAATATTATTATTAGTAGGGGGGATGCACCAGTCCTGGCGCAGGCCCTCTACCAACCTGAACTACTCAAAAATCAGACTAAAAAAGCTTAAAAAAGCGAAAAAAAGCTAAAAATCTGAAAAAATATCTGAAAAAACTAGACAAAAAAATAAAAAACCAGCATAAAAACAAACAAAATATGCTAAAAAACTAGAGAAAAGGCTAAAAAAATGACTGATTCACATATCTTAAAAAATTCTAAAAATAAAAAATGTACTAAAAAATGAACTAACCTGAACTATTCAATTTTTTTAAACTCAATTTTAACACCATCAGTCTTATTAAGACCTTTAAATATCAATGATAAATCCAAATTATTTACTTCAGATATCATTTTATCATCCATTTTACGAACAAAAATTTTAGGTAAATAGGTAAAAAACTCTTCAAATTCAACACAAATTGAATCCCCATATTTGGTTTTTACTTTTTCAAAATTTAAAATCTTATAAGGATGATTAATATCGAGTTCTTTTAGGTTTTTATATAACTTTTTTACTTCCGAAGAAGTATATAAATTTGTTTCGTTCACTAGATCCATTATTTATATAGCAAAATTTTTTTAACAACAAACGTTAATTTTCATTTATTTTTTTCAAGTTGCATTTTTTAAGCGGTTTGGAGCATTTTTAAGCGAAAATTTAATGTTTAGTCTTAGTGCGCCAGGACCGGCATAATATCTGTTAATGTTAATCTATCCTTTTTGTATAACAATAGTAATGACATAAGCAGAACTGTAGTTCTGTGCATCTTATTTTTCTTTCCTAATTCCTATATATTATTAATAAAAAAGAAGTGTGCTTCTACGAGTAATTAAAAAATAAACGATAATGGTGCCTCATACGCTTATCTTTAAAACTTCCTGTTTCTCGAGTACAGGAAACATGTGTGATAATTAGCACATTTTATTTAATTATAAGTTTAATTTACAGAGGGATATACTTGTACGTTTTAAACAAATTATTATGAAAGTAAGAATAATAGTCCAAGCAAATAAGAATTCAATTTTTAAATATTTTCTTTAATTGTGTTATTAATAATATCGTATGAAAATTCTGACAGGGAAACCATACAAATGTAGGCAATAGTGCCCTCATTATCTCCACTAGGTGGGTTAATATTTCTATCAAAATCTGCGTGTAAAATTATATTATTTCTCGACTCTGAGATATTTTCTGGTTGCCTAGATAGATCGATTACATAAATAGGTCTAGCATTTTTAAATTGATTTGGATTCAAATATATTAAAGGTAACTCCAAATGTGTTTCGTAAAAAACTCTTTTATAGTCCATGTACATATCGTAGGCAACTGAAAATTTTCCATTATCCCATTCTAAGTTTTCCAGTTCTTCTGGGTAACGTTTTCCATTAATTTCAAACCAGATATTTTTTACATTACAATGATCAAATCCGCTTGTTTCTTTATCTTGATTATCTAATCTATTTGTCTGGAAGGCAACCATACCAAATAAAGGGTTCCTAATATTTCTGTAATTATTTGTAATATCCAAATTTAAAGTCTTTCCGGATATATTTTTTTCTTGGATACATTGCCATGATTTAAAACGAAAATTATACTGGTTTTGTTGAGATAGAGTTTTTAATTCGTTTATTAGTTGAACTTTACTGATACCGTCGAACTTAATAATCGGAATCCGAATTACAAATTCTTCAATTATAATTTTTCCTTTATTCGGCCTCGTTGATTCATCGAAAGTGTCATCATCTTTCTTTTTAGCCCACCTATGTAGGGCATCGTTGTCACCGTTTCTAGTAAAAGAAATTTCAAATCCGCCCTTATATATTGGAAACTTTACATCTTTAAAAAATCCTAGTCCAAGGTTAGATAAATTGCCTATAACCTGGAAATTACCATCACTTGTGAAGTTAGATTGAAATCCTGAATTAATTGTTGGTCCATTATTATCTAAAGAAAAACTGACAGTGTCTTTTACAGTACTAGCTTGACCAGGAAATTCAATTCATCTAAAAGTTTATTATGTTTTTTAACTTCAATTTGTGAAAATAAATGAGCTACAAAATTGTCAATTAATTTTATATTAGTGTTGTGACCAAAGTTCTGACCATCAGTTTCATGCACATATTTTCCATAGATGCCGTATTTAGCGTTTCTAACACTTAAAAAACCACCCCCTTCATCAATTTTAAAAACAGTTTTTTTATTGACAACATTAAGATTGAGATTAGAAAGGGGTAAATAATTATTATACTCAGATCTTACGATTGAGTTTGAATATTTCTCAAAAACACTTTCCATTTAATAGGAAGAAATTTTATCAAAACCTTAACTTTTTAATTAATTTTTTTAAAAGAAGGTAAAAATTGTTCTGTTTTCTTAATATTATTTACATTTTTTAAAAATTTTAAACATAAATGGCCACATATTGGGGGATCGCTATAATTTTCAATCCTATTCTCATTAAAATAAAGATTATCTTTCCCCAAATATTTTACTAACTCTTTAGGAGGATTAGCATCTCCATAAGAATCAAAATAAAATTTTAAATTATTTTTTTTAACCCAACAAACCCAATGAGAACCGTTTTGATAAGAATTTTCTAAATTTAACACTCCTGATTCATTTTTATTAGGGTTATGAGGTAATTCATCTTTCATAAAACAACCCCTAAAATTATTAATCTTCTTACTAGATTTTTCTATATCAAAGTTAGTTAAAGGTATTATTTTTTTGGTTTTTTGGCTTTTTTTAAACCCTTTCCCTCAATAACTTTATTATGCCTTTTTTGTTCTGCCAATTCTTTATCTTTTGGTTGTTTATTGTTAACTGCATTAGCTATTGCGCTAGCACCACCTGTCATAGCTCCTAAAGCTCCTAATCCAGCAAAAATTAATGATAAGAATCCACCAGAATGATTTTTTTAAACTTGATCATGAGTTAAAGTAATTCTACAACCTTTATTTTCTGTTTTACATTTTTCAATTTTATTAATTTGTCTTTGAGTTAATAATACTTTATCATTTCCTTTTTGATCTGATTTTAATTGAATAGTAACTGGTGTTTTCTTTTTATAACCAGTTTTAATTTTATTTTTATGATTATCTGAAAGATTAATTTGATACTCCATTTATTACATTAAAAAATTTTAAAAAAGGCTATTTTAAGCCCATTCCTAAATGTCTTTTTATTTTCATAGCATTAGTAGTGACCCAAGCTGCTGTTTTTTCACATAACTTTGCATTAGGATCTAAAACCCTATCCCAAGCTTTATATTCTAAAACTTCATCAGCTTTATTTCTGGTTTTTGTATCTTTATGATTTTTATAAAATATATCATGTTCTTGAGCAGGTGCATCTAATTTATTTATAGGTTTATCCCCTCTTTTTAATCGTTCATCTAATTTTGTACCAGGTCCTAAATAATTATAACTAGGCCAATGCATTTCAAAAGGTAATTTGTTTATAAAATCATTAATTAATCCGGATCCAACAATTTTTTTAGGTAATCTAGATATAAACGAAATTAAAATCTCTGTTCCATTTTGAGCATCTAAAAGTTTCTCTAATTCTCTTGCAAAAAAATGCAAAATACCACGTTTTTCATTATAAAAATTATTATTACCAGCTTTTTCTTCTGAAGCAATAAAATATAATCTTTTCAATAATTCATTTAAATTTTCTATGTGCAGGGACATTTTTTTAAGTGTTTCGGAAATTCGGGCGTTTCCAATTTGCCTCCATCGATTTTGTCTTTTAAGGGTCTCAGCCCTTTAATAAATAGACTTTCTAAGCTGAACACCTTAATTTTTTTCACAGTGACATAATTTCGCGTGAGCAAGCGATCTACGCTATAGTCAAATCCGACAGATGTCAAAAAGTGACAGATACGACGCCATTTTGAATTTTCTTAAATGGCAACTCTCATAAATAACTACACGATTGAATTGCATTTGGCGATCCGATTCTAAAACCATTTATCGATTTTGTTTTTAAGTGTCTCAGCCCTTTAATACATAGACTTTCTAAGTTGAAAACCCCAATCTTTTTGCTGGTAAGTTGTATCTTAATGAAAATGTTATCCCATGTATAATTTAATTTAAACAACAAGAAACAGTATGTTTTTTTAAAAAAATTTAATTAATTTCTATTATCAAGCTCTAACAAGTAAAGTGAATTATTATTGATTATTATAGTGAGTGGCTTTAAACAAAAGGTTTTCTTTTCCCCTTCCAACAAACTACCGCCACTTAAAATGGAAAAATGTTTTAGTATTTTCTTTAACATATTTTATGCGCTTTAGTTTATTATATATTATGTAACTATTGGGAAAAGTAAAAAAAGGCAGTTGGGTGCCATTAGAATGATTAAGATATCCTATTGCATGTCTAGTCGAAGCAAATAAAAAGTAAGGATTACTAATTTAACAAATATAAATTAAAATTCGCTGTTATTTGTTTTGTGCAATTGTCTTTTAGAAATTAGCGAATTGTAAACAATAAAATTAACTTAAATAAAATTACAAAAATTTTGGGTTTAAGAAATTTGCTTATAGAATATCCTACCTTTCTCTATGGTTGTTGGTCAGGGTATAAGTTTACATACAAATTTAAGTATTCTTCCTTGCATTATCTAATTACTTTTAACCGGCGTTTCTCAACTTTTATTATTTGATACCAAATTTTTAATCACAATTCTCATCGTAGTTGAGTAACTAATTATTGGAATTTCACAATCAATGAAATTCGTTGTAACATGTAAATAAAACGTATTAATTATTGTCATCTAAAAGTAAAATGATATAAGGAAATAACTAAGGCATCAGGCATGCTATATTGAATTTTAACAATTTTCGATATTTATGATGCCCAGTAACTCTTTATAATTTCACTGCCTTCCCGTTTTCCTCTTCGCCATATCGGTAACGTCATGTTCAAACTAATAAAAAATTAAACGTCTAGTAACATTTGACATTATCATTAAGAATTTTACAAATAATTTTTTCTAAATAACTTTTAATTAAACTGATGAGTTTCAGTATGGTTTTGTAAAAAACAGTAGCACACTTGGTGCGGCGGCTCATTTCATAGATTATATCTCAAGAGCTCTAGATAATAAACAAGTAGTGATAGCGGTATTCATTGACTTAAGAAAGGCTTTTGATGTAGTGAGCATTCATTGTCTGTTGGATAAATTATTTAGAATGGGATTTAGGGGTGTTATGTATAATTTAATAAAAACATATTTACTCGATAGAAAACAGTATGTCAAACTGAAAGATACAAGTAGTGAATGGCTTTCTAACACTTACGGAGTGCCACAGGGGTCAGTTCTGGGCCCACTGTTGTACTCGCTTTATGTGCTGAATCTTAAGTGCGCCAATCTGGAAGCACGATATTTCACTTTTGCAGATGACACTGTTCTACTATACAATGGAACAGAAGAAGTTGCCCTTAATAATCAAATTAATAATGACCTTAATACATATCTCAAATGGCTCTTTTCGAATAAATTAAAAATAAATACTGACAAAACCAAATATATTGTATTTAAGCAGAAAAATAAAATAATAAATGAACTGCCGATTGACATAAATGGTATAATTTTGGATAAAGTATCATCTATAAAATATTTGGGATTAATTGTAGATGAGAATTTAAACTGCTCACCACACATCACCAAAATCTCGGAGAAAATTGTTTCAATGCTATCGGCATTATATATGAGCAGAAATTATTTATCCAAAAAAAGTAAGTTTAATATTTACAATGCATTCTTCTTAACTCATTTTAGATATCTTTTCCGATTTGGGGTATGTGTGGGGAGACTAATTTTAATAAAGCACAAATACTGCAAAACAAAATTCTTAAAATATTATTTAACTATGATTGGCGCACTAGCACTAACATAATTTATTCAGAACTAAATTTAAATAGGTTACAAGAAATTTTAGAAACGGAACAATGTAAAATGGTTTATAAAATTCTTCATGGTCGACAAAAATGTAACATTGATATTATATTTAACCACAATGTGCACAATTACCAAACGAGATCCCAAAATAATATTTATCAGATTAACACTAGGACTAATATAGGTTTAAGTAATCCAATCACTGAATGATGCAATTAAAGCCTTTAACAATTTACCTACCTCTGTAAGACATGCAAATAATTATAGCACTTTCGTTAGGAAATTAAAAGCACTCAAGTCTTTGTATTGACTTATAGCTTTGCAACAACTTTATTAATTTAGATTTTGTTATTCTCGGGGCCAGTGTTTAAAAACACTGATTTGAGGATTTATTGACAGTTGTTGAATTTATTGTATAAAAATAGTATTGTTCGAATAAAGACATTTCAAAAAAAAAATTTGGTTATTAATTAGACAATACTTAAATTCGTGGTAGTCAATAAGAGAACCTTCAAAAAAGTCAAATTTAATTTTGAGGTAAAAAATTGGGAAGCCAATATTTGAGGGTAGCAAAATTTACATGTGATTTCCAGTGGCCAGTTTGACGGTGCATCATCCGGTATGTGCCCTCTGGCTCTTTTTATTACTATTTAATTTGAAAATTAGCCTCAATTGAAAATACTGATAGACTGGCAACCAACTATAATATAAAGTTGACCTTTTTTGTATGTATAGTTTTCCATCTGCCTATAGTAGTGCTGACAATATCTCCAGATGGCTAGAAATGGAGATTGAGCATTTTGTTATTCAAATCCAGAATTTTTAAACTTGTTTTTAATTCAGTATTGAAGTTAATTATTAATATTAAATACATTATCCATTACAGATACAATCTTATATAAGTGTAATATATCAGTGTGAACGTGTATTTTATTTTTTATATTGCAGAATGCATTTTTTTAATGCGCATTTGTTTCAGTAACTTTATTAATTTCTTTATAATATTTTTTTTTTCGATATGCTAACAGGTATCACGCCTTTCTGGGGGGGTTCGCCCCACAGGTTAAAAAACGCTGGTTTTTGGTTGAACAAAACATTTATAGTACTTGCCTAAAAACCGCTGGAGCCTGTATTTATGTTAAAATTAATAGACACACTTATTAACGATAACGAAGGATATCTCGTAGGATGAAGGTGCCGTTTCACACTCCCCAGTCAGTAGACCGCACGATTAAAAACCGTACGATCGATGACCGGTTCAAGATGGCCTCTGATACGCCGACGACCGGAAAAAATAGTAAATAAATAAAAAAAAAACGATAACGAAAATTGCGCAATAACATATAGAAATAACTGTGCCACTGTTGCTGTATATGTATAAACCATTCATAAAACATTAGGGTTTATATTTAAAGTTCTAGCTATCAGTTGCAATTAAAAAAAAAACTAACCCAATCCGTTAGCAAAGGATTTGGGCATATTAAAATTATATTCATCTTTAACTAGGTTTATGTTTTAATTTGTAATCAGAAAATGTTTCGACATTACAAAAAATATAAAAGCATAAAATTAATAAATTTTAAAAGTATAAGAGTAATAACCAAGCAACTAACATTGAAGACAATATTATTTATAATTACTATTAAATATTAATAACAAGGCGCATTTTTACCATTTAAGAGTCATGAACTTCTTAGTTAAAGATTCTTATATACACTCTTATAAATAAAAATACTAGTCGACCCTAGCTAGCCTCTTTGGTAGAAATGCAGATTGTCGTAATTGTTGAATCTGTTTTTTCTTTGTATATATTTCAATATTGCAGTGTGTTCTTGGTCAGCAATGAAAATACATGTTCATTTAACCTAAGGTCTATATTATCTGCTCTAGTTATAACTCGTGATAATTGTCTCCGCTCCAGAAGTTAACCCAGCAAAACTATTATTGGTTAATAGCAATCTACATTGCTATTGCCAAATAATACAAAATTGTGTTAATGTTATTCGTACTATATTATAATATTTTTTGTACCAGAGAAGATGGCCGTTCTGTCTTTTGTCTATCCTGTCTGTCTGTCTCTCTGTCTGTCTGTCTGTAGGAATGAAAGTATCAGGTCTATCTGTCTGTCTGTCTGTCTGTAGGTATGAAAGCATCAGAATTTATCAGAATGGATTGTAATTTTATATTCTACTAAACAACGCCCAAAAAAAAAAAACGAAGTATATGTTAAAAAGAAAACAAGACAAGCATTAATAAAATTACTGCCGCCTTCGATCTTGCATTAGATGTTCAATATGGCGGCCATTGTTATCTAAACACACTTGTAACCTAAGTTTAAAATTTTGACGGACACTGAAAAGAATGTCCGATTTTCATTAAGATGGTGAATTTCATTTACTATTTTGACTTGAATAACATCTAATGTATTGGGTGTTGTGTCGTAGACAACACCCTGTAGATGTCCCCATAAAAAAAAATCCAATTCGGTTAAATCCGGACTCCGTGGAGGCCAGCAAACCGTTCCATTTTTTCCAATCCATTGGGGGTACCTCTGGTTTAGAAAATTTGTAACGGTTCTAACGCTATGAGCGGGCGCACCATCTTGCTGCCATACTATGTCGCGTAACTGATGCGGTGGGATGTTGGCCATGAAGTTACCGATTTCGTTCTCCAAAAAACCCAAATAGCGTTCTCCAGTCAATGTTCCTTGATAAAAAAGAGGAGCCAAAATTCTGTTTTGCCACATCCCACACCAAACACTCATGGTTTGGTATCCCTGCCGTTCAACAGGCGCAATTTGATGGGGATTCTCTCTAGACCAGTAATGAGTATTGCGCCTGTTGTGACGACCGGCTGTGGAAAAACAGGACTCATCTGTGAATAATATGTTTGAAATAAAATTTGGATCCTCTTCATTAATCCGGAGCATTGTCCTGCAAAATACCATGCGATTCTCGAAATCACCATCCCTCAGATTAATTACGGGCATAACCTTAAAAGCCTTAAAGCCATTCCTCTTTAATACTTTTTGGATAGACCCGTAAGTAAAACCTAAATCACCCACCGCATCAGTAATGGCTTTTGTCGGATTTGCCTCAAAATATGCTAAAATTATTATAATGTTATCTTGGGTCAAAACTGTTGCCATCCTCTCTCGTTTTGGGGCTAGCGAATGGTGAACCCTTAGTTGTTCCATAACCCGGCGAAACATTGTTCTATGTGGCGTAAGACGTTCTGGGTATTCAGCAGCATATCTAAAATATTTTATAGTATTTAGTAAATATAATTAATATTCATTTGTCCATTGAATGTGGTGATATGCAATTCGTTTCTATCTTTTCTAGCGTCGTTGTGCAAATTGATATCATGGCGCCCAATACGCAAAATATAGAGCAATAGAAGTCGCAGTTTCCTTTTTTTTTCGGTCATTTAGTGATCGACCGATATGACTTTTTTAGCCGATACCGATAATCGGCCGATACTGATAATGTCTTGGCCGATAACGATATATATCGGCATATCGGCCTTTTTTAATTGATAACATTATTAATGTCTAAAATCTGAATATTCTGTAATATAATTTATAATTCTTTAACGTTCAATTTAAAATCACAAAAATAAAAACAAGAATTGCACTTTGGCAACACAGCAATAGGCGGTAATTTATGTGGCTCAGCGCCAAGTCATTGGTGAATCCCCTTAATTTGAATTTCTCGGTGAATCCCGTACGTTTATTGCCGTGCATTCAGTATTGCATTCTTAAAGCAGATCGTTTTAAGTTCGATTATTTCTTGGCGTAATTTAGTTAATCTTTAACAAAAACATAATATTAATAGTTAATAATAATCCTATTGGAGTTTGGTGGAGTGCAAAGTAGCGAAATGGATGGAAAAAGTATTTATTGAAAATATTTCATAAAGAATAAATTATCCCCAGCAGATAAGAAATCCACCGCAAAATGTAAATTGTGTGACATCACCATTTCATTAGGGGGAGTGGGAAAATCGGCGAATACCTTAAACATGAAATATCATTTAGAGAAAAAACATCCTCAAGAATATTATAAATTGAAAGGGACTGATTCAAGCTCAGGTTAGTACTAAATTTTTATTTTCCAGTTCACGTTATAAAAATATTTACCAACAATAGGACCTGCTCATTCAGGATTATATTATTATATAGGATTGAGGGGCAAACCACCCAGGAATTTTTTGCTAAAAATCTAGGGATTTATTTTATTAGGAATTTAGGGAATTTTAAGGGAATTTCTGTAAAAAAATTACTGAAAAAATCTGAAGAATTAAGTAATTTGTTGGGAATTTGGGGAAATTAAAGGAATTTGTGTAGGAGGGGGGATATTTTTCTTTTTCATCACTTTAAATCGTTTCATCAACAATTAACACCTACGATATGATTTTATTTAAAAACAAATTTCCCCGTTTATTTCAACGTTTTAACTTTTGATCACCCTGAGTCTATTTTTTTTAGAAACGGCTGGACCTTCTAGTAGTTCTAGTAGTACTTCTAACTCTGACTCTAAGCTATTGCAAGTCTCACTGGCTGACTCTTTCAAGCAAATGCAAAAGTGGGACATTAATTCATCCAGAGCGAAGGAGTTTCACTACCTTATAGGTGAAATGATATGTTTAGATAATCAGCCATTCAGCATTGTATCAGATGATGGCTTTACTCGGCTACTAAAGAAAGCTATTCCAAATTATGAAATTCCTTCTGACAAATACTTCAGAGAAAAAGTTGTACCAGATATTTACTCAAGATGTAAAGCACAAGTGACTCAAAAAATTTCAAATATGTTGGGAAAAGCATCTTTCACTACAGATATTTGGACGTGCAAATATAAAACAGTTCTTTTTTGTCTCTCACAATCCATTTTTTTGAAAAAACATGTTTAAGTTTAAATCAGAGATCCCATTTTTCACTTGCCTGCAAGAAGTTCCCAGGATCTCATACAGGAGACGCCATAGCTGAAGCATTTAATTCTATGTTAAAAGAATGGAATATAAAAAGGGAACATATTCACTTAGTATTAGCAGACAATGCTGCCAATATGAGGAATGGTTTTGTTAAGGCAAAAGTAAATTATGAAGCATGCTTCATTCATTCTTTACAACTTGTAATACAGGATGCTATACAAAGTCAACGTTCAGTCAGTGATTTAATAGCAAGATCAAGAAAAATCGTTTCGCATTTTAATCACTCTCAAACTGCTTGCGATAAACTAAGTAAACAACAAGAACAACTAAACCTTTCCAAACACAAACTTTTCCAAGATGTACAAACACGTTGGAATTCCTCATTTTATCTACTCTCTCGCCTACTTGAACAAAAACAAGCAGTAAATTTATATATTTTGGATCATGGGACTCTTACAGACTTGACATTTTCCGAATGGGAATTAGTTGGAAGCATTTTAAATTTGTTAAAGCCATTTGAAGACATAACAAAAATTACAAGTTCTTTAGACTGCTGCATATCTGAAGTCATTCCATTTGTTTCGACTATCACTGCCTATCTTAACAAAGAAAACACTAATTTTGCAGGAGTATGTACAATGAAAGAAGAATTGAAAAACAGCTTGAATAAACGATTTCAGAATATATTTATAAAAAAACATTATACCATCGCGACTTTCTTGGATCCTCGCTTCAAAGACAATTTTTTTACAAAAGACCGTGATTTTATATGCGAATACATAACTACAAATCTAAAGCCCCAAATAAAAGAAAACAATACATCTGTAGAACATTCCAGTTCCCCTGACATTTCGGATTACATTCAAGACCATACAATAAATGAAACTATAGATTCTATAGAAATTGATAGTGATGACAACGAACCACTACTAGTCGAACATCTGGCCAAAATCTGTTTTGGGAAATCTACGAAGAATTTGCCGGAGAAGGGATGAGCTCCATAAAAACAAAAACCATTCCAACAACATCTTCTTGTGACACAAAATCATCTTCTAGGGCATCCATTTGTGAAGAAGTGAATGCTGAAATTACAGAATATAAGAAACATCCTCTTCTTGAAAGAAAAGCGAACCCCATTTCTTGGTGGCAAGAAAAACGAGAAGTTCTACCATTATTATATAATCAAGCTCTTATATATTTATCTGCACCAGTTGGCAGTGTTGCAAGTGAGCAAATGTTTTCAGAAGCTGGAACCGTAAATTCGGCGAAAAGGAATCGGCTGAATCCAGAAACAACCGAGAAACTAATATTTTTACATGATAATTTGCCTAAACTACATTATTCATATTAAATGCCTATTTCTTGTTATATCTACCATAATTTCTTAAGATTAACTTATTTGAAATATTACTTTAAATTTAAATATAAAAAAAATGTTTTAAGCTGCTATGGTTGTTTTTATACATCGGCCGATATAGCCGATATATCGGTATCGGTATCGGTATCGGTCGATCACTAATTAGTATCTTTCAAGGCAGAAGAACATTGACGATGAGACGACGCAGCTGACTTATTTTTTGTTGGTCGGGGTAAAGGATAAGCTCACCGTAGGTACAAATCGTACCTTGTCATGTGGCCAAGTAAATCTTAAGCTATATGTTCTATATAATAATAAATATAAGGTAAAATTATTTATCACAAAATATGGTCAACTAGTAACTTATTTCAAATTTATGGATTTTAGCACACTTTAAGTTTTTCTTTTAGTTCTATGGCTACCTTAAAAAATTATGTCACTGTGAAAAAAATTAAGGTGTTCAGCTTAGAAGGTCTATTTATTAAAGGGGTGAGACACTTAAAAGACAAAATCGATGGAGGCAAATTGGGAACGCCCGTATTTCCGAAACGGCTGAAAATAAGTGTCAACAACTATATAGTTTTAGAATCGGATCGCCAAATGCAATCCAATCGTGTGGTTATTTATGGGGGTTGCCATTTAAGAAAATTCAAAATGGCGTTGTATCTGTCACTTTTTGACATCTGTCGGATTTGACTATAGCGTAGATCGCTTGCTCACGCGAAATTATGTCACTGTGAAAAAAATTAAGGTGTTCAGCTTAGAAAGTCTATTTATTAAAGGGGTGAGACACTTAAAAGACAAAATGGATGGAGGCAAATTGGGAACGCCCGTATTTCAGAAACGGCTGAAAATAACTGTCAACAACTATATAGTTTTAGAATCGGATCGCCAAATGCAATCCAATCGTGTGGTTATTTATGGGGGTTGCCATTTAAGAAAATTCAAAATGGCGTCGTATCTGTCACTTTTTGACATCTGTCGGATTTGACTATAGCGTAGATCGCTTGCTCACGCGAAATTATGTCACTGTGAAAAAAATTAAGGCGTTCAGCTTAGAAAGTCTATTTATTAAAGGGGTGAGACACTTAAAAGACAAAATCGAAGGAGGCAAATTGGAAACGCCCGTATTTCCGAAACGGCTGAAAATAAGTGTCAACAACTATATAGTTTTAGAATCGGATCGCCAAATGCAATCCAATCGTGTGGTTATTTATGGGGGTTGCCATTTAAGAAAATTCAAAATGGCGTCTCATCTGTCAAATTTGTAAATGTATGTATTTTTTGACCTTAATTTTGGCTTCCTTATCGAAAATCATTCAGAAATATGTTATTTGTTTTTTATGAGTCAGCAGGAAAATCGCCAATCGGGTGAGACACTTAAAAAAATGTCCCTGTACTTATATTCAACAGGGTTTTCTGAATATTTTTTAATTCCCTCTCCTCGTTTTGGAGTATCAAATAGTGGAGAATATGGTGCTAAATATTCATTATCCCAATCTAAAGTTTTATCAGGAGTTGATTGTTGTTGAATATCTGAAATTCTTCGATTAACTGTGCTAATAGAATTAGAGAATTTCGTTCCATAAGGGTTTTATTAAAACTGTATATTTTTTACCAGAACTTGATTTTGGTTTCCCTCTACTTTTATCATTATTTTGAAAAATTGAGTCAGTTTTTAGTAAAATATTGTGATATGCTTTCAAATCTTCATCTGTATAATCATTTTTTTAAGGAGGTTCTGAACTAGATGATGTTATTAAATCCCACAGACCTTTTGTTCCGATTATCCATTTTCCATTTAAAAATATATCATTATCCTCAATTTTTATAAAATATTTTCCAATTTTATAACGTTTTTTATCAGAATCATAATAGATACCAAAGGATTTTTCAAATTGTCTATGTAAAAACTCAGAAGCTATCTCTACAAAACTAGTAACAGGTGGTGTTTGAGTTCCAGATTCTTGAGTTTTTTTTGTTGAATTTATAGTCAAGGGTGACAAACCAATAGGAACTCTTCTTTTAGATGAGAATGGAACTAGAGATTTAATATCTTGATCAATTTTTACCTGACCTTCTTTAACTGCGGATTCAACTTTTTTTAATGCGTTTGTAATTGGTTTAAATTGTTCTTCTCTATTATCTTCACCTGAAATTTCACGCATTATTGATCTTTTAAAATCATTATTCATTAGTTTTTTAATATTTCTTAATTTTTGTAGTTCTTCATTAGTAAATTCTCTTTTTTTCGGATACGTATTTTCAACAACATCTTTCTCAACTATTTTTTCTAAATCGTTATCTGGAATTGTTTGTCCCGAAAACGGTTCTTTTAAATCTTTCTTTGTTTTCTGAATTTTAGAAATTTCTTTTTTCAAATTCTTTTGAATTTTTTTAACATCCATTTATAAAGAAAAATTTTATTAAGACGTCACGTTAGACGCATGTTACGTTAGATGTTATGTTAGATGTCACGTTAGACGTTAGATGTTATGTTAGATGTCACATTAGACGTTATGTTAGACGTCACGTTAGACATCCAACATGTTAAAATAACATCTATCATTTAAATCAATCGATACAAATCCATGTTTATTTTTCCAACATTCATTACACAATTCTTTAAACCCTTCCAATGTTTTATCACTACCAATAAGATCTAGCCAAATTTTTTTAACATAATGAGAGCTTCGTTCAAACATAATTTAAAAATTTTAATTTGTTCTTATAACTTGTAAATCAACTAAACTATAATTTTGGCTAAGATATATACAAGAAATATTTTTTGGTCTCGATCTAATGAAATATTCTTTGATAATTTCTTGTTTTTCCAATAAACAATCGTCAAATATTACTAAACTATTTGGTTTACATTCATCTACAGATATTATATCATCACAATTATCATAACAATGTGTTTCTATCTCATTTAAATTTTCAAAAACTTCTTTTAACTGATTATAAATTGGTTGGTCTATTGATTTGGTAAAAACATATAAATTTTCATAGGGTACCCAATATTTTGTTATGATATTCCATAGTACAGTTGTTTTTCCTGAACCAGATTTTCCCAAAATTAAACATCTTAAAGGTAAAGGAAATATAGATTTGGGGTCTGTATCTTTACATTCGGATGGGAATGGTGTGACTGTGTATTTTTTATTCATTTATAACAGATAAAAAATTATAACCATTTAATTTTGTTTTGTTTTATATACTTTTCTCTAGGAAAAAACTGAATATTTTCTATAAAATCGTTTTCTCGTAACTTAATTTCTTCTAACGTTATTTTTTTAGCTATGTAAAGATTTAACAAAGAATTATAAAATTTATAGGTTAACTTATATTCTACGATTCTTTCATTTTGTTTCATAGATTTTTCTATTACTTCAATCACTCCAGACATTAGAGATAAAAAAGATAACGGTAAATAATAATAACAAGAAATGCCTGAAACACTAAATAATCCCTTTAAAATATAAATTATGAGACTAATTTTATAATAAAAATTATAACTTTTTCTGAAAACATATAATTTTTTTTCTAAATATTCCTCCATTTAATGTGGCACAATTTTATTTAAAATAGGAAACAATGTGTTTATGTGTTTTTAATTTTGACTTATTTTCTTTTCTAACATATCCCCCAATAAAGTTACTTGTTCTGCAATGACAACATCTTTATCATTTTCGCTTCTTTTTACATCGACAATTCTTCTAATATTTACAGAAATAGAATCATCCGTAATAGTAAAAACATCTAATTTGTTTTCTAATTCATTTAGTTTATTTTCCAACATATCTGATAATAAATATGAATGTCTTATTGTGGTAGCATCATTCCCATTTATGCCATTATTTACATCAACAATTCTTCTATTATTTACAGAAATAGAATCATCTTTAATAGTAAAAGCATTTAATTTGTCTTCGACTTCTTTAATTTTGTTTTGAATCATACCATCATCAATGGATCGTTTAATTTTACTCTTCTAAATGGTTTTATCTAACTGGGATTTGGTTACAAAATCTTTAAGTTTTTCCTCTAGATCACTTATTTTTTTTATAAATTGATTGAGCTTGTTATTCAACTTTTCAATTTCATTAGTTTTTAATGTATCAATATCTTTAAAGAACTTAATTTTTATTATTTTTATTTCGTTTTTAACTATGTCTTGAAGTTCTTTTAGTTTTTTATTCATTTCATCCTGATTTGCTCCAAGTTTTTCTACATCAGTTTGTTTAGAACAACATTCAACTCTTCCAAAAATATCCATTTATTAATATATTTTTTCTATTTAAATGATTATAAAACTAACTAGTAATAAATCTAAATTATATCATCATTTTGAGCGTCATTTCTTAAATGATGGATTTAATGTTGGTCTCGTTGCATTTTACAGCACATATTTGATTCCTAATTGTACAGAAGAAAATAATAAAATTGGTAATATAACTATTCCGCCTGGACAATATACATTTGATGATCTTAAGAAAGTGGTTCAAGATTTAGAATTAAATGAAATAACAAATACATTTAATTTATCCAATGAAGTGTTAGACAGACCAAGAAAATTATATCCTGTAGAAACTATAAACATTCATTGCAATTTAGCAGATGGTATGAGAGTAGAGAGGCATGAGACCGATATTATATCAAGTTTTAAAATAGCATCTCAATCCAAACAACCAATAAATTATGAACCTAAAAATATAATATTTTTACCAGTTCAACATAGTTCTTTAAATAAAATAGAAGTTAAGATTTGTGATCAAGATAATGAATTAATCGATTTTGGTGGGGCTGATATTACTGTTATTTTAGAAGTTAAGTATGATATCTATATCGAAATTCTCTTCTAAAGTCTTTTGATAATGTTTTTTGATGATGAAAGATATTTATTTATTTATGAGGTGGGGTAATAAATAGCTCCACCAAATATATATAATGATTTATTGTAAAATTTATCATAATAATGATAAATATAAATAAAAAGATTACTTTTTTTATTAAAATATTGATTTATTTTAAAGGATATCTATAGAAATATGAATAAAAGTATCCATATTTTCATTAATTTATTTATTTTAATAGGTGGGGTAGTAGTATTACCCCACCTATATATATAATGATTTATTGTAAAATTTAATCTATATTTAAGATAATCTTAGAAATATAGAATATATAAAATCTATATTTTATCTCATTTTTTCTTATAAAATATATATTTGTTTAAAATTTTTGGAAATAAACATTTCTTAATAAAAATTCGTTTTTAATAAAGACGCAAATTTCTTTATATATAAATAAAAAATGAATTCTCTTATAGATATTGAAAATAAAATATGTAAATTTAATAATAACGATATATACTTTGTTTTGGATAATAAAAAACATCCTTGGTTTTATGGAAATCAAGTTGCTAAAATTTTAGGATATAAGAATGCAAAAAATGTTTTATCAACACTTATCAAAACAAAATATGTATATAAAATATTATGAAACCTTAGGGGTACCTATTTTAGGTACCCCCAAGAATATACAAAAAACAACACGATTTATTAATGAACCAGGATTATATCAATTAATTATGAGATCTAAATTACCAATAGCGGAAAAATTTGAAGGTTGGGTTTATGAAGAAGTTTTACCTTCTATAAGAGATCATGGTGAATATAAAGTTAAACATGAAGTTACGACATTTTTTTGTGATGAAATTAGGAAAATAGATAATCACAGGAACAATATGATAGAACTCTACAAAAACCAAAATAATAAATTGATAGGAGCTTGTAATCATGCTATAGCTGTAATTATTATTAAAAATCAAGAAATAAAAAATATGAAGCCCAATGTTGTTCCAAAAACTCAAAATAATAAGCTATTATCAAAATTTATTTTATTAAAATTATTTGATCACGGTTCTTTTGATTATTACGCTATTAGATGTCAACAAAGAAATTATAAAAAACAACTAAATATTATTCAAGACAGACATTTAAATGCTGAAATTATATATAGTGTTGAATATAATCCAAATTCTATAAATTTATATAACAGAATGAAAGAACAATTAAAATATCTAGATTTTCATGGGAATTATTTTAATTTATTTAACTCCTCAAAAAATGAATTAATAGAAGATATAAAAATAATTCAATCTAATTATTAAATTTTTCCTCTATAAATGAAGCCAAAATCGTATTGTGTCAAATGTAAAAAGAAAACTGATAATGTTAATCCTCATAAAGAAAAAACTAAAAATAATAGAAATATTTTAAAATCAAAATGTAAAGTTTGTGGAACTAAAAAAACTTATTTTATAAAATAATTCTATATAAATCGAAGGTGCAAAACCTTGTTATATTTGTAATATGTTTTTCTGTTTCTGTGAAAACTCAATCAAACTTCATAAATTATTAAATGAATTAACATTAGAAGAATCAATATATTGTCATGAAAAATTAGAAGATAGCCCTAAAAGAAAAAGAGGAAATTTTGATGATGATAGTCCTTCAACAAAGAAGATTAAAATTGAAAATTGTAATAAACCTCGAGGAAAGAAAAGAAATCATACTGAATAAAAATTGCTTTATAAATGGATTATTGCAGAAAATGTAAAAAACAAACTAAAAGTATAGGTATTCCAAAATTTATTAAAAAGAACAAACGTTGGAGAAGAATATCTATTTGTAAAATTTGTAATTCTGAAAAAAATAATATTTCTAAGTCTCCTGAAGATATTGAAATACAAGAATTATTTAAACCAGTTAGAAAAAATTTTGTTACTAGACATTTTGTTCAAAAAGGAATTGATAATACTTGGCAAGCTGATTTATATTCTCTTTATATACCAAAAGGAAAAATAGAAGATAATTCCTATAATTTGAGAACTAAACACCAACCTATAGATAATGACTATAAACAATTATTAAGAGCAAATGATGGATATAAATATATTTTAAATGTGATTGATACATTCTCTAAATTTGTATGGGCTATTCCATTAAAAACTAAAACAGGATTAGAGGTTTCCAATGCATTTAAATCAATTTTAAAAGACAGAATACCTAAATTATTACATGTAGACAAAGGAAAAGAATTCTATAATAAAGATTTTAAAGAGATTTTAGATAAATATAATATAAAAATGTATAGTACTGGAACTGATAATAAAGCTTCAATTGTTGAAAGATTCAATAGAACATTGGGAGATAAATTGAAAAAAAAAACAATTATTTATAAAAATTTGAGATGGCTTAATGTATTACCAAATATTATTAAAACATATAATAATTCTTATCATAGAACTATTAAAATGAAACCTATTGATGTTAATAAAGAAAATGAAAATGACTTATTGTCAACTGTATATAAGTTTCCTAGTTCAAAATCTGTTCCAAAATTTGATGTTGATGATAGAGTTAGATTATCATCATATATGTAGATTAATTCAGAAATAAATTAAAAACAAATTGGACAAAAGAAATATTTACAATTAATAAAATTTATCAATCCAATGTAAATTATTTTAAAGTTAATGATGTAGATGAAGGTATTTATGAAGAAGAATTACAATTATCTAAATTATAAATTCTTTTCCCAGTTATTATATTCTTTTTTGATGTTTCAAATGATTTATAAAATTATCTCTTTCAACATTTATTTTATAATGACCCCAAGCTAATGTATTTTTTCCATCTTATAAAATATATATTTTATCATCATATGCGCTTAAAGCTTTTTTATTCATTCCTATAGTATTTATATCATGTTTATTGCTCCTAATTAAATTGTGTTTTTTATATATAGGTATTTTATTCTTTAAACAATTTGTAAAATCATCAAATTTGATTTCTTTTTTTACAACACATATTTTAATTCCTTTTGCTTTTTTAATTATGTTATCATCGTCAGGTTTTATTACATATAATTTTGATCTCAATCCTACAAATTCATTTATAATTTTACCATTCATTTCATCTTTAAATTTTCCCAAAACCTTTTTATTTATTCTTGGTAGATTATAAATATTATTTTCAGGATACTCAGATGTATCGAGCTCATTTATATAGTCTTTCATATCTTCATAAAAATCTTCTGTTTTGACTGAACAAATTAATGAATCTGTGTCTTCATATAAAAGTTTAATTTTATCATTATATTTATTTTTTAATACATCATAATAAAATCCATATAAACATATTTTTGAAGTATCCAAAATACTCATTCTAATATATATATCGGTTTATTAAATAGTATTTTCGTTTTCTCCATATGTACTGCGACTAAATCTTCTGAAAATACTTTTCTATCATTAAAATTTGGTTTCGCTACTAATTTTTCAAATTGTCTACCAATTGTGCATAATTTTATATCAACACGATTTCTTAAATTTTCCATTGTTTTTCCGAAAACTGCATTGTTCAATAATTTAAAGAAATCTTTTTCAAAATCGTTCTTAGCATTTGTTCTTAGTTTTGTATTTAACTCAATATATGATTTTAACCAATCTGATTGTTGGAATGAAATAACTCTATGAACTTTTTCCAATTTTAATCCCAAATTTACATATTTTTTCAAAGTTATATAATGAATTACATATTTATTTTTATCATATAATGTTGTCATCAATTTTGGTAATTTATTTGAATCAATAACATTTTCTGGAGCTAATGGAAAATCAGAATGATTATCATGTAATTCTTTTGGATATTCCAAGTCAACTTCTAAAATATAACCAGTCTTAGATTTATCACCAGTATATTTTATTCTTCTTTCCCAATTAACATTTTCAATCCTTTCAAATTTAAAATCTTTATATGGTAAATATTTTGACATGCTCCAACCATATTCATTATTTGCATCTAAGTAACATATATACTCAGAATCTTTTGTTGAATCATAAGAATTCATATATTTATTATTTGCTTTTGCATATCTATTACAACATTGTGAAATTCCGACTCTAATTCCTTTTTCAACCATCAATAACATATCATAATCTGTTAATAATTCTAGTTTCTGATTAGTCTTTCGCAACATAACGTCCCAAGCATATCCTGGTAAACTAAAATACCATGCTGGCTCTAATTTGTATGTTTTTAATGATATTTCTCTAAAATTTTCAACAATATCTGCTAATAATAAAACATCTATTTTATTATATAGTTGTGTATATTCCCTTAAATTTTGAATATTAAATTTATTCCAAACATTTTGAACATGTACATATTCTTTATCAGAAATATTCTCATCGTTAAGTTTACTATAAAATTTACTTTTTGGTGGCAATTTTGTCTCGTTAAGTTTATCTTCTGAATCCATATATTCGTATGGATAAACACCTTTTTTAATTGTTAAATCGATTAAATCCTCTGGGATAAATTTCATCATTTCTTTAAATTGATCTTTAGTTAAATTATTTGCTAATTTTTCTATACTACTTAATAAAAATTTAAATGAATCAATAAATCTTAATTCTATAGTTCTCATTATTGGTTTACCTTTTATATCAATATTTCCTGTATCATATTTAATTTTTTTTGTTAATGAAATATAATTTTCATCAGTTTTAAATTAAATTTATATCTCCCCCCAGTTCTTTCACGAATAAATGTAAATCGTAGCCTGCCAAGTTATGAAAGAAGACTGGAACGAATTTTGGATTTTGATATCTTAAAATACAATCTGAATGTGCTGCACCTCTAAATTTTCCATTTAGGTGATCGTGATCGATAACTTTTCTTTTACTAGCATCTAACATATCTAATAAGTCCTCTAATTCAGCATCATATTTTTATCCTCAATGTTCTGAGAATAGGTAATCATATTTTCTAAAATTCTTATTTTTTTTTCAATAGTTGGAGGTGTTTCGTTTAGATTCCGATCACAAATATGACATATTTTTGAATTGCTATATATTTTGTTCTCATTGTTAGATAATTCACATTCAATATTCCTACTATAAATTTTGTCAATTTTAATTGCTTCTTTAGTTAAATTTTCACAGAATACTTTAGCAGCATCATTACCATTATAATCAACCGGATCGCTATAATTTCCATTTTGATATTTAACATAATTTGTAAAATTATTTGGTGAATGTTTTTGATATTTTGTTGTATAAGATTTATTAGGATCAGGCTGACATGTATTTATTTTTTGTAAAAGACATTCGAAATCTGCATAAATTGTGAATGGAACTTTTAACGATCGATTATAATTTATGAATTCAATTATATTATCATATTTTTTTGGTAATTCAATTCTTGCTGCTTTATTCATATTACAATATATTTTATGCTCATTTAATTTTCCTTTATTTGGAAAATTGTTTAAACACCTTTTGCATAAAACTCTTTTGTGCCCATCTTTTGTATAATCTGATCCAACTAATTTCCATAAATCTTTTATCCAACAATAATGATTAGTTATGTTATTTGTTAAAAATAGTAAATCAATATGTTTTTCTTTTTCATTATTTGTTAATTTTAATGGATTAATTTTTCCATTATCATAAAAATATACATTTATAGAGAAATCAACTCGTTTTTCAAATTTTTCAATATCTTTTATTTTTATTGGAAATTCAATATCTTTAAGTCCATTATCATATTCATGTTCATAATCTTTATATTTTGAACCTCTTTGGGGATCTTTTTTAGGAGTATGTAAAGCTGATAAAATTGACCATAGAAAACATTTGTTATCATCATTAATACAAGCTTTTTTATTAGCTATTTTGTCTGGAAGTTCTATATAAGATGCACCTCTTAATGGTACATATATATTAATTCTAAGTTCTAGACCTTCAATTCTATTTAATTTCCAACCTGATCCTCTAGCTTCAAATTCTTCCATTTCTCTTATAATTTTGTTGGAAGCATTTGAATAGTATTCATTTAAGTTTGTTGTTCTTGTTATAACATGATTGTGTGTTTTAAAATAAATACATTTTGTTCAGAATTATCTTCTTGACCTCTAGAATATATTGCGGTTACAAATAGATTTACTTTAAGGTTATATCTATTTACATTATGTCTAATTTTTCCCTATAAACGATTTTTATTATCATCTAAGAATTTAGAAGGTTCAATAATATCATTTACATTTTCAATATATAAAGTTTGTAATCTAGAATTGAAAGCTGTTTCTTTTTCAATTGGTAAATTTCTTTTTTTAGGACTTCCGAATATTGATTTATCAAATTTATGCACATTATAGAAATCATATGTTTTTTCATTCGAAAATATATCTTTATGAAAATTAAATAGTTTCGAATGTTTTTTAATATATGGATATTGTTTAATTTTTTCATTAGAAAATGCGTCTTCATTAAAATTAAATAGTTTCAAATGCTTTTTAATATATGGATATTGTTTAATTTTTTCATTAGAAAATACACCTTTATCAAAATTAAATAATTTTAAATCATTTCGTAAAATGGATGATAAAATGATATCTGAAGTAAATAATTTGGATTTATCACTGATATTTAAAGGTCTTAACGAGACTGATGGTGTTAAAATTGAGTTTAAAAAAATTGAATAGTTCAGGTTAGTTCATTTTTTAGTACATTTTTTATTTTTAGTATTTTTTAAGATATGTGAATCAGTCATTTTTTAGCTTTTCTCTAGTTTTTTAGCCTATTTTGTTTGTTTTTATGCTGGTTTTTTAGTTTTTTGTCTAGTTTTTCAGATATTTTTTTAGATTTTTAGCTTTTTTTCGCTTTTTTAAGCTTTTTTAGTCTGATTTTTGAGTCGTTCAGGTTGGTAGAGGGCCTGCGCCAGGACTGGTGCATCCCCTCTACTATTATTTTATTTAACGCTGTAACTTGAAAACAAATGAATATTGGATAACAACATTTGAGTTTTCTCTTATTATTTTGATGCATAGATTACACCCTTAGAGTGAGGCCCATTCCTCCCGACTCACCCTGTATATTTGAATTTATTTAATCGATACAATAAAGTACTGTAGTACTGATCACATCATGGGGGCCCGTATTATCAGGTTTTTAACACAGCAATAGAAATAAAATCGGGTTAATGTATAAATACTATGCTCGGTGGAAACACTACCAGCAGTACCAAACTCAATTGTGGGTGTTACACACAGCTCGGAATGCAATGGATCTAAGAACAAATTTTTTTTTTTTTTTTTTGATAAGGCACAGCACGGCAGGATAAATCCTTTATGGCGCTCTAGGAGCGGTGCGTGTGCGCAGGAAACGATTCACGTTGGTCTTGAATCTTTGGAGATTATACTCGTTGGGGAACGCGATCTCAGGGAGGTCGTTCCAGAGTGATGACGTTCTCCAGATGAAAGAATTTTGAAACAGTGTCGTTCGAAATAGAGGTGAAGAATTTTCATTAGGTAAAAATATTAACGTTGGCTTTTGGTTTTATAAGTAAAGTTATGGCCTCACACGCCCTGTATAATTAACGAAAGTCATATAAGAGAATGTTTTTTGGTCCGTCTATATTTCGTGAATAATGCCGTCTTCGTTGGTTCCACAGCGCCGCAGCGCCGCGAGATCGACTTCGATTTAGTGAATCAGTCATCCAGGGAAGTCATGGGGAAACGTTGTCGCCTGCGCTGTTGAAAGCTCATCCGTGTAAACTCAAACTCAAACTCAAAAGTGCTTTATTATCATAAGATATAAGCATAGGCAATAGTAACAGCAGCCATCAAAGACAATAATAAATATACATATAGATACGATACATCGGTCGAAGCTTCCTAAAATATGTAAATGGGACAAAACTGTTCTCATGGTCTTAAGAATAAAATAGGATAGAAAAACAAAATTTAAGAAACAGGCACTAGTGACACCGATAACACAAAATAAACAGTTAACGCTTATAGACTAGAGAAGAACACATTTGT
Organism: Polydrusus tereticollis; assembly: GCA_963920685.1. Taxonomy (NCBI): domain Eukaryota; kingdom Metazoa; phylum Arthropoda; class Insecta; order Coleoptera; family Curculionidae; genus Polydrusus; species Polydrusus tereticollis. Next base: position 127,293,482 of record OY987327.1, read on the forward strand.
AATTGTAACAAAATTGTACAGATATAACTGATATCCAAAATATAACTACTATATTACTATTAGTAGGTCATTATTAAAGTGTCCTGAAAGTACTCTTCCAATGAATATTAGGCTTTTTCATCAAGAGATCCTTCACCATTGCTCTAAATATTCTTTCAGACCTATGGTTCTTATATTCAGAGGCAAGTGATTAAATATGTTTTTGGAATCATATACAAGTGATTTTTTAACCAACTGAGAGTGCGGGATTGGTAACTCTATATTTTGTGCTTGCCTAGTAGCATAGCCAGAGCATAGTATATTGTCTGTATTAGACTTATATTTCTCAAGCATTAGACATACTGTCTCGAGAATAAAGAGGAACGTGAGGGTTAAAATTCTGTGCTACTTAAATAGTAGCCGACATTAATCACGATACCTTGCTCCAACTATATACCGAATGGCCCTCTTCTGCAAAACGAAGAACGAGTTCAACAAACCACGAGTACAATTTCCCCTGAAGAAAATTCCATACCTTAAGTGCAATTCTATCACAGAAATGTAAACAATTCTCGATACAGAGGCATCCAACTCTCTAGAAATAATCCTCAATGCATAGCAACCCTTAGCTAAATTGCTTCAGAGATTAAGGATAGGTTCGTGGAACGACAGTTTATTGTCAATGTATAAGCCTAAAAATTTAGAACACAAGAAATTATTAATATTTTGGTTCTATATTGAAATTTTATTAAGAGAGCACTTAAATGACAGAACATTCGTTTTTTTAATGTTAAAGGACAATACGTGTGAGTCGCACCACGTTTTCACCTTGAGGATGTCATTATTAATAATCTCGTTCAGTCAATTCTGATCCCCGTCATTCCACAATATTGTGGTTTCGTCTGCGAGCATGGTAAATATTAAAGGATGCAAGGTTATTGACATAGAGCGAAAACAAAATGGGGCCGAGTTCTGACCCCTGAGGTACTTCACAATCAATGCACGCCTCATCGGACATTTTCCCATTTATCGAAACCACCTGTCTTCGCCCCGTAATAAAGGACTCAAGCCACCTCAGCGAACCCCGTGACTGGCACAGTTAAAGGCCTTGGACAAGTTACAGAACACAGTCCAAGAAGCACGGGCTAACGCATCTAGTCTGGTTTTATCTGAGTTCTGACTATAAATACTAATGAATGATTATGCAATTTAGGTCTCGAAAAATTGGAAAATATAGTATTGCGAATTGCAATTGAAACCAAGTTGGTAGCAATATCTTAAACGTCAAACGTCATTCTAAGAAAGAGTTAAGTGTGTTTGGTAGAGAACGAGAAATCTTAACTTTTTCGTATTATTGTACAATTTTGAGATATTTGGAAAACAAATTTTGAAAAATGTTCACATTCCCCTTAATATCTCTATAACTAAAGAATACTGTAAGCACACTATAAGTGACCAATAAAAAGGCAACTTTCTTTTGATTTAAACGACCCCGTAACTCTTATAGTTTTGGAGATAGCAGTATTGACCCACGGTATTTTGATCGCCCTCTATAAGAATATTATAAAACACGTTGTCGAAGAAATAGTGTTTATTCCATACTTTTTTTTTGGTGACCCGCTATTCATCGTATTTAATTAATTACTCATAATCCGCCTAAAACTACCTATAATGGAATAGAGCTAATATTATTTAAAACTTAAAATTCAATTAGGTTCAAAGATTTCCACAGATATTGTCATACAAACATGACATTTGTTTCGGTATCAAAAGTTTTGTGGGTTTTAAATTTTTTAATTTCGTTATGGATTTTCATCAAGTATAGGCCTCATCAATCATAATTTATATAGCTAATATTATATTAAAACTAAATTGATTTATTCCAACAAACTGAACCATGCTATTCAGAATAATAGTCGTCGTAGATTGAAATATTTATAAACCAAGTTAATACGGACTATTTTTTTATTCCATAAATAAATATGAGAAAATAGGTACAATAGAGCATTATAAGAAACAAACCATTAGGATTTTAAATAAAACCTAATCTAAATTGCGTTAAAAAGATATTGATTAAAAAATAGTATTACTTCATGATGTCTACCACGTTATTTGCTTATTTCGTTAGTTTAAAATTAGCTTATACATAATATGTAGAAAGATTTTTGATACTCAGAATGGTAAGCGTCAATGACTTAAAATGGATGGATACATCGATTCATTCATGACCAGGGCTATAATTAGACCCCAGAGAAATAGTTTCCTGGGATGTGACGCTAACAATCTGCGGGTCAAGGGGGGTGAGGGGTATAGTATATACTATAGGCTTCTAATAACTAGCAGCGGGAACCAAACTGTGATTAGACAAAAAAACCAAAGGTTGACCAAAAATAGAGTGTTTCAAGAGCGAGACAAATAGCAAGAATCAGCATATTTTTGGTTAATTTATTTCTTAATGATATGCGAATATTTAAGAGTGTGAATCTACACGAAAAGTTATCGATAGTTTGCTTTATGAACTATGGTCCAAGAATGTTCCGTTAAGAAAATACGGGGTGTTAAAGTTTTATGAAAAAATTAAAATTAATTAATATTTTCAAAACCACTTGAGACATTTCAGTAATATTTAGCATGCAGCGACAGTTAATACAGGTGCATATTTTTTAATACAAAAATAATTTTCAGCTTTAACAGTGGCGTGCCTACTTGAACTGACTTCCATATTTTTGAGGAAAAAATGGCACGCCAGTGGTTCTTTCCCAAATATAAAATATTTTTGAATTCACCATTCAATTCGAAATATAAGAGTTCTCCTGAGTTGTTTTATTGCGATGCACCGTTTTTGAGTAAGTGAATCAAAACCGTTGTATTGCCAGAGAAAATTTATGTAATTATTGAAGAATGTTTTGCAATAAATCTAGATGCCATGGAATATGTCACTTGCTTTTTACATCTGATATTTTCTAGTAAGTCTCTGTGGCTTAGGTATGTGCGTTGTGACTTATTTATTTCATTATATTTTCACCATCTTCTTTAAAATGGTAAATTAATTAAATGCAGAAATGGCGGAAATGCATTAAGTGCATGGTCTCGCCGACGGTAATGGAGAGCAAGCCATACCTGTTTATTACCTGAGATACCCCAATCGCGCTTTGCCAGATAGTCCAACCTTTTCTAATATTCGTCGTCGTCTTGTTAGTGTCCGAATAGGTACATTTGAAGGTAGACCTCTAAGTGTAAGTAAACCTGAAATTGAGGAAGCGGTGCTGCACGAGGTCGAAGAACATCCTGACATGAGTACGATTAAGATTGCTAGAAACTTGATTATTTGGCATTAAGTTTTTTGGAGAACTTTAGTGGATTTTTTTATTATATCCGTACCATATATTAAAAGTACCAGGCGAGTGACCTTCTGTCAGTGCTATTTTCATAGTATTGCAAAAAATCCGCAATTTCAAACACACATTCTCTTCACGGACGAAGCTATTTTTTCAAGAAATTCCATTCCGAATTTCCATAACAATCATTTGTGGGCGGAAGAAAATCCCTATGCCGTTAGCGAACCCCATTTCCAACACAAATTTTCGGTAAACGTATGGGCAGGAATTATTGACGGACAATGTAACCTCAATTTACTGCAAGAACAACTTCCTCTGCTGCTTGAGGATGTTCCGATAGCAATAAAAAACCATATGTGGTATATACACGATGGTGCACCAGCACATATAAGCGTAGCAGTTCGCAATTATCTACAAAATGTTTGTACAAATCATTGGATTTGCCGCGGCGGGCCTCATGAATGGCCACCAAGGTCCCACGACCCCAACAGCTTAAGTTTCTTTTTGTGGGACCATCTCAAGACGCTAGTGTGCACAAGTCCTATTAACACTGTAGAGGAATTAATAGAAATAAAAGTTTCAATAAATTAAGTTTTGAGTAAAAAGAAAGGAAGATGAAAAAAGCAAATTAAAACCATAATTTAAAGAAGAATGAGCTATTTGACTGTTTCTTATTCGCGAGTACTCGTACATGTATTATTATATTAGGTTACATGATTAGTACATTAGGTTTTCAAATGGCATTTAAATTTTTATCTGTGAAACTAAAGAGCGTGAGATCGTGCCTAAAAAAAGTGATGGAATACGAAATGTTCCGGGGATATTTCAACGAATGCGCAATTCCATGATAAGGAGCGCAGAAGGATGCATATTAATTAAAGGGGGTCATTTTTAAAAACTTTTGTATTAAACTCTCCATGTTAGTTGTAACGCAATGTTAATGTTGTATGTTGTCAGTTATTCTTTAATTAATAATAATTTTGCAAGTTTCTTTTACTTAAAAACGACGCATCGCAGGGAAACAACTCAGGAGAGCTCATATGTTTAAATTTGAATGAATAATGCAAAAATACTTTTTATTTATGCACCTTTATTAACTGTCGCAACGTACGAAATATCACTGAAATATCTCATGTAGTTTGGAAAATATTAATTAATTTCCATTTTTCCTAAAACATTTTTAAACCATACTGTATAAAGCAAACTATCAATATTTTTGATACGCTTAAATATTCGCATATTATTAAGAAAGATCCTGTATACAGCGTGGAAAAAAAGTATGGACTACCCTTAATATTTAAGTTATCTTTGGTTTTTATGAAAAACGCTTGAATAAGTCGATTTAGTTTTTTATTCGCCTACTTTTTGACTTAATTCGTTCGTATTTTATTGACAGTTAACAAACATGTGACGTCATCAACATTTTTTTTAATGGTAACTTACGGTTTGTGATAGATCAACGGCTCTTATTTCACACAGTATGCTCCTAAATTTTGGCGCGATTCTGTTATTTATCATTATTTTAGAATGGCGATCGATAAATAGTGAGAAAAAAATGTATTTAACTGAGAGTGAACGACCAGCTATTCTTTATTTTTGGATTTCTTCAGTAGTTTTAATTATCAATTGCGCTAAAACATAACATAGAAAACATAACAAAGAATAAACAAGCGAACTGTTCTTGCATACTTCATCAATATTTCTTGGATGATTTAATTTGATATCGCAATGTTGCTGGCTCAAATAAATATTTTAAATCGTTGAAGAAGTATTGATGAACTGAAATGCCGCATAACAATAAAAGTATAAAAAGTTTACCCGAAATAATACAAAATATGCAAGAAGAGTTTGTTTCAAGAATTGGGCATTGTCAAGTAGTCAACGGAAATCACTTTTAGTAGGTACGTACCAAAATAAGTTATTTGTACATCGTAAGCCATCCTTATTTTATTGGTATATTATGTTGATATTTATTTGTTTACTTCTATTTTTATTTTCTTTGTTAAGTTCCTGTTATGTTTTGTTTAATACTAGTATTTTAGTGTAATTGGTAAATAAAACCGTGTTCAATTAAACACCACAGCGAAAACAAAGAATAGTTAGTAACTTACTCTTAGTTAAATAAAGATATTTTTTTACTATTGATAGGTCGCCATTTTCAAATAGCTTAACAAAATCGCGCCCAAATTTAGAAGCATACTACTTGGAATAGGAGCTTTCAAATAATATGTCACAACTTGTATGTTACTGTTAAAAAGAATGTCGATCACGTCACCTCTTTGACCACTGTCAGCAAAAAAGGTAATTAAGTTAAAAAGTAGGCGAGCAAGAAACTAAATTGACGTATTCGAGCGTTTGCCATAAAAACTAAAGATAACGTGAGTAGTCAAAGTTTGAGAGAACTGCGGATCCCCCCTCCACTTTTTATGACCTTGACCTTGACCTAACCCGAATGACCTTGGATGACCTTGACCTAACCCGAATGACCTTGACCTTGGATGACCTTGACCTAACCCGAATGACCTTGGATGACCTTGACCTAACCCGAATGACCTTGACCTTGGATGACCTTGACCTAACCCGAATGACCTTGGATGACCTTGACCTAACCCGAATGACCTTGGATGACCTTGACCTAACCCGAATGACCTTGGATGACCTTGACCTTGACTTTGTCCTTGACCTTGACCTTGACCTTGACCTTGACCTTGACCTTGACCTTGACCTTGAACTTGACCTTGACTTTGACCTTGACCTTGAACTTACCCTTGGATTTGACCTTGACCTTGACCTTGACCTTGACCTTGACCTTGACCTTGACCTTGAACTTGACCTTGACTTTGACCTTGACCTTGAACTTACCCTTGGATTTGACCTTGACCTTGACCTTGACCTTGACATTGACTTTGACCTTGACCTTGAACTTGACCTTGACTTTGAACTTGCCCTTGGCTTTGACCTTGATCTTGAACTTGATTTTGTGACCTTGACAATTATAGTGCACACCTGCTTGCCATCTATATAAACGAGTTGTAGTCGTTTCATTTCTTAGTGCAAGTTCCGAGTTTGTGAATTGTATAGTTAGCAATCATGAATTATTACAAGTGTGAAAAGTGTGATATGTCGTTTACTCGCTCAGCTAATATGTTACGTCATCAAAGAGAATCTTGTGGAAAAAGATTTGATAATGCTGTTGTTGGAGATAAGCGGCGAAGAATTGATGGTGGTGCATCTACATCAACTATGCAGAATTGTGCAGTATGTGACGTAATGGTTCCACGTGGACAGATGTCAGCCCATTCAAGAACGTCAGACCATAAAAATAAATCTTGTGTGCCACTCTGTGATGGTGTTCAGCTAATAAATTCTGCATTTAAAAATAGAATCGCATCATATCATATTAGCAGTGAAAATGAACATGTGGACTATTCAGCATTTTTTGCTGAAATTGAATCGAAAGTGTTGCAGTTAATAATGGAGATACTACGTAGAGAACATACGTTGAAAATAAATATGGTGGTTGTCGGCAGATATTTTCTTCCAACGCAGGAATTGTTTAGTGAGAAATCTTTTAATACCAGCAATGAAATAGTTGCGGTAGGAAGCGATTTGAAGGATGTTTACAAATCATTTGTAGAGGCAATGAAGGTGCAGTCTACAGAATTTCAAGAGAAAGATTCAGGTATGGTAGAATAGAAAAGTTTCCCTTTATAGTTAGTTTTAATGTGAAATACGATAATTTAATTATCCTTTTTTTGTTTTGCAGGGTGGGCCCTAGAAAAAATTCTATACTTGGAGGTGAATATTAATAAGTATGCACCCATTGGTGGTTCATCCTACATAAAGTTGCCAAGATTTATCGAATACAAGAAAGCTATTATCAATATGATGAATCAGGACCAGTGTTGTTTTGCTTGGGCCATAATGTCAGCATTATTTCCGGTAGTCGCAGATCCCTCACAACTTAGTTCCTACCCGCACTACAGCACCTCATTGAACTTTACAGGTATGGATTTTCCAGTAAAATTGTGTGACATAAAAAAGTTTGAGGCTTTAAATAATATTTCCGTTAATGTATATGGTCTAGAATCTTATTTTAAAAATAATAAAATACTTTATGAGGTTGTCGGCCCATTACGATATGCTACAGAAAAGCTACCAATACATGTAAATTTATTGTTAATAACTGAAGATTGTAATATTAAAAATTCCGATGATGAGCATGTTTGTGAAGAAAACTGTATAAAAAGTCATTACTGTTGGATAAAAGATTTGTCTCGTTTAGTTTCCAGTCAAATATCGAAACATAATGGGCAATTATATTTTTGTGATGGGTGTTTAATCTCCTTCGGCTCACCAGGAGCTTTAATATTACATCAAAAGCATGACTGTAAGCATATCTATGCGCTGACACCCTCAATGGATCGCAAAATAGATAAATTTGGAAAGAGTGTACCTGAAAATATTTTAAAATTTGAGGGTATCGAAAAACAAATGCGTGTTCCCTTTGTTGTTTACGCGGATTTTGAATCCGTTTTAAAACCTATCGAGACAGTAGAACCAAATAATCAAAATTCTTATACTGTTAAAAGTTTAAAACATGAGCCATACTCTTTTGCATATTTAATTAAATGCTCTTTTGATGATTCCTTATCCAAGTTTGAGCTATATCGGGGCACTGATGCCGCCAAAGTTTTTGTGGATCGTATCGAGACAGATTTAAGGTTCCTTTATAATACATATTTGAAAGATATAAAACCAATGCACCATTTAACAGCCACTGAGCCACAAGAATTTGAAAATGCTACGACATGTGGGATATGTGAGCGATCCTTTGAGGGTAATGATGGTAAAGTTAAAGACCATTGCCACATAACTGGCAAGAAAAGATATGGTGCCGCACATTCCATTTGTAATTTAAATTATCAAATACCAAACTTTATCCCCATTATTTTCCACAATTTAAGTGGTTATGACAGCCACATGTTTATAAAGGAATTATGTCGATATGGTGACAAAATTGAAGTTATAGCTCAAAGTAAGGAGAAATATGTATCATTCACAAAGAGTATTTACATGCATGACTACATTGATCGAAAAACCGGGCAAACCAAGCGGAAAAATTTAAAGTTGCGATTTATTGACAGCTTTAAATTTTTATCAGCATCTCTGGAAAATTTGGGTAATGGTTTAAATGCTAATGAATTTAGAGAAACTCGAAAACATTTTGTTAACGATGATGAATTTAATTTAATGCGTCAAAAAGGCGTTTTTCCCTATAGTTTTATTGATTCTATCGATAAAATGAATAATCGCAATCTTCCAACAAAAAATGAATTTTATGATAATTTACGAGAAGAGCATATCAGTGATGAGTGCTATGTAAGGGCTAAAGAAGTGTGGCGCTTGTTTGCATGTAAGAATTTGGGTGATTATTCGGATTTATATTTAAAGTCTGACGTATTGTTATTAACTGATGTTTTTGAGCAATTTCGCGATACATGTTTAAAAGTTTACAAACTCGATCCTGCGCAGTATTTTACCCTTCCAAGTTTATCATTTGATTGTATGTTGCGCATGACCAAGGTGGAGTTAGAACTGCTAACGGATATTGATATAATTCATTTTTTCCAAAAGGGAATTCGCGGTGGCATAAGTCAGTGTACAGATAGAATGCATATTGCCAATAATTCATTTTTACCAAATTTTGACCCCAACGAACCTTCTTCATTTATAAGCTATCTGGATGCAACAAACCTATACGGTCATAGTATGTCCCAAACTTTACCATTAGGCGGTTTTAGATGGCTCTCAGCAGGTGAAATACTTGATTTAAATATTTTGGCTGTTGACGATGATAGCCCGCAAGGATATGTTTTCGAAGTGGATGTTCATTACCCTGAAGAATTACATGATGCACATTCTGATCTTCCGTTCTTAGTAGAAAACATAATACCTCCTACCGAGACAGCAAAATTACCAAAATTAATTCCGAATTTAAACGACAAAAAGAGATATGTTGTTCACTATAGAACGCTAAAACAAGCCATCTGCAACGGTCTAATGGTAATGCAAACTCATAGAGTGTTAAAATTCGATCAATCTAAGTGGCTAAAGAAATACATTGACTTTAACACTGAACTGCGAAACTCAGCCACAACAAAATTTGGTAAAGACCTTTTTAAATTAATAATAAATGCTGTTTTTGGTAAGACCATGGAAAACGTAGAAAAGCGAAAAGACATTAAATTGATTACTCAATGGGAAAGTAGTCGCGGTAAAGTTGGAGCTAGGGCATTAATTTCTCGCCCGAATTTCAATAGCCGCTCCATATTTTCTGAAAACTTTGTTGCGATTCACATGGATAAATTAAAAATTATGTACAATAAACCAATATATATAGGATTTTCCATATTGGACATATCAAAAACAGTAATTTATGATTTTTTCTATAACTTCATTAAGAAAAAGTTTGGCAATAATGCTTCCCTACTTTACACCGACACGGATTCGCTTATAATAAAAGTGTCGACCGATAATTTTTATCGCACAATAACAGAAAACCCAAACATGTTCGATACATCAAACTACCCAGAAGAAAATAAGTTCAATATAGTTAAAAGTAAATCCGTATTGGGTAGGATGAAGGATGAATTTCCAGGTGATCCAATAATTTCTTTTTATGGCACTGGAGCCAAAGCTTACTATGTAAAATCTGTAGGCAACGAATTGAAAAAAGCTAAAGGGATTAAAAAGTGTGTTATCGAGAAAGAACTTTATCAAGATGATTACCGGAAAATCGTCGAACAAGGTGGGTTAATATTTCGAAAAATGAAAACCTTTCGAAGTGAATTACATGATGTTTATACGCAGGTTATAAATAAAGTTGCTCTGTCGCACAACGACGATAAACGTTATGTAATTCCAAATAGCACAAAAACGCTACCTTGGGGGCATGCAGACATAGAGTTTTTTAAGTCAGATCCTGAACGTAATGCAGAAAATTTATTGCGCGTAATACAATTGTTTTTATAAAAAAAAATTGCCCGCTGGAAAGTCCATATTAATAATATTTTAATTAACTGTTTTAGTAGTTTAAATGTAAAGTAGCTAAAATGCCATGTTTGCATTAGTAAGTGAAAGATGAAAAAAAGTGTTTATATGTAATATAACTGAAATTATTGAAAATAAGTAAATTTAAGAATAAAATAAGTTATTCAATTAGTTGAGACCCGAACGATCCGCTGGAGAAGTAGTTTCGTCCTTGGGAAGTCGTGACGTCAAGAAAGACCGAAGAGGGTAAACTTGTTGGCTGGGTTTAAGAAGTGGGGGTGGTCTTGACGTGTATAAAGGAAGGCGACACACGAGCAGCGGATCAGTTCGCAGTTGTTGTACGACTTGTGTTAGTGGCGTTAAAGACCAAAAACAAAGTTAAAAAATGGAGAGTGACCTAATGTCTTTATTTAGTTTCGGTAGTGCGGCTGAAGAAGCAATGCTAGATGGGTTTGACCCCTCATCAGTGTTAACACCACGCACGGTGGAAGAATGGGTGTCGGAGCAGCGCAACTTGACCGAGCAGGGTGCGGAGGAACAGGCCGAGGACGCGGCATGTGCTGAGATGGTGGCGGAGATTTCTACCCGTCAACAGCAGGATCGTGAGTCGAACGTCGTCATTCTCAGCGACGTAATTGTGAAGGAGGCGAGTCCAGCAGCTGGTTGTGGTGGTGGTGGCGGCGGCAAACTAGAGAAACTTCTCAAGATGCCTGCCTTGCGGAGTTTGTCACTGAAGAAGAAGCAGAAGAAAAATACCGCTCGTGTTCCGCCAACAGACCAACCAACTTCCTCCGCAGCGTCAACGGCCGAAATTATTGTCGTCGAGGGGGATGAGGAGACAGAGCACAGGCTGTCCTTTAAGAGACCCCAATCTCCGCTTGCAATAAAAGCGTTAAAGAAGCGACGGATTGAAAATATTGCAAGTGGGGAAGGCGAGCCTCAGTGGTTGGGTGAATTTACACCCAGCCAAAGGGACGCGCTTGCGGCAGCGTTGAAAGTGCGACAAACAATAATAAGTGAGATGGAACAAAGTGAAAGTGTAGTGACGGACTGCGATAGACAAATTTTAATTTTAAGGCAAAAGATGAAGGCGGCGCAGGAGAAAGTCGCAAAGTGCAAGCAGCGGCTTAAACACTTTAGCCACTTTCCCTACTCCGCCGAAATGTAATATATTGTTTAGCAGTTAGTTTTAGGTTTGTTGTTTAGAATTTAGAAGTAGATATTAGTAATGTATGTTGTGTATTGTTGTAAGAATTTTAATTTTAAAAATTAGTCAGTATGTATGTAATAATTGTAAATATATAAATATGTATATACTATATACTTGGAAATTAAAAATGTTGCAATAATAAAATATAAGTTGTTTTATTTAAATAAAGTTAGGATGTAGGATAACTAATTTAAAAGTCAACCACATGCGCAGCATGTAACTGTACATAGAGACACACATAAATAGACTAAATTATCAGGAAGAAAGCATTACGTGCACCTACTTAATTGGAATGGGTTCTTATTAATTTTTTGTAGGTATTTGGCTTAACTTTATAGCAAGAAAATAAGAACTAAAATTGTTTGGGCCGCCCTAATGTATAAGTCCTCATTTTTAAATTTCATTTGTTGCATTAAATAATCCAGGTAGTACCATCATTGCTATAAACAATTTTAATTTTTTTAAGGCATTTCCCTTCATTTTACCGACATGAAATATAGAACTAAAATTGTCTGGGTTGCCCTAATGTACAAGTCCTCATTTTTAAATTTAATTTGTTGCATTAAATAATCCAGGTACTACCATCATTGTTATAAACAATTTTAATTTTTTTAAGGCATTTCCCTTCATTTTACCGACATGAAATATAGAACTAAAATTGTCTGGGTTGCCCTAATGTACAAGTCCTCATTTTTAAATTTAATTTGTTGCATTAAATAATCCAGGTACTACCATCATTGTTATAAACAATTTTAATTTTTTTAAGGCATTTCCCTTCATTTTAGCGACATGAAGTATAGAACTAAAATTGTCTGGGCGAGAGCCCGACATATATATATAAGTCTCAAAGCCTGCGCAGTAGGGTTTAAAGCGCTAATTTTTTAAAAAACCGAAGAAATGAAATTGGAAATCGATTCTCCTTAATAAATGAAACAATTTGGCGCCATGAAATTTTTTTGTAAAATGTCTGTAAGTGCGCGAAAAAAATTATTTAAAGTTGAAAATCATGCGCAGACGCTATAATTCACAGTTTTGAAAATATTTACACAAAATAAAGGTGGGAATCGATTCTTCTCAATAAATGAAACAATTTTGCGCCATAAAATTTTTTTGTAAAATGTCTGTAAGTGCGCGAAAAAAATTATTTAAAGTTGAAAATCATGCGCAGACGCTATAATTCACAGTTTTGAAAATATTTACACAAAATAAAGGTGGGAATCGATTCTTCTCAATAAATGAAACAATTTTGCGCCATAAAATTTTTTTGTAAAATGTCTGTAAGTGCCCGAAAAAAATTATTTAAAGTTGAAAATCATGTGCAGACGCTATAATTCACAGTTTTGAAAATATTTACACAAAATAAAGGTTGGAATCGATTCTTCTCAATAAATGAAATAATTTTGCGCCATAAAATTTTTTTGTAAAATGACTGTAAGTGCCCGAAAAAAATTATTTAAAGTTGAAAATCATGTGCAGACGCTATAATTCACAGTTTTGAAAATATTTACACAAAATAAAGGTTGGAATCGATTCTTCTCAATAAATGAAATAATTTTGCACTATAACATTTTTTTGTAAAATGTCTGTAAGTGCCCGAAAAAAATTATTTAAAGTTAAAATACAAAAACTTGTTCACTTTGCATTGAAATATTGTATTTGTATTAAACACAATATGACACACTAGGTCACAACTAAACTACGATAAGTCTTTCTGTGGCCCTGAAAAGGGCCGGGTAGTGCAGGGTAGTTGTAAGGGCCTAATTCCTAGGCACCTCACCACGGGCAACCAAGATCGAGCGGGGTGCAGCTCGATAAGGCTGGGGGGGATCGGGAACGGCGGCCTGTGCTGGCCGTGGAGTTGTTGCCGCGACCGGTCTTGGTCTAGGTGCAGCACGTCTTGACTGCTGCGCAACCGGCCTCGGGTGGTGTGAGCACCATCTTCTTGTGCTCAACCGCAACCTTTTGCATGTCGCACAACACCTGCGACATAATCCCGAAGGGTCCATGTGTATGCGCCACTTGCTGCATTTCACACACTGCCGCCGCTCCTTAATTGCGGTAGGTTTTACCACCGCAAACTCCTTATTGGGGAATCTCTCCTGCAGATACTTCACGATGTTTTCCATGTTGAAGTTCGTGATGGAATGGTGCTCTCTTGGGGCGACTAACGTATTTATAGAGTAAAAAAGGGCTCACACATGCGCATTACGAGACCGCGCACATAAACAAACTAAGTTATAAGGAATTTTCCTACTAACAGATTAAAGCATGGATCCAATCGAATAGGTAAAATCATCATTCTCGCGGTAAATACATCAGTTAGTTGCAAGCTACGATGGCGGAACATCATTCAGATCTTTTTATTGACATACAGGGCTTTCAATGTTCTTTTGCATTTTTCCCAAAAGAATTAGCCATTTACGATGGCGTTCGAATATCAAATTATTTATTTAAAGCTCCTTTTCATAAAAATATGTTGTCTGTTGATGAGCTTAAGACTGTCAAATATGCCGAAGATTACCATGGACTGAAGTGGGATTCCGGAAATTTGGAACTCTGCGAAATTAATAATATATTGAAACATGTGTTGGATTTGTATCAAATACCCAGGATCTACGTAAAAGGAACACAGAAAGCAAATTTTCTTAAAAAGTTTATAAGTGAAAAAATTATCATCAATATTCCCTGTGAGCGACAACCGAAACTAAGTACATTTAAGAAGATTCCCGAGTGTTTTTTCCATAAAAGTGCCCAGGCCTGGCACTGCGCTGCATCCAACGTAAAATTATTATACAATTATAAAAACTGCTACTAATAAAAAATATATGATTATTTACTTGGTTTTTTTTTTATTATTCGTTAGTAATAAATACACTTTCTCTAGCTAGCTAGCCAGCATTAATTTGCACCTAATTGTGATATAAAAATATAAATCATAATAAATTCCTAAATTTATTCAATAAAGAACTAGACTGCTCGAAAAAATAAAAGTCTGTATAAAACATATTATGTTTTCACATGTTACCAAACTTATACACTTAGCATGTAAATATCATATTTTTTAAACACAATATTGCACACAAATAAGTGACAACTAAACTACGATCAAAGTCTTTTTTTGGTCCCTTTCGGGACCGAGGTAGGTGTGGAGGTTGGGGGTGTATCGATACTACTTGATATGTAACAATGGTTAAGTGAAGACTTAACTACTGTTACATACCAAGCAGCTCTCCGTCTCCATTATGATGAAGACAGGTTTACTGCAAAGCTTACATATGGTTGATGGCGGTTGCTGCTGCGCCTCCTCATTACTCCACGAGACATGTCGGATAATTCTTTCGGGGCTATAGTCCCGAACACGATACCACGAATCCCAGCATTTCACACATGCCACAGCGTCTCTGTCACCATAATAGTAGGAATACACCCAGCAACGCCCTTCAAAGTCGCGTTCAATTCCTTCATCAGCCATCGTAATGGTTGAAAGATTGAACCAAGTATGAGCTACATCAGTATTGTCATCGTTTTTATAGTAAAATTTCGTAGTGGGAATTGTAGTGGGGGTAAAATCAGTGTTGTAAACGACTTAACTATAAGTTTTGAGAGAAACAGAGGCACCATATGACAACGTCTCAGTTTCTGTACACCAGCCAAAGACCAATCTTTCATTGTGTACTAATATTCCGATCAACGAAATTGACATTTAACAACTAACTACGCTCAAGTCTTTATGTGGCCCTCCGAAGAGGACCTGGGGAAGGGGGTTGGGGTGGGTCAGGGTTCGGGCGGTCGCATAGGAAAGAGAATAGGACTTATCGTAGTCCTTCTACGGAGTGGTTGAGTCCGCAGGACCGGCATCCATATCATCTTCAAAATCCCACCAAGATGTGGAATCGGCTGAACCGCTAAAGTCATCGCTGACTTCTACCGGTCCCGCATCCGATGTGGAGTCTGCCGGTCCAGTGGTCTCAACATTTGCAACTCGCCTCGATGGTGGTGGTATGTTGGGTCGAGCAACAATTTCAGTCTCATCGCTAAACAGCGACGAGCCACGGCTTGCAGGTCCTTCTTGGGGTCGAGGAACATATTCAGTCTCATCGCTAAACAGCGACGAGCCACGGCTTGCAGGTCTTTCTTGGGCCATGTCCAAGATGTATATGAATTAATTGTGAAGCTGAACTAGTATTTATATGCTAACATTGTAGTGGGGGATAATAATATTTGAATGTTCTGTCATCGTTTATATAGTAAGATTTCGGAGTGAGAATCAGGGTTAAATCGGCGCTGTAAATGTCGTGCTAACTATGAGTTTTGAGAGAAACAGAGGCCCCATATGACAACGCCTCTGTTTGTGTACACCAGCCAAAGACCAATCTTTCATTGTGTACTCCAGCTCTAGCATTTAAGCAAACCATCCCCACTTCATGTTGAAATGAACATCGTTTGCATAAACGTTATAAGCTCTCCCAACTTGTCTTACTTGTAATAAAATTTACCTTCTATTACAAATAAGACAAACCCTTTGAGGTGTTATCAAAAACAACCTCGCATCACAAACGAAGCACTTCTCGTGGTTTCGTAAGTTCCTACCGATCCTATGCGTCGAATGTGTTTGGTAGTGGATATCCTCAGGTGTTCCATGACGAGCCGTGGCATAGCACGCCAAACACAACAAGTGATAACCACCAACACGCACATAGGACAACATGCGGCAGTAAACTTCACCCAGATGTTGGGCTGGAATATTAACATTCCGATTAACAAAGTTTATTCTTCGTTCCAATGGGATATTATTATTATTCTGCCCCTCATCACTAGCGAAACCTTCATCATCAGAGCTTGTTGCCATCGTGATGCTTGAGTTAGAAATAAAATAAACTTTGAAAGTTGTGCTGCTTTTATCTCATTATCCCCACCTACTTTTACAAATATGCTAGCTATTTTGTGTGTTATGGCGTGTGTCTGTGTGCTTGCCCAATGGTATTATAAAATAAAACCATAGAAATACTAAATATCTAAGTTTATTATTATAATTATTATTATTATTATTATAAAGTTATAAAAAGAAACTACAAAACTTAGATTAAAATATAGATTTGTTAGTAACTGAACCGTTTAAGATATTATAACTTAAGAATGAGTCGTGAATAACCAACGCATAAACTTTAGTGTCTTTGGGAAATTTACTGGTTCGTGTTTCAAACTCCAATTTCACATCCACGGTGGACGATTTGATAGCTTCTGGCTGATGACTGCAATCAACGATGAAAATGGGGTTGTCAGGATAATCGACGAAATTTAACATTGGGTCGACCATTTCTCGTCCGTAGTAGCTACTTTGGAAATTCGCATAGGTATAGTAAGCTGTCGCATATAATTTTTTTCCAAATTCTAAATTCCACCGTTCATATGGGTAAACAGTAGAATTAAGGTATACTCGAAGGTCACTTATATTGGCTGCAGTAAACTGAGTGGCATCTTTGGCTTTATTGTCGCAATAAGTACTATTCTGAAACCCAATAATCAAATATCTCGGTTTTTCAAGACTCGTGCTAGTCCTTAAAGCCCACACGTCTGATGATGTTTGTCGTAAAGCAGGTAGTTCGTAAAGATCCCATTTACGATATGCCATTGGAATATTTGCGCTATTTACGCCTTTATTCATGCGAGACATTATCTTTAGCTTTTGACGATCATCTGGAATTATATGACGAATTTTCCATTCGATTTTATCAATACCAATGTCTGCTTCCACTTCGCCGACATAACAATTGGTAAAATTTCGAGCGATAATTAAAATAAGCTCTTGCTTAACATTAAAAATTCCTTTCGTATAATCCTCTGCAAAACCCATAAGATACTTTAGCGGGAGCTTTCCGGAAAATACATGGCTTGTGGCATCAACAAGAGCTTGATTATTTTCATTTAGACCCCATCCACAAACCATTAGAGAATTGTTTTGTAAGGCGCCGAAGGATGCCATCGTTTTCAGTGTTGTAGTAATACCTGGTTTTCGGACAACTGCGACTTGTTCACCGCCCATTTCATACCGAATTTCGTCGAAAAGAAATGCTATAGCATTATTAGATAAATAACATTTCTTTGTTGCATCTTTAGGTGTGAACTTTCCTTCGATGTATATGTAACTTTCGGAAACATCCAAGATTATGTCTTGAAAGTGCACAGGAATACGAATTTCATCAGAGTTCTTAAAGGTTGGTGAACCATATGGTTTATAAGTATGTTCCTGTAAACTTATTATGGAGTTCTCGAAGATGGGTTCGGTGAAAACCTCGATTTTTTCATTGGTAGCCGTCATTTTCTAGATTTTCGTATTTTCAAACCAATTGATCGTAAAAAACTGTAATCTCCACGGGAAAGTTGCTGCTGCTGCTGCTGCTGCCGCCGATAAGGTGATTTCGATCTAATGACTGGATTACGAATGAGCCTGGTTTGCCTACTTTGTTTACTTTTATTATGTTTAACTGAATCTTTCACAGTATGCAACAAACGTTGTTGAGTGTTAAAGCAGTAACCCATACTTATGCTATTTTCTTTAACTCCAATTTAATAATTATCTTCTCACCTCGAAAGTCAATCAGATCTCCGTCGTCATCCAAGATTCGCAGACTGATGTTGTCTATGAACTGACGTCCCTCTGGTATAATCGGCATATAAATAATATTCTGCGGCTCTTTCGTAATTTTATAACCTGCTTCAACGTCAATATCAAATTCAAATAGGATGTGGCATTTTGACGAGTTCAGGAATGCACCAGAGATTATATTACAATCCACCCGTATAATGCGTACTTTCATAATATCCACATTGTACACTGACTGATGCTTTTCATTTTTTTTTAACACTTTAGCGTCAAACCCCAACATTTTGGCAATACTTTTGTCACCACGCAAATCAATGTCATACTTCGATTTCATCTCACATTTTAACGTATTATTGTTGGCTGTTAACGAAAATATTTCATCACTATCGTTGCGGGTTGACTCTTTTAAAACTGTCAACATAGCTTGACCAATTTCATCAATTTCATATGCTCCTGGTGGAATGGTCAGTAGATGTGATATTTTTTCATCCTTCCTTATGTAACCAAAGGAGTTGTTGTTTTCATCAATGTTAAAAATTGAATTATATGTGTAAAATCCGACAAGTGCAAGACCATATTTACTTGTTGTACTCAGTTCAATGGGTGGATAAAAGTCGGCGCTTAACACGCTCGAGGATCCTGTTAGCGTGAATGTATGCGACATGACTGACGTTAAGTAGCTATCTGTTATGGTTTTTATTATGATTTGCAGCAGCTCAATGGGTTTAATACACTAGCGCTTTTTTTTTTCTTCTCATCTGATGTCGTGTTAATCGAATTTTCAGCTGTTATATTCACATCACTAATTTTGCAGTAACAACAAAATAATTTCCGAGGCAATCACCCACATCCTTGTTGGAATCGTCACTGTCGCTATTGTAATGTTCATAGCAAAACTGATATTTCATCATATCCTCGTCACTTTTCAGTTCATTTGACAGCTTATCCCAAACTAGAGCAATTTCATTTGGTGCCATCGAAATCATTACTTCCTTCGGAACGTTTTCTAATTGTTCGGCAGTCATTTTCAACAATCCACCCACATGTTTAAACACTTTAAGTGAGTGCAAGATCTTTGTGTAGTTATCACGTTCAACTTGTGACGTCAAAGACATAATTATTATTATTATTATTATTTTATATCGGAGAGAAACTTCAAACACAGATGGCCACACCAAACTGAATCGAATTCTTGCTGACGATCGTATGTATAGTAAATGTTTCTCGACGCGTTCGAACCTGTTTGCAGATATCTCACCAATTCGGTAGGTGGTGGCAAATCGCCAAAGCTATCATAGTATGTTACTTCAGAGTTGACTTTTCGATATGCCACCCAATGCGTCCCTACCCCCGATGCGCTATCCAAATTAATAATCGCTGCTTCATACCGTCGGGGACCACGTGCAGGTAATGAATCTCGCATATAAACTCCCCTAAAGTGTGGTATCTTCAGTTTTAAAACATACTTTTCCAGATCGACATTTGATAGCGGTCTATTGGGTAGAGACTCAATTAGTTTTTTGACATATTCCTATGGTTCATAAACAATCCCATACCTGAACGATATGGTTTCAGATATAATCCATTTCCACGTAGTTTTAAAGTAGCACCTGTCTTTTCTGCATTTGCCTTCTTCACGTCCTTGATGGTGCGAACAATGCCTGCTACGCCACCTGCTAACGAGCCTAAGGCTGACAGACCAGCAAATATTGGTATTAATGGTAATACTCCACCAGTTTTAGGAATCGGAATAATTCTAGGCGTGCGGACTTTTCGTTTACCACCTGCTGCTTTTACTGATTTACGAGCTGCTGTAACGGCTATTTTCGATGCATTTAGAATATTCATTTTCTTTCCACCACCTCTTAACAACTCTGCTCGAATCGGACGTCGAACAGCAGAACCAAAAGCTACTTTCTGCACACGCACCCGCTTTCCAACACGTCGCTTACCAGCTCGCCGCTTCCTCTTGGTAATTTTTGAGCGACTCTTCCTTTTGCTTGATGACACACCCATACCAAAACGCTGCTTTGTTTTCATAATATTTGTTACCAACCACGCAGCACTCTTTTCACCAACGCTAGCGTCTGCAGATTTCACTCGTTTCCAAGCACTTTGTTCCAACTCGTGTCGCTCGCTTATATCGTCTCTATTACGTAAGTAAGCTAAATCGTGCTTCTTACACGCCACGTCCAAAGGATTAATTCCTTGATCACCTCTTTTCACACGTTTAATCACTTTTGTTCCGGGACCGCAATACTGATAACCGGGGATATGCAGCTCCACCGGCAGGTTATTAATTAAGGAATTAACAATTCCTCTTCCAGTCTTAGTCTGTAAACGAGACGATCTACTTCGTCCGGTGATCAGCATCTGAATGACCATTTAAGTGAAAAGTTTGCTATAAGTAGTACCTATTTTATCAATATGCGAATAGTACATTTGAAACAAAAATTTTCCATCGACAATCTCGACGAAAAAGTTGGGTGTGGACATGGAGAGAGATTATTAAGGAAACACGGTCCTTTGCTTCCATCATCCATTCGTGGAATAATAATTGGACCTTCGAATTGTGGCAAAACCAATGTTATGATTTCACTACTTACTCACCCCTTGGGATTACGTTTTGAAAATGTTTATATCTACTCCAAGTCACTGTACCAACCAAAATATGAATATTTGAAGAAAATTCTTACACCCATTAAAGGTCTTGGTTATTATGCTTTCAGCGATGCCCCGAATATCATGGAACCCTCAGATGCAAGACCCAATTCAATATTTATATTTGATGATGTTATGTGTGAGAAGCAGGATGTTATACGATCATATTTCTGTATGGGACGTCACAAAAATGTGGATGCCTTTTATTTGGCTCAAACATATTCGCGAGTTCCTAAACAGCTTGTGCGAGATAATGCCAACTTTATTATTATGTTTAAACAAGATGAAATGAATATGAGACACGTATTTTCCGATCATGTATCACCCGACCTGAATTTTACACAATTTCAGGAAATGTGCTCGAAATGTTGGGATAATAAATATGGATTCTTGGTTATCGATAAAGATAGTGATGTGAATTCGGGGAGATATCGCAAGGGACTTGATAGCTATATATTTGTTTAACAATGATGAATGCATTCATTTCATTGCTGTTCGGTAGTTTGTCAACACCATGAATGAAGAAATTGACTTAAAACGAAAACTAGTGGAAACGACCAATGCTGTTCGAAAAAAATTTAAACAATTCAAGGCGGCGAAGACACAAAGTGCGCTCGACTTGGATAAATTTTACGAACCAATCACTAAACCACTAACATCTATATCTAATGTAGTAAAGCAACGCCAGCAGCAGCAGCAGCAGCAACCCAAAACCCAAGGAAAGCAATATAGTCGTAGTACTAGCACAATGGAGGAGCCTGAGGAAATATCCGATCACATATCATCATTTCAATCGTCTACACCGCGGATAAGCCGAAAAGCTCACATCGATACAACACCGAAACGTGATACCAATGTTACATTGTTTGAGACACCTTCCCCTTCAAGTTATACAAGTTCACCACCACTCGACAAGATTCAAGCATACTTAAATGGATTAAAAAATAAACCATCCCAATATGATACCATTTATGGTATACATTTCGGTAAAAAGCCGAATAACCTTAAAAGATATATTGGTAACCTAGAAGTGCGTTTTCCAAATGGCAAAATTACTTTATATAAAAACGGAAAAAATGTTGCTGTATTTGATGGAACGCCTCAACTTTACGATTTGCTTTTTTTAAGAAATCCACCATTCCTAACACAACACGATAAAACCGATGATGGTGTGCTACAGAAATACAAGGAAATTTTAGAATTAACTAGTGCAGCATATGAAAATTATGACAAAAATAAGGGTCTACGAGAAACCAGATTATTGAAATATTTGTATATTATAAAACCCCTACTGATGCCGGCGAGCACTAAATCAGGCGGTGCTGTTGTAAAAAATAACATCGCTAAAAAAATAAAAATACCCAACAAGAAACTACTTTCTTCCAAATCACCTCAATACATTTATTGGAATAAACCAAAGGAGTTGGTTGATCGCTTAAGATTGTTGTGGAGTTCAAAATTAGCTGGTAATACTGGGCATGAAAATGAGATTATGTCAATTGTTGAGGAACTTCGCGAAGAACAAATAATATATTAAATTATGTACCTTGTTTCCTTTGCTCAGTGTCTAATGAGACGTGTTCGCTTCGCTACAAAATATGAAGGCAAGCAGGGGAAAAATTGGAATTGTTAATGAACTGCACCGGACTGCTAGAAAAAACTTTATTAGAAGGCGGACGATTATTAAAGGATACAAGGATTTATGGCAAATAGATTTAGCTGAAATGCAACAATATGCTGATGAAAACGATGGTTATCGCTACATCCTTGTATGTATCAATTGTTACTCCAAATTTGTGTACACCAGAGCAATCAAAAACAAGACCGGCGCTGAAGTGACCAATGCAATGAAGAGTATAATTGAAGAGGCATCGTATACACCAGACAATTTACAAAGTGATCAGGGAAAAGAATTCTATAATAGTCGCTTTCAAGCCCTTATGAAAAAATTTAATATAAATCATTATTCTACATTCAGCACGAAAAAGGCGGCAATTGTTGAACGTGTGATAAGAACTTTAAAAAATAATTTATATAAGCAATTTTCAATTAGAGGTTCCTACAGGTGGGTGGAAATTTAAGTATCAGTAACAAGTGTCTATAATAATACAATACATCGCACAATTGGCATGAAGCCCAGAAATGTGCTAGAAGATACACAAATTAGGGCATACGATTATTTAAAGGTTAAACCGAAAAAATATAAATTTCGTCTTGGCGATATAGTTCGAATCAGTAAATACAAAACCATATTTGAAAAGGGGTATACACCTTCATGGTCAACGGAACTGTTTAAAATTGTAAAAAGTAACATTACCAATCCACCCACCTACATACTGGAATCGTTAGAAGGTGAACCGATTAAAGGTAGTTTCTATGAAGCTGAACTGCAAAAGACAACCAGTCCAGGTGTTTATCTGGTTGAAAAAATTCTTAGAAAACGTCAGAAAAATCACATTGATCAATTGTTTGTAAAATGGTTGGGTTTCCCCAATCAATTTAATTCTTGGATAGATAAGTCTGATATTGTATAAACAGCTTTGTATTTCCTATTACAATTATTGTATCAGTTGAATGATAAAATAAACATGTAATTTAAAACATATGAATTTTATTTATCAGTATATATTGCTATCATTTTAAAAATTGTTTTCATTGAATTAATAACCATGAAGAGCGTAACATTTGATGAAGAGAAAAATATTGTCCACCAAACATTTGTTTGGGCGTTTGCATATCGAGAAGCTCGAAAGAGCGACTTTCAACAGCTAATGCTTGATAGGTACCGTTTCCAACGGCGAATAGAGAAAATCAAAACAACTTTGGATATGATTTTAGAAAGTAATTTTAGAAATAAAATTGTTAATGAACGATTTATTAATTTATAATATAATTATAAACATAATATGAAGTACTAAAAAATGTTTTATTCACATTTAAGCAATAATACATAATGACCAAAAACACTTAGGGACTATAACCAAATTGTCTAAGTTCACTTTCACTAATACATATGGCACGGAAAAATACTTCTTCATCACTACTTTTTTAGCGCATATACTAATCACTTGAAGAATCGAGTAGTGCATTTGGTAGCGATGACGTTGGACTTGACGATGGCGACTGCTGTGATGGCGATTCTTCCATTATTTCATCTTCTTGACTTGAAGGGGTGGACGTATCAGTATGTTGTTGATGTCCACCACCTAAGATAATGGGACTTTGAGGTTGGTCAGCAGGTACAGATCCTCTATTGCTCTCGTTTTGACACCAATTACATAATCCCATTGTCCCACTTAAAAATTCCCAATGTTCACAATTTGAACACATTTGACGACCATTGATTGAAAACGGATACACTAATGTTGTTTTACTTTCCATATTGTAAATGATTGTGAAAGCAATGCTACAAATGAACTAAGTCCCCATAATTTGGATACGTGTATTTATATATAACAGATGACCTTCACGTGTGACCTCTCTCTCTTGGAGTGACTTTTTATTTATCATGATAAAACCTTCTGTCTACTTTCCGAATGTAAATTCTGGATGAAAATTTTTAACAACTTTTTCTTTAGTTTTCTGTACTTTCTCCTTTAAGTTATTTATTTCTTCATTCAATACAGCGAATCTCCGAGAAATATCTGTATTCAATCCTATGATTTTTCGCTCAAAAAATTGTATAACATCCTTACTAATTTCGTCAGCAACTTGTATGCGCAGATCTGATAATTTCTTAACAATTACAGCAGTTAGTTGTATACGCAGAAGATCACGTTGAGTGAGAACATATTCTTGAGTAGCAGCATCATTTGGTTTTTTAGGTGATGCAACATTCTCTAGGGATTTTCCTTGCATATCATACTGATCATCGAGAGTAAGCCTGAATCCATTTCCAGGTGGTCCACGTAAAAACCGACATTTTTCATTGGTTTTCTTACGTCCAAACTTATCAACTGTGCTGTTACTTCGACTCATCCTCAAATTAAACTAACTAATTTGCTATTTTACCTTCTACTTATATAACTTCATAAGGTTTTAAGGGTTTGTTATGTTGGGAAAAATAAAACAATGCTTTTACTACAAACAATTTATTTCCTATTGGTTTTTATTTATATATTAAACCATAACATTTATTTTTAAACATGACCATTATTTATAATAATACATACATACATTTATATATTATATTATATTATATTATACTGGTTTATGGAAATATAGTTCAGAACGTGTTTTTACAAATAAAAGTTGTTCCAATAATTAATTTTACTTTTCTTGATCTTCTACTTTGTCCATAATTTCACAACCATTTGCGCCATCGCTGCGGATGACTACACCATCTTTTACGATATAAGTAATATCGTCGGGATCCACATAATCAACCAAATTAAATTTTGTTACCAAATCACTTGGTAGATCTGGTATATGAATGACAAACTTGGCAAGATCATTATCAATCATTTCAGCACAAAATTGACTCAGGTTTATGGATCCGTAGAGATATTGTCCACATAGATGCGCACCAGCCATAAAATTGATTGCATCACGCACATACTTTCTGTACTGACAGCCAGTTGAATCCAAACAGGAACCATCAAACATCGAAAACTGTAGTATATCTTGAGCCATACGTCTTAATTTGCATGCTAACCAACTTATATACGTATCTTGTTTTTCAACAACATTGTCACACATCTACAATAGAATAATGAGATTGTGATTGTGTTTTATGATACTAGGTATTGCACTTTTATTACATTATCAATTAAAATTAAAAATATGATAAACTATAGATTAAAATATTCTCTACACAACATTGTTTACTCTAAACACCCAAAATTTATTAATGCTTTAGTATTACCCCCAGAAAATACATGTGAGCTTTGCCCCAAATATGTTAGGGTAAATTTATCATTTGATTTATTCATTATGTCAACAGTTGCCTCTGATAATGTTTCAGCAACACGCTTGGGTAAGAAAGTTTGAAATGTTACATTATGTGTTGTATCATACAAAGTAACAAGAATACTTTTACCAAAACGTGTTGAAACAAATGATATCTGTTTTATAACATAAATTTTTCCCACCGTTAGTGTTGAAATTTTTCGGTGCTCAAGAAATTCAACATCTTTGTTTATCATATTATTAATTTCAGCCAAAGTCTGCTGTGAAAGACTCATTATTAAAATATGTAATAAAATACCTTTAATAACTTTCACAAAACACACCACAAACACAATTCTTCTATTTCAAGGCAACAACAAGCAATGCCTGTATGACTATGGTCTTCCTTTCGAAAGAGCTCCATATTTATAATATCCAATTTCAAAGTCATAGGAGGGGGAATATTACCAGAAACAACGCATGCTCAAGGTCAAGGTGATTTCTTGAAAGTCAAGGTCAAGTTCAAGGTCAAGGTCAAGGGCAAGTTCAAGGTCAAGGTCAAGGTCAAAGTCAAGGTCAAAGTCAAGGTCAAGGTCAAATCCAAGGGCAAGTTCAAAGTCAAGGTCAAGTTCAAGGTCAAGGTCAAAGTCAAGGTCAAGGTCAAGGTCAAGGTCAAGGTCAAGTTCAAGGTCAAGGTCAAATCCGGGTTAGTCAAGGTCATCCAAGGTCATTCGGGTTAGGTCAAGGTCATCCAAGGTCAAGGTCATTCGGGTTAGGTCAAGGTCATCCAAGGTCATTCGGGTTAGGTCAAGGTCATCCAAGGTCAAGGTCATTCGGGTTAGGTCAAGGTCATCCAAGGTCATTCGGGTTAGGTCAAGGTCAAGGTCATAAAAAGTGGAGGGGGGATCCGCAGTTCTCTCAAACTTTGACTACTAACGTGTATATTCTGGGTAGTCCATAATTTTTTCCTAACTGTCTAAACATAAAGCGTTGTTCTCGGACATAAACGTTTGAAAAACGATTTAAAAATGGAAAAATTAATATACTTCTTCACACAAGCCCAATAACCAACAAGGTGTAGTTGCTTATTAAAGAAATTTTTTTTTAATATTTAACGCTCTTATTTTGCATAGAGCATGAGGGTGGCTTGAAAAGTCTTCAAATATAAATAAACGACGATCATATATGTGTGTGTGTAGTTAATGCAAATCAATTTCCGTTGCACGTCAATAATCACCTGATTGTAAATCGGTAAGAATAAATGAGGAAATTAACTTTCTGCAAAAAATATTAATATTTCTTGCGATACTGAATGTACTAAGGACTTAAGGTATTCTTCTTTGATGTGACTAACCCACTTATAGCCAATATTTTTAAACTTAAACTGGTAAAAATTAATATAATCTAAATTTTATGAGTCGACAGTTAGCAACAGAACTGTTAACGCTACGGTGGGGTCAGCTCGTTCGTTGGCCTGTTTTGACGTTTTATTTACATTTTGTGTTATTTTGCTTGTATTTTTTAAAATCAACTTCAGATCTTTTTATAAATAGCATTGAACAATTGTTCATTTAAGAACAACAAAAGTGTACATACATATATCTGCCGATTACGTTGTTTACCATTTGTAAAAAATGCCGAAGCGTTTAAGTAGGCGGCGCAAAGAGCTAATAGCTTCTCTAATAAGCTATTTTCTGGAAGAACCTAACAACACTGGTCCATTATTACCCTTGACACCTTGACAAAAAGAGTAGTAACTTTAAGGAATATGTTAATGTCTATATATTTTATTTCTACTTTAGTAATTTTTATCGTGCAACAGCTGCCCTAAATTTGAATACGTCCACTGTGTATGCAGTCAAGGAAAATAAACTATTACAGCCACCTAAAAAGAAACGTTTGCGTTTATTCATGTAAATTTAAATTGTTTTTATAAAAAAAAAAATGTAATTCCCTTACTCGGACATTTTGTTATATACTTTGGCAACACTGCTGATAACTGACGTCACTCGACGGGCATGACGTGTAATGGAGATTGTGTTGCATTAAATATAATACGTCGTTATTAAACCTACAAGTTAGGTTTATGTGCGAATTAGAGTGGATGTTACAAAACTTAATTTGCAGCTGACCGAAGGTTAACTTATGGTATGACGTCACAGGTTCAAGTAAAGTTTACAATCTCAGTGTTAACTTTATAGGGTGGAGCAGGTATTATTAAAGTTAACTGATGTACAATAATGACAGATTTTGGTGCGTTTTGAAGACTCTTGTTGACCTAACATAACCTATAATTTTATTTTCGTATTTGAATCAATTTCTGTTGTCTGTGTTTTTAATTTAGGTCTCGCAATGTTAGCAGGAAATATAAATAATATATTTGACGACCAAGGATTTTTAGAGAGAGATATTATTTTGTAGTTTGAAACGACAACGAATTCAGAAACCGATTTCGGTTTTTAAGGGATTTTGTACGATTTCTATTCGAATATTTTGAAAACAACTTGCTAGCACCAACAAACCGGTAATAAGTTTTAGTGCCTACCTTAAACGTTTTGGTATTGACGCATATTTTTATATGTTAGGAACTAACCCTATGGTATAAGCACAGATTAACCTAAGTATAAGTATTAATTGCATTAAGCTGGTATGCTACTGGTTCATTCCTAGAATAATGTCGTTTACATTTTATGATTGATCTTTTGAATATCATAATATAAAACCTTAATTATCCTTCTGGCCATAAAATGCCCGAAATTTACATCTTTTCGGACAGAGTCAGAGTGCTAATTTTGTACCTTTATGAGTACTAATGTTCAGCCCTTAATAATAAGTTTAGATGAAGATAGTGGTAGTGAAACAGACCTAAATTTAGAGTAAAGTAGAATCAAGTGGCCAAAATTGATTATTGTAAAACTTTTCTGTGTACACGCATTTTACTATACAGGGTGATCAGTAATTAAGGGTACGGAGCGGCTATATCTCGAAAACTATTCATGTTACGATTTAAAGGTATAGACGCTGTGCAAGTAGCTTGATATTCAAATGCAAATTTTAATTTCACATGAATGTCAATGTATTCGTCACTTACGTTAGTCCTAAATCGCTGGTCCTTTTTTGATCTTCATAATAAATAGATCGGTATCAATTTCTGGAGACATATTGCATGTTTTCTTAACAATATCGTACTAGTGTTGCAAAAGAAGCGCCAGCCGCGCGGCCAAGTGCGCTACTTCTCATAACACTGTATGTATTTCATTGGCCGCGGTCGTCTAGTGCGCGTATGCCATATCAAGTTAATTAATTCTAATGCGCGCGGGCACGGTCGCGCGGCCAAGGCCGCCTAGTGCACGCACGCACTTAATCTTAATTTTAATTTTGTATTGGTTAAATCGTAAAATTGTAAATTTGTAGAAATGTTTTTCATATACCTAATATACTTCATTGACGACTATGAAAACTTAATATTTATATTTATTGAAACGAATAAATCTGCATCTCAGAATTTTATTATCTTTTACTGTACTTATTATGTTTCAAAATATTATTATTATAATCTTATTACCTAATTATCTTTACTTTCAATTGGTTTAAAATATCTGTTTAATTCATTCACTCATTTATTGCGGTTTGAAGATGTTGGGACCTACACAATGGGGTTATTTCAGGTAGCTGCTTTATTGCAGTAGGGGAAGATTGGGGCCCTTCGTACAGTTTAACAATTTATTTTCTCTGGTCTCACTTAAATCATATAGTCGATTGATTCATAAGTTATAAGTTAGGTAATATATATAAAAGTTCATAGCAACAGATTTCAACTAAAAATGAAAAGAAACGCTTTTTTTGAAATGCGGATTTCGGACGAATCTACCCCACTATGAGGGTACCTTCGTACACTGGTGGATATTCAGACACGACAATGAAAATAGCAAATAATAAAGAAAATACGTTTTTTAAACACTAACTGAAAAATATAACATAATACATATTAATTATATGTATAGATAGTTATATAAATATAACTATTAATAATTAATGCACGTTAAAGTTACTCAAATGCACTGGGAAAGTAGAAAGCCTGGAATTTCTAGAGGTAGAATCTGATGAAGATGTTGGATTAGGAAGTACCAGTGTAATATTAGTTATATAAACAGTATGCTCCTCCTCAATAATTGAGAAAACAAAAGTTCATGATATGTACCCGGTTTCTTCCTCAAATAAGAGACCTTAAACTCTGTAGGGAAATAGTGACTAATTACTTTTCCTACATAATAAGCAACAGACTTTCCTTCTCAAATTTTATTAAAATGAAACAGTTGTTCCTTATGTATTTAGGTCTTACGCCAATAGCAGTCTCGTTTTCACATTGATCATTGTAATCTTCACCAAATATATTAAGGCTGGGTGTTGAGCTTCCTTGCAAGCCTATCCCGACCCAGACTCTGATTCACTACTTTCGAACTTTATTTTTCTGATCTTTCTTTTCTTTGAACGCCTCGAATTAAGATCAGCTTCAAAAGTCTTAATTGTCTCGTTTCTCTTAGTATTCGGATATGGCAGAATCATTTCTAGTGTAACTGGTATATCAATTCTTTGAAGTGAGCCTGTCGAAGTTGACGGTTGAGATGGTTC
This sequence comes from Polydrusus tereticollis, assembly GCA_963920685.1. Taxonomy (NCBI): domain Eukaryota; kingdom Metazoa; phylum Arthropoda; class Insecta; order Coleoptera; family Curculionidae; genus Polydrusus; species Polydrusus tereticollis. Next base: position 127,323,846 of record OY987327.1, read on the forward strand.
AGCGATCGAAGTCGACGGTTGAGATGGTTTAGCGAAAGTTGACCGTAGAAGCTTAGTTATATCTAGAGTTTTTATTAATACTTGTTGGGAGGATGCATAGTATGTAAATTTTGGTTAGGCGGCGTATTTTCATGGGCTACATAAGATTCTGTTGAGGTGTACACTTGAATGGGAGCGAAACCATCTACATTAAAGGCAAGTTCGTTAAAGGGTCATATGCCTGGTACAGTAAAGCCACCGATGATGGTTTTTGCTGTAAACGATTAAATTAAATTGTACGCTCTTGTAGCTATTTTCGGAATATTGTAAATGCTTATTATTTTTCCAGAATTAGTAATGTGTCAATTAATAAAAGCACTTTTTAATATGGATTTGAATGGGCCAAATACTCGTCTAATAGTTGTAGACGATAAGACGTATGCGGCGGGAATGTTAGGGAAACAATCCTATTTTCTCGTGCATAATTAATGGCTTCCAAGCTTTCGTGATTGTCACATAATAACAATATGATTATCTTTGGAACACAAAGTGTGTTTTTGAATGTGTTTTAAAACTTGAACAAATATTTCGGTATTAATCCAATCACTTCTATTTGCAGTCCCAATACTTTCTTCAGAAGCACCTACAATTAAATGATCTTTATAATGTACACGCGGCACGCGGGGGAAGTGGTGGAATACTGGTAGTCCATGGGCTGAAATAATTGCACCAAAAGTAACTAGGTCATCTCTTTCCGCTGACAAACTGTCCGACTTGTTTTTGTTTCTTTGAAGCCAAAATTTTCGGAGAGTCTAGAACCGCCGATATGCCAGACTCATTAAAATTAAATATACGATCCGCAGTTAATTTGTGTCGTTTATAAACAGTCTTAACATTATCCAAAAACTTATTTAAAGCTGTTCTATTGTATGCAATAAACCTGACAGCACTTGTATTTTCAGGTTTCCTTAAACTTAGGTTCCTGTTTCTATTTCGAAATTCATGCATCCAATCAATTCCTGCAATTTTATCTTCATTCCATTTTGGTGGATATTTGCATTTTTTGCTGTCTTCCAGTGTTGATGCTTTAGCGTTATATTTCTCTGCGACTTTTTTATATGATAACAAGCTTTCTATCACATCTTTTACAGCTGAACAAATAGCCTGTTCGTCAAATTCTTTTGCTCTTGCTTCTTTTTACCTGTAATTCCGCACCATGATTCTGTAAAAAAAAAAGAAAATAAGAAGGACACCTTTGTACGAGTCCGGACGTGCCCCCTCTGTTTGTGTACGATTCTACCCCTTCGTTCAAAGAAATCTACCTATATATAAATTTGAGATTTAAGCATTTATAGCTACAAGTAGAGGGAAATGGACAGTTCTGGACCAGTGGTGCTAGTGGTGCGTTTTATGATCTAACCCAGGTGGTGCAGGTGGTGCTGTTTATGAGCTAACCCGAGTGGTTCGGTGGTGCTGTTTATGACCTAACCCGAAATTAAACCCGACTTTTTACGATCTAACCCAAGTGCTTTCGTGAGGCGGCTTCTTATCTAACCCTAATTTGAACCTGAATATTTATGATCTGACCCGAGATAAAACCCGACTTTTTACTATCTAACCTTAGTGAAACGCCGCTGCTAAAGCGGGATAATTAAATCCCAATTTTTATAAGCCATCCTTAAACCCGACTTTTTACGATCCAACCTGAGCCATCCTTAAACCAGACTTTTTTACGAATTAACCTTAGTTGAAACGTCGCTGTTAAAGCGGTATAGTAAAAAACATGATTTATATTTTCTAACTTAGTGAAACGCCACTGGTGGATGGTAAAGCGAAATAAAACCCTAATTTATATGGTCTAACAAGATAAGTATAATAAGGCGGCACATTTGTCACCCCCCAATAATTATTTATACCTAAATAACCCTCTCAAACCCTCTGCCGACTCGATTTAAAAAGAAAGGCATATAAAACTTTATTTATTATTCCGAAGAACCCTCATTAAAATTCAGTAGCTTATCTAATAATTGTTTTTAATTTTGTACCACTTATAAAAAATACAATAAAATAATTACCATCTAGAACCATTAACTAGCGATTTCTTTGTACTGGAAATGGATAAATTATAGGACTATCTTGTAATGAGAACAGTAGACAATAAATAAAACTTAAATACGTATATGGCTCTATATATCATTCGACCTTTACTTAAAACACCAACCAGGTATAGGTACTATACAACTTGTGTTCGCCATCAGGTAAAAGCCCTCATAATGCTTTTATAAAAATTTTGGATAATATCATATTATAAGTAAATAGGGTACAATTTCAGGAAAAAAGTAAAAAAAAATTAATTCACAGTGTAAAATTGTAGTTAAATGGATTGTAAATACGAAATAATATAAAAAGCTACCTTTTGTTTGCGATGATGTATGCACAACAACTCTATATTATTCGGCCCTTAAACTGAAAATACCCACTAGATAGGTATCATAAGCTGTATTTGTCATCAGGTAGAACCCCCAATAAAATTATGAATATTAGGCGTAGGCAACAAAGTAGCAATCTTAACTTATTTTCAACACGAGCATAAAAATATGGGGTTGTTAAATATTTTACAACCTTAATTCTCAATGTCAACAATAAGCAAATCACTCACGTTCGTTTTTAATTTATTATTAAATTCGTTAGAATAATACTTATTAATCTGGCTAACTTAAGAAACTGACAACATAACGACCATCCAAAAAAAAATGATAATACATTACTGGGTGTGAAAACAATTGCGCTGCAAAATATATTGTATACCGACTCTGAGGTAGTTAATTAAAATCACAATTACTACATATAAAAATGTTCAAACGTCTTTGCAATAAATCATAGATACGTACACTGACTAAAAAAAAAAATATATGCATAAAATAAGAACTAACCGAAACTTTTATGTGGTTTAACCTTTTTGCCAAAAATGATGGAAAACTTGAATAGTGTACTATTTCGTATGGCTGTTTGTAATTAACTGAAATTTATTAACTATCACCAATCGAGGCGGGGTTTAACATAACAATCACAATAAGGAGTTTTTAGGTGCTGACAAAATCTAAAACATTACACCTCAAGAGAAATATGCTATACTATGCATTTTAAAGTACTCCGATATTCTGGAAATAAAGAAAAACTAGTGTTTATGATAGTAAAAAAGAATTAAAATCTAAGAATAATCGATCGCAACCAGCACAATAAGGGGTCTTTAGGTGCAGTCAAAATCTTAAACATTTCTACGAAAAACATGATTATTTTTTTAATTAACACAAATCTACATAAGTTCTTGACAATTTGATATTTTTGTCGATAATTGAAGTAAACGTAGGCAAAAGTCTGAGTGATAGGCCATTGTGCGATATTTCTGTACCTATATGTACTTCAGAAAACTACAGTTTGGTAAACAAAAAGGTCTATTACCAGTGAAAATCTTAACTTTACAGTTTTGTCTCATATTAAAGTCACTTTTGAAGAAACCTACATATACGATTTCAAACTAATCCGGCTTAAGGGATAATTCATGTCGTTGTGTGTATTACAGTCCATTTTAAAAAGTACGATAATTTGCTAACCGACACTAGATCATTATTTTGTCTATTAAAATCTCATTTTGACATTAATGGTTTTTAGGCTCCTAAAGTGAACCGCCTTGCCTGGAAACGATGTTTTCCTACAGCTATTTTACCAACGCAACATTTGAAAGAGAACCATAAACTAAAAGGACATATATATACAATATAGACCCACTAAACAGTCAAAGCTTCTTTCGGATGAACTCGAGACATCTTCATGCTTACAATATCAGAAACTAAGCTGAATTCTGGTTGATGTTGGAAAGAAATTCACTTCACACACAAAGATGAAGCCAATCGATTCATGAAAATAATGCAAGTCAGTATGTGTATGTTATGGCTAACTGTTTAAATGTATTTTCCTTCCACGTTTGTCGGAAGAAATACTTTTTTATACTAGTATTTTAGTTGAAAATAAGATCGTCTGTACAAAACAAGCGTCCCTTATGGATTTGAACGAAAATCATAGATTCGACTATTTTCATGAAAAATAAATGTAAGTACGGAATAATGCAGGGAGATTATCTATTTTCTTGGTTTAGAAAGTGATGTAGTTAAGATATATAACTTAGGAATAAATAAATTATTATTAATCTTTTCGACCTATTTCTCTTGCATATTTAATTTGTTTGATAGTAAGAACTAATCTTTTTATTTTACAAAGGTAAAAAAAGCTAAAGATCGGCGTTGTCAGTCGGGTATAAGAACTGATTTAACACGATGGTTTTTGTACAAACGTTCACATACAATTGCATGCTTTTTAACCGATTGTGTCGGAAAAAATGACGTTTTATAGATTAGATATTTAGACGAAGAGCTGACCTTCTCAATAAAGTATTGATTATTGCCCGGGTAGCTAGACAACACTTTTTATGTTAGTCAAAAAAAAATTTTTTTTCGGACGCTATTACAGATTTCATCGTTAACTAACAAACATTAAGAGCGAAAAATTAGCGTGCAAGATGAAATGTATAGGTTCACTTCATTTTTACATTATTTTACAACTGTCAATCGCATTAAAAACAAGATCGAATAAAAAATAACTTATGACATATGGACGAAAAATGTTTTTCGGACTATTTAGGTTACCGGCCGCATTACGTCTGAAATACTACATTTTTCGGTCTTATAACATAATTTACTATTTTAACGTTAAAATAGGGGAAATGATGTATCGAAATGGGTACTTTTTTTGTCGGTCACGAGATTATAGTTTCTTTTAAAATGAACTCTAATATTTACAGCACAAATTATCCTTTAAGCCGCATTAGTTTAAAACGCGTCTGTCGCTTTATCTCTATTGTGAGTTTGATTAAAGTATAGCGTAGTATATATTTAGATGAATTTCGTAAATGTTGACTACTTTCAAAACTGAAAAAGCCGCCCTTTGCAATAAATATCTCCATAGAGTTAGGTACCCTGCAGATTAAGGGTATTTTAGTGGATAATCATATACGAATTCAAAGATTTTGTCTATTTTAATGGATTAACAAACAATATCTATAGGATAACTTTACTGATAAAAAAAAAAGGAGAAAAATCCATAAAGTCTAGGCTCACATGAAATTCCATAAAGAGCAGCTGCATAGCCTTATCACATCAAACTATATTTTTATTTCGTTCTATTGCCAAAAGTCTATGTTTAGGAGATTATCGTTAATTTTAAAATGAACTCTAATATGTACATCACCATAAACTACCTCTTAAGCCGTCTTAAAAATAGACTTTTCGATTTGCCTCTATATTGATTTTCTAATATTAAATATCTACAATAGTCGAAATTCGCTCGCTAATACCTATGTAGGCAATGTTATAGGTATCTAGCTATTATACAATTACTTAATACATCAATACATGCAAGAAGGTTTCTTCAAAAAATGACAATTTTGTTGTTTAATGGCTTGAAAAAAAAATGGAAAAAGGAGGTTTTTGCATTAATTTATTTCCAGATGAGTGTTAAAAATACTTATAAAACTCGGTATACCGAAGATCAAGCATTAATGAGAGGGTTGAGTCCTGTTTGCCAAATCCTGACTTTTAATTTGACGTTGGCAACGGTACAATTTCCTAACATTTATCATAAGAGGCGTATATTTTTGGGGCTTAGATCTACCAGTTTATCCACGTTCCATTTATTGATAGTGCTTTAGTAATTTTACTTTTCAATTATTTTTTACCAAAACGCGTAGTTGAAACAGTGCCTATATCAGACGATATAATAAATTTTAAGGATTAATTTGCTTACAAATACACTTCAATTTATTTAGGCCAAAGCAGCCAGACATATACTGGAACTACGAAAACCCTATTACAATTTGGTTGCCTAGAGAAAATTTTGTAAAAAACAGCTTTCTACACAAATGCTGTCACATTACGCATCTATCCTTTTAAGATGCCTGGCGACGTCAATGTAAGCATTGACATAATGACGCAAGATATAGGTAGGTACTAGAATATTCAAGATTTCTATTAACGATACACTTGAGCATACATGCGAGATGTCATTAATGTCTACGGAAGGCAACAGACATACCAGCTATTTTTACATGGGTTCCATAGACTTGGACGCCTCTTGTTTAGAAATATTTGATGTCATCTTGAGGAGTTCCGTATTGAAGCATCAAACCTACCTGCCAAATAATTGACGAAATACGGGATATCATAAAATATGTCCCCCATCGAACTAAATGATCCTATAAACCAGCTTCACAGACTGTAATTTGTGATGCTAACACGATTAATACGCAATAGAACAAGATTAAGAAACAAAATTTTAAACAAATATATTGGATATATAATTAGTTGTTTTGTTTGTTTTTTTTTAACTAATTTAAACTAGCTCCTTATCACACGAAAATAAATAAATAATTTACGGTTACAGAACAATAATTATTTTAAAAAGCTGTATAACTAAATATATTATGTTATTAGGAATATTCTGTCTAAAGTAACAGCTGATCTTAGTCGAAAATGAGATCGAATTATTGATTGTTGAATTCGTTAGGTATGAAATAAAATTAGAGATTTCGTCTATTTTTTCACGATTAAAAAGGATACCTCTATTTAGCTAAAAATGAAACGATTACAGTGGTAGATTAATTCACTTTACCAAGTATGTAAACTACTAATTTTGCAATAAATATCTTTTATATTTCTAGGTAGGTTTACTCGAAAATGTTGGGCTATTTTCATCAAAAATCGCGATACGAAATTGAAAAATTTGCCTATTTTTGTCGGTTTACAAAGTGATAGTGGAATATTGGTTTGATTAAAGAACAATAATTATTTTAAAAATGTTGCATAAAATGTCGGTGTTGTCAGACAGGTAAGAAGTTATTTATCTGAATCTTATTTGTACCAATAGCGTTTATATACAAATGCTAGTTTTTAATGCTAAATAGGGGAGATGTGATTCGATGAGAGATCTTTACAAGTAAAATTATTATTTGTCTATTTGATCCTGTCAATTTTAGAAATCTTAATAAGTTTGCGATCATGTTTTAAACCCCTATCGTTTAGTTAGTGATATTCTAAGCAGTCGAAATATACTTATTTCTTTTGAATAAAAGTGCTAAAACTGCCTTTTAAAAGATATGCTGTTCTGGTTTCATGGGATTTAGTGTAGCGGGTGAATAAAATAATGTAATAATGTAATAATAAGGATCTGGGTAATCAATCAAGAGCGGTATTCGCTAGTAGTTTAAAAAGCGAACGCTATGAGGAAGCTTATGATAGTGGTAACATTGATATAAAACAGAAGGTTATCTTTTTGAAAACTAGATCTGCTGAAAGATTAAAGTAATATCTTTTATCTTATAGTTGGTTCACACAAGTATAACTAACTACATTTTCGTATTTACATCGTATATAAGGATAGAGAGAAAAATCATCCAAATGTCTAACTACCTATTTCGTGTTTTTTTTTTTTTGTTGTTTTATAGTCTACTATCTACCTACATAAAAAAAAAACAAGTATATTTTCATATTTTTATCGGTCTTAAGTTCGATTTCAAAAGCACACTCCGACTTTTTGATAATTTCACAGTCTAAGCACATAGATCTTATATTTTTATTTAAGATCAATTCATCTTTATTCGCCAATCGTCTCAAACGAGTCTGCTTTTGAAAGTAATATAGCCTTAGTATTCAGAAAATATTAATGATATCGGAGCCTAAAACATCCTTGACACTAAAAAATCATTGTGTTTCCTAACAAAACCCATCATCTTGTCTATTTAGCTTGCTTTCCTATTGTTTAGCAAGTTATATAAAATTATTATTTCGCTCTTTTTGTCTGTACTGAATCGTTAGGGGAATACGATTCTAGTCCTATAAGAGAGACAGTTAAAATTTATGTAAGCAATCAGAAATCCTACACTATGAGCTACTTAGTTAAAATTTCATATTTGCTTCCTGGGTCAGGCAAAATTTGTGTTGTGTCGGTCAAAATTTATAAAAATACGAAAAAAATGCTGGATGCATTTTTAGCGTGACTTTCTATTTAATACCATCTTATTTCAAGGTATAATTTGGTTGTCAAAATGAGAATAAAATAATTTTTCCCATGGTTTATGTCATCTTAAAAAAAGTCAAAAGGTTATATTCTGTAGAGGGTCAGATACATTCAAATTTAAATATTTTCTCCAAGAAGAATTTTAATATAGTATTATAGTAAATAAAAATTCTATACCTCCAATATTTCTTGGAAACATATCGTGTTCTAGCGACATAACCCAAAAGTACCTCTATTCAGAAACGCATCGTACTTTTCTTGTCAAACTTGACTTTGTTGCAATGTTGTATGCAGAGCACTTTGAAAACAAAAATTAGATTAGAAACCGCCGCCTCTTAAGGTATACTTTTTTAGGTCTTACATAGGGTACACTGGTATACAGAACAAATGTCATCTTTAATTGTCTCATTGTCCCATCCATTACATACATTATTATAATCTTAAAGCACCTGTTACCAGCATTATCTGTTTTTATGGTTTTCATAAAACATAGCGATTACCGATGAAAATTATACGAAAACTTAATAAATAACTTTTTTTTTTCAACTGAAATAGACTGGTTTTCGATGGAAAAATGTTACTTATAACTAAAAATGAATATAAGACATATACGCAATGATATTTAGAATAAACCAATCTTTTCTAAAATTACTATGAAATATTCGCAAAATCGTTTCGTTATAACCAAAGTAACAAGGCTTGCAGATTTCGTATAGAGTTCAAACGCGATACTGAGATGATCTTTTTTTATATTTTTGAAGGATAATTCACCACTACGTTGTACTTGAGAGAGGACTTTCTTGAAAAATCCTCAAATTTCTCTGCAATTTTGTTCCTTCTAGAGTTAAATTCACACAGAAAACCCCGTATTCTTATCTTTCAGGTTGGTATATTAAAAAGGGCTTATTAGTAGATATGGTTTAGAAAACATAACAACACAACAGCAATATTAATTAACGGATGTTTTTTCGTCGTATGAAGAGTTGAATTTTTTTTTTCCACTACATTGATTGCGATGCAGGGGGGTCGGGTTTGATCATAATCTTTCAGGGTAGCTCAGGTTTGATTGCATGTGCTTAGGTTAGTGCTCCTTGCAATCGGTTTCAGGTTTGACGCGCCCCCCTCAGGTTAGTTCAGGTTTCTCAAACACAATTTATTGTGCTACAGCACCCAAAATCTTTATTCCAGTCACTTAACTTATTCAAAAAAATATAAAATATTAAATTATCAAAAAGTCGGAGTGTGCTTTTGAAATCGAACTTAAGACCGATAAAAATATGAAAATATACTTGTTTTTTTTTTATGTAGGTGGATAGTAGACTATAAAACAACAAAAAAAAAAAAAAACACGAAATAGGTAGTTAGACATTTGGATGATTTTTCTCTCTATCCTTATATACGATGTAAATACGAAATTGTAGTTAGTTATACTTGTGTGAACCAACTATAAGATAAAAGATATTACTTTAATCTTTCAGCAGATCTAGTTTTCAAAAAGATAACCTTCTGTTTTATATCAATGTTACCACTATCATAAGCTTCCTCATAGCGTTCGCTTTTTAAACTACTAGCGAATACCGCTCTTGATTGATTACCCAGATCCTTATTATTACATTATTACATCATTTTATTCACCCGCTACTCTAAATCCCATGAAACCAGAACAGCATATCTTTTAAAAGGCAGTTTTAGTACTTTTATTCAAAAGAAATAAGTATATTTCGAGTGCTTAGAATATCACTAACTAAACGATAGGGGTTTAAAACATGATCGCAAACTTATGAGGACGGATTTCTAAAATTGACAGGATCAAATAGACAAATAATAATTTTACTTGTAAAGATCTCTCATCGAATCACATCTCCCCTATTTAGCATTAAAAACTAGCAGTTGTATATAAACGCTATTGGTACAAATAAGATTCAGATAAATACCTTCTTACCTGTCTGACAACACCGCCATTTTATGCAACATTTTTAAAATAATTATTGTTCTTTGATCAAACCAATATTCCACTATCACTTTGTAAACCGACAAAAATAGGCAAATTTTTCAATTTCGTATCGGGATTTTTGATGAAAATAGCCCAACATTTTCGAGTAAACCTACCTAGAAATATAGAAGATATTTATTGCAAAATTAGTAGTTTACATGCTTGGTAAAGTGAATTAATCTACCACTGTAATCGTTTCATTTTTAGCTAAATAGAGGTATTCTTTTTAAACGTGAAAAAATAGACGAAATCTCTAATTTTATTTCATACCTAACGAATTCAACAATCAATAATCTTATTTTCGACTAAGATCAGCTGTTACTTTAGACAGAATATTCCTAATAACATAATATATTTAGTTATACAGCTTTTTAAAATAATTATTGTTCTGTAACCGTAAATTATTTATTTATTTTCGTGTGATAAAGAGCTAGTTTAAATTAGTTAAAAAAAACAAACAAAACAACTAATCATATATCCAATATATTTGTTTAAAATTTTGTTTCTTAATCTTGTTCTATTGCGTATTAATCGTGTTAGCATCACAAATTACAGTCTGTGAAGCTGGTTTATAGGATCATTTAGTTCGATGGGGGACATATTTTATGATATCCCGTATTTCGTCAATTATTTGGCAGGTAGGTTTGATGCTTCAATACGGAACTCCTCAAGACCACATCAAATATTTCTAAACAAGAAGCGTCCAAGTCTATGGAACCCATGTAAAAATAGCTGGTATGTCTGTTGCCTTCCGTAGACATTAATGACATCTCGCATGTATGCTGAAGTGTATCGTTAATAGAAGTCTTGAATATTCTAGTACCTACCTATATCTTGCGTCATTATGTCAATGCTTACATTGACGTCGCCAGGCATCTTAAAAGGATAGATGCGTAATGTGACAGCATTTGTGTAGAAAGCTGTTTATTACAAAATTTTCTCTAGGCAACCAAATTGTAATAGGGTTTTCGTAGTTCCAGTATATGTCTGGCTGCTTTGGCCTAAATAAATTGAAGTGTATTTGTAAGCAAATTAATCCTTAAAATTTATTATATCGTCTGATATAGGCACTGTTTCAACTACGCGTTTTGGTAAAAAATAATTGAAAAGTAAAATTACTAAATCACTATCAATAAATGGAACGTGGATAAACTGGTAGATCTAAGCCCCAAAAATATACGCCTCTTATGATAAATGTTAAGAAATTGTACCGTTGCCAACGTCAAATTAAAAGTCAGGATTTGGCAAACAGGACTCAACCCTCTCATTAATGCTTGATCTTCGGTATACCGAGTTTTATAAGTATTTTTAACACTCATCTGGAAATAAATTAATGCAAAAACCTCCTTTTTCCATTTTTTTTACAAGCCATTAAACAACAAAATTGTCATTTTTTGAAGAAACCTTCTTGCATGTATTGATGTATTAAGTAATTGTATAATAGCTAGATACCTATAACATTGCCTACATAGGTATTAGCGAGCGAATTTCGACTATTGTAGATATTTAATATTAGAAAATCAATATAGAGGCAAATCGAAAAGTCTATTTTTAAGACGGCTTAAGAGGTAGTTTATGGTGATGTACATATTAGAGTTCATTTTAAAATTAACGATAATCTCCTAAACATAGACTTTTGGCAATAGAACGAAATAAAAATATAGTTTGATGTGATAAGGCTATGCAGCTGCTCTTTATGGAATTTCATGTGAGCCTAGACTTTATGGATTTTTCTCCTTTTTTTTTTATCAGTAAAGTTATCCTATAGATATTGTTTGTTAATCCATTAAAATAGACAAAATCTTTGAATTCGTATATGATTATCCACTAAAATACCCTTAATCTGCAGGGTACCTAACTCTATGGAGATATTTATTGCAAAGGGCGGCTTTTTCAGTTTTGAAAGTAGTCAACATTTACGAAATTCATCTAAATATATACTACGCTATACTTTAATCAAACTCACAATAGAGATAAAGCGACAGACGCGTTTTAAACTAATGCGGCTTAAAGGATAATTTGTGCTGTAAATATTAGAGTTCATTTTAAAAGAAACTATAATCTCGTGACCGACAAAAAAAGTACCCATTTCGATACATCATTTCCCCTATTTTAACGTTAAAATAGTAAATTATGTTATAAGACCGAAAAATGTAGTATTTCAGACGTAATGCGGCCGGTAACCTAAATAGTCCGAAAAACATTTTTCGTCCATATGTCATAAGTTATTTTTTATTCGATCTTGTTTTTAATGCGATTGACAGTTGTAAAATAATGTAAAAATGAAGTGAACCTATACATTTCATCTTGCACGCTAATTTTTCGCTCTTAATGTTTGTTAGTTAACGATGAAATCTGTAATAGCGTCCGAAAAAAATTTTTTTTTTGACTAACATAAAAAGTGTTGTCTAGCTACCAGGGCAATAATCAATACTTTATTGAGAAGGTCAGCTCTTCGTCTAAATATCTAATCTATAAAACGTCATTTTTTCCGACACAATCGGTTAAAAAGCATACAATTGTATGTGAACGTTTGTACAAAAACCATCGTGTTAAATCAGTTCTTATACCTGACTGACAACGCCGATCTTTAGCTTTTTTTACCTTTGTAAAATAAAAAGATTAGTTCTTACTATCAAAGAAATTAAATATGCCAGAGAAATAGGTCGAAAAGATTAATAATAATTTATTTATTCCTAAGTTATAAATCTTAACTACATCACTTTCTAAACCAAAAAAATAGATAATCTCCCTGCATTATTCCGTACTTAGATTTATTTTTCATGAAAATAGTCGAATCTATGATTTTCGTTCAAATCCATAAGGGACGCTTGTTTTGTACAGACGATCTTATTTTCAACTAAAATACTAGTATAAAAAAAGTATTTCTTCCGACAAACGTGGAAGGAAAATACATTTAAACAGTTAGCCATAACATACACATACTGACTTGCATTATTTTCATGAATCGATTGGCTTCATCTTTGTGTGTGAAGTGAATTTCTTTCCAACATCAACCAGTATTCGGCTTAGTTTCTGATATTGTAAGCATGAAGATGTCTCGTTTTCATCCGAAAGAAGCTTTGACTGTTTAGTGGGTCTATATTGTATATATATGGTTCTCTTTCAAATGTTGCGTTGGTAAAATAGCTGTAGGAAAACATCGTTTCCAGGCAAGGCGGTTCACTTTAAGAGCCTAAAAACCATTAATGTCAAAATGAGATTTTAATAGACAAAATAATGATCTAGTGTCGGTTAGCAAATTATCGTACTTTTTAAAATAAACTGTAATACACACAACGACATGAATTATCCCTTAAGCCGGATTAGTTTGAAATCGTATATGTAGGTTTCTTCAAAAGTGACTTTAATATGAGACCAAACTGTAAAGTTAAGATTTTCACTGGTTACAGACCTTTTTGTTTACCAAACTGTAGTTTTCTGAAGTACATATAGGTACAGAAATATCGCACAATGGCCTATCACTCAGACCTTCGCATACGTTTACTTCAATTATCGACAAAAATATCAAATTGTCAAGAACTTATGTAGATTTGTGTTAATTAAAAAATTAATCATGTTTTTCGTAGAAATGTTTAAGATTTTGACTGCACCTAAAGACCCCTTATTGTGCTGGTTGCGATAAAGTCCGCATCGATTATTCTTAGATTTTAATTCTTTTTTACTATCATATACACTAGTTTTTCTTTATTTCCAGAATATCGGAGTACTTTAAAATGCATAGTATAGCATATTTCTCTTGAGGTGTAATGTTTAAGATTTTGTCAGCACCTAAAAACTCCTTATTGTGATTGTTACGTTAAACCCCGCCTCGATTGGTGATAGTTAATAAATTTCAGTTAATTACAAACAGCCATACGAAATAGTACACAATTCAAGTTTTCCATCATTTTTGGCAAAAAGGTTAAACCACATAAAAGTTTCGGTTAGTTCTTATTTCATGCATATATTTTTTTTTTTAGTCAGTGTACGTATCTATGATTTATTGCAAAGACGTTTAAACATTTTTATATGTAGTAATTGTGATTTTAATTAACTACCTCAGAGTCGGTATACACTATATTTTGCAGCGCAATTGCTTTCACACCCAGTAATGTATTATGATTTTTTTTTGGATGGTCGTTATATTGTCAGTTTCTTAAGTTAGCCAGATTAATAAGTATTATTCTAACGAATTTAATAATAAATTAAAAACCAACGTGATTTGCTTATTGTTGACATTGAGAATTAAGGTTGTAAAATATTTAACAACCCCATATTTTTATGCTCGTGTTGAAAATAAGTTAAGATTGCTACTTTGTTGCCTACGCCTAATATTCATAATTTTATTGGGGGTTCTACCTGATGACAAATACAGCTTATGATACCTATCTAGTGGGTATTTTCAGTTTAAGGGCCGAATAATATAGAGTTGTTGTGCATACATCAATACAATTTTACACTGTAAATTAATTTTTTTTTACTTTTTTCCTGAAATTGTACCCTATTTACTTATATTATGATATTATCCAAAATTTTTATAAAAGCATTATGAGGGCTTTTACCTGATGGCGAACACAAGTTGTATAGTACCTATACCTGGTTGGTATTTTAAGTAAAGGTCGAATGATATCTAGAGCGATATACGTATTTAGGTTTTATTTATTGTCTACTGTTCTCATTACAAGATAGTCTTATAATTTATCCATTTCCAGTACAAAGAAATCGCTAATTAAGAGGATTTGACACTGTTGCTTCAATTTATCCTGGAGTTTTTGATCAGCAATCGGGTTTCCGGATATCGTACTCTGCACTTTAAAAAGTAGATAGCTTGGGTTTAAGCGTCATTGAGTCGGATTTTCCACTTATCTAACCATGACTCCAAACGTTTTATATGGCGTTGCAACCTCGAGATTACTATTCTTGGCTGCTTAGAGGAGGCAGTTATCGCGGTATCGTCAGCAAATATGTACAACTGTGTTTGAGCAAATTTAGGTCTATCGCTGGTATAGATATGGTACAGGTCCGGCGCAAGTGATGAGCCCTGCGGAACTCCGGCTCTAACGTGTCTCACAGATGATATCGCATTTTCTGACGAAACCGCGAAAATCCTGTCCTCAAGAAATGAGTGAATGACCTATATTAGGTAATTAGGCATACCTGCCCCTATTAACTTAAGTATTAGTTAATCATGCCAGACCTTGTCGAATGCCTTGCTCACGTCGAAAGCACTGCTCCCGTGTGAAAGCGGCCATTGAAGCCCTTAAGGACACTGGACGCCAACCTAGTCGCTTGACGTACCGTGCAATGAGCAGATCGAAAACCAAACTGCTCTGGCGGTAAAATGTTGTTGTCGAATACAAAATCGTTTATGCGATAAAGTTTTTCAACAACTTTGCCAAAACACGACAACAGGCTGATTGGCCTATAGCTGGTGACTAATGTTAGATCAAGTCTAGGCTAGAAGTTAGAACAACCTTGACTTTTTTCTAGACTTGCGGAAAGCAGCCCTTTTCGATAATGGTCTGTGCAATGTTCACTATGTCCGTAATAACATTTTCAGGCAAGTTTTTGACGCCGTCAAATGCCGGCGCCTTTTTCATTTTGCTGTTGCTCAACCCGCCCTTGATTTCTTCAAGGTTGCTTTTTCGCAAGCTTTGAATTTGATGCGGAATAGACCTGTAAATCCGTATCGTTCTGGAAACCTGCGCATCACTCTTTGGGTCCGTTGTTGGGTTTTCGCTGAACTGTTCGTAGAGACTATCTGCAAACAGCTCAACTTTTCCCTAGAATCTGACACTAACGCGTTGATATTTACTACTAAAACTATTGTCGTCATTATTTAAATTTTGAATTCTGTTCTGCCACGGAGAGGACTCTATTCCTTAAGAGATTTCGAACTAACAGCGTTGCTCTGTTAGCTTCTGCCTTGATGTGGGGATCACCAGCCCGGTACGCGCGATTCAAAAGTTTATTTTTTGCTCAGATTTGGTTTTTGAGCTCGTCAGTATAGGTACCGTACTTCGAAAACCTGAACACTTTTGTGGTCGAAGCGGTAGCCATAGCCATGTTGATAGCATCAGTGACGTTAACTACGGAACAATTTATATCCTGTTCCGTTAGTATAGGCTGAAGTGGTTCACGTTCTTCCATAAGCCGCCTGAACATGAGCCAGCTTACGGTGCGATGGAAATGAATCCATCCTTTTTTTTTTCCTACGGATTGCCATATTCAATAACAACCGGTAAATGGTCTGAGGATAGATTACAAACCGCTACAGATTGTAACAGATGATCAGTATTCTTGACCACAAAAATGTCCAGAATTTCCGGGAGATCATTTAGACACGAGTGTGTGCTCTCCTGGCGACATAATATGATAATTATATATAGTCGAGAGATTTATTATACAAGGTGAGGCCTCTAAGATTTTGATTGCCATATCCCCAATTGCGATGTTTTGCATTTAACTCTCCGTCTATAATAATAGTTTCATTGCTGTTGGAAATCTTGCCAAGAAATGTGCTGTCAAAATTGACAGACGGACCACAATAGACAGAACTAAGGTAATCAATTTCTTTTTGGATTTTATTTCAATGAACGTGCCCTCAATGTGCTGACAGTTGGACGGACCTGGCACAACCTGCGCAATGATGTTCTTCTTGACTCGTCCGATCTTCCGTTGAGACGGGAGTGTTTCACTGTGCTACTCTGATCTCCTTCGCAATGGTATAGTTTTTGGAATTGTTTATTTATCATGCTGTAAAAATATTCTGTAAGGCTTATTTATCGTAAAGAACTAGGTATATATTCAGACATAAAAGCTTTTCTGTTTTGAAAATAGTGCTACCTTTAAAAAAAAAATTAACTTTTTCCCGAAATTTTAGTTACTATTTTTATTTTGTGAAGTAAAGCTTTAAATATTTTAGGCTTTTATTACATCATCCTTATTATTTTCACATAGATGACAAATTTTAAAACAAAAAAATTTATTTAAATATAAATTGTTGCGTAAACGCATCAAAGAGTTAATGTCGCTTAGTAACGAATAATTTTTGGACAGCGGTAACTTAATGCAGCTCACAATGAATGGATAAATTAAGATTAAAAAAATTTTCAAAGCTTTTGATACATACGTTATAATCTATCTATTTTCTTGCAAATAAAAAAGGTTCCTACCAAAATATTTCCAATATAGGCTTTAGAGGAAACCCCCTAAAAAACTTCAATTTAACCCCAGTCAAGAATCAAGCGTAACCGTAAACTTATTGACAGGCATCACTGTCTCCATCGAATTTATAAGAGGTGCTTTGGGTAAGCAGTGAAGAGCTAAAAATTGGATTCTCGCTTCTCTGTCACCGCAAGAAAAAAAAATCTCCGACAAAAAAACACCCTAAGAATTTCGATAAACCGTGCAATATATTTTCACTGATACGCCACACAAAGCCCAAAAGGAAATAAAAAAAAATTGCGTTCCTGTGGTGAATATGGGAGACTTTAAAGGCAAGGATTTCTAACTTAATGGGGATAATTTATTTGAAATTTGTTAATAAAATAAAAGTTTTCATTTCAATAAACGAGTTAAATTTTGTAATCAAATATCTTATGCCATATATACTACTATGCTTAATAAAATTTAAAAAATACAACCCTTTATTCGAGATTTTGAAGGCGACTTTGCAACTCATAATTTTTATAATATCCCTTCACTCGTATCTATATGGCATAATATAGCTTTTTGGGTTAAAATATAAATCGCAAACAAAAACAATTCGCTAAATTGAAACAAGTTAAAAGCTTAATTCATCCAAAAAATAATTAAATTCACAAGTTGAAAATGTAAATGTTGCCTTTTGAGTAATTGAGATGTATGAAGGACCCCAAAACACAAAACGCTTATTGCATTAGCAAAGCGTTTCAATATGAAGGAATTTTCATTTCAATTTTCTTTTGCTGCTTCGGTTATTTAAAAGCATTTTCAATTAAAATTGTTTGTCATTATTCCCTTGTTTGTTGTTATTGTCTTTCATCTTTATGTTCGGAAACTCAGTTGTTTTCTATTTGTTTCTGAACTAGACAACTACACTTTTTCATAAATAGGGTTAGCTGTGGGCTATTATTGCTATCTCAGAGTTACGAAGTCATTTAATTTGGATAAAAGGTGCATCTTTTAGTGGTTATTTTTGTAATGCACTTACAGTGTTGTCAAATAGTTTTTGGTTTTAGAGGTATAAGTTCTACACCGATTCGTTTCAAAATGGTTTAATACAACAAAAAGTTATGTGGTTTCCTTCTCTTGATTAAGTTTAACAAAATGTATGTATAAGTCGTCGCTCGAGCCTGTGTCTACCAAAACTATTTAAGTAATGTGTATGAATGTTGTCAAATTGTTTTACGAAATGTAACAAAATTTATAAAAAATATTCTTAATACCCCCTATGAATACAGGATGTCCCACCGGGACCACTTCGATCTATATATGGATATATCATATACACATTTTTGAAAATTTGACAGCATGCTAACGTTGCTGGGGGCAATCCGGCTAGAATATTTTCAATAGGGTGACTCTTCCGGTTATACCAGAAGAAGGTGTTCACTAGCTTATTTTAAATAGAATACCCTGTATAGTTTTTTTGAATTCTACGTAAGATGTCCTGTCCTGTAAGGTTTTTTGTCAAAAATTGACGTTTGCAGGCCATAAAAGAATTATCAATTTTTCCTATAAGGAAGTCTTTGTTATTCAATTTGGGTTCGATTCCTTTTTAAGAAGGACCTGCTTTTTTATTTTTTATAATATTTTGATAACTATTCATACAGGGTGTTCAAACAATAAGACTAAAAATGAAATTAAAAAAACTGCAAAAAATCTAAATTTTCAAATGAAAACTCCTAAATTTTATAAATATTTCTTATTTAGCATTAAAAATAAGGGTAAGTTTGTATAAAGTTGTCCGTTCGGAAAGTTTGTAGTTTTCGAAATATTGCCAATTTAATATTTTTATATGGCAATTTTGCTGCGGATATTAAGTTTAATTATTCCCAGTTGGCAGTGAGTTTAATTACTCCTAGTTGGCTATGACGGCGTTGACAACAGTCAAATGTTAAAGAAATGTATGAAGCTGTCACTTACCATTTGAAAATTACTAATATTCATGCCGGGGCGCTTAAATTGTTCAAACGAAGATTGTTTAAACTTACTTATTATTTACGGAGAATGTGATAAAGTTATATCAAGAACATGTGACACATTTGCCACTCGATATCAACAAATACAGAAGTCATCACAATGCGCTGTTAAACAAATTATGGAAAATGTCAAGAACTTTGTCCCCGGGGTGTTTAAACAATACGATTAAAAATGAATAAGAAAACTGCAAGAAATCTACATTTTCAAAATAAAAACCCCTATTTATTATATTTTCAGTAAATGTTCAAACTGACGTCCTTCAACTTCTAGACATTTTTTGCTTCTAAGCAACACTTGTTCATGGGTCGCTTTTCTTATTGACATGGGACTTAAATTTGCAATTTTATTCTTCACTCGCTGCATGCAATCTTCCATATTATACACTCGATCTTTAATTGTACCCCAAATAAAAAAATCGAGCAATGTAAGATCTGGGGAGCGGGGTGGCCAAAGGAAAGAACCATTATTGGCGATCCATCGATCATGAAATGATTTCGTAAAAAATTATCAATGAGGTAGCTACCATGTGGAGGTGCGTCATCATGCTGGTAAAAGAGATTTCTATGAACAGCGAGCGGCAAATTATCTAAACAGTCGGTTTCAAAATTTTGTAAGATGTTCAAACAGGTTTCACCTATATGTTAATAAGCACATTTTATATGTAGAATGATTCAAAAATGTCTAACTTACCGTTTAAATTTTTTTAATAAAAATGTAGTGTAACGACGCCATCATTTCTTACTGCACAATAAACATTAAACTGTCAGGATTCTTGGAAATTTTGATCTCTAAACACAAGTAAATTAGAATCACTCCAATAATGGGAATTATGTCGATAGAAGGCACCGTTCTTTGTAAATTTAGCTTCGCCTGTCCAAATGTTATTGTCGAAAAAATTGCTTCAATCAGTTTGTTTTAGATGTTGGACTATGCGAAATGCGTGTGGATAAAATTTATGTTTGCATAATCTTCTTTGAACTGTTGATTTGGATAATCCTAACTCTACTGCAGCTTGCTTGTAGACATGGTTGGATGTGCGGCGAAATATCCCAAAATAGCAATTTCAATATTCTCATTATTAACTAGGGGTTAATTTTTTTGCACCGTTGCCTTAACGGATCCAAAGTTCTTGAAATTTTCTATAATTTGTTTAATAACACATTGTGATGACTTATGTTTTTGCGGATATCGTATGGCAAATGCGTCACATGTTCTTGATAAAACTTTATCACATTCTCCGGAAATAATAAATAAGTTTAAATAATCTTCGTTTGTATAATTTCAGCGCCTCGGCATGATTATCATAGACA
This sequence comes from Polydrusus tereticollis, assembly GCA_963920685.1. Lineage (NCBI taxonomy): Eukaryota > Metazoa > Arthropoda > Insecta > Coleoptera > Curculionidae > Polydrusus > Polydrusus tereticollis. Next base: position 127,344,444 of record OY987327.1, read on the forward strand.
AGGGAGATGCGCTTATGGTAGGGATAGATAGGCAACTTAACATACTAAATTGGTTCCCTTATAGCGCCCTTCGTGTCTTGTTGAAGAACTAAATATAGCACTGTGGGCGAGGGGCGGGGGGGTCGACGCCATGCATTAAAATTTAAATTTTACAACTTTGAATTTAAATTTTCGCACTTCTAACTCTGATGGAAAAGTTAGAGGCGCGAACCTTTCGAATTAAAGTCAATATATTTTGGGAGATTAAAAGAAAGTTGTAACAACGTTTCTGATATGGCGACAAGCTTTATTAATATTAGATATTTACATAAATTACTAAAATAACAAGGCAAGTTTTACCTAGGATTTTGCTGTAAAGAATTAACATAGGAACAGCTTTCAGTTTTAAATAATAGGATCCTCTTCTGCCATGCTCAATTTTTTGGTCATTTCCAAAATGTGTGTGACAAACTCTATAAGTTTTTTGAATGCCAATCTTGTCTTTGCCACAGATTAATGGATTTTGAATAGCATTTACCCAAAGTTTATGCGTCTATAAAAAAAAATAAAAATTTTAAATTAAGAACTTTTTCCATTTTTTATTTTATTTTCACAACTATATTTAATATAAAATGATGAAGTTTTTTCTGCGACACAAGTTCTCACAATGTTTCTGGTGTTTTTCTCTTTAATTTGACTTAATTGAATCCCACTGATGATGGAGGTTTATGCCTCCGAAACATGTAAGGTTTGACAACTTTACGATTGTCATATTAAACTAGTGGAGCAGATTGTGTGTTTTACTTTACGTTAAAATATCACTCCACTGAGAGATGGACTTCTTTCATAAAAATAGTTTCTCTTTCTGTTGAAAATTTTTGAAATGTCATATATTCGTGGAAGAACTTTGCATTCCCAATCTAATGAAAGTGTTGCCAATATTTATGATGCTTGTGATTTGGAAGTCAGAAATAACGCATTTAATAAAACGAAAATTAGACTGGGATTCGATGTATACAAGAGCAAGTATCGACGTGATTAAAGAAAATCACAACTAAGCTATCGTCTCATCAAGAAAATACCTTGTCTATCAGTTATAGGCAAATGCAAATTTAACTTTAGTGTAATAAGACGCACTATCATAAAGTTTTATCTAGAGCTAAAATATATATACAGATATGCAGGGTAAGTCGGGAGGAATGGGCCTAACTCTAAGGAAGTAATCTATGCATCAAAATTATAAGAAAAAACTGAAATGTTGTTAGCCAATATTCATTTGTTTTCAAGTTCTAAAAACAAAATATTGCATTAATTTAACTTTCCTGTAATAAGGGTTATTATTGTTTGCTTTTGATTATTGTGCTGTCACTATCCTATTAGTGTCAGTATAAAATATTACATTGATTCACCGTTAACTTTCGGATTTGTATCATTTTAATTTTATAAAATGCCACATATTTATTCACATCTCAAGCGGCTACTGAAGAATATCGTGAACGATTTCCACATGAAAGAACACCTAACAGAAAGGCCTTTATTAGAGTCTCAAAACAAACTCTGCGAGACCGGAACGCTTCCAAGTGCTAATGTAACATCCGAACGAGCCATTCAACAGGATTTAGAAGAAATAGAAAATGTTCTAGCTTTAGTAGAAGAAGATGCGACGACGAGCTCACGAAGAATTGGAATTTAGTTTGAGATTCCCCAAAAAAGAGTGATCAATACGCTTCCCGAGCAAGGCTTATACCCGTGCCATGTACAGCGTGTACATAATCTTCAACCTGAAGAATACGCCAAGCGTATGCAATAATTAATAATCGCCATCATTTACCGCACATACTTTTTACTGACGAAGCTACATTCACCCGTGACGACATCAATAATAATCAAAACTCCCATGTATGGTCGGACGAAAGTCCTCACGCAATAGTCGAAAGTAATTTTCAACACAGGTTTTCAGTAAACGTGTGGTGCGGCATGATTGATAATAATTTAATTGGCCCTTTTCTTTTGGAAAATCGCCTTACAGGGGATCACTACTTAAGTTTTTTACAAAATGAATTGCAAGGACTACTGGAGGAGATTCCTTTAAACATCAAAATTGAAATGTATTATCAACACGACGAAGCGCCTGCCCATTTCGATCCAGGGGGTTTGGATTGTGGTGCGGTGGTCCTATTAGTTGGCCTACTAGATCGCCAGACCTCACGCCGTTGAACTACAATTTATGGGGTTGGTTAAAAACTGAGGTTTCCTAAGTAAAAGTAGATACTAGGCATGCATTAATTAGACGCATTAGAAATGCTGTACTCAATATTAAAGAAAGGCACGAATCAATTAGAAGATCCACGCGCGCCCTCCGTAAACGAAGCAGGAAATGTTTGGAAGTCAATGGCGGTATTTTTGAAAATTTACTAAACCAATGATTTATTTAAAACAATGTTAATGTTGGATATTTTGGTTTAACAATATTATTATTAGTAGGGGGGATGCACCAGTCCTGGCGCAGGCCCTCTACCAACCTGAACTACTCAAAAATCAGACTAAAAAAGCTTAAAAAAGCGAAAAAAAGCTAAAAATCTGAAAAAATATCTGAAAAAACTAGACAAAAAAATAAAAAACCAGCATAAAAACAAACAAAATATGCTAAAAAACTAGAGAAAAGGCTAAAAAAATGACTGATTCACATATCTTAAAAAATTCTAAAAATAAAAAATGTACTAAAAAATGAACTAACCTGAACTATTCAATTTTTTTAAACTCAATTTTAACACCATCAGTCTTATTAAGACCTTTAAATATCAATGATAAATCCAAATTATTTACTTCAGATATCATTTTATCATCCATTTTACGAACAAAAATTTTAGGTAAATAGGTAAAAAACTCTTCAAATTCAACACAAATTGAATCCCCATATTTGGTTTTTACTTTTTCAAAATTTAAAATCTTATAAGGATGATTAATATCGAGTTCTTTTAGGTTTTTATATAACTTTTTTACTTCCGAAGAAGTATATAAATTTGTTTCGTTCACTAGATCCATTATTTATATAGCAAAATTTTTTTAACAACAAACGTTAATTTTCATTTATTTTTTTCAAGTTGCATTTTTTAAGCGGTTTGGAGCATTTTTAAGCGAAAATTTAATGTTTAGTCTTAGTGCGCCAGGACCGGCATAATATCTGTTAATGTTAATCTATCCTTTTTGTATAACAATAGTAATGACATAAGCAGAACTGTAGTTCTGTGCATCTTATTTTTCTTTCCTAATTCCTATATATTATTAATAAAAAAGAAGTGTGCTTCTACGAGTAATTAAAAAATAAACGATAATGGTGCCTCATACGCTTATCTTTAAAACTTCCTGTTTCTCGAGTACAGGAAACATGTGTGATAATTAGCACATTTTATTTAATTATAAGTTTAATTTACAGAGGGATATACTTGTACGTTTTAAACAAATTATTATGAAAGTAAGAATAATAGTCCAAGCAAATAAGAATTCAATTTTTAAATATTTTCTTTAATTGTGTTATTAATAATATCGTATGAAAATTCTGACAGGGAAACCATACAAATGTAGGCAATAGTGCCCTCATTATCTCCACTAGGTGGGTTAATATTTCTATCAAAATCTGCGTGTAAAATTATATTATTTCTCGACTCTGAGATATTTTCTGGTTGCCTAGATAGATCGATTACATAAATAGGTCTAGCATTTTTAAATTGATTTGGATTCAAATATATTAAAGGTAACTCCAAATGTGTTTCGTAAAAAACTCTTTTATAGTCCATGTACATATCGTAGGCAACTGAAAATTTTCCATTATCCCATTCTAAGTTTTCCAGTTCTTCTGGGTAACGTTTTCCATTAATTTCAAACCAGATATTTTTTACATTACAATGATCAAATCCGCTTGTTTCTTTATCTTGATTATCTAATCTATTTGTCTGGAAGACAACCATACCAAATAAAGGGTTCCTAATATTTCTGTAATTATTTGTAATATCCAAATTTAAAGTCTTTCCGGATATATTTTTTTCTTGGATACATTGCCATGATTTAAAGCGAAAATTATACTGGTTTTGTTGAGATAGAGTTTTTAATTCGTTTATTAGTTGAACTTTACTGATACCGTCGAACTTAATAATCGGAATCCGAATTACAAATTCTTCAATTATAATTTTTCCTTTATTCGGCCTCGTTGATTCATCGAAAGTGTCATCATCTTTCTTTTTAGCCCACCTATGTAGGGCATCGTTGTCACCGTTTCTAGTAAAAGAAATTTCAAATCCGCCCTTATATATTGGAAACTTTACATCTTTAAAAAATCCTAGTCCAAGGTTAGATAAATTGCCTATAACCTGGAAATTACCATCACTTGTGAAGTTAGATTGAAATCCTGAATTAATTGTTGGTCCATTATTATCTAAAGAAAAACTGACAGTGTCTTTTACAGTACTAGCTTGACCAGGAAATTCAATTCATCTAAAAGTTTATTATGTTTTTTAACTTCAATTTGTGAAAATAAATGAGCTACAAAATTGTCAATTAATTTTATATTAGTGTTGTGACCAAAGTTCTGACCATCAGTTTCATGCACATATTTTCCATAGATGCCGTATTTAGCGTTTCTAACACTTAAAAAACCACCCCCTTCATCAATTTTAAAAACAGTTTTTTTATTGACAACATTAAGATTGAGATTAGAAAGGGGTAAATAATTATTATACTCAGATCTTACGATTGAGTTTGAATATTTCTCAAAAACACTTTCCATTTAATAGGAAGAAATTTTATCAAAACCTTAACTTTTTAATTAATTTTTTTAAAAGAAGGTAAAAATTGTTCTGTTTTCTTAATATTATTTACATTTTTTAAAAATTTTAAACATAAATGGCCACATATTGGGGGATCGCTATAATTTTCAATCCTATTCTCATTAAAATAAAGATTATCTTTCCCCAAATATTTTACTAACTCTTTAGGAGGATTAGCATCTCCATAAGAATCAAAATAAAATTTTAAATTATTTTTTTTAACCCAACAAACCCAATGAGAACCGTTTTGATAAGAATTTTCTAAATTTAACACTCCTGATTCATTTTTATTAGGGTTATGAGGTAATTCATCTTTCATAAAACAACCCCTAAAATTATTAATCTTCTTACTAGATTTTTCTATATCAAAGTTAGTTAAAGGTATTATTTTTTTGGTTTTTTGGCTTTTTTTAAACCCTTTCCCTCAATAACTTTATTATGCCTTTTTTGTTCTGCCAATTCTTTATCTTTTGGTTGTTTATTGTTAACTGCATTAGCTATTGCGCTAGCACCACCTGTCATAGCTCCTAAAGCTCCTAATCCAGCAAAAATTAATGATAAGAATCCACCAGAATGATTTTTTTAAACTTGATCATGAGTTAAAGTAATTCTACAACCTTTATTTTCTGTTTTACATTTTTCAATTTTATTAATTTGTCTTTGAGTTAATAATACTTTATCATTTCCTTTTTGATCTGATTTTAATTGAATAGTAACTGGTGTTTTCTTTTTATAACCAGTTTTAATTTTATTTTTATGATTATCTGAAAGATTAATTTGATACTCCATTTATTACATTAAAAAATTTTAAAAAAGGCTATTTTAAGCCCATTCCTAAATGTCTTTTTATTTTCATAGCATTAGTAGTGACCCAAGCTGCTGTTTTTTCACATAACTTTGCATTAGGATCTAAAACCCTATCCCAAGCTTTATATTCTAAAACTTCATCAGCTTTATTTCTGGTTTTTGTATCTTTATGATTTTTATAAAATATATCATGTTCTTGAGCAGGTGCATCTAATTTATTTATAGGTTTATCCCCTCTTTTTAATCGTTCATCTAATTTTGTACCAGGTCCTAAATAATTATAACTAGGCCAATGCATTTCAAAAGGTAATTTGTTTATAAAATCATTAATTAATCCGGATCCAACAATTTTTTTAGGTAATCTAGATATAAACGAAATTAAAATCTCTGTTCCATTTTGAGCATCTAAAAGTTTCTCTAATTCTCTTGCAAAAAAATGCAAAATACCACGTTTTTCATTATAAAAATTATTATTACCAGCTTTTTCTTCTGAAGCAATAAAATATAATCTTTTCAATAATTCATTTAAATTTTCTATGTGCAGGGACATTTTTTTAAGTGTTTCGGAAATTCGGGCGTTTCCAATTTGCCTCCATCGATTTTATCTTTTAAGGGTCTCAGCCCTTTAATAAATAGACTTTCTAAGCTGAACACCTTAATTTTTTTCACAGTGACATAATTTCGCGTGGGCAAGCGATCTACGCTATAGTCAAATCCGACAGATGTCAAAAAGTGACAGATACGACGCCATTTTGAATTTTCTTAAATGGCAACTCTCATAAATAACTACACGATTGAATTGCATTTGGCGATCCGATTCTAAAACCATTTATCGATTTTGTTTTTAAGTGTCTCAGCCCTTTAATACATAGACTTTCTAAGTTGAAAACCCCAATCTTTTTGCTGGTAAGTTGTATCTTAATGAAAATGTTATCCCATGTATAATTTAATTTAAACAACAAGAAACAGTATGTTTTTTTAAAAAAATTTAATTAATTTCTATTATCAAGCTCTAACAAGTAAAGTGAATTATTATTGATTATTATAGTGAGTGGCTTTAAACAAAGGTTTTCTTTTCCCCTTCCAACAAACTACCGCCACTTAAAATGGAAAAATGTTTTAGTATTTTCTTTAACATATTTTATGCGCTTTAGTTTATTATATATTATGTAACTATTGGGAAAAGTAAAAAAAGGCAGTTGGGTGCCATTAGAATGATTAAGATATCCTATTGCATGTCTAGTCGAAGCAAATAAAAAGTAAGGATTACTAATTTAACAAATATAAATTAAAATTCGCTGTTATTTGTTTTGTGCAATTGTCTTTTAGAAATTAGCGAATTGTAAACAATAAAATTAACTTAAATAAAATTACAAAAATTTTGGGTTTAAGAAATTTGCTTATAGAATATCCTACCTTTCTCTATGGTTGTTGGTCAGGGTATAAGTTTACATACAAATTTAAGTATTCTTCCTTGCATTATCTAATTACTTTTAACCGGCGTTTCTCAACTTTTATTATTTGATACCAAATTTTTAATCACAATTCTCATCGTAGTTGAGTAACTAATTATTGGAATTTCACAATCAATGAAATTCGTTGTAACATGTAAATAAAACGTATTAATTATTGTCATCTAAAAGTAAAATGATATAAGGAAATAACTAAGGCATCAGGCATGCTATATTGAATTTTAACAATTTTCGATATTTATGATGCCCAGTAACTCTTTATAATTTCACTGCCTTCCCGTTTTCCTCTTCGCCATATCGGTAACGTCATGTTCAAACTAATAAAAAATTAAACGTCTAGTAACATTTGACATTATCATTAAGAATTTTACAAATAATTTTTTCTAAATAACTTTTAATTAAACTGATGAGTTTCAGTATGGTTTTGTAAAAAACAGTAGCACACTTGGTGCGGCGGCTCATTTCATAGATTATATCTCAAGAGCTCTAGATAATAAACAAGTAGTGATAGCGGTATTCATTGACTTAAGAAAGGCTTTTGATGTAGTGAGCATTCATTGTCTGTTGGATAAATTATTTAGAATGGGATTTAGGGGTGTTATGTATAATTTAATAAAAACATATTTACTCGATAGAAAACAGTATGTCAAACTGAAAGATACAAGTAGTGAATGGCTTTCTAACACTTACGGAGTGCCACAGGGGTCAGTTCTGGGCCCACTGTTGTACTCGCTTTATGTGCTGAATCTTAAGTGCGCCAATCTGGAAGCACGATATTTCACTTTTGCAGATGACACTGTTCTACTATACAATGGAACAGAAGAAGTTGCCCTTAATAATCAAATTAATAATGACCTTAATACATATCTCAAATGGCTCTTTTCGAATAAATTAAAAATAAATACTGACAAAACCAAATATATTGTATTTAAGCAGAAAAATAAAATAATAAATGAACTGCCGATTGACATAAATGGTATAATTTTGGATAAAGTATCATCTATAAAATATTTGGGATTAATTGTAGATGAGAATTTAAACTGCTCACCACACATCACCAAAATCTCGGAGAAAATTGTTTCAATGCTATCGGCATTATATATGAGCAGAAATTATTTATCCAAAAAAAGTAAGTTTAATATTTACAATGCATTCTTCTTAACTCATTTTAGATATCTTTTCCGATTTGGGGTATGTGTGGGGAGACTAATTTTAATAAAGCACAAATACTGCAAAACAAAATTCTTAAAATATTATTTAACTATGATTGGCGCACTAGCACTAACATAATTTATTCAGAACTAAATTTAAATAGGTTACAAGAAATTTTAGAAACGGAACAATGTAAAATGGTTTATAAAATTCTTCATGGTCGACAAAAATGTAACATTGATATTATATTTAACCACAATGTGCACAATTACCAAACGAGATCCCAAAATAATATTTATCAGATTAACACTAGGACTAATATAGGTTTAAGTAATCCAATCACTGAATGATGCAATTAAAGCCTTTAACAATTTACCTACCTCTGTAAGACATGCAAATAATTATAGCACTTTCGTTAGGAAATTAAAAGCACTCAAGTCTTTGTATTGACTTATAGCTTTGCAACAACTTTATTAATTTAGATTTTGTTATTCTCGGGGCCAGTGTTTAAAAACACTGATTTGAGGATTTATTGACAGTTGTTGAATTTATTGTATAAAAATAGTATTGTTCGAATAAAGACATTTCAAAAAAAAAATTTGGTTATTAATTAGACAATACTTAAATTCGTGGTAGTCAATAAGAGAACCTTCAAAAAAGTCAAATTTAATTTTGAGGTAAAAAATTGGGAAGCCAATATTTGAGGGTAGCAAAATTTACATGTGATTTCCAGTGGCCAGTTTGACGGTGCATCATCCGGTATGTGCCCTCTGGCTCTTTTTATTACTATTTAATTTGAAAATTAGCCTCAATTGAAAATACTGATAGACTGGCAACCAACTATAATATAAAGTTGACCTTTTTTGTATGTATAGTTTTCCATCTGCCTATAGTAGTGCTGACAATATCTCCAGATGGCTAGAAATGGAGATTGAGCATTTTGTTATTCAAATCCAGAATTTTTAAACTTGTTTTTAATTCAGTATTGAAGTTAATTATTAATATTAAATACATTATCCATTACAGATACAATCTTATATAAGTGTAATATATCAGTGTGAACGTGTATTTTATTTTTTATATTGCAGAATGCATTTTTTTAATGCGCATTTGTTTCAGTAACTTTATTAATTTCTTTATAATATTTTTTTTTTCGATATGCTAACAGGTATCACGCCTTTCTGGGGGGGTTCGCCCCACAGGTTAAAAAACGCTGGTTTTTGGTTGAACAAAACATTTATAGTACTTGCCTAAAAACCGCTGGAGCCTGTATTTATGTTAAAATTAATAGACACACTTATTAACGATAACGAAGGATATCTCGTAGGATGAAGGTGCCGTTTCACACTCCCCAGTCAGTAGACCGCACGATTAAAAACCGTACGATCGATGACCGGTTCAAGATGGCCTCTGATACGCCGACGACCGTAAAAAATAGTAAATAAATAAAAAAAAAACGATAACGAAAATTGCGCAATAACATATAGAAATAACTGTGCCACTGTTGCTGTATATGTATAAACCATTCATAAAACATTAGGGTTTATATTTAAAGTTCTAGCTATCAGTTGCAATTAAAAAAAAAACTAACCCAATCCGTTAGCAAAGGATTTGGGCATATTAAAATTATATTCATCTTTAACTAGGTTTATGTTTTAATTTGTAATCAGAAAATGTTTCGACATTACAAAAAATATAAAAGCATAAAATTAATAAATTTTAAAAGTATAAGAGTAATAACCAAGCAACTAACATTGAAGACAATATTATTTATAATTACTATTAAATATTAATAACAAGGCGCATTTTTACCATTTAAGAGTCATGAACTTCTTAGTTAAAGATTCTTATATACACTCTTATAAATAAAAATACTAGTCGACCCTAGCTAGCCTCTTTGGTAGAAATGCAGATTGTCGTAATTGTTGAATCTGTTTTTTCTTTGTATATATTTCAATATTGCAGTGTGTTCTTGGTCAGCAATGAAAATACATGTTCATTTAACCTAAGGTCTATATTATCTGCTCTAGTTATAACTCGTGATAATTGTCTCCGCTCCAGAAGTTAACCCAGCAAAACTATTATTGGTTAATAGCAATCTACATTGCTATTGCCAAATAATACAAAATTGTGTTAATGTTATTCGTACTATATTATAATATTTTTTGTACCAGAGAAGATGGCCGTTCTGTCTTTTGTCTATCCTGTCTGTCTGTCTCTCTGTCTGTCTGTCTGTAGGAATGAAAGTATCAGGTCTATCTGTCTGTCTGTCTGTCTGTAGGTATGAAAGCATCAGAATTTATCAGAATGGATTGTAATTTTATATTCTACTAAACAACGCCCAAAAAAAAAAAGTATATGTTAAAAAGAAAACAAGACAAGCATTAATAAAATTACTGCCGCCTTCGATCTTGCATTAGATGTTCAATATGGCGGCCATTGTTATCTAAACACACTTGTAACCTAAGTTTAAAATTTTGACGGACACTGAAAAGAATGTCCGATTTTCATTAAGATGGTGAATTTCATTTACTATTTTGACTTGAATAACATCTAATGTATTGGGTGTTGTGTCGTAGACAACACCCTGTAGATGTCCCCATAAAAAAAAATCCAATTCGGTTAAATCCGGACTCCGTGGAGGCCAGCAAACCGTTCCATTTTTTCCAATCCATTGGGGGTACCTCTGGTTTAGAAAATTTGTAACGGTTCTAACGCTATGAGCGGGCGCACCATCTTGCTGCCATACTATGTCGCGTAACTGATGCGGTGGGATGTTGGCCATGAAGTTACCGATTTCGTTCTCCAAAAAACCCAAATAGCGTTCTCCAGTCAATGTTCCTTGATAAAAAAGAGGAGCCAAAATTCTGTTTTGCCACATCCCACACCAAACACTCATGGTTTGGTATCCCTGCCGTTCAACAGGCGCAATTTGATGGGGATTCTCTCTAGACCAGTAATGAGTATTGCGCCTGTTGTGACGACCGGCTGTGGAAAAACAGGACTCATCTGTGAATAATATGTTTGAAATAAAATTTGGATCCTCTTCATTAATCCGGAGCATTGTCCTGCAAAATACCATGCGATTCTCGAAATCACCATCCCTCAGATTAATTACGGGCATAACCTTAAAAGCCTTAAAGCCATTCCTCTTTAATACTTTTTGGATAGACCCGTAAGTAAAACCTAAATCACCCACCGCATCAGTAATGGCTTTTGTCGGATTTGCCTCAAAATATGCTAAAATTATTATAATGTTATCTTGGGTCAAAACTGTTGCCATCCTCTCTCGTTTTGGGGCTAGCGAATGGTGAACCCTTAGTTGTTCCATAACCCGGCGAAACATTGTTCTATGTGGCGTAAGACGTTCTGGGTATTCAGCAGCATATCTAAAATATTTTATAGTATTTAGTAAATATAATTAATATTCATTTGTCCATTGAATGTGGTGATATGCAATTCGTTTCTATCTTTTCTAGCGTCGTTGTGCAAATTGATATCATGGCGCCCAATACGCAAAATATAGAGCAATAGAAGTCGCAGTTTCCTTTTTTTTTCGGTCATTTAGTGATCGACCGATATGACTTTTTTAGCCGATACCGATAATCGGCCGATACTGATAATGTCTTGGCCGATAACGATATATATCGGCATATCGGCCTTTTTTAATTGATAATATTATTAATGTCTAAAATCTGAATATTCTGTAATATAATTTATAATTCTTTAACGTTCAATTTAAAATCACAAAAATAAAAACAAGAATTGCACTTTGGCAACACAGCAATAGGCGGTAATTTATGTGGCTCAGCGCCAAGTCATTGGTGAATCCCCTTAATTTGAATTTCTCGGTGAATCCCGTACGTTTATTGCCGTGCATTCAGTATTGCATTCTTAAAGCAGATCGTTTTAAGTTCGATTATTTCTTGGCGTAATTTAGTTTTTCTTTAACAAAAACATAATATTAATAGTTAATAATAATCCTATTGGAGTTTGGTGGAGTGCAAAGTAGCGAAATGGATGGAAAAAGTATTTATTGAAAATATTTCATAAAGAATAAATTATCCCCAGCAGATAAGAAATCCACCGCAAAATGTAAATTGTGTGACATCACCATTTCATTAGGGGGAGTGGGAAAATCGGCGAATACCTTAAACATGAAATATCATTTAGAGAAAAAACATCCTCAAGAATATTATAAATTGAAAGGGACTGATTCAAGCTCAGGTTAGTACTAAATTTTTATTTTCCAGTTCACGTTATAAAAATATTTACCAACAATAGGACCTGCTCATTCAGGATTATATTATTATATAGGATTGAGGGGCAAACCACCCAGGAATTTTTTGCTAAAAATCTAGGGATTTATTTTATTAGGAATTTAGGGAATTTTAAGGGAATTTCTGTAAAAAAATTACTGAAAAAATCTGAAGAATTAAGTAATTTGTTGGGAATTTGGGGAAATTAAAGGAATTTGTGTAGGAGGGGGGATATTTTTCTTTTTCATCACTTTAAATCGTTTCATCAACAATTAACACCTACGATATGATTTTATTTAAAAACAAATTTCCCCGTTTATTTCAACGTTTTAACTTTTGATCACCCTGAGTCTATTTTTTTTAGAAACGGCTGGACCTTCTAGTAGTTCTAGTAGTACTTCTAACTCTGACTCTAAGCTATTGCAAGTCTCACTGGCTGACTCTTTCAAGCAAATGCAAAAGTGGGACATTAATTCATCCAGAGCGAAGGAGTTTCACTACCTTATAGGTGAAATGATATGTTTAGATAATCAGCCATTCAGCATTGTATCAGATGATGGCTTTACTCGGCTACTAAAGAAAGCTATTCCAAATTATGAAATTCCTTCTGACAAATACTTCAGAGAAAAAGTTGTACCAGATATTTACTCAAGATGTAAAGCACAAGTGACTCAAAAAATTTCAAATATGTTGGGAAAAGCATCTTTCACTACAGATATTTGGACGTGCAAATATAAAACAGTTCTTTTTTGTCTCTCACAATCCATTTTTTTGAAAAAACATGTTTAAGTTTAAATCAGAGATCCCATTTTTCACTTGCCTGCAAGAAGTTCCCAGGATCTCATACAGGAGACGCCATAGCTGAAGCATTTAATTCTATGTTAAAAGAATGGAATATAAAAAGGGAACATATTCACTTAGTATTAGCAGACAATGCTGCCAATATGAGGAATGGTTTTGTTAAGGCAAAAGTAAATTATGAAGCATGCTTCATTCATTCTTTACAACTTGTAATACAGGATGCTATACAAAGTCAACGTTCAGTCAGTGATTTAATAGCAAGATCAAGAAAAATCGTTTCGCATTTTAATCACTCTCAAACTGCTTGCGATAAACTAAGTAAACAACAAGAACAACTAAACCTTTCCAAACACAAACTTTTCCAAGATGTACAAACACGTTGGAATTCCTCATTTTATCTACTCTCTCGCCTACTTGAACAAAAACAAGCAGTAAATTTATATATTTTGGATCATGGGACTCTTACAGACTTGACATTTTCCGAATGGGAATTAGTTGGAAGCATTTTAAATTTGTTAAAGCCATTTGAAGACATAACAAAAATTACAAGTTCTTTAGACTGCTGCATATCTGAAGTCATTCCATTTGTTTCGACTATCACTGCCTATCTTAACAAAGAAAACACTAATTTTGCAGGAGTATGTACAATGAAAGAAGAATTGAAAAACAGCTTGAATAAACGATTTCAGAATATATTTATAAAAAAACATTATACCATCGCGACTTTCTTGGATCCTCGCTTCAAAGACAATTTTTTTACAAAAGACCGTGATTTTATATGCGAATACATAACTACAAATCTAAAGCCCCAAATAAAAGAAAACAATACATCTGTAGAACATTCCAGTTCCCCTGACATTTCGGATTACATTCAAGACCATACAATAAATGAAACTATAGATTCTATAGAAATTGATAGTGATGACAACGAACCACTACTAGTCGAACATCTGGCCAAAATCTGTTTTGGGAAATCTACGAAGAATTTGCCGGAGAAGGGATGAGCTCCATAAAAACAAAAACCATTCCAACAACATCTTCTTGTGACACAAAATCATCTTCTAGGGCATCCATTTGTGAAGAAGTGAATGCTGAAATTACAGAATATAAGAAACATCCTCTTCTTGAAAGAAAAGCGAACCCCATTTCTTGGTGGCAAGAAAAACGAGAAGTTCTACCATTATTATATAATCAAGCTCTTATATATTTATCTGCACCAGTTGGCAGTGTTGCAAGTGAGCAAATGTTTTCAGAAGCTGGAACCGTAAATTCGGCGAAAAGGAATCGGCTGAATCCAGAAACAACCGAGAAACTAATATTTTTACATGATAATTTGCCTAAACTACATTATTCATATTAAATGCCTATTTCTTGTTATATCTACCATAATTTCTTAAGATTAACTTATTTGAAATATTACTTTAAATTTAAATATAAAAAAAATGTTTTAAGCTGCTATGGTTGTTTTTATACATCGGCCGATATAGCCGATATATCGGTATCGGTATCGGTATCGGTCGATCACTAATTAGTATCTTTCAAGGCAGAAGAACATTGACGATGAGACGACGCAGCTGACTTATTTTTTGTTGGTCGGGGTAAAGGATAAGCTCACCGTAGGTACAAATCGTACCTTGTCATGTGGCCAAGTAAATCTTAAGCTATATGTTCTATATAATAATAAATATAAGGTAAAATTATTTATCACAAAATATGGTCAACTAGTAACTTATTTCAAATTTATGGATTTTAGCACACTTTAAGTTTTTCTTTTAGTTCTATGGCTACCTTAAAAAATTATGTCACTGTGAAAAAAATTAAGGTGTTCAGCTTAGAAGGTCTATTTATTAAAGGGGTGAGACACTTAAAAGACAAAATCGATGGAGGCAAATTGGGAACGCCCGTATTTCCGAAACGGCTGAAAATAAGTGTCAACAACTATATAGTTTTAGAATCGGATCGCCAAATGCAATCCAATCGTGTGGTTATTTATGGGGGTTGCCATTTAAGAAAATTCAAAATGGCGTTGTATCTGTCACTTTTTGACATCTGTCGGATTTGACTATAGCGTAGATCGCTTGCTCACGCGAAATTATGTCACTGTGAAAAAAATTAAGGTGTTCAGCTTAGAAAGTCTATTTATTAAAGGGGTGAGACACTTAAAAGACAAAATGGATGGAGGCAAATTGGGAACGCCCGTATTTCAGAAACGGCTGAAAATAACTGTCAACAACTATATAGTTTTAGAATCGGATCGCCAAATGCAATCCAATCGTGTGGTTATTTATGGGGGTTGCCATTTAAGAAAATTCAAAATGGCGTCGTATCTGTCACTTTTTGACATCTGTCGGATTTGACTATAGCGTAGATCGCTTGCTCACGCGAAATTATGTCACTGTGAAAAAAATTAAGGCGTTCAGCTTAGAAAGTCTATTTATTAAAGGGGTGAGACACTTAAAAGACAAAATCGAAGGAGGCAAATTGGAAACGCCCGTATTTCCGAAACGGCTGAAAATAAGTGTCAACAACTATATAGTTTTAGAATCGGATCGCCAAATGCAATCCAATCGTGTGGTTATTTATGGGGGTTGCCATTTAAGAAAATTCAAAATGGCGTCTCATCTGTCAAATTTGTAAATGTATGTATTTTTTGACCTTAATTTTGGCTTCCTTATCGAAAATCATTCAGAAATATGTTATTTGTTTTTTATGAGTCAGCAGGAAAATCGCCAATCGGGTGAGACACTTAAAAAAATGTCCCTGTACTTATATTCAACAGGGTTTTCTGAATATTTTTTAATTCCCTCTCCTCGTTTTGGAGTATCAAATAGTGGAGAATATGGTGCTAAATATTCATTATCCCAATCTAAAGTTTTATCAGGAGTTGATTGTTGTTGAATATCTGAAATTCTTCGATTAACTGTGCTAATAGAATTAGAGAATTTCGTTCCATAAGGGTTTTATTAAAACTGTATATTTTTTACCAGAACTTGATTTTGGTTTCCCTCTACTTTTATCATTATTTTGAAAAATTGAGTCAGTTTTTAGTAAAATATTGTGATATGCTTTCAAATCTTCATCTGTATAATCATTTTTTTAAGGAGGTTCTGAACTAGATGATGTTATTAAATCCCACAGACCTTTTGTTCCGATTATCCATTTTCCATTTAAAAATATATCATTATCCTCAATTTTTATAAAATATTTTCCAATTTTATAACGTTTTTTATCAGAATCATAATAGATACCAAAGGATTTTTCAAATTGTCTATGTAAAAACTCAGAAGCTATCTCTACAAAACTAGTAACAGGTGGTGTTTGAGTTCCAGATTCTTGAGTTTTTTTTGTTGAATTTATAGTCAAGGGTGACAAACCAATAGGAACTCTTCTTTTAGATGAGAATGGAACTAGAGATTTAATATCTTGATCAATTTTTACCTGACCTTCTTTAACTGCGGATTCAACTTTTTTTAATGCGTTTGTAATTGGTTTAAATTGTTCTTCTCTATTATCTTCACCTGAAATTTCACGCATTATTGATCTTTTAAAATCATTATTCATTAGTTTTTTAATATTTCTTAATTTTTGTAGTTCTTCATTAGTAAATTCTCTTTTTTTCGGATACGTATTTTCAACAACATCTTTCTCAACTATTTTTTCTAAATCGTTATCTGGAATTGTTTGTCCCGAAAACGGTTCTTTTAAATCTTTCTTTGTTTTCTGAATTTTAGAAATTTCTTTTTTCAAATTCTTTTGAATTTTTTTAACATCCATTTATAAAGAAAAATTTTATTAAGACGTCACGTTAGACGCATGTTACGTTAGATGTTATGTTAGATGTCACGTTAGACGTTAGATGTTATGTTAGATGTCACATTAGACGTTATGTTAGACGTCACGTTAGACATCCAACATGTTAAAATAACATCTATCATTTAAATCAATCGATACAAATCCATGTTTATTTTTCCAACATTCATTACACAATTCTTTAAACCCTTCCAATGTTTTATCACTACCAATAAGATCTAGCCAAATTTTTTTAACATAATGAGAGCTTCGTTCAAACATAATTTAAAAATTTTAATTTGTTCTTATAACTTGTAAATCAACTAAACTATAATTTTGGCTAAGATATATACAAGAAATATTTTTTGGTCTCGATCTAATGAAATATTCTTTGATAATTTCTTGTTTTTCCAATAAACAATCGTCAAATATTACTAAACTATTTGGTTTACATTCATCTACAGATATTATATCATCACAATTATCATAACAATGTGTTTCTATCTCATTTAAATTTTCAAAAACTTCTTTTAACTGATTATAAATTGGTTGGTCTATTGATTTGGTAAAAACATATAAATTTTCATAGGGTACCCAATATTTTGTTATGATATTCCATAGTACAGTTGTTTTTCCTGAACCAGATTTTCCCAAAATTAAACATCTTAAAGGTAAAGGAAATATAGATTTGGGGTCTGTATCTTTACATTCGGATGGGAATGGTGTGACTGTGTATTTTTTATTCATTTATAACAGATAAAAAATTATAACCATTTAATTTTGTTTTGTTTTATATACTTTTCTCTAGGAAAAAACTGAATATTTTCTATAAAATCGTTTTCTCGTAACTTAATTTCTTCTAACGTTATTTTTTTAGCTATGTAAAGATTTAACAAAGAATTATAAAATTTATAGGTTAACTTATATTCTACGATTCTTTCATTTTGTTTCATAGATTTTTCTATTACTTCAATCACTCCAGACATTAGAGATAAAAAAGATAACGGTAAATAATAATAACAAGAAATGCCTGAAACACTAAATAATCCCTTTAAAATATAAATTATGAGACTAATTTTATAATAAAAATTATAACTTTTTCTGAAAACATATAATTTTTTTTCTAAATATTCCTCCATTTAATGTGGCACAATTTTATTTAAAATAGGAAACAATGTGTTTATGTGTTTTTAATTTTGACTTATTTTCTTTTCTAACATATCCCCCAATAAAGTTACTTGTTCTGCAATGACAACATCTTTATCATTTTCGCTTCTTTTTACATCGACAATTCTTCTAATATTTACAGAAATAGAATCATCCGTAATAGTAAAAACATCTAATTTGTTTTCTAATTCATTTAGTTTATTTTCCAACATATCTGATAATAAATATGAATGTCTTATTGTGGTAGCATCATTCCCATTTATGCCATTATTTACATCAACAATTCTTCTATTATTTACAGAAATAGAATCATCTTTAATAGTAAAAGCATTTAATTTGTCTTCGACTTCTTTAATTTTGTTTTGAATCATACCATCATCAATGGATCGTTTAATTTTACTCTTCTAAATGGTTTTATCTAACTGGGATTTGGTTACAAAATCTTTAAGTTTTTCCTCTAGATCACTTATTTTTTTTATAAATTGATTGAGCTTGTTATTCAACTTTTCAATTTCATTAGTTTTTAATGTATCAATATCTTTAAAGAACTTAATTTTTATTATTTTTATTTCGTTTTTAACTATGTCTTGAAGTTCTTTTAGTTTTTTATTCATTTCATCCTGATTTGCTCCAAGTTTTTCTACATCAGTTTGTTTAGAACAACATTCAACTCTTCCAAAAATATCCATTTATTAATATATTTTTTCTATTTAAATGATTATAAAACTAACTAGTAATAAATCTAAATTATATCATCATTTTGAGCGTCATTTCTTAAATGATGGATTTAATGTTGGTCTCGTTGCATTTTACAGCACATATTTGATTCCTAATTGTACAGAAGAAAATAATAAAATTGGTAATATAACTATTCCGCCTGGACAATATACATTTGATGATCTTAAGAAAGTGGTTCAAGATTTAGAATTAAATGAAATAACAAATACATTTAATTTATCCAATGAAGTGTTAGACAGACCAAGAAAATTATATCCTGTAGAAACTATAAACATTCATTGCAATTTAGCAGATGGTATGAGAGTAGAGAGGCATGAGACCGATATTATATCAAGTTTTAAAATAGCATCTCAATCCAAACAACCAATAAATTATGAACCTAAAAATATAATATTTTTACCAGTTCAACATAGTTCTTTAAATAAAATAGAAGTTAAGATTTGTGATCAAGATAATGAATTAATCGATTTTGGTGGAGCTGATATTACTGTTATTTTAGAAGTTAAGTATGATATCTATATCGAAATTCTCTTCTAAAGTCTTTTGATAATGTTTTTTGATGATGAAAGATATTTATTTATTTATGAGGTGGGGTAATAAATAGCTCCACCAAATATATATAATGATTTATTGTAAAATTTATCATAATAATGATAAATATAAATAAAAAGATTACTTTTTTTATTAAAATATTGATTTATTTTAAAGGATATCTATAGAAATATGAATAAAAGTATCCATATTTTCATTAATTTATTTATTTTAATAGGTGGGGTAGTAGTATTACCCCACCTATATATATAATGATTTATTGTAAAATTTAATCTATATTTAAGATAATCTTAGAAATATAGAATATAAAAAATCTATATTTTATCTCATTTTTTCTTATAAAATATATATTTGTTTAAAATTTTTGGAAATAAACATTTCTTAATAAAAATTCGTTTTTAATAAAGACGCAAATTTCTTTATATATAAATAAAAAATGAATTCTCTTATAGATATTGAAAATAAAATATGTAAATTTAATAATAACGATATATACTTTGTTTTGGATAATAAAAAACATCCTTGGTTTTATGGAAATCAAGTTGCTAAAATTTTAGGATATAAGAATGCAAAAAATGTTTTATCAACACTTATCAAAACAAAATATGTATATAAAATATTATGAAACCTTAGGGGTACCTATTTTAGGTACCCCCAAGAATATACAAAAAACAACACGATTTATTAATGAACCAGGATTATATCAATTAATTATGAGATCTAAATTACCAATAGCGGAAAAATTTGAAGGTTGGGTTTATGAAGAAGTTTTACCTTCTATAAGAGATCATGGTGAATATAAAGTTAAACATGAAGTTACGACATTTTTTTGTGATGAAATTAGGAAAATAGATAATCACAGGAACAATATGATAGAACTCTACAAAAACCAAAATAATAAATTGATAGGAGCTTGTAATCATGCTATAGCTGTAATTATTATTAAAAATCAAGAAATAAAAAATATGAAGCCCAATGTTGTTCCAAAAACTCAAAATAATAAGCTATTATCAAAATTTATTTTATTAAAATTATTTGATCACGGTTCTTTTGATTATTACGCTATTAGATGTCAACAAAGAAATTATAAAAAACAACTAAATATTATTCAAGACAGACATTTAAATGCTGAAATTATATATAGTGTTGAATATAATCCAAATTCTATAAATTTATATAACAGAATGAAAGAACAATTAAAATATCTAGATTTTCATGGGAATTATTTTAATTTATTTAACTCCTCAAAAAATGAATTAATAGAAGATATAAAAATAATTCAATCTAATTATTAAATTTTTCCTCTATAAATGAAGCCAAAATCGTATTGTGTCAAATGTAAAAAGAAAACTGATAATGTTAATCCTCATAAAGAAAAAACTAAAAATAATAGAAATATTTTAAAATCAAAATGTAAAGTTTGTGGAACTAAAAAAACTTATTTTATAAAATAATTCTATATAAATCGAAGGTGCAAAACCTTGTTATATATGTAATATGTTTTTCTGTTTCTGTGAAAACTCAATCAAACTTCATAAATTATTAAATGAATTAACATTAGAAGAATCAATATATTGTCATGAAAAATTAGAAGATAGCCCTAAAAGAAAAAGAGAAAATTTTGATGATGATAGTCCTTCAACAAAGAAGATTAAAATTGAAAATTGTAATAAACCTCGAGGAAAGAAAAGAAATCATACTGAATAAAAATTGCTTTATAAATGGATTATTGCAGAAAATGTAAAAAACAAACTAAAAGTATAGGTATTCCAAAATTTATTAAAAAGAACAAACGTTGGAGAAGAATATCTATTTGTAAAATTTGTAATTCTGAAAAAAATAATATTTCTAAGTCTCCTGAAGATATTGAAATACAAGAATTATTTAAACCAGTTAGAAAAAATTTTGTTACTAGACATTTTGTTCAAAAAGGAATTGATAATACTTGGCAAGCTGATTTATATTCTCTTTATATACCAAAAGGAAAAATAGAAGATAATTCCTATAATTTGAGAACTAAACACCAACCTATAGATAATGACTATAAACAATTATTAAGAGCAAATGATGGATATAAATATATTTTAAATGTGATTGATACATTCTCTAAATTTGTATGGGCTATTCCATTAAAAACTAAAACAGGATTAGAGGTTTCCAATGCATTTAAATCAATTTTAAAAGACAGAATACCTAAATTATTACATGTAGACAAAGGAAAAGAATTCTATAATAAAGATTTTAAAGAGATTTTAGATAAATATAATATAAAAATGTATAGTACTGGAACTGATAATAAAGCTTCAATTGTTGAAAGATTCAATAGAACATTGGGAGATAAATTGAAAAAAAAAACAATTATTTATAAAAATTTGAGATGGCTTAATGTATTACCAAATATTATTAAAACATATAATAATTCTTATCATAGAACTATTAAAATGAAACCTATTGATGTTAATAAAGAAAATGAAAATGACTTATTGTCAACTGTATATAAGTTTCCTAGTTCAAAATCTGTTCCAAAATTTGATGTTGATGATAGAGTTAGATTATCATCATATATGTAGATTAATTCAGAAATAAATTAAAAACAAATTGGAC
This sequence comes from Polydrusus tereticollis, assembly GCA_963920685.1. NCBI lineage: Eukaryota > Metazoa > Arthropoda > Insecta > Coleoptera > Curculionidae > Polydrusus > Polydrusus tereticollis. The sequence continues at coordinate 127,366,587 of OY987327.1, forward strand.
AAAAGAAATATTTACAATTAATAAAATTTATCAATCCAATGTAAATTATTTTAAAGTTAATGATGTAGATGAAGGTATTTATGAAGAAGAATTACAATTATCTAAATTATAAATTCTTTTCCCAGTTATTATATTCTTTTTTGATGTTTCAAATGATTTATAAAATTATCTCTTTCAACATTTATTTTATAATGACCCCAAGCTAATGTATTTTTTCCATCTTATAAAATATATATTTTATCATCATATGCGCTTAAAGCTTTTTTATTCATTCCTATAGTATTTATATCATGTTTATTGCTCCTAATTAAATTGTGTTTTTTATATATAGGTATTTTATTCTTTAAACAATTTGTAAAATCATCAAATTTGATTTCTTTTTTTACAACACATATTTTAATTCCTTTTGCTTTTTTAATTATGTTATCATCGTCAGGTTTTATTGCATATAATTTTGATCTCAATCCTACAAATTCATTTATAATTTTACCATTCATTTCATCTTTAAATTTTCCCAAAACCTTTTTATTTATTCTTGGTAGATTATAAATATTATTTTCAGGATACTCAGATGTATCGAGCTCATTTATATAGTCTTTCATATCTTCATAAAAATCTTCTGTTTTGACTGAACAAATTAATGAATCTGTGTCTTCATATAAAAGTTTAATTTTATCATTATATTTATTTTTTAATACATCATAATAAAATCCATATAAACATATTTTTGAAGTATCCAAAATACTCATTCTAATATATATATCGGTTTATTAAATAGTATTTTCGTTTTCTCCATATGTACTGCGACTAAATCTTCTGAAAATACTTTTCTATCATTAAAATTTGGTTTCGCTACTAATTTTTCAAATTGTCTACCAATTGTGCATAATTTTATATCAACACGATTTCTTAAATTTTCCATTGTTTTTCCGAAAACTGCATTGTTCAATAATTTAAAGAAATCTTTTTCAAAATCGTTCTTAGCATTTGTTCTTAGTTTTGTATTTAACTCAATATATGATTTTAACCAATCTGATTGTTGGAATGAAATAACTCTATGAACTTTTTCCAATTTTAATCCCAAATTTACATATTTTTTCAAAGTTATATAATGAATTACATATTTATTTTTATCATATAATGTTGTCATCAATTTTGGTAATTTATTTGAATCAATAACATTTTCTGGAGCTAATGGAAAATCAGAATGATTATCATGTAATTCTTTTGGATATTCCAAGTCAACTTCTAAAATATAACCAGTCTTAGATTTATCACCAGTATATTTTATTCTTCTTTCCCAATTAACATTTTCAATCCTTTCAAATTTAAAATCTTTATATGGTAAATATTTTGACATGCTCCAACCATATTCATTATTTGCATCTAAGTAACATATATACTCAGAATCTTTTGTTGAATCATAAGAATTCATATATTTATTATTTGCTTTTGCATATCTATTACAACATTGTGAAATTCCGACTCTAATTCCTTTTTCAACCATCAATAACATATCATAATCTGTTAATAATTCTAGTTTCTGATTAGTCTTTCGCAACATAACGTCCCAAGCATATCCTGGTAAACTAAAATACCATGCTGGTTCTAATTTGTATGTTTTTAATGATATTTCTCTAAAATTTTCAACAATATCTGCTAATAATAAAACATCTATTTTATTATATAGTTGTGTATATTCCCTTAAATTTTGAATATTAAATTTATTCCAAACATTTTGAACATGTACATATTCTTTATCAGAAATATTCTCATCGTTAAGTTTACTATAAAATTTACTTTTTGGTGGCAATTTTGTCTCGTTAAGTTTATCTTCTGAATCCATATATTCGTATGGATAAACACCTTTTTTAATTGTTAAATCGATTAAATCCTCTGGGATAAATTTCATCATTTCTTTAAATTGATCTTTAGTTAAATTATTTGCTAATTTTTCTATACTACTTAATAAAAATTTAAATGAATCAATAAATCTTAATTCTATAGTTCTCATTATTGGTTTACCTTTTATATCAATATTTCCTGTATCATATTTAATTTTTTTTGTTAATGAAATATAATTTTCATCAGTTTTAAATTAAATTTATATCTCCCCCCAGTTCTTTCACGAATAAATGTAAATCGTAGCCTGCCAAGTTATGAAAGAAGACTGGAACGAATTTTGGATTTTGATATCTTAAAATACAATCTGAATGTGCTGCACCTCTAAATTTTCCATTTAGGTGATCGTGATCGATAACTTTTCTTTTACTAGCATCTAACATATCTAATAAGTCCTCTAATTCAGCATCATATTTTTATCCTCAATGTTCTGAGAATAGGTAATCATATTTTCTAAAATTCTTATTTTTTTTTCAATAGTTGGAGGTGTTTCGTTTAGATTCCGATCACAAATATGACATATTTTTGAATTGCTATATATTTTGTTCTCATTGTTAGATAATTCACATTCAATATTCCTACTATAAATTTTGTCAATTTTAATTGCTTCTTTAGTTAAATTTTCACAGAATACTTTAGCAGCATCATTACCATTATAATCAACCGGATCGCTATAATTTCCATTTTGATATTTAACATAATTTGTAAAATTATTTGGTGAATGTTTTTGATATTTTGTTGTATAAGATTTATTAGGATCAGGCTGACATGTATTTATTTTTTGTAAAAGACATTCGAAATCTGCATAAATTGTGAATGGAACTTTTAACGATCGATTATAATTTATGAATTCAATTATATTATCATATTTTTTTGGTAATTCAATTCTTGCTGCTTTATTCATATTACAATATATTTTATGCTCATTTAATTTTCCTTTATTTGGAAAATTGTTTAAACACCTTTTGCATAAAACTCTTTTGTGCCCATCTTTTGTATAATCTGATCCAACTAATTTCCATAAATCTTTTATCCAACAATAATAATTAGTTATGTTATTTGTTAAAAATAGTAAATCAATATGTTTTTCTTTTTCATTATTTGTTAATTTTAATGGATTAATTTTTCCATTATCATAAAAATATACATTTATAGAGAAATCAACTCGTTTTTCAAATTTTTCAATATCTTTTATTTTTATTGGAAATTCAATATCTTTAAGTCCATTATCATATTCATGTTCATAATCTTTATATTTTGAACCTCTTTGGGGATCTTTTTTAGGAGTATGTAAAGCTGATAAAATTGACCATAGAAAACATTTGTTATCATCATTAATACAAGCTTTTTTATTAGCTATTTTGTCTGGAAGTTCTATATAAGATGCACCTCTTAATGGTACATATATATTAATTCTAAGTTCTAGACCTTCAATTCTATTTAATTTCCAACCTGATCCTCTAGCTTCAAATTCTTCCATTTCTCTTATAATTTTGTTAGAAGCATTTGAATAGTATTCATTTAAGTTTGTTGTTCTTGTTATAACATGATTGTGTGTTTTAAAATAAATACATTTTGTTCAGAATTATCTTCTTGACCTCTAGAATATATTGCGGTTACAAATAGATTTACTTTAAGGTTATATCTATTTACATTATGTCTAATTTTTCCCTATAAACGATTTTTATTATCATCTAAGAATTTAGAAGGTTCAATAATATCATTTACATTTTCAATATATAAAGTTTGTAATCTAGAATTGAAAGCTGTTTCTTTTTCAATTGGTAAATTTCTTTTTTTAGGACTTCCGAATATTGATTTATCAAATTTATGCACATTATAGAAATCATATGTTTTTTCATTCGAAAATATATCTTTATGAAAATTAAATAGTTTCGAATGTTTTTTAATATATGGATATTGTTTAATTTTTTCATTAGAAAATGCGTCTTCATTAAAATTAAATAGTTTCAAATGCTTTTTAATATATGGATATTGTTTAATTTTTTCATTAGAAAATACACCTTTATCAAAATTAAATAATTTTAAATCATTTCGTAAAATGGATGATAAAATGATATCTGAAGTAAATAATTTGGATTTATCACTGATATTTAAAGGTCTTAACGAGACTGATGGTGTTAAAATTGAGTTTAAAAAAATTGAATAGTTCAGGTTAGTTCATTTTTTAGTACATTTTTTATTTTTAGTATTTTTTAAGATATGTGAATCAGTCATTTTTTAGCTTTTCTCTAGTTTTTTAGCCTATTTTGTTTGTTTTTATGCTGGTTTTTTAGTTTTTTGTCTAGTTTTTCAGATATTTTTTTAGATTTTTAGCTTTTTTTCGCTTTTTTAAGCTTTTTTAGTCTGATTTTTGAGTCGTTCAGGTTGGTAGAGGGCCTGCGCCAGGACTGGTGCATCCCCTCTACTATTATTTTATTTAACGCTGTAACTTGAAAACAAATGAATATTGGATAACAACATTTGAGTTTTCTCTTATTATTTTGATGCATAGATTACACCCTTAGAGTGAGGCCCATTCCTCCCGACTCACCCTGTATATTTGAATTTATTTAATCGATACAATAAAGTACTGTAGTACTGATCACATCATGGGGGCCCGTATTATCAGGTTTTTAACACAGCAATAGAAATAAAATCGGGTTAATGTATAAATACTATGCTCGGTGGAAACACTACCAGCAGTACCAAACTCAATTGTGGGTGTTACACACAGCTCGGAATGCAATGGATCTAAGAACAAATTTTTTTTTTTTTTTTTTGATAAGGCACAGCACGGCAGGATAAATCCTTTATGGCGCTCTAGGAGCGGTGCGTGTGCGCAGGAAACGATTCACGTTGGTCTTGAATCTTTGGAGATTATACTCGTTGGGGAACGCGATCTCAGGGAGGTCGTTCCAGAGTGATGACGTTCTCCAGATGAAAGAATTTTGAAACAGTGTCGTTCGAAATAGAGGTGAAGAATTTTCATTAGGTAAAAATATTAACGTTGGCTTTTGGTTTTATAAGTAAAGTTATGGCCTCACACGCCCTGTATAATTAACGAAAGTCATATAAGAGAATGTTTTTTGGTCCGTCTATATTTCGTGAATAATGCCGTCTTCGTTGGTTCCACAGCGCCGCAGCGCCGCGAGATCGACTTCGATTTAGTGAATCAGTCATCCAGGGAAGTCATGGGGAAACGTTGTCGCCTGCGCTGTTGAAAGCTCATCCGTGTAAACTCAAACTCAAACTCAAAAGTGCTTTATTATCATAAGATATAAGCATAGGCAATAGTAACAGCAGCCATCAAAGACAATAATAAATATACATATAGATACGATACATCGGTCGAAGCTTCCTAAAATATGTAAATGGGACAAAACTGTTCTCATGGTCTTAAGAATAAAATAGGATAGAAAAACAAAATTTAAGAAACAGGCACTAGTGACACCGATAACACAAAATAAACAGTTAACGCTTATAGACTAGAGAAGAACACATTTGTAATTGTAACAAAATTGTACAGATATAACTGATATCCAAAATATAACTACTATATTACTATTAGTAGGTCATTATTAAAGTGTCCTGAAAGTACTCTTCCAATGAATATTAGGCTTTTTCATCAAGAGATCCTTCACCATTGCTCTAAATATTCTTTCAGACCTATGGTTCTTATATTCAGAGGCAAGTGATTAAATATGTTTTTGGAATCATATACAAGTGATTTTTTAACCAACTGAGAGTGCGGGATTGGTAACTCTATATTTTGTGCTTGCCTAGTAGCATAGCCAGAGCATAGTATATTGTCTGTATTAGACTTATATTTCTCAAGCATTAGACATACTGTCTCGAGAATAAAGAGGAACGTGAGGGTTAAAATTCTGTGCTACTTAAATAGTAGCCGACATTAATCACGATACCTTGCTCCAACTATATACCGAATGGCCCTCTTCTGCAAAACGAAGAACGAGTTCAACAAACCACGAGTACAATTTCCCCTGAAGAAAATTCCATACCTTAAGTGCAATTCTATCACAGAAATGTAAACAATTCTCGATACAGAGGCATCCAACTCTCTAGAAATAATCCTCAATGCATAGCAACCCTTAGCTAAATTGCTTCAGAGATTAAGGATAGGTTCGTGGAACGACAGTTTATTGTCAATGTATAAGCCTAAAAATTTAGAACACAAGAAATTATTAATATTTTGGTTCTATATTGAAATTTTATTAAGAGAGCACTTAAATGACAGAACATTCGTTTTTTTAATGTTAAAGGACAATACGTGTGAGTCGCACCACGTTTTCACCTTGAGGATGTCATTATTAATAATCTCGTTCAGTCAATTCTGATCCCCGTCATTCCACAATATTGTGGTTTCGTCTGCGAGCATGGTAAATATTAAAGGATGCAAGGTTATTGACATAGAGCGAAAACAAAATGGGGCCGAGTTCTGACCCCTGAGGTACTTCACAATCAATGCACGCCTCATCGGACATTTTCCCATTTATCGAAACCACCTGTCTTCGCCCCGTAATAAAGGACTCAAGCCACCTCAGCGAACCCCGTGACTGGCACAGTTAAAGGCCTTGGACAAGTTACAGAACACAGTCCAAGAAGCACGGGCTAACGCATCTAGTCTGGTTTTATCTGAGTTCTGACTATAAACACTAATGAATGATTATGCAATTTAGGTCTCGAAAAATTGGAAAATATAGTATTGCGAATTGCAATTGAAACCAAGTTGGTAGCAATATCTTAAACGTCAAACGTCATTCTAAGAAAGAGTTAAGTGTGTTTGGTAGAGAACGAGAAATCTTAACTTTTTCGTATTATTGTACAATTTTGAGATATTTGGAAAACAAATTTTGAAAAATGTTCACATTCCCCTTAATATCTCTATAACTAAAGAATACTGTAAGCACACTATAAGTGACCAATAAAAAGGCAACTTTCTTTTGATTTAAACGACCCCGTAACTCTTATAGTTTTGGAGATAGCAGTATTGACCCACGGTATTTTGATCGCCCTCTATAAGAATATTATAAAACACGTTGTCGAAGAAATAGTGTTTATTCCATACTTTTTTTTTGGTGACCCGCTATTCATCGTATTTAATTAATTACTCATAATCCGCCTAAAACTACCTATAATGGAATAGAGCTAATATTATTTAAAACTTAAAATTCAATTAGGTTCAAAGATTTCCACAGATATTGTCATACAAACATGACATTTGTTTCGGTATCAAAAGTTTTGTGGGATTTAAATTTTTTAATTTCGTTATGGATTTTCATCAAGTATAGGCCTCATCAATCATAATTTATATAGCTAATATTATATTAAAACTAAATTGATTTATTCCAACAAACTGAACCATGCTATTCAGAATAATAGTCGTCGTAGATTGAAATATTTATAAACCAAGTTAATACGGACTATTTTTTTATTCCATAAATAAATATGAGAAAATAGGTACAATAGAGCATTATAAGAAACAAACCATTAGGATTTTAAATAAAACCTAATCTAAATTGCGTTAAAAAGATATTGATTAAAAAATAGTATTACTTCATGATGTCTACCACGTTATTTGCTTATTTCGTTAGTTTAAAATTAGCTTATACATAATATGTAGAAAGATTTTTGATACTCAGAATGGTAAGCGTCAATGACTTAAAATGGATGGATACATCGATTCATTCATGACCAGGGCTATAATTAGACCCCAGAGAAATAGTTTCCTGGGATGTGACGCTAACAATCTGCGGGTCAAGGGGGGTGAGGGGTATAGTATATACTATAGGCTTCTAATAACTAGCAGCGGGAACCAAACTGTGATTAGACAAAAAAACCAAAGGTTGACCAAAAATAGAGTGTTTCAAGAGCGAGACAAATAGCAAGAATCAGCATATTTTTGGTTAATTTATTTCTTAATGATATGCGAATATTTAAGAGTGTGAATCTACACGAAAAGTTATCGATAGTTTGCTTTATGAACTATGGTCCAAGAATGTTCCGTTAAGAAAATACGGGGTGTTAAAGTTTTATGAAAAAATTAAAATTAATTAATATTTTCAAAACCACTTGAGACATTTCAGTAATATTTAGCATGCAGCGACAGTTAATACAGGTGCATATTATATAAGGAAGATGAAAAAAGCAAATTAAAACCATAATTTAAAGAAGAATGAGCTATTTGACTGTTTCTTATTCGCAAGTACTCGTACATGTATTATTATATTAGGTTACATGATTAGTACATTAGGTTTTCAAATGGCATTTAAATTTTTATCTGTGAAACTAAAGAGCGTGAGATCGTGCCTAAAAAAAGTGATGGAATACGAAATGTTCCGGGGATATTTCAACGAATGCGCAATTCCATGATAAGGAGCGCAGAAGGATGCATATTAATTAAAGGGGGTCATTTTTAAAAACTTTTGTATTAAACTCTCCATGTTAGTTGTAACGCAATGTTAATGTTGTATGTTGTCAGTTATTCTTTAATTAATAATAATTTTGCAAGTTTCTTTTACTTAAAAACGACGCATCGCAGGGAAACAACTCAGGAGAGCTCATATGTTTAAATTTGAATGAATAATGCAAAAATACTTTTTATTTATGCACCTTTATTAACTGTCGCAACGTACGAAATATCACTGAAATATCTCATGTAGTTTGGAAAATATTAATTAATTTCCATTTTTCCTAAAACATTTTTAAACCATACTGTATAAAGCAAACTATCAATATTTTTGATACGCTTAAATATTCGCATATTATTAAGAAAGATCCTGTATACAGCGTGGAAAAAAAGTATGGACTACCCTTAATATTTAAGTTATCTTTGGTTTTTATGAAAAACGCTTGAATAAGTCGATTTAGTTTTTTATTCGCCTACTTTTTGACTTAATTCGTTCGTATTTTATTGACAGTTAACAAACATGTGACGTCATCAACATTTTTTTTAATGGTAACTTACGGTTTGTGATAGATCAACGGCTCTTATTTCACACAGTATGCTCCTAAATTTTGGCGCGATTCTGTTATTTATCATTATTTTAGAATGGCGATCGATAAATAGTGAGAAAAAAATGTATTTAACTGAGAGTGAACGACCAGCTATTCTTTATTTTTGGATTTCTTCAGTAGTTTTAATTATCAATTGCGCTAAAACACTAGTTTTAAGTAGAAGAACAGGAACATAACAAAGAATAAACAAGCGAACTGTTCTTGCATACTTCATCAATATTTCTTGGATGATTTAATTTGATATCGCAATGTTGCTGGCTCAAATAAATATTTTAAATCGTTGAAGAAGTATTGATGAACTGAAATGCCGCATAACAATAAAAGTATAAAAAGTTTACCCGAAATAATACAAAATATGCAAGAAGAGTTTGTTTCAAGAATTGGGCATTGTCAAGTAGTCAACGGAAATCACTTTTAGTAGGTACGTACCAAAATAAGTTATTTGTACATCGTAAGCCATCCTTATTTTATTGGTATATTATGTTGATATTTATTTGTTTACTTCTATTTTTATTTTCTTTGTTAAGTTCCTGTTATGTTTTGTTTAATACTAGTATTTTAGTGTAATTGGTAAATAAAACCGTGTTCAATTAAACACCACAGCGAAAACAAAGAATAGTTAGTAACTTACTCTTAGTTAAATAAAGATATTTTTTTACTATTGATAGGTCGCCATTTTCAAATAGCTTAACAAAATCGCGCCCAAATTTAGAAGCATACTACTTGGAATAGGAGCTTTCAAATAATATGTCACAACTTGTATGTTACTGTTAAAAAGAATGTCGATCACGTCACCTCTTTGACCACTGTCAGCAAAAAAGGTAATTAAGTTAAAAAGTAGGCGAGCAAGAAACTAAATTGACGTATTCGAGCGTTTGCCATAAAAACTAAAGATAACGTGAGTAGTCAAAGTTTGAGAGAACTGCGGATCCCCCCTCCACTTTTTATGACCTTGACCTTGACCTAACCCGAATGACCTTGGATGACCTTGACCTAACCCGAATGACCTTGACCTTGGATGACCTTGACCTAACCCGAATGACCTTGGATGACCTTGACCTAACCCGAATGACCTTGACCTTGGATGACCTTGACCTAACCCGAATGACCTTGGATGACCTTGACCTAACCCGAATGACCTTGGATGACCTTGACCTAACCCGAATGACCTTGGATGAACTTGACCTAACCCGAATGACCTTGACCTTGGATAACCTTGCCCTAACCCGAATGACCTTGGATGAACTTGACCTAACCCGAATGACCTTGGATGACCTTGACCTTGACTTTGTCCTTGACCTTGACCTTGACCTTGACCTTGACCTTGACCTTGACCTTGAACTTGACCTTGACTTTGACCTTGACCTTGAACTTACCCTTGGATTTGACCTTGACCTTGACCTTGACCTTGACATTGACTTTGACCTTGACCTTGAACTTGACCTTGACTTTGAACTTGCCCTTGGCTTTGACCTTGATCTTGAACTTGATTTTGTGACCTTGACAATTATAGTGCACACCTGCTTGCCATCTATATAAACGAGTTGTAGTCGTTTCATTTCTTAGTGCAAGTTCCGAGTTTGTGAATTGTATAGTTAGCAATCATGAATTATTACAAGTGTGAAAAGTGTGATATGTCGTTTACTCGCTCAGCTAATATGTTACGTCATCAAAGAGAATCTTGTGGAAAAAGATTTGATAATGCTGTTGTTGGAGATAAGCGGCGAAGAATTGATGGTGGTGCATCTACATCAACTATGCAGAATTGTGCAGTATGTGACGTAATGGTTCCACGTGGACAGATGTCAGCCCATTCAAGAACGTCAGACCATAAAAATAAATCTTGTGTGCCACTCTGTGATGGTGTTCAGCTAATAAATTCTGCATTTAAAAATAGAATCGCATCATATCATATTAGCAGTGAAAATGAACATGTGGACTATTCAGCATTTTTTGCTGAAATTGAATCGAAAGTGTTGCAGTTAATAATGGAGATACTACGTAGAGAACATACGTTGAAAATAAATATGGTGGTTGTCGGCAGATATTTTCTTCCAACGCAGGAATTGTTTAGTGAGAAATCTTTTAATACCAGCAATGAAATAGTTGCGGTAGGAAGCGATTTGAAGGATGTTTACAAATCATTTGTAGAGGCAATGAAGGTGCAGTCTACAGAATTTCAAGAGAAAGATTCAGGTATGGTAGAATAGAAAAGTTTCCCTTTATAGTTAGTTTTAATGTGAAATACGATAATTTAATTATCCTTTTTTTGTTTTGCAGGGTGGGCCCTAGAAAAAATTCTATACTTGGAGGTGAATATTAATAAGTATGCACCCATTGGTGGTTCATCCTACATAAAGTTGCCAAGATTTATCGAATACAAGAAAGCTATTATCAATGTGATGAATCAGGACCAGTGTTTTTTTTCTTGGGCCATAATGTCAGCATTATTTCCGGTAGTCGCAGATCCCTCACAACTTAGTTCCTACCCGCACTACAGCACCTCATTGAACTTTACAGGTATGGATTTTCCAGTAAAATTGTGTGACATAAAAAAGTTTGAGGCTTTAAATAATATTTCCGTTAATGTATATGGTCTAGAATCTTATTTTAAAAATAATAAAATACTTTATGAGGTTGTCGGCCCATTACGATATGCTACAGAAAAGCTACCAATACATGTAAATTTATTGTTAATAACTGAAGATTGTAATATTAAAAATTCCGATGATGAGCATGTTTGTGAAGAAAACTGTATAAAAAGTCATTACTGTTGGATAAAAGATTTGTCTCGTTTAGTTTCCAGTCAAATATCGAAACATAATGGGCAATTATATTTTTGTGATGGGTGTTTAATCTCCTTCGGCTCACCAGGAGCTTTAATATTACATCAAAAGCATGACTGTAAGCATATCTATGCGCTGACACCCTCAATGGATCGCAAAATAGATAAATTTGGAAAGAGTGTACCTGAAAATATTTTAAAATTTGAGGGTATCGAAAAACAAATGCGTGTTCCCTTTGTTGTTTACGCGGATTTTGAATCCGTTTTAAAACCTATCGAGACAGTAGAACCAAATAATCAAAATTCTTATACTGTTAAAAGTTTAAAACATGAGCCATACTCTTTTGCATATTTAATTAAATGCTCTTTTGATGATTCCTTATCCAAGTTTGAGCTATATCGGGGCACTGATGCCGCCAAAGTTTTTGTGGATCGTATCGAGACAGATTTAAGGTTCCTTTATAATACATATTTGAAAGATATAAAACCAATGCACCATTTAACAGCCACTGAGCAACAAGAATTTGAAAATGCTACGACATGTGGGATATGTGAGCGATCCTTTGAGGGTAATGATGGTAAAGTTAAAGACCATTGCCACATAACTGGCAAGAAAAGATATGGTGCCGCACATTCCATTTGTAATTTAAATTATCAAATACCAAACTTTATCCCCATTATTTTCCACAATTTAAGTGGTTATGACAGCCACATGTTTATAAAGGAATTATGTCGATATGGTGACAAAATTGAAGTTATAGCTCAAAGTAAGGAGAAATATGTATCATTCACAAAGAGTATTTACATGCATGACTACATTGATCGAAAAACCGGGCAAACCAAGCGGAAAAATTTAAAGTTGCGATTTATTGACAGCTTTAAATTTTTATCAGCATCTCTGGAAAATTTGGGTAATGGTTTAAATGCTAATGAATTTAGAGAAACTCGAAAACATTTTGTTAACGATGATGAATTTAATTTAATGCGTCAAAAAGGCGTTTTTCCCTATAGTTTTATTGATTCTATCGATAAAATGAATAATCGCAATCTTCCAACAAAAAATGAATTTTATGATAATTTACGAGAAGAGCATATCAGTGATGAGTGCTATGTAAGGGCTAAAGAAGTGTGGCGCTTGTTTGCATGTAAGAATTTGGGTGATTATTCGGATTTATATTTAAAGTCTGACGTATTGTTATTAACTGATGTTTTTGAGCAATTTCGCGATACATGTTTAAAAGTTTACAAACTCGATCCTGCGCAGTATTTTACCCTTCCAAGTTTATCATTTGATTGTATGTTGCGCATGACCAAGGTGGAGTTAGAACTGCTAACGGATATTGATATAATTCATTTTTTCCAAAAGGGAATTCGCGGTGGCATAAGTCAGTGTACAGATAGAATGCATATTGCCAATAATTCATTTTTACCAAATTTTGACCCCAACGAACCTTCTTCATTTATAAGCTATCTGGATGCAACAAACCTATACGGTCATAGTATGTCCCAAACTTTACCATTAGGCGGTTTTAGATGGCTCTCAGCAGGTGAAATACTTGATTTAAATATTTTGGCTGTTGACGATGATAGCCCGCAAGGATATGTTTTCGAAGTGGATGTTCATTACCCTGAAGAATTACATGATGCACATTCTGATCTTCCGTTCTTAGTAGAAAACATAATACCTCCTACCGAGACAGCAAAATTACCAAAATTAATTCCGAATTTAAACGACAAAAAGAGATATGTTGTTCACTATAGAACGCTAAAACAAGCCATCTGCAACGGTCTAATGGTAATGCAAACTCATAGAGTGTTAAAATTCGATCAATCTAAGTGGCTAAAGAAATACATTGACTTTAACACTGAACTGCGAAACTCAGCCACAACAAAATTTGGTAAAGACCTTTTTAAATTAATAATAAATGCTGTTTTTGGTAAGACCATGGAAAACGTAGAAAAGCGAAAAGACATTAAATTGATTACTCAATGGGAAAGTAGTCGCGGTAAAGTTGGAGCTAGGGCATTAATTTCTCGCCCGAATTTCAATAGCCGCTCCATATTTTCTGAAAACTTTGTTGCGATTCACATGGATAAATTAAAAATTATGTACAATAAACCAATATATATAGGATTTTCCATATTGGACATATCAAAAACAGTAATTTATGATTTTTTCTATAACTTCATTAAGAAAAAGTTTGGCAATAATGCTTCCCTACTTTACACCGACACGGATTCGCTTATAATAAAAGTGTCGACCGATAATTTTTATCGCACAATAACAGAAAACCCAAACATGTTCGATACATCAAACTACCCAGAAGAAAATAAGTTCAATATAGTTAAAAGTAAATCCGTATTGGGTAGGATGAAGGATGAATTTCCAGGTGATCCAATAATTTCTTTTTATGGCACTGGAGCCAAAGCTTACTATGTAAAATCTGTAGGCAACGAATTGAAAAAAGCTAAAGGGATTAAAAAGTGTGTTATCGAGAAAGAACTTTATCAAGATGATTACCGGAAAATCGTCGAACAAGGTGGGTTAATATTTCGAAAAATGAAAACCTTTCGAAGTGAATTACATGATGTTTATACGCAGGTTATAAATAAAGTTGCTCTGTCGCACAACGACGATAAACGTTATGTAATTCCAAATAGCACAAAAACGCTACCTTGGGGGCATGCAGACATAGAGTTTTTTAAGTCAGATCCTGAACGTAATGCAGAAAATTTATTGCGCGTAATACAATTGTTTTTATAAAAAAAAATTGCCCGCTGGAAAGTCCATATTAATAATATTTTAATTAACTGTTTTAGTAGTTTAAATGTAAAGTAGCTAAAATGCCATGTTTGCATTAGTAAGTGAAAGATGAAAAAAAGTGTTTATATGTAATATAACTGAAATTATTGAAAATAAGTAAATTTAAGAATAAAATAAGTTATTCAATTAGTTGAGACCCGAACGATCCGCTGGAGAAGTAGTTTCGTCCTTGGGAAGTCGTGACGTCAAGAAAGACCGAAGAGGGTAAACTTGTTGGCTGGGTTTAAGAAGTGGGGGTGGTCTTGACGTGTATAAAGGAAGGCGACACACGAGCAGCGGATCAGTTCGCAGTTGTTGTACGACTTGTGTTAGTGGTGTTAAAGACCAAAAACAAAGTTAAAAAATGGAGAGTGACCTAATGTCTTTATTTAGTTTCGGTAGTGCGGCTGAAGAAGCAATGCTAGATGGGTTTGACCCCTCATCAGTGTTAACACCACGCACGGTGGAAGAATGGGTGTCGGAGCAGCGCAACTTGACCGAGCAGGGTGCGGAGGAACAGGCCGAGGACGCGGCATGTGCTGAGATGGTGGCGGAGATTTCTACCCGTCAACAGCAGGATCGTGAGTCGAACGTCGTCATTCTCAGCGACGTAATTGTGAAGGAGGCGAGTCCAGCAGCTGGTTGTGGTGGTGGTGGCGGCGGCAAACTAGAGAAATTTCTCAAGATGCCTGCCTTGCGGAGTTTGTCACTGAAGAAGAAGCAGAAGAAAAATACCGCTCGTGTTCCGCCAACAGACCAACCAACTTCCTCCGCAGCGTCAACGGCCGAAATTATTGTCGTCGAGGGGGATGAGGAGACAGAGCACAGGCTGTCCTTTAAGAGACCCCAATCTCCGCTTGCAATAAAAGCGTTAAAGAAGCGACGGATTGAAAATATTGCAAGTGGGGAAGGCGAGCCTCAGTGGTTGGGTGAATTTACACCCAGCCAAAGGGACGCGCTTGCGGCAGCGTTGAAAGTGCGACAAACAATAATAAGTGAGATGGAACAAAGTGAAAGTGTAGTGACGGACTGCGATAGACAAATTTTAATTTTAAGGCAAAAGATGAAGGCGGCGCAGGAGAAAGTCGCAAAGTGCAAGCAGCGGCTTAAACACTTTAGCCACTTTCCCTACTCCGCCGAAATGTAATATATTGTTTAGCAGTTAGTTTTAGGTTTGTTGTTTAGAATTTAGAAGTAGATATTAGTAATGTATGTTGTGTATTGTTGTAAGAATTTTAATTTTAAAAATTAGTCAGTATGTATGTAATAATTGTAAATATATAAATATGTATATACTATATACTTGGAAATTAAAAATGTTGCAATAATAAAATATAAGTTGTTTTATTTAAATAAAGTTAGGATGTAGGATAACTAATTTAAAAGTCAACCACATGCGCAGCATGTAACTGTACATAGAGACACACATAAATAGACTAAATTATCAGGAAGAAAGCATTACGTGCACCTACTTAATTGGAATGGGTTCTTATTAATTTTTTGTAGGTATTTGGCTTAACTTTATAGCAAGAAAATAAGAACTAAAATTGTTTGGGCCGCCCTAATGTATAAGTCCTCATTTTTAAATTTCATTTGTTGCATTAAATAATCCAGGTAGTACCATCATTGCTATAAACAATTTTAATTTTTTTAAGGCATTTCCCTTCATTTTACCGACATGAAATATAGAACTAAAATTGTCTGGGTTGCCCTAATGTACAAGTCCTCATTTTTAAATTTAATTTGTTGCATTAAATAATCCAGGTACTACCATCATTGTTATAAACAATTTTAATTTTTTTAAGGCATTTCCCTTCATTTTACCGACATGAAATATAGAACTAAAATTGTCTGGGTTGCCCTAATGTACAAGTCCTCATTTTTAAATTTAATTTGTTGCATTAAATAATCCAGGTACTACCATCATTGTTATAAACAATTTTAATTTTTTTAAGGCATTTCCCTTCATTTTAGCGACATGAAGTATAGAACTAAAATTGTCTGGGCGAGAGCCCGACATATATATATAAGTCTCAAAGCCTGCGCAGTAGGGTTTAAAGCGCTAATTTTTTAAAAAACCGAAGAAATGAAATTGGAAATCGATTCTCCTTAATAAATGAAACAATTTGGCGCCATAAAATTTTTTTGTAAAATGTCTGTAAGTGCGCGAAAAAAATTATTTAAAGTTGAAAATCATGCGCAGACGCTATAATTCACAGTTTTGAAAATATTTACACAAAATAAAGGTGGGAATCGATTCTTCTCAATAAATGAAACAATTTTGCGCCATAAAATTTTTTTGTAAAATGTCTGTAAGTGCGCGAAAAAAATTATTTAAAGTTGAAAATCATGCGCAGACGCTATAATTCACAGTTTTGAAAATATTTACACAAAATAAAGGTGGGAATCGATTCTTCTCAATAAATGAAACAATTTTGCGCCATAAAATTTTTTTGTAAAATGTCTGTAAGTGCCCGAAAAAAATTATTTAAAGTTGAAAATCATGTGCAGACGCTATAATTCACAGTTTTGAAAATATTTACACAAAATAAAGGTTGGAATCGATTCTTCTCAATAAATGAAATAATTTTGCGCCATAAAATTTTTTTGTAAAATGACTGTAAGTGCCCGAAAAAAATTATTTAAAGTTGAAAATCATGTGCAGACGCTATAATTCACAGTTTTGAAAATATTTACACAAAATAAAGGTTGGAATCGATTCTTCTCAATAAATGAAATAATTTTGCACTATAACATTTTTTTGTAAAATGTCTGTAAGTGCCCGAAAAAAATTATTTAAAGTTAAAATACAAAAACTTGTTCACTTTGCATTGAAATATTGTATTTGTATTAAACACAATATGACACACTAGGTCACAACTAAACTACGATAAGTCTTTCTGTGGCCCTGAAAAGGGCCGGGTAGTGCAGGGTAGTTGTAAGGGCCTAATTCCTAGGCACCTCACCACGGGCAACCAAGATCGAGCGGGGTGCAGCTCGATAAGGCTGGGGGGGATCGGGAACGGCGGCCTGTGCTGGCCGTGGAGTTGTTGCCGCGACCGGTCTTGGTCTAGGTGCAGCACGTCTTGACTGCTGCGCAACCGGCCTCGGGTGGTGTGAGCACCATCTTCTTGTGCTCAACCGCAACCTTTTGCATGTCGCACAACACCTGCGACATAATCCCGAAGGGTCCATGTGTATGCGCCACTTGCTGCATTTCACACACTGCCGCCGCTCCTTAATTGCGGTAGGTTTTACCACCGCAAACTCCTTATTGGGGAATCTCTCCTGCAGATACTTCACGATGTTTTCCATGTTGAAGTTCGTGATGGAATGGTGCTCTCTTGGGGCGACTAACGTATTTATAGAGTAAAAAAGGGCTCACACATGCGCATTACGAGACCGCGCACATAAACAAACTAAGTTATAAGGAATTTTCCTACTAACAGATTAAAGCATGGATCCAATCGAATAGGTAAAATCATCATTCTCGCGGTAAATACATCAGTTAGTTGCAAGCTACGATGGCGGAACATCATTCAGATCTTTTTATTGACATACAGGGCTTTCAATGTTCTTTTGCATTTTTCCCAAAAGAATTAGCCATTTACGATGGCGTTCGAATATCAAATTATTTATTTAAAGCTCCTTTTCATAAAAATATGTTGTCTGTTGATGAGCTTAAGACTGTCAAATATGCCGAAGATTACCATGGACTGAAGTGGGATTCCGGAAATTTGGAACTCTGCGAAATTAATAATATATTGAAACATGTGTTGGATTTGTATCAAATACCCAGGATCTACGTAAAAGGAACACAGAAAGCAAATTTTCTTAAAAAGTTTATAAGTGAAAAAATTATCATCAATATTCCCTGTGAGCGACAACCGAAACTAAGTACATTTAAGAAGATTCCCGAGTGTTTTTTCCATAAAAGTGCCCAGGCCTGGCACTGCGCTGCATCCAACGTAAAATTATTATACAATTATAAAAACTGCTACTAATAAAAAATATATGATTATTTACTTGGTTTTTTTTTTATTATTCGTTAGTAATAAATACACTTTCTCTAGCTAGCTAGCCAGCATTAATTTGCACCTAATTGTGATATAAAAATATAAATCATAATAAATTCCTAAATTTATTCAATAAAGAACTAGACTGCTCGAAAAAATAAAAGTCTGTATAAAACATATTATGTTTTCACATGTTACCAAACTTATACACTTAGCATGTAAATATCATATTTTTTAAACACAATATTGCACACAAATAAGTGACAACTAAACTACGATCAAAGTCTTTTTTTGGTCCCTTTCGGGACCGAGGTAGGTGTGGAGGTTGGGGGTGTATCGATACTACTTGATATGTAACAATGGTTAAGTGAAGACTTAACTACTGTTACATACCAAGCAGCTCTCCGTCTCCATTATGATGAAGACAGGTTTACTGCAAAGCTTACATATGGTTGATGGCGGTTGCTGCTGCGCCTCCTCATTACTCCACGAGACATGTCGGATAATTCTTTCGGGGCTATAGTCCCGAACACGATACCACGAATCCCAGCATTTCACACATGCCACAGCGTCTCTGTCACCATAATAGTAGGAATACACCCAGCAACGCCCTTCAAAGTCGCGTTCAATTCCTTCATCAGCCATCGTAATGGTTGAAAGATTGAACCAAGTATGAGCTACATCAGTATTGTCATCGTTTTTATAGTAAAATTTCGTAGTGGGAATTGTAGTGGGGGTAAAATCAGTGTTGTAAACGACTTAACTATAAGTTTTGAGAGAAACAGAGGCACCATATGACAACGTCTCAGTTTCTGTACACCAGCCAAAGACCAATCTTTCATTGTGTACTAATATTCCGATCAACGAAATTGACATTTAACAACTAACTACGCTCAAGTCTTTATGTGGCCCTCCGAAGAGGACCTGGGGAAGGGGGTTGGGGTGGGTCAGGGTTCGGGCGGTCGCATAGGAAAGAGAATAGGACTTATCGTAGTCCTTCTACGGAGTGGTTGAGTCCGCAGGACCGGCATCCATATCATCTTCAAAATCCCACCAAGATGTGGAATCGGCTGAACCGCTAAAGTCATCGCTGACTTCTACCGGTCCCGCATCCGATGTGGAGTCTGCCGGTCCAGTGGTCTCAACATTTGCAACTCGCCTCGATGGTGGTGGTATGTTGGGTCGAGCAACAATTTCAGTCTCATCGCTAAACAGCGACGAGCCACGGCTTGCAGGTCCTTCTTGGGGTCGAGGAACATATTCAGTCTCATCGCTAAACAGCGACGAGCCACGGCTTGCAGGTCTTTCTTGGGCCATGTCCAAGATGTATATGAATTAATTGTGAAGCTGAACTAGTATTTATATGCTAACATTGTAGTGGGGGATAATAATATCTGAATGTTCTGTCATCGTTTATATAGTAAGATTTCGGAGTGAGAATCAGGGTTAAATCGGCGCTGTAAATGTCGTGCTAACTATGAGTTTTGAGAGAAACAGAGGCCCCATATGACAACGCCTCTGTTTGTGTACACCAGCCAAAGACCAATCTTTCATTGTGTACTCCAGCTCTAGCATTTAAGCAAACCATCCCCACTTCATGTTGAAATGAACATCGTTTGCATAAACGTTATAAGCTCTCCCAACTTGTCTTACTTGTAATAAAATTTACCTTCTATTACAAATAAGACAAACCCTTTGAGGTGTTATCAAAAACAACCTCGCATCACAAACGAAGCACTTCTCGTGGTTTCGTAAGTTCCTACCGATCCTATGCGTCGAATGTGTTTGGTAGTGGATATCCTCAGGTGTTCCATGACGAGCCGTGGCATAGCACGCCAAACACAACAAGTGATAACCACCAACACGCACATAGGACAACATGCGGCAGTAAACTTCACCCAGATGTTGGGCTGGAATATTAACATTCCGATTAACAAAGTTTATTCTTCGTTCCAATGGGATATTATTATTATTCTGCCCCTCATCACTAGCGAAACCTTCATCATCAGAGCTTGTTGCCATCGTGATGCTTGAGTTAGAAATAAAATAAACTTTGAAAGTTGTGCTGCTTTTATCTCATTATCCCCACCTACTTTTACAAATATGCTAGCTATTTTGTGTGTTATGGCGTGTGTCTGTGTGCTTGCCCAATGGTATTATAAAATAAAACCATAGAAATACTAAATATCTAAGTTTATTATTATAATTATTATTATTATTATTATAAAGTTATAAAAAGAAACTACAAAACTTAGATTAAAATATAGATTTGTTAGTAACTGAACCGTTTAAGATATTATAACTTAAGAATGAGTCGTGAATAACCAACGCATAAACTTTAGTGTCTTTGGGAAATTTACTGGTTCGTGTTTCAAACTCCAATTTCACATCCACGGTGGACGATTTGATAGCTTCTGGCTGATGACTGCAATCAACGATGAAAATGGGGTTGTCAGGATAATCGACGAAATTTAACATTGGGTCGACCATTTCTCGTCCGTAGTAGCATTTGGAAATTCGCATAGGTATAGTAAGCTGTCGCATATAATTTTTTTCCAAATTCTAAATTCCACCGTTCATATGGGTAAACAGTAGAATTAAGGTATACTCGAAGGTCACTTATATTGGCTGCAGTAAACTGAGTGGCATCTTTGGCTTTATTGTCGCAATAAGTACTATTCTGAAACCCAATAATCAAATATCTCGGTTTTTCAAGACTCGTGCTAGTCCTTAAAGCCCACACGTCTGATGATGTTTGTCGTAAAGCAGGTAGTTCGTAAAGATCCCATTTACGATATGCCATTGGAATATTTGCGCTATTTACGCCTTTATTCATGCGAGACATTATCTTTAGCTTTTGACGATCATCTGGAATTATATGACGAATTTTCCATTCGATTTTATCAATACCAATGTCTGCTTCCACTTCGCCGACATAACAATTGGTAAAATTTCGAGCGATAATTAAAATAAGCTCTTGCTTAACATTAAAAATTCCTTTCGTATAATCCTCTGCAAAACCCATAAGATACTTTAGCGGGAGCTTTCCGGAAAATACATGGCTTGTGGCATCAACAAGAGCTTGATTATTTTCATTTAGACCCCATCCACAAACCATTAGAGAATTGTTTTGTAAGGCGCCGAAGGATGCCATCGTTTTCAGTGTTGTAGTAATACCTGGTTTTCGGACAACTGCGACTTGTTCACCGCCCATTTCATACCGAATTTCGTCGAAAAGAAATGCTATAGCATTATTAGATAAATAACATTTCTTTGTTGCATCTTTAGGTGTGAACTTTCCTTCGATGTATATGTAACTTTCGGAAACATCCAAGATTATGTCTTGAAAGTGCACAGGAATACGAATTTCATCAGAGTTCTTAAAGGTTGGTGAACCATATGGTTTATAAGTATGTTCCTGTAAACTTATTATGGAGTTCTCGAAGATGGGTTCGGTGAAAACCTCGATTTTTTCACTGGTAGCCGTCATTTTCTAGATTTTCGTATTTTCAAACCAATTGATCGTAAAAAACTGTAATCTCCACGGGAAAGTTGCTGCTGCTGCTGCTGCTGCCGCCGATAAGGTGATTTCGATCTAATGACTGGATTACGAATGAGCCTGGTTTGCCTACTTTGTTTACTTTTATTATGTTTAACTGAATCTTTCACAGTATGCAACAAACGTTGTTGAGTGTTAAAGCAGTAACCCATACTTATGCTATTTTCTTTAACTCCAATTTAATAATTATCTTCTCACCTCGAAAGTCAATCAGATCTCCGTCGTCATCCAAGATTCGCAGACTGATGTTGTCTATGAACTGACGTCCCTCTGGTATAATCGGCATATAAATAATATTCTGCGGCTCTTTCGTAATTTTATAACCTGCTTCAACGTCAATATCAAATTCAAATAGGATGTGGCATTTTGACGAGTTCAGGAATGCACCAGAGATTATATTACAATCCACCCGTATAATGCGTACTTTCATAATATCCACATTGTACACTGACTGATGCTTTTCATTTTTTTTTAACACTTTAGCGTCAAACCCCAACATTTTGGCAATACTTTTGTCACCACGCAAATCAATGTCATACTTCGATTTCATCTCACATTTTAACGTATTATTGTTGGCTGTTAACGAAAATATTTCATCACTATCGTTGCGGGTTGACTCTTTTAAAACTGTCAACATAGCTTGACCAATTTCATCAATTTCATATGCTCCTGGTGGAATGGTCAGTAGATGTGATATTTTTTCATCCTTCCTTATGTAACCAAAGGAGTTGTTGTTTTCATCAATGTTAAAAATTGAATTATATGTGTAAAATCCGACAAGTGCAAGACCATATTTACTTGTTGTACTCAGTTCAATGGGTGGATAAAAGTCGGCGCTTAACACGCTCGAGGATCCTGTTAGCGTGAATGTATGCGACATGACTGACGTTAAGTAGCTATCTGTTATGGTTTTTATTATGATTTGCAGCAGCTCAATGGGTTTAATACACTAGCGCTTTTTTTTTTCTTCTCATCTGATGTCGTGTTAATCGAATTTTCAGCTGTTATATTCACATCACTAATTTTGCAGTAACAACAAAATAATTTCCGAGGCAATCACCCACATCCTTGTTGGAATCGTCACTGTCGCTATTGTAATGTTCATAGCAAAACTGATATTTCATCATATCCTCGTCACTTTTCAGTTCATTTGACAGCTTATCCCAAACTAGAGCAATTTCATTTGGTGCCATCGAAATCATTACTTCCTTCGGAACGTTTTCTAATTGTTCGGCAGTCATTTTCAACAATCCACCCACATGTTTAAACACTTTAAGTGAGTGCAAGATCTTTGTGTAGTTATCACGTTCAACTTGTGACGTCAAAGACATAATTATTATTATTATTATTATTTTATATCGGAGAGAAACTTCAAACACAGATGGCCACACCAAACTGAATCGAATTCTTGCTGACGATCGTATGTATAGTAAATGTTTCTCGACGCGTTCGAACCTGTTTGCAGATATCTCACCAATTCGGTAGGTGGTGGCAAATCGCCAAAGCTATCATAGTATGTTACTTCAGAGTTGACTTTTCGATATGCCACCCAATGCGTCCCTACCCCCGATGCGCTATCCAAATTAATAATCGCTGCTTCATACCGTCGGGGACCACGTGCAGGTAATGAATCTCGCATATAAACTCCCCTAAAGTGTGGTATCTTCAGTTTTAAAACATACTTTTCCAGATCGACATTTGATAGCGGTCTATTGGGTAGAGACTCAATTAGTTTTTTGACATATTCCTATGGTTCATAAACAATCCCATACCTGAACGATATGGTTTCAGATATAATCCATTTCCACGTAGTTTTAAAGTAGCACCTGTCTTTTCTGCATTTGCCTTCTTCACGTCCTTGATGGTGCGAACAATGCCTGCTACGCCACCTGCTAACGAGCCTAAGGCTGACAGACCAGCAAATATTGGTATTAATGGTAATACTCCACCAGTTTTAGGAATCGGAATAATTCTAGGCGTGCGGACTTTTCGTTTACCACCTGCTGCTTTTACTGATTTACGAGCTGCTGTAACGGCTATTTTCGATGCATTTAGAATATTCATTTTCTTTCCACCACCTCTTAACAACTCTGCTCGAATCGGACGTCGAACAGCAGAACCAAAAGCTACTTTCTGCACACGCACCCGCTTTCCAACACGTCGCTTACCAGCTCGCCGCTTCCTCTTGGTAATTTTTGAGCGACTCTTCCTTTTGCTTGATGACACACCCATACCAAAACGCTGCTTTGTTTTCATAATATTTGTTACCAACCACGCAGCACTCTTTTCACCAACGCTAGCGTCTGCAGATTTCACTCGTTTCCAAGCACTTTGTTCCAACTCGTGTCGCTCGCTTATATCGTCTCTATTACGTAAGTAAGCTAAATCGTGCTTCTTACACGCCACGTCCAAAGGATTAATTCCTTGATCACCTCTTTTCACACGTTTAATCACTTTTGTTCCGGGACCGCAATACTGATAACCGGGGATATGCAGCTCCACCGGCAGGTTATTAATTAAGGAATTAACAATTCCTCTTCCAGTCTTAGTCTGTAAACGAGACGATCTACTTCGTCCGGTGATCAGCATCTGAATGACCATTTAAGTGAAAAGTTTGCTATAAGTAGTACCTATTTTATCAATATGCGAATAGTACATTTGAAACAAAAATTTTCCATCGACAATCTCGACGAAAAAGTTGGGTGTGGACATGGAGAGAGATTATTAAGGAAACACGGTCCTTTGCTTCCATCATCCATTCGTGGAATAATAATTGGACCTTCGAATTGTGGCAAAACCAATGTTATGATTTCACTACTTACTCACCCCTTGGGATTACGTTTTGAAAATGTTTATATCTACTCCAAGTCACTGTACCAACCAAAATATGAATATTTGAAGAAAATTCTTACACCCATTAAAGGTCTTGGTTATTATGCTTTCAGCGATGCCCCGAATATCATGGAACCCTCAGATGCAAGACCCAATTCAATATTTATATTTGATGATGTTATGTGTGAGAAGCAGGATGTTATACGATCATATTTCTGTATGGGACGTCACAAAAATGTGGATGCCTTTTATTTGGCTCAAACATATTCGCGAGTTCCTAAACAGCTTGTGCGAGATAATGCCAACTTTATTATTATGTTTAAACAAGATGAAATGAATATGAGACACGTATTTTCCGATCATGTATCACCCGACCTGAATTTTACACAATTTCAGGAAATGTGCTCGAAATGTTGGGATAATAAATATGGATTCTTGGTTATCGATAAAGATAGTGATGTGAATTCGGGGAGATATCGCAAGGGACTTGATAGCTATATATTTGTTTAACAATGATGAATGCATTCATTTCATTGCTGTTCGGTAGTTTGTCAACACCATGAATGAAGAAATTGACTTAAAACGAAAACTAGTGGAAACGACCAATGCTGTTCGAAAAAAATTTAAACAATTCAAGGCGGCGAAGACACAAAGTGCGCTCGACTTGGATAAATTTTACGAACCAATCACTAAACCACTAACATCTATATCTAATGTAGTAAAGCAACGCCAGCAGCAGCAGCAGCAGCAACCCAAAACCCAAGGAAAGCAATATAGTCGTAGTACTAGCACAATGGAGGAGCCTGAGGAAATATCCGATCACATATCATCATTTCAATCGTCTACACCGCGGATAAGCCGAAAAGCTCACATCGATACAACACCGAAACGTGATACCAATGTTACATTGTTTGAGACACCTTCCCCTTCAAGTTATACAAGTTCACCACCACTCGACAAGATTCAAGCATACTTAAATGGATTAAAAAATAAACCATCCCAATATGATACCATTTATGGTATACATTTCGGTAAAAAGCCGAATAACCTTAAAAGATATATTGGTAACCTAGAAGTGCGTTTTCCAAATGGCAAAATTACTTTATATAAAAACGGAAAAAATGTTGCTGTATTTGATGGAACGCCTCAACTTTACGATTTGCTTTTTTTAAGAAATCCACCATTCCTAACACAACACGATAAAACCGATGATGGTGTGCTACAGAAATACAAGGAAATTTTAGAATTAACTAGTGCAGCATATGAAAATTATGACAAAAATAAGGGTCTACGAGAAACCAGATTATTGAAATATTTGTATATTATAAAACCCCTACTGATGCCGGCGAGCACTAAATCAGGCGGTGCTGTTGTAAAAAATAACATCGCTAAAAAAATAAAAATACCCAACAAGAAACTACTTTCTTCCAAATCACCTCAATACATTTATTGGAATAAACCAAAGGAGTTGGTTGATCGCTTAAGATTGTTGTGGAGTTCAAAATTAGCTGGTAATACTGGGCATGAAAATGAGATTATGTCAATTGTTGAGGAACTTCGCGAAGAACAAATAATATATTAAATTATGTACCTTGTTTCCTTTGCTCAGTGTCTAATGAGACGTGTTCGCTTCGCTACAAAATATGAAGGCAAGCAGGGGAAAAATTGGAATTGTTAATGAACTGCACCGGACTGCTAGAAAAAACTTTATTAGAAGGCGGACGATTATTAAAGGATACAAGGATTTATGGCAAATAGATTTAGCTGAAATGCAACAATATGCTGATGAAAACGATGGTTATCGCTACATCCTTGTATGTATCAATTGTTACTCCAAATTTGTGTACACCAGAGCAATCAAAAACAAGACCGGCGCTGAAGTGACCAATGCAATGAAGAGTATAATTGAAGAGGCATCGTATACACCAGACAATTTACAAAGTGATCAGGGAAAAGAATTCTATAATAGTCGCTTTCAAGCCCTTATGAAAAAATTTAATATAAATCATTATTCTACATTCAGCACGAAAAAGGCGGCAATTGTTGAACGTGTGATAAGAACTTTAAAAAATAATTTATATAAGCAATTTTCAATTAGAGGTTCCTACAGGTGGGTGGAAATTTAAGTATCAGTAACAAGTGTCTATAATAATACAATACATCGCACAATTGGCATGAAGCCCAGAAATGTGCTAGAAGATACACAAATTAGGGCATACGATTATTTAAAGGTTAAACCGAAAAAATATAAATTTCGTCTTGGCGATATAGTTCGAATCAGTAAATACAAAACCATATTTGAAAAGGGGTATACACCTTCATGGTCAACGGAACTGTTTAAAATTGTAAAAAGTAACATTACCAATCCACCCACCTACATACTGGAATCGTTAGAAGGTGAACCGATTAAAGGTAGTTTCTATGAAGCTGAACTGCAAAAGACAACCAGTCCAGGTGTTTATCTGGTTGAAAAAATTCTTAGAAAACGTCAGAAAAATCACATTGATCAATTGTTTGTAAAATGGTTGGGTTTCCCCAATCAATTTAATTCTTGGATAGATAAGTCTGATATTGTATAAACAGCTTTGTATTTCCTATTACAATTATTGTATCAGTTGAATGATAAAATAAACATGTAATTTAAAACATATGAATTTTATTTATCAGTATATATTGCTATCATTTTAAAAATTGTTTTCATTGAATTAATAACCATGAAGAGCGTAACATTTGATGAAGAGAAAAATATTGTCCACCAAACATTTGTTTGGGCGTTTGCATATCGAGAAGCTCGAAAGAGCGACTTTCAACAGCTAATGCTTGATAGGTACCGTTTCCAACGGCGAATAGAGAAAATCAAAACAACTTTGGATATGATTTTAGAAAGTAATTTTAGAAATAAAATTGTTAATGAACGATTTATTAATTTATAATATAATTATAAACATAATATGAAGTACTAAAAAATGTTTTATTCACATTTAAGCAATAATACATAATGACCAAAAACACTTAGGGACTATAACCAAATTGTCTAAGTTCACTTTCACTAATACATATGGCACGGAAAAATACTTCTTCATCACTACTTTTTTAGCGCATATACTAATCACTTGAAGAATCGAGTAGTGCATTTGGTAGCGATGACGTTGGACTTGACGATGGCGACTGCTGTGATGGCGATTCTTCCATTATTTCATCTTCTTGACTTGAAGGGGTGGACGTATCAGTATGTTGTTGATGTCCACCACCTAAGATAATGGGACTTTGAGGTTGGTCAGCAGGTACAGATCCTCTATTGCTCTCGTTTTGACACCAATTACATAATCCCATTGTCCCACTTAAAAATTCCCAATGTTCACAATTTGAACACATTTGACGACCATTGATTGAAAACGGATACACTAATGTTGTTTTACTTTCCATATTGTAAATGATTGTGAAAGCAATGCTACAAATGAACTAAGTCCCCATAATTTGGATACGTGTATTTATATATAACAGATGACCTTCACGTGTGACCTCTCTCTCTTGGAGTGACTTTTTATTTATCATGATAAAACCTTCTGTCTACTTTCCGAATGTAAATTCTGGATGAAAATTTTTAACAACTTTTTCTTTAGTTTTCTGTACTTTCTCCTTTAAGTTATTTATTTCTTCATTCAATACAGCGAATCTCCGAGAAATATCTGTATTCAATCCTATGATTTTTCGCTCAAAAAATTGTATAACATCCTTACTAATTTCGTCAGCAACTTGTATGCGCAGATCTGATAATTTCTTAACAATTACAGCAGTTAGTTGTATACGCAGAAGATCACGTTGAGTGAGAACATATTCTTGAGTAGCAGCATCATTTGGTTTTTTAGGTGATGCAACATTCTCTAGGGATTTTCCTTGCATATCATACTGATCATCGAGAGTAAGCCTGAATCCATTTCCAGGTGGTCCACGTAAAAACCGACATTTTTCATTGGTTTTCTTACGTCCAAACTTATCAACTGTGCTGTTACTTCGACTCATCCTCAAATTAAACTAACTAATTTGCTATTTTACCTTCTACTTATATAACTTCATAAGGTTTTAAGGGTTTGTTATGTTGGGAAAAATAAAACAATGCTTTTACTACAAACAATTTATTTCCTATTGGTTTTTATTTATATATTAAACCATAACATTTATTTTTAAACATGACCATTATTTATAATAATACATACATACATTTATATATTATATTATATTATATTATACTGGTTTATGGAAATATAGTTCAGAACGTGTTTTTACAAATAAAAGTTGTTCCAATAATTAATTTTACTTTTCTTGATCTTCTACTTTGTCCATAATTTCACAACCATTTGCGCCATCGCTGCGGATGACTACACCATCTTTTACGATATAAGTAATATCGTCGGGATCCACATAATCAACCAAATTAAATTTTGTTACCAAATCACTTGGTAGATCTGGTATATGAATGACAAACTTGGCAAGATCATTATCAATCATTTCAGCACAAAATTGACTCAGGTTTATGGATCCGTAGAGATATTGTCCACATAGATGCGCACCAGCCATAAAATTGATTGCATCACGCACATACTTTCTGTACTGACAGCCAGTTGAATCCAAACAGGAACCATCAAACATCGAAAACTGTAGTATATCTTGAGCCATACGTCTTAATTTGCATGCTAACCAACTTATATACGTATCTTGTTTTTCAACAACATTGTCACACATCTACAATAGAATAATGAGATTGTGATTGTGTTTTATGATACTAGGTATTGCACTTTTATTACATTATCAATTAAAATTAAAAATATGATAAACTATAGATTAAAATATTCTCTACACAACATTGTTTACTCTAAACACCCAAAATTTATTAATGCTTTAGTATTACCCCCAGAAAATACATGTGAGCTTTGCCCCAAATATGTTAGGGTAAATTTATCATTTGATTTATTCATTATGTCAACAGTTGCCTCTGATAATGTTTCAGCAACACGCTTGGGTAAGAAAGTTTGAAATGTTACATGATGTGTTGTATCATACAAAGTAACAAGAATACTTTTACCAAAACGTGTTGAAACAAATGATATCTGTTTTATAACATAAATTTTTCCCACCGTTAGTGTTGAAATTTTTCGGTGCTCAAGAAATTCAACATCTTTGTTTATCATATTATTAATTTCAGCCAAATTCTGCTGTGAAAGACTCATTATTAAAATATGTAATAAAATACCTTTAATAACTTTCACAAAACACACCACAAACACAATTCTTCTATTTCAAGGCAACAACAAGCAATGCCTGTATGACTATGGTCTTCCTTTCGAAAGAGCTCCATATTTATAATATCCAATTTCAAAGTCATAGGAGGGGGAATATTACCAGAAACAACGCATGCTCAAGGTCAAGGTGATTTCTTGAAAGTCAAGGTCAAGTTCAAGGTCAAGGTCAAGGGCAAGTTCAAGGTCAAGGTCAAGGTCAAAGTCAAGGTCAAGGTCAAATCCAAGGGCAAGTTCAAAGTCAAGGTCAAGTTCAAGGTCAAGGTCAAAGTCAAGGTCAAGGTCAAGGTCAAGGTCAAGGTCAAGTTCAAGGTCAAGGTCAAATCCGGGTTAGTCAAGGTCATCCAAGGTCATTCGGGTTAGGTCAAGGTCATCCAAGGTCATTCGGGTTAGGTCAAGGTCATCCAAGGTCAAGGTCATTCGGGTTAGGTCAAGGTCATCCAAGGTCATTCGGGTTAGGTCAAGGTCATCCAAGGTCAAGGTCATTCAGGTTAGGTCAAGGTCATCCAAGGTCATTCGGGTTAGGTCAAGGTCAAGGTCATAAAAAGTGGAGGGGGGATCCGCAGTTCTCTCAAACTTTGACTACTAACGTGTATATTCTGGGTAGTCCATAATTTTTTCCTAACTGTCTAAACATAAAGCGTTGTTCTCGGACATAAACGTTTGAAAAACGATTTAAAAATGGAAAAATTAATATACTTCTTCACACAAGCCCAATAACCAACAAGGTGTAGTTGCTTATTAAAGAAATTTTTTTTTAATATTTAACGCTCTTATTTTGCATAGAGCATGAGGGTGGCTTGAAAAGTCTTCAAATATAAATAAACGACGATCATATATGTGTGTGTGTAGTTAATGCAAATCAATTTCCGTTGCACGTCAATAATCACCTGATTGTAAATCGGTAAGAATAAATGAGGAAATTAACTTTCTGCAAAAAATATTAATATTTCTTGCGATACTGAATGTACTAAGGACTTAAGGTATTCTTCTTTGATGTGACTAACCCACTTATAGCCAATATTTTTAAACTTAAACTGGTAAAAATTAATATAATCTAAATTTTATGAGTCGACAGTTAGCAACAGAACTGTTAACGCTACGGTGGGGTCAGCTCGTTCGTTGGCCTGTTTTGACGTTTTATTTACATTTTGTGTTATTTTGCATGTATTTTTTAAAATCAACTTCAGATCTTTTTATAAATAGCATTGAACAATTGTTCATTTAAGAACAACAAAAGTGTACATACATATATCTGCCGATTACGTTGTTTACCATTTGTAAAAAATGCCGAAGCGTTTAAGTAGGCGGCGCAAAGAGCTAATAGCTTCTCTAATAAGCTATTTTCTGGAAGAACCTAACAACACTGGTCCATTATTACCCTTGACACCTTGACAAAAAGAGTAGTAACTTTAAGGAATATGTTAATGTCTATATATTTTATTTCTACTTTAGTAATTTTTATCGTGCAACAGCTGCCCTAAATTTGAATACGTCCACTGTGTATGCAGTCAAGGAAAATAAACTATTACAGCCACCTAAAAAGAAACGTTTGCGTTTATTCATGTAAATTTAAATTGTTTTTATAAAAAAAAAAATGTAATTCCCTTACTCGGACATTTTGTTATATACTTTGGCAACACTGCTGATAACTGACGTCACTCGACGGGCATGACGTGTAATGGAGATTGTGTTGCATTAAATATAATACGTCGTTATTAAACCTACAAGTTAGGTTTATGTGCGAATTAGAGTGGATGTTACAAAACTTAATTTGCAGCTGACCGAAGGTTAACTTATGGTATGACGTCACAGGTTCAAGTAAAGTTTACAATCTCAGTGTTAACTTTATAGGGTGGAGCAGGTATTATTAAAGTTAACTGATGTACAATAATGACAGATTTTGGTGCGTTTTGAAGACTCTTGTTGACCTAACATAACCTATAATTTTATTTTCGTATTTGAATCAATTTCTGTTGTCTGTGTTTTTAATTTAGGTCTCGCAATGTTAGCAGGAAATATAAATAATATATTTGACGACCAAGGATTTTTAGAGAGAGATATTATTTTGTAGTTTGAAACGACAACGAATTCAGAAACCGATTTCGGTTTTTAAGGGATTTTGTACGATTTCTATTCGAATATTTTGAAAACAACTTGCTAGCACCAACAAACCGGTAATAAGTTTTAGTGCCTACCTTAAACGTTTTGGTATTGACGCATATTTTTATATGTTAGGAACTAACCCTATGGTATAAGCACAGATTAACCTAAGTATAAGTATTAATTGCATTAAGCTGGTATGCTACTGGTTCATTCCTAGAATAATGTCGTTTACATTTTATGATTGATCTTTTGAATATCATAATATAAAACCTTAATTATCCTTCTGGCCATAAAATGCCCGAAATTTACATCTTTTCGGACAGAGTCAGAGTGCTAATTTTGTACCTTTATGAGTACTAATGTTCAGCCCTTAATAATAAGTTTAGATGAAGATAGTGGTAGTGAAACAGACCTAAATTTAGAGTAAAGTAGAATCAAGTGGCCAAAATTGATTATTGTAAAACTTTTCTGTGTACACGCAT
Source organism: Polydrusus tereticollis (assembly GCA_963920685.1). NCBI lineage: Eukaryota > Metazoa > Arthropoda > Insecta > Coleoptera > Curculionidae > Polydrusus > Polydrusus tereticollis. The sequence continues at coordinate 127,399,407 of OY987327.1, forward strand.
TTTACTATACAGGGTGATCAGTAATTAAGGGTACGGAGCGGCTATATCTCGAAAACTATTCATGTTACGATTTAAAGGTATAGACGCTGTGCAAGTAGCTTGATATTCAAATGCAAATTTTAATTTCACATGAATGTCAATGTATTCGTCACTTACGTTAGTCCTAAATCGCTGGTCCTTTTTTGATCTTCATAATAAATAGATCGGTATCAATTTCTGGAGACATATTGCATGTTTTCTTAACAATATCGTACTAGTGTTGCAAAAGAAGCGCCAGCCGCGCGGCCAAGTGCGCTACTTCTCATAACACTGTATGTATTTCATTGGCCGCGGTCGTCTAGTGCGCGTATGCCATATCAAGTTAATTAATTCTAATGCGCGCGGGCACGGTCGCGCGGCCAAGGCCGCCTAGTGCACGCACGCACTTAATCTTAATTTTAATTTTGTATTGGTTAAATCGTAAAATTGTAAATTTGTAGAAATGTTTTTCATATACCTAATATACTTCATTGACGACTATGAAAACTTAATATTTATATTTATTGAAACGAATAAATCTGCATCTCAGAATTTTATTATCTTTTACTGTACTTATTATGTTTCAAAATATTATTATTATAATCTTATTACCTAATTATCTTTACTTTCAATTGGTTTAAAATATCTGTTTAATTCATTCACTCATTTATTGCGGTTTGAAGATGTTGGGACCTACACAATGGGGTTATTTCAGGTAGCTGCTTTATTGCAGTAGGGGAAGATTGGGGCCCTTCGTACAGTTTAACAATTTATTTTCTCTGGTCTCACTTAAATCATATAGTCGATTGATTCATAAGTTATAAGTTAGGTAATATATATAAAAGTTCATAGCAACAGATTTCAACTAAAAATGAAAAGAAACGCTTTTTTTGAAATGCGGATTTCGGACGAATCTACCCCACTATGAGGGTACCTTCGTACACTGGTGGATATTCAGACACGACAATGAAAATAGCAAATAATAAAGAAAATACGTTTTTTAAACACTAACTGAAAAATATAACATAATACATATTAATTATATGTATAGATAGTTATATAAATATAACTATTAATAATTAATGCACGTTAAAGTTACTCAAATGCACTGGGAAAGTAGAAAGCCTGGAATTTCTAGAGGTAGAATCTGATGAAGATGTTGGATTAGGAAGTACCAGTGTAATATTAGTTATATAAACAGTATGCTCCTCCTCAATAATTGAGAAAACAAAAGTTCATGATATGTACCCGGTTTCTTCCTCAAATAAGAGACCTTAAACTCTGTAGGGAAATAGTGACTAATTACTTTTCCTACATAATAAGCAACAGACTTTCCTTCTCAAATTTTATTAAAATGAAACAGTTGTTCCTTATGTATTTAGGTCTTACGCCAATAGCAGTCTCGTTTTCACATTGATCATTGTAATCTTCACCAAATATATTAAGGCTGGGTGTTGAGCTTCCTTGCAAGCCTATCCCGACCCAGACTCTGATTCACTACTTTCGAACTTTATTTTTCTGATCTTTCTTTTCTTTGAACGCCTCGAATTAAGATCAGCTTCAAAAGTCTTAATTGTCTCGTTTCTCTTAGTATTCGGATATGGCAGAATCATTTCTAGTGTAACTGGTATATCAATTCTTTGAAGTGAGCCTGTCGAAGTTGACGGTTGAGATGGTTCAGCGATCGAAGTCGACGGTTGAGATGGTTTAGCGAAAGTTGACCGTAGAAGCTTAGTTATATCTAGAGTTTTTATTAATACTTGTTGGGAGGATGCATAGTATGTAAATTTTGGTTAGGCGGCGTATTTTCATGGGCTACATAAGATTCTGTTGAGGTGTACACTTGAATGGGAGCGAAACCATCTACATTAAAGGCAAGTTCGTTAAAGGGTCATATGCCTGGTACAGTAAAGCCACCGATGATGGTTTTTGCTGTAAACGATTAAATTAAATTGTACGCTCTTGTAGCTATTTTCGGAATATTGTAAATGCTTATTATTTTTCCAGAATTAGTAATGTGTCAATTAATAAAAGCACTTTTTAATATGGATTTAAATGGGCCAAATACTCGTCTAATAGTTGTAGACGATAAGACGTATGCGGCGGGAATGTTAGGGAAACAATCCTATTTTCTCGTGCATAATTAATGGCTTCCAAGCTTTCGTGATTGTCACATAATAACAATATGATTATCTTTGGAACACAAAGTGTGTTTTTGAATGTGTTTTAAAACTTGAACAAATATTTCGGTATTAATCCAATCACTTCTATTTGCAGTCCCAATACTTTCTTCAGAAGCACCTACAATTAAATGATCTTTATAATGTACACGCGGCACGCGGGGGAAGTGGTGGAATACTGGTAGTCCATGGGCTGAAATAATTGCACCAAAAGTAACTAGGTCATCTCTTTCCGCTGACAAACTGTCCGACTTGTTTTTGTTTCTTTGAAGCCAAAATTTTCGGAGAGTCTAGAACCGCCGATATGCCAGACTCATTAAAATTAAATATACGATCCGCAGTTAATTTGTGTCGTTTATAAACAGTCTTAACATTATCCAAAAACTTATTTAAAGCTGTTCTATTGTATGCAATAAACCTGACAGCACTTGTATTTTCAGGTTTCCTTAAACTTAGGTTCCTGTTTCTATTTCGAAATTCATGCATCCAATCAATTCCTGCAATTTTATCTTCATTCCATTTTGGTGGATATTTGCATTTTTTGCTGTCTTCCAGTGTTGATGCTTTAGCGTTATATTTCTCTGCGACTTTTTTATATGATAACAAGCTTTCTATCACATCTTTTACAGCTGAACAAATAGCCTGTTCGTCAAATTCTTTTGCTCTTGCTTCTTTTTACCTGTAATTCCGCACCATGATTCTGTAAAAAAAAAAGAAAATAAGAAGGACACCTTTGTACGAGTCCGGACGTGCCCCCTCTGTTTGTGTACGATTCTACCCCTTCGTTCAAAGAAATCTACCTATATATAAATTTGAGATTTAAGCATTTATAGCTACAAGTAGAGGGAAATGGACAGTTCTGGACCAGTGGTGCTAGTGGTGCGTTTTATGATCTAACCCAGGTGGTGCAGGTGGTGCTGTTTATGAGCTAACCCGAGTGGTTCGGTGGTGCTGTTTATGACCTAACCCGAAATTAAAACCGACTTTTTACGATCTAACCCAAGTGCTTTCGTGAGGCGGCTTCTTATCTAACCCTAATTTGAACCTGAATATTTATGATCTGACCCGAGATAAAACCCGACTTTTTACTATCTAACCTTAGTGAAACGCCGCTGCTAAAGCGGGATAATTAAATCCCAATTTTTATAAGCCATCCTTAAACCCGACTTTTTACGATCCAACCTGAGCCATCCTTAAACCAGACTTTTTTACGAATTAACCTTAGTTGAAACGTCGCTGTTAAAGCGGTATAGTAAAAAACATGATTTATATTTTCTAACTTAGTGAAACGCCACTGGTGGATGGTAAAGCGAAATAAAACCCTAATTTATATGGTCTAACAAGATAAGTATAATAAGGCGGCACATTTGTCACCCCCCAATAATTATTTATACCTAAATAACCCTCTCAAACCCTCTGCCGACTCGATTTAAAAAGAAAGGCATATAAAACTTTATTTATTATTCCGAAGAACCCTCATTAAAATTCAGTAGCTTATCTAATAATTGTTTTTAATTTTGTACCACTTATAAAAAATACAATAAAATAATTACCATCTAGAACCATTAACTAGCGATTTCTTTGTACTGGAAATGGATAAATTATAGGACTATCTTGTAATGAGAACAGTAGACAATAAATAAAACTTAAATACGTATATGGCTCTATATATCATTCGACCTTTACTTAAAACACCAACCAGGTATAGGTACTATACAACTTGTGTTCGCCATCAGGTAAAAGCCCTCATAATGCTTTTATAAAAATTTTGGATAATATCATATTATAAGTAAATAGGGTACAATTTCAGGAAAAAAGTAAAAAAAAATTAATTCACAGTGTAAAATTGTAGTTAAATGGATTGTAAATACGAAATAATATAAAAAGCTACCTTTTGTTTGCGATGATGTATGCACAACAACTCTATATTATTCGGCCCTTAAACTGAAAATACCCACTAGATAGGTATCATAAGCTGTATTTGTCATCAGGTAGAACCCCCAATAAAATTATGAATATTAGGCGTAGGCAACAAAGTAGCAATCTTAACTTATTTTCAACACGAGCATAAAAATATGGGGTTGTTAAATATTTTACAACCTTAATTCTCAATGCCAACAATAAGCAAATCACTCACGTTCGTTTTTAATTTATTATTAAATTCGTTAGAATAATACTTATTAATCTGGCTAACTTAAGAAACTGACAACATAACGACCATCCAAAAAAAAATCATAATACATTACTGGGTGTGAAAACAATTGCGCTGCAAAATATAGTGTATACCGACTCTGAGGTAGTTAATTAAAATCACAATTACTACATATAAAAATGTTCAAACGTCTTTGCAATAAATCATAGATACGTACACTGACTAAAAAAAAAAATATATGCATAAAATAAGAACTAACCGAAACTTTTATGTGGTTTAACCTTTTTGCCAAAAATGATGGAAAACTTGAATAGTGTACTATTTCGTATGGCTGTTTGTAATTAACTGAAATTTATTAACTATCACCAATCGAGGCGGGGTTTAACGTAACAATCACAATAAGGAGTTTTTAGGTGCTGACAAAATCTAAAACATTACACCTCAAGAGAAATATGCTATACTATGCATTTTAAAGTACTCCGATATTCTGGAAATAAAGAAAAACTAGTGTATATGATAGTAAAAAAGAATTAAAATCTAAGAATAATCGATCGCAACCAGCACAATAAGGGGTCTTTAGGTGCAGTCAAAATCTTAAACATTTCTACGAAAAACATGATTATTTTTTTAATTAACACAAATCTACATAAGTTCTTGACAATTTGATATTTTTGTCGATAATTGAAGTAAACGTAGGCAAAGGTCTGAGTGATAGGCCATTGTGCGATATTTCTGTACCTATATGTACTTCAGAAAACTACAGTTTGGTAAACAAAAAGGTCTATTACCAGTGAAAATCTTAACTTTACAGTTTTGTCTCATATTAAAGTCACTTTTGAAGAAACCTACATATACGATTTCAAACTAATCCGGCTTAAGGGATAATTCATGTCGTTGTGTGTATTACAGTCCATTTTAAAAAGTACGATAATTTGCTAACCGACACTAGATCATTATTTTGTCTATTAAAATCTCATTTTGACATTAATGGTTTTTAGGCTCCTAAAGTGAACCGCCTTGCCTGGAAACGATGTTTTCCTACAGCTATTTTACCAACGCAACATTTGAAAGAGAACCATAAACTAAAAGGACATATATATACAATATAGACCCACTAAACAGTCAAAGCTTCTTTCGGATGAACTCGAGACATCTTCATGCTTACAATATCAGAAACTAAGCTGAATTCTGGTTGATGTTGGAAAGAAATTCACTTCACACACAAAGATGAAGCCAATCGATTCATGAAAATAATGCAAGTCAGTATGTGTATGTTATGGCTAACTGTTTAAATGTATTTTCCTTCCACGTTTGTCGGAAGAAATACTTTTTTATACTAGTATTTTAGTTGAAAATAAGATCGTCTGTACAAAACAAGCGTCCCTTATGGATTTGAACGAAAATCATAGATTCGACTATTTTCATGAAAAATAAATGTAAGTACGGAATAATGCAGGGAGATTATCTATTTTCTTGGTTTAGAAAGTGATGTAGTTAAGATATATAACTTAGGAATAAATAAATTATTATTAATCTTTTCGACCTATTTCTCTTGCATATTTAATTTCTTTGATAGTAAGAACTAATCTTTTTATTTTACAAAGGTAAAAAAAGCTAAAGATCGGCGTTGTCAGTCGGGTATAAGAACTGATTTAACACGATGGTTTTTGTACAAACGTTCACATACAATTGCATGCTTTTTAACCGATTGTGTCGGAAAAAATGACGTTTTATAGATTAGATATTTAGACGAAGAGCTGACCTTCTCAATAAAGTATTGATTATTGCCCGGGTAGCTAGACAACACTTTTTATGTTAGTCAAAAAAAAATTTTTTTTCGGACGCTATTACAGATTTCATCGTTAACTAACAAACATTAAGAGCGAAAAATTAGCGTGCAAGATGAAATGTATAGGTTCACTTCATTTTTACATTATTTTACAACTGTCAATCGCATTAAAAACAAGATCGAATAAAAAATAACTTATGACATATGGACGAAAAATGTTTTTCGGACTATTTAGGTTACCGGCCGCATTACGTCTGAAATACTACATTTTTCGGTCTTATAACATAATTTACTATTTTAACGTTAAAATAGGGGAAATGATGTATCGAAATGGGTACTTTTTTTGTCGGTCACGAGATTATAGTTTCTTTTAAAATGAACTCTAATATTTACAGCACAAATTATCCTTTAAGCCGCATTAGTTTAAAACGCGTCTGTCGCTTTATCTCTATTGTGAGTTTGATTAAAGTATAGCGTAGTATATATTTAGATGAATTTCGTAAATGTTGACTACTTTCAAAACTGAAAAAGCCGCCCTTTGCAATAAATATCTCCATAGAGTTAGGTACCCTGCAGATTAAGGGTATTTTAGTGGATAATCATATACGAATTCAAAGATTTTGTCTATTTTAATGGATTAACAAACAATATCTATAGGATAACTTTACTGATAAAAAAAAAAGGAGAAAAATCCATAAAGTCTAGGCTCACATGAAATTCCATAAAGAGCAGCTGCATAGCCTTATCACATCAAACTATATTTTTATTTCGTTCTATTGCCAAAAGTCTATGTTTAGGAGATTATCGTTAATTTTAAAATGAACTCTAATATGTACATCACCATAAACTACCTCTTAAGCCGTCTTAAAAATAGACTTTTCGATTTGCCTCTATATTGATTTTCTAATATTAAATATCTACAATAGTCGAAATTCGCTCGCTAATACCTATGTAGGCAATGTTATAGGTATCTAGCTATTATACAATTACTTAATACATCAATACATGCAAGAAGGTTTCTTCAAAAAATGACAATTTTGTTGTTTAATGGCTTGAAAAAAAAATGGAAAAAGGAGGTTTTTGCATTAATTTATTTCCAGATGAGTGTTAAAAATACTTATAAAACTCGGTATACCGAAGATCAAGCATTAATGAGAGGGTTGAGTCCTGTTTGCCAAATCCTGACTTTTAATTTGACGTTGGCAACGGTACAATTTCCTAACATTTATCATAAGAGGCGTATATTTTTGGGGCTTAGATCTACCAGTTTATCCACGTTCCATTTATTGATAGTGCTTTAGTAATTTTACTTTTCAATTATTTTTTACCAAAACGCGTAGTTGAAACAGTGCCTATATCAGACGATATAATAAATTTTAAGGATTAATTTGCTTACAAATACACTTCAATTTATTTAGGCCAAAGCAGCCAGACATATACTGGAACTACGAAAACCCTATTACAATTTGGTTGCCTAGAGAAAATTTTGTAAAAAACAGCTTTCTACACAAATGCTGTCACATTACGCATCTATCCTTTTAAGATGCCTGGCGACGTCAATGTAAGCATTGACATAATGACGCAAGATATAGGTAGGTACTAGAATATTCAAGATTTCTATTAACGATACACTTGAGCATACATGCGAGATGTCATTAATGTCTACGGAAGGCAACAGACATACCAGCTATTTTTACATGGGTTCCATAGACTTGGACGCCTCTTGTTTAGAAATATTTGATGTCATCTTGAGGAGTTCCGTATTGAAGCATCAAACCTACCTGCCAAATAATTGACGAAATACGGGATATCATAAAATATGTCCCCCATCGAACTAAATGATCCTATAAACCAGCTTCACAGACTGTAATTTGTGATGCTAACACGATTAATACGCAATAGAACAAGATTAAGAAACAAAATTTTAAACAAATATATTGGATATATAATTAGTTGTTTTGTTTGTTTTTTTTTAACTAATTTAAACTAGCTCCTTATCACACGAAAATAAATAAATAATTTACGGTTACAGAACAATAATTATTTTAAAAAGCTGTATAACTAAATATATTATGTTATTAGGAATATTCTGTCTAAAGTAACAGCTGATCTTAGTCGAAAATGAGATCGAATTATTGATTGTTGAATTCGTTAGGTATGAAATAAAATTAGAGATTTCGTCTATTTTTTCACGATTAAAAAGGATACCTCTATTTAGCTAAAAATGAAACGATTACAGTGGTAGATTAATTCACTTTACCAAGTATGTAAACTACTAATTTTGCAATAAATATCTTTTATATTTCTAGGTAGGTTTACTCGAAAATGTTGGGCTATTTTCATCAAAAATCGCGATACGAAATTGAAAAATTTGCCTATTTTTGTCGGTTTACAAAGTGATAGTGGAATATTGGTTTGATTAAAGAACAATAATTATTTTAAAAATGTTGCATAAAATGTCGGTGTTGTCAGACAGGTAAGAAGTTATTTATCTGAATCTTATTTGTACCAATAGCGTTTATATACAAATGCTAGTTTTTAATGCTAAATAGGGGAGATGTGATTCGATGAGAGATCTTTACAAGTAAAATTATTATTTGTCTATTTGATCCTGTCAATTTTAGAAATCTTAATAAGTTTGCGATCATGTTTTAAACCCCTATCGTTTAGTTAGTGATATTCTAAGCAGTCGAAATATACTTATTTCTTTTGAATAAAAGTGCTAAAACTGCCTTTTAAAAGATATGCTGTTCTGGTTTCATGGGATTTAGTGTAGCGGGTGAATAAAATAATGTAATAATGTAATAATAAGGATCTGGGTAATCAATCAAGAGCGGTATTCGCTAGTAGTTTAAAAAGCGAACGCTATGAGGAAGCTTATGATAGTGGTAACATTGATATAAAACAGAAGGTTATCTTTTTGAAAACTAGATCTGCTGAAAGATTAAAGTAATATCTTTTATCTTATAGTTGGTTCACACAAGTATAACTAACTACATTTTCGTATTTACATCGTATATAAGGATAGAGAGATAAATCATCCAAATGTCTAACTACCTATTTCGTGTTTTTTTTTTTTTGTTGTTTTATAGTCTACTATCTACCTACATAAAAAAAAAACAAGTATATTTTCATATTTTTATCGGTCTTAAGTTCGATTTCAAAAGCACACTCCGACTTTTTGATAATTTCACAGTCTAAGCACATAGATCTTATATTTTTATTTAAGATCAATTCATCTTTATTCGCCAATCGTCTCAAACGAGTCTGCTTTTGAAAGTAATATAGCCTTAGTATTCAGAAAATATTAATGATATCGGAGCCTAAAACATCCTTGACACTAAAAAATCATTGTGTTTCCTAACAAAACCCATCATCTTGTCTATTTAGCTTGCTTTCCTATTGTTTAGCAAGTTATATAAAATTATTATTTCGCTCTTTTTGTCTGTACTGAATCGTTAGGGGAATACGATTCTAGTCCTATAAGAGAGACAGTTAAAATTTATGTAAGCAATCAGAAATCCTACACTATGAGCTACTTAGTTAAAATTTCATATTTGCTTCCTGGGTCAGGCAAAATTTGTGTTGTGTCGGTCAAAATTTATAAAAATACGAAAAAAATGCTGGATGCATTTTTAGCGTGACTTTCTATTTAATACCATCTTATTTCAAGGTATAATTTGGTTGTCAAAATGAGAATAAAATAATTTTTCCCATGGTTTATGTCATCTTAAAAAAAGTCAAAAGGTTATATTCTGTAGAGGGTCAGATACATTCAAATTTAAATATTTTCTCCAAGAAGAATTTTAATATAGTATTATAGTAAATAAAAATTCTATACCTCCAATATTTCTTGGAAACATATCGTGTTCTAGCGACATAACCCAAAAGTACCTCTATTCAGAAACGCATCGTACTTTTCTTGTCAAACTTGACTTTGTTGCAATGTTGTATGCAGAGCACTTTGAAAACAAAAATTAGATTAGAAACCGCCGCCTCTTAAGGTATACTTTTTTAGGTCTTACATAGGGTACACTGGTATACAGAACAAATGTCATCTTTAATTGTCTCATTGTCCCATCCATTACATACATTATTATAATCTTAAAGCACCTGTTACCAGCATTATCTGTTTTTATGGTTTTCATAAAACATAGCGATTACCGATGAAAATTATACGAAAACTTAATAAATAACTTTTTTTTTTTCAACTGAAATAGACTGGTTTTCGATGGAAAAATGTTACTTATAACTAAAAATGAATATAAGACATATACGCAATGATATTTAGAATAAACCAATCTTTTCTAAAATTACTATGAAATATTCGCAAAATCGTTTCGTTATAACCAAAGTAACAAGGCTTGCAGATTTCGTATAGAGTTCAAACGCGATACTGAGATGATCTTTTTTTATATTTTTGAAGGATAATTCACCACTACGTTGTACTTGAGAGAGGACTTTCTTGAAAAATCCTCAAATTTCTCTGCAATTTTGTTCCTTCTAGAGTTAAATTCACACAGAAAACCCCGTATTCTTATCTTTCAGGTTGGTATATTAAAAAGGGCTTATTAGTAGATATGGTTTAGAAAACATAACAACACAACAGCAATATTAATTAACGGATGTTTTTTCGTCGTATGAAGAGTTGAATTTTTTTTTTCCACTACATTGATTGCGATGCAGGGGGGTCGGGTTTGATCATAATCTTTCAGGGTAGCTCAGGTTTGATTGCATGTGCTTAGGTTAGTGCTCCTTGCAATCGGTTTCAGGTTTGACGCGCCCCCCTCAGGTTAGTTCAGGTTTCTCAAACACAATTTATTGTGCTACAGCACCCAAAATCTTTATTCCAGTCACTTAACTTATTCAAAAAAATATAAAATATTAAATTATCAAAAAGTCGGAGTGTGCTTTTGAAATCGAACTTAAGACCGATAAAAATATGAAAATATACTTGTTTTTTTTTATGTAGGTGGATAGTAGACTATAAAACAACAAAAAAAAAAAAAAAACACGAAATAGGTAGTTAGACATTTGGATGATTTTTCTCTCTATCCTTATATACGATGTAAATACGAAATTGTAGTTAGTTATACTTGTGTGAACCAACTATAAGATAAAAGATATTACTTTAATCTTTCAGCAGATCTAGTTTTCAAAAAGATAACCTTCTGTTTTATATCAATGTTACCACTATCATAAGCTTCCTCATAGCGTTCGCTTTTTAAACTACTAGCGAATACCGCTCTTGATTGATTACCCAGATCCTTATTATTACATTATTACATCATTTTATTCACCCGCTACTCTAAATCCTATGAAACCAGAACAGCATATCTTTTAAAAGGCAGTTTTAGCACTTTTATTCAAAAGAAATAAGTATATTTCGAGTGCTTAGAATATCACTAACTAAACGATAGGGGTTTAAAACATGATCGCAAACTTATGAGGACGGATTTCTAAAATTGACAGGATCAAATAGACAAATAATAATTTTACTTGTAAAGATCTCTCATCGAATCACATCTCCCCTATTTAGCATTAAAAACTAGCAGTTGTATATAAACGCTATTGGTACAAATAAGATTCAGATAAATACCTTCTTACCTGTCTGACAACACCGCCATTTTATGCAACATTTTTAAAATAATTATTGTTCTTTGATCAAACCAATATTCCACTATCACTTTGTAAACCGACAAAAATAGGCAAATTTTTCAATTTCGTATCGGGATTTTTGATGAAAATAGCCCAACATTTTCGAGTAAACCTACCTAGAAATATAGAAGATATTTATTGCAAAATTAGTAGTTTACATGCTTGGTAAAGTGAATTAATCTACCACTGTAATCGTTTCATTTTTAGCTAAATAGAGGTATTCTTTTTAAACGTGAAAAAATAGACGAAATCTCTAATTTTATTTCATACCTAACGAATTCAACAATCAATAATCTTATTTTCGACTAAGATCAGCTGTTACTTTAGACAGAATATTCCTAATAACATAATATATTTAGTTATACAGCTTTTTAAAATAATTATTGTTCTGTAACCGTAAATTATTTATTTATTTTCGTGTGATAAAGAGCTAGTTTAAATTAGTTAAAAAAAACAAACAAAACAACTAATCATATATCCAATATATTTGTTTAAAATTTTGTTTCTTAATCTTGTTCTATTGCGTATTAATCGTGTTAGCATCACAAATTACAGTCTGTGAAGCTGGTTTATAGGATCATTTAGTTCGATGGGGGACATATTTTATGATATCCCGTATTTCGTCAATTATTTGGCAGGTAGGTTTGATGCTTCAATACGGAACTCCTCAAGACCACATCAAATATTTCTAAACAAGAAGCGTCCAAGTCTATGGAACCCATGTAAAAATAGCTGGTATGTCTGTTGCCTTCCGTAGACATTAATGACATCTCGCATGTATGCTGAAGTGTATCGTTAATAGAAGTCTTGAATATTCTAGTACCTACCTATATCTTGCGTCATTATGTCAATGCTTACATTGACGTCGCCAGGCATCTTAAAAGGATAGATGCGTAATGTGACAGCATTTGTGTAGAAAGCTGTTTATTACAAAATTTTCTCTAGGCAACCAAATTGTAATAGGGTTTTCGTAGTTCCAGTATATGTCTGGCTGCTTTGGCCTAAATAAATTGAAGTGTATTTGTAAGCAAATTAATCCTTAAAATTTATTATATCGTCTGATATAGGCACTGTTTCAACTACGCGTTTTGGTAAAAAATAATTGAAAAGTAAAATTACTAAATCACTATCAATAAATGGAACGTGGATAAACTGGTAGATCTAAGCCCCAAAAATATACGCCTCTTATGATAAATGTTAAGAAATTGTACCGTTGCCAACGTCAAATTAAAAGTCAGGATTTGGCAAACAGGACTCAACCCTCTCATTAATGCTTGATCTTCGGTATACCGAGTTTTATAAGTATTTTTAACACTCATCTGGAAATAAATTAATGCAAAAACCTCCTTTTTCCATTTTTTTTACAAGCCATTAAACAACAAAATTGTCATTTTTTGAAGAAACCTTCTTGCATGTATTGATGTATTAAGTAATTGTATAATAGCTAGATACCTATAACATTGCCTACATAGGTATTAGCGAGCGAATTTCGACTATTGTAGATATTTAATATTAGAAAATCAATATAGAGGCAAATCGAAAAGTCTATTTTTAAGACGGCTTAAGAGGTAGTTTATGGTGATGTACATATTAGAGTTCATTTTAAAATTAACGATAATCTCCTAAACATAGACTTTTGGCAATAGAACGAAATAAAAATATAGTTTGATGTGATAAGGCTATGCAGCTGCTCTTTATGGAATTTCATGTGAGCCTAGACTTTATGGATTTTTCTCCTTTTTTTTTTATCAGTAAAGTTATCCTATAGATATTGTTTGTTAATCCATTAAAATAGACAAAATCTTTGAATTCGTATATGATTATCCACTAAAATACCCTTAATCTGCAGGGTACCTAACTCTATGGAGATATTTATTGCAAAGGGCGGCTTTTTCAGTTTTGAAAGTAGTCAACATTTACGAAATTCATCTAAATATATACTACGCTATACTTTAATCAAACTCACAATAGAGATAAAGCGACAGACGCGTTTTAAACTAATGCGGCTTAAAGGATAATTTGTGCTGTAAATATTAGAGTTCATTTTAAAAGAAACTATAATCTCGTGACCGACAAAAAAAGTACCCATTTCGATACATCATTTCCCCTATTTTAACGTTAAAATAGTAAATTATGTTATAAGACCGAAAAATGTAGTATTTCAGACGTAATGCGGCCGGTAACCTAAATAGTCCGAAAAACATTTTTCGTCCATATGTCATAAGTTATTTTTTATTCGATCTTGTTTTTAATGCGATTGACAGTTGTAAAATAATGTAAAAATGAAGTGAACCTATACATTTCATCTTGCACGCTAATTTTTCGCTCTTAATGTTTGTTAGTTAACGATGAAATCTGTAATAGCGTCCGAAAAAAATTTTTTTTTTGACTAACATAAAAAGTGTTGTCTAGCTACCAGGGCAATAATCAATACTTTATTGAGAAGGTCAGCTCTTCGTCTAAATATCTAATCTATAAAACGTCATTTTTTCCGACACAATCGGTTAAAAAGCATACAATTGTATGTGAACGTTTGTACAAAAACCATCGTGTTAAATCAGTTCTTATACCTGACTGACAACGCCGATCTTTAGCTTTTTTTACCTTTGTAAAATAAAAAGATTAGTTCTTACTATCAAAGAAATTAAATATGCCAGAGAAATAGGTCGAAAAGAATAATAATAATTTATTTATTCCTAAGTTATAAATCTTAACTACATCACTTTCTAAACCAAAAAAATAGATAATCTCCCTGCATTATTCCGTACTTAGATTTATTTTTCATGAAAATAGTCGAATCTATGATTTTCGTTCAAATCCATAAGGGACGCTTGTTTTGTACAGACGATCTTATTTTCAACTAAAATACTAGTATAAAAAAAGTATTTCTTCCGACAAACGTGGAAGGAAAATACATTTAAACAGTTAGCCATAACATACACATACTGACTTGCATTATTTTCATGAATCGATTGGCTTCATCTTTGTGTGTGAAGTGAATTTCTTTCCAACATCAACCAGAATTCGGCTTAGTTTCTGATATTGTAAGCATGAAGATGTCTCGTTTTCATCCGAAAGAAGCTTTGACTGTTTAGTGGGTCTATATTGTATATATATGGTTCTCTTTCAAATGTTGCGTTGGTAAAATAGCTGTAGGAAAACATCGTTTCCAGGCAAGGCGGTTCACTTTAAGAGCCTAAAAACCATTAATGTCAAAATGAGATTTTAATAGACAAAATAATGATCTAGTGTCGGTTAGCAAATTATCGTACTTTTTAAAATAAACTGTAATACACACAACGACATGAATTATCCCTTAAGCCGGATTAGTTTGAAATCGTATATGTAGGTTTCTTCAAAAGTGACTTTAATATGAGACCAAACTGTAAAGTTAAGATTTTCACTGGTTACAGACCTTTTTGTTTACCAAACTGTAGTTTTCTGAAGTACATATAGGTACAGAAATATCGCACAATGGCCTATCACTCAGACCTTCGCATACGTTTACTTCAATTATCGACAAAAATATCAAATTGTCAAGAACTTATGTAGATTTGTGTTAATTAAAAAAATAATCATGTTTTTCGTAGAAATGTTTAAGATTTTGACTGCACCTAAAGACCCCTTATTGTGCTGGTTGCGATAAAGTCCGCATCGATTATTCTTAGATTTTAATTCTTTTTTACTATCATATACACTAGTTTTTCTTTATTTCCAGAATATCGGAGTACTTTAAAATGCATAGTATAGCATATTTCTCTTGAGGTGTAATGTGTAAGATTTTGTCAGCACCTAAAAACTCCTTATTGTGATTGTTACGTTAAACCCCGCCTCGATTGGTGATAGTTAATAAATTTCAGTTAATTACAAACAGCCATACGAAATAGTACACAATTCAAGTTTTCCATCATTTTTGGCAAAAAGGTTAAACCACATAAAAGTTTCGGTTAGTTCTTATTTCATGCATATATTTTTTTTTTTAGTCAGTGTACGTATCTATGATTTATTGCAAAGACGTTTAAACATTTTTATATGTAGTAATTGTGATTTTAATTAACTACCTCAGAGTCGGTATACACTATATTTTGCAGCGCAATTGCTTTCACACCCAGTAATGTATTATGATTTTTTTTTGGATGGTCGTTATATTGTCAGTTTCTTAAGTTAGCCAGATTAATAAGTATTATTCTAACGAATTTAATAATAAATTAAAAACCAACGTGATTTGCTTATTGTTGACATTGAGAATTAAGGTTGTAAAATATTTAACAACCCCATATTTTTATGCTCGTGTTGAAAATAAGTTAAGATTGCTACTTTGTTGCCTACGCCTAATATTCATAATTTTATTGGGGGTTCTACCTGATGACAAATACAGCTTATGATACCTATCTAGTGGGTATTTTCAGTTTAAGGGCCGAATAATATAGAGTTGTTGTGCATACATCAATACAATTTTACACTGTAAATTAATTTTTTTTTACTTTTTTCCTGAAATTGTACCCTATTTACTTATATTATGATATTATCCAAAATTTTTATAAAAGCATTATGAGGGCTTTTACCTGATGGCGAACACAAGTTGTATAGTACCTATACCTGGTTGGTATTTTAAGTAAAGGTCGAATGATATCTAGAGCGATATACGTATTTAAGTTTTATTTATTGTCTACTGTTCTCATTACAAGATAGTCTTATAATTTATCCATTTCCAGTACAAAGAAATCGCTAATTAAGAGGATTCATACCCGCTGTTTACAAGCGACTTTGTTTCAAAGAATGGCACCAAAACTAACCAACGAAATTAAACAAAATTTTGGAGGTATATTCTAATTATATCAAAGAATGAGGGAAAGTCATTAAGAAATATGAAAAAAAATATTTTTTTTTTAATTTTTGTTACTGCGTAATATTTATATTTTTAAAGTACTTTCCCTCATTGTTCACCATTTTCCCTATAATTTATGAAGAGACCGAGTTTTTAATTAAACGCTTAGTTTTCTGTCAAACTTTTGAATTCTGTAATTAATAAATTTTGGAGAAAAAAATGAAAGCCTTTAGATTATTAAAACATCTTGGCAACACAGCAAGCCTCCTAGGATATCGGCGGTGGCATCCGGAGCATCTTTAATATAGCAGATGCATAAAATAATATTTATTATTATTGGGGTGTTGGGTGATTTGCATTTTTGAGCATGGGACGGACTAGAAAAAAGGAAAATTAATGTGACAGAAAACGATTATGTTCGTCTACAAGTCGAAAAAATAGACGAATTGCTATGGAAAGACGGTAAGTATAATAATATTGTTATGAGGTATATAATAACATGATTTATAATATATAATATATAATAATAGTAACAAATAGGTAAATTAAATTATTGCCAACATGTTTTCATAAGTAAAATACAAGAAATAATTTTCAGGAAACAAAATATAGGATCAGTAAAATCTAACAATAGTTTTAGCAGTGCTAGCTACATCGCTATGCAGGCGAACAGGTAAAAATATATTTTTCTGAAAGGTTACCTATAATTTGATTTATGTGACTTGTGTCTAGCTGCAGCGCTTCTACTTTGCAGCATGACCAATAACAATTTTATTCATGCGTCTAATAGAATAAAAAAAATACAAATCCGCGACCAAAACATTTAACATATTACCAACTGGCAACTAACCCATACAGCCAAATCGCTCGTTACGAATAATGAATTTTTTCCTATTCACTTCAAGGCTAAACATGATTAATATCGTTATTGGTCGTGCTGTAAAGTAGAAGTGCTGCGGCTAGACATAACTATTTATGAGTATGTACTTTATGTCATTATTTATAAAAATATTTGTACTATTAAAGGGTTACTATATGGTGGATTTGCTGGAAATAAAGCCACAAAATACGGCAATGATAGCGAATCGCGGGCCATTTTGGATTTTAAAAAACTACATAACGTCTCAATTTCTCAATGTGGACTTTTTATAGACCGTAATCACTTTTATTTGGCTGCAAGCCCGGACGGATCCGTTGGCGATCATCAATTAATATAAATTAAATGCCCCTACGTAATTTCTAAAATGCACCCAAAAGATGGTATAGAACAGGGAAAAATTAATTTTGCCACCATGGTTAATGGCGAACCAAAATTAAAAAGGAATCACAATTATTATTATCAAGTGCAAGGCCAATTAGCAATAGCTAACAAACAATCTTGCTATTTTATTATATGGAGTCCTTTTGGCATGTTGATTGAACAGGTAGAAGAAAAGTGTCACATATACCTGACCTAAAACAGTTTCGAATTGTCTTTCATCTGGTATTTTTTTTTAGATAAAACGCGACGAAGCCTTTTGACAAAATGAAATGTTGCCGAAATTACGATTTTTTTATGATAATTTTATGTTGCCAGAACTGGTTGATCCGCTTTGGCCAAAAACTCTACCCATTAGAGATATCATATGTGAAGGAAAAGTTTCTAATATTATTACATAAGTTTATTTGCTGTTATTATTACGTGGTATTATTTTATAATTTGTTTTACATTTTTTATAATTGCCCGTTTAAGTTTATTTGCTGACATATTATTACGTGTTATTAGTTTATATTTTGTTTTACATTTTTTATAATTGCACTTTTTTAATTTTTATTTGCTGTTATGTTTTTACGTGGTATTATTTTATACCTAATTTGTTTCACATTTTTTAAAATTGCACTTTTTTTTAAATACCTGAAGGAGAACGACCAAACCAAACAAATAAATAAAATGTCAGATATAACAATAGAGCTTAGATTAAACTAGGTAAGTTTTCTCAATAAAGCAAAAATGTCGCTTAGTGAAAAAGACCGTATTGAAATGAAATGCGAAAAATGGTTGGTCACATTCTAAATAGCTTGACAGAGCCCTGCTACAATTTAGGAGCATACTGTGTAAAATAATAATTTCCAAATGATGTATCATAAGCCGTATCTTGCCATTAAAAAAAAATGTCGATGACGTAGGGGAGACCGGGGCTGGTTGGCGCACGGGTTGGTTGGCGCATTGTACCGTTTAGTACTTTCCGGAAACATTTGCAACGCTGTTCTGTCACTCTAAAGTCGTTGGTAGTGTGGGATTATGCCCACGTAAGGCAAAGGTCGCATTAGTCTTCATTACTCCGTGTAAGAGTAACGTCCATTTATTTGCCATATTAGTAAATTTCTATTATTATTATATATATTAGTTATAGTTTTTGTGATATCTCATAGGTAAGTAGCAACAATATTATGTTAAATATAGCAATTTAAACCTGACATGTGTGATGTTATTCGCCGCTAGGAAGTTTTTTAATTGTCGTAAGTGTTGATATTTTTATAAATGTTTAAAATTTCAAAATGGCGTTGGGGCAGGTTGGCACACAAAATTTGGGGCAGGTTGACGCTGCGCCAACCTGCCCCACCGCTATTTGCAATGTAGAAATTAACTGATTTTTTCTTTTTAAGGTTCTTAAAATGAGAAACTACCAAAGAAAAACCCAAAATGGACAAACTTCCAAGGAAGTTATGATAAGAGCTGCTAAAGAAGTCTTAATTAATGGAAAATCAAGAAGACGCGTAGCCAAAGATTTTAATATCGCCTCACGGACGCTGATTCGATTTTGTTCGAAAATAAGTATAGAGGACCTTCAAAATAACAGCCTTGACAATGTTACTGTGGGATACGTTTCAAATAGAAAAGTATTCTCCGATGAACAAGAGAAAGATATATTAAAAAAGCATCAGATATCTAACACGGTTTATCTGTCAAGGAAATAAGAAAACTTGTTTTTCAATACGCCATTGTTCTAAATTTAAACTGCCCACAAGCCTGGCATGAAAATTCGATAGCTGGCCCAGACTGGTTCACTGCGTATTTAAAAATACATACTACTCTGTCCATCCGATGTCCTAAAGCAACAAGTATTGCGCGGTGTGTAAATTTTAATCAAAATACGGTTGCAAATTTTTTTCACAATCTAAACACTGTGTTAGATCGATTGGCTATTGGCTCCGAAGATATCTGGAATATGGATGAAACAGGGGTGACTTCATCGCAGAAACCAGATAAAGTCGTAGCCAGAAAAGGACATCAACAAAATGGCAGGATTACATCTCAAGAACGCAGGACGTTAGTTACAATGGCAGCTGCTGTTTCTGCAATTGGTAACAGTATCCCTCCATTCTTTATATTTCCGCGCGATTAATTTAAAGATTATTTTTTAACTGGTGCGCCAGCTGGAAGTGCTGGGGCTTGCAACCTTTCAGGTTGGACGAAGGCTGATCATTTTGTCCAATTTATTTATTATTTTATTTAGTATACAAGAAGCTCCAAGGAGAAACCCGTACTGCTTTTGCTGGATAACCATAGCTCCCATTTATCCATGGAAGGACTTGACGGCTCGTCCATTCCTGGATGCTCCAAATGGGACAATGATCACTCAGTAGATTCAGAACCTAAAAAAAAGAAAAATACAAGATATCCAAGACATTGTTTTAAAGTCAGCTGAACCAAACGAAAATATAATAGAGATTATCAGGCCTTTACCAAAAGCAAAAGCTAGGAAAAATGTTTCGACTAACCCAAGAAAAAAGAGAAAGTCTGCAATAGTTACAGATACTCCTGAAAAACTTGCTTTGGAACAAGAGCAGCTTAGTCGGAATACCAAAAAAGACGCGTTTAAAGCAAATTTGTCTAAAGAAAATCCACCAAATAAATCGCTAAAGGGAAAAAGCAGAATAAAGAAAACAAACCATAAAATTGATGAAGAGGATGACGATGATTGCTTCTGCTTGATGTGTGGGGGTGATTTTTCAAATAGTAAGCCGAAGGAAAAATGGATCTGTTGCACTACTTGTAACATGTGGTCACATGAAGCATGCGCTGCGCCAGAAAGTAAATTGTTCTATCGATGCATAAACTGCGATTCGGATGATGATATGTGATTTTTTCAATTTATTGTTTTGTTCTGTTCTGTTTCTTGTTGAAAAAACAGTGGTTTTTGTTAAAAAAGTAAAAGTATTAAAATTAATTACCGTTGTGCTTAATTGTTACTCTTACGTCAAACTGCCCCATACACTGCGTCATCCAACACCGTAGGTTGGCGTAACGTGATGCGGTAAAATATCTAGTTGTTTTTTTGGCATTTAAAGATAATATGTCAAAAGTTTTTAATGTCAATCTATTAGTCGAAGCTATAAACAATGGTAAACTAACCATGACATTGAGCTTGGCTTCATTGTAATGTTAGCAGAAATTATTATTTGAAAATGCGCCAACCAGCCCCGGTCTCCCCTACATCTTTTTGACACCTGTCAATAAAAAACAAATAAGTTAAATCAAAAAGTAGGCGAATAAATAACTAAAGTGACGTCTTCAAGCGTTTCCTATAAAAACAAGAGATAACGTAAATTTTAACGGTAGTGCATACGTTTTTCCTACACTGTATAACTTTAATAAAAATAGCAAAAATTAATAAAAGCCTTTGTTACCGATGCTTCTTATTGTTTGTAGTTTATACAAACTAACAAGTAGAAAAAACCTAAAATCCGGCCCTGGTCAGAAACAATCGTCTGTCGCGGTTGGCATGGCGACTGCACATTGTTGCCAGTGGTCACGAAACGGTCCGCTGTTCGTTCATTACAGCCAAAGCACGATTTGAAGTTGATCAGCTGATGATGAATGCTCTTAATGGTTCTAGATGGTAATTATTTTATTGTATTTTTTATAAGTGGTACAAAATTGAAAACAATTATTAGATATGCTACTGAATTTTAATGAGGATTCTTCGGAATAATAAATAAAGTTTTATATGCCTTTCTTTTTAAATAGAGTCGGCAGAGGGTTTGAGAGGGTTATTTAGGTATAAATAATTATTGGGGGGTGACAAATGTGCCGCCTTATTATACTTATCTTGTTAGACCATATAAATTAGGGTTTTATTTCGCTTTGCCATCCACCAGTGGCGTTTCACTAAGTTAGAAAATATAAATCATGTTTTTTACTATACCGCTTTAACAGCGAAGTTTCAACTAAGGTTAATTCGTAAAAAAGTCTGGTTTAAGGATGGCTCAGGTTGGATCGTAAAAAGTCGGGTTTAAGGATGGCTTATAAAAATTGGGATTTAATTATCCCGCTTTAGCAGCGGCGTTTCACTAAGGTTAGATAGTAAAAAGTCGGGTTTTATCTCGGGTCAGATCATAAATATTCAGGTTCAAATTAGGGTTAGATAAGAAGCCGCCTCACGAAAGCACTTGGGTTAGATCGTAAAAAGTCGGGTTTAATTTCGGGTTAGGTCATAAACAGCACCACCGAACCACTCGGGTTAGCTCATAAACAGCACCACCTGCACCACCTGGGTTAGATCATAAAACGCACCACTAGCACCACTGGTCCAGAACTGTCCATTTCCCTCTACTGCTACAGTCAAACTTTCTCCCAAATAATATGGGAAGAATAATGACTTACCATATAAGGTTGGCTTCTAATGTCAACGTTACAAAAATAACTCGTAAAATAATCGCGAACTTCGTTATAATAATTTCTCAATGCATACGAAAATACATTACGTCCGCTCTCAGCTCTTGTAGCGAGGGTGACGGCACTGCCGCCAGAATTTGTTGACACGTACTACACGCAACTACGCAAACGCGCGAAGACTTGTATTTACACAGCTTGGTGAGTTGGTAGTGGCTAATGTATCGATGTGCCCCGTGTACGAAGGGTCCCAATCTTCCCCTAGAGGTCAACGATATAATGTAAACATAACTATAGTTGCGGGAGATTTAGGGTTTATTCACAAAATAGCCACTAGCAATGACAAGAAAAGTGACAATAGAAATTGCATCATTAGCAAATATTTTTTATAAAGATTCCTCAAATTGATTAAGAAATTTTGTGAACCAAGAGGGACTTTTATCTAACTGCAAGATTTACTTATGGCATACCTACTTTATACCTACAAAAACAATAAAAAAAAATTAACTTTACTGTAGGTTTAAAATGTACTTTTCAATGTAAAAATTGCATTGTTGATCTAACCTCAACTAAATATAATTTTTTCCAAATATGTTGCTTTCCTTCCCGGAACAATGTACACCTTCTTGGGTGGCAGATGGTAATGTGAGTGATATTGACCGTGTCTCTTAAAAAAAATAATAGTTTTCGGGATTTCACCATCATTTTCGGTTTGGCGCGTCGATCTTAGGTTTTGTCCAGTTTTCGGACTTTAACGGTTAATTACCTACCGACACTCAACAAACCTTTTAAATTTGAAATACTTCCCAGAAAAATAGTAAATTAGCATTCAGATATTTAAAAATGCACAGGCACGATATTAACAGCTCTTATCAGATCCAAACTTAATTAAATCCCTTTGGTTTTGCATGTTAAAATTTACCTCAATTACTCTTTTACTTCCAGAAAAATTTGCCTTCTACACTTTTCCACTATTATTACCAACTTTAAAGATAAGAAGGGCCGATTTTCCCTTTCAGATCCGATAAACCACTCAGCTACACGACGTGCCCTTTTTATATTGGCTAAAATAAATGCCATGATTATAGTGTAGTATGTATGAGGTGGTAAAGATAAGGCACCACGCCATTATCTACGTAATCCATCTTGAATGACAGGTAGTGGAGTTAATGGATTATTGCTTGTGAGAGGTTAATTTAAGTCTAATCTTCATTAACTATCATTAGGTTGGATACTTGTAGTTATTATACAGGGTTGGTTCAGATTCTGTCCTCTTTAGTTCAATTCTAAAATTTGACGATCTAGCCTATACAATTTTATAGGTCTATGATTTAGCCTAACTTACCTAGTCCAAACGATGATAGTTTTCCAAATATATGGCGTCAAACTTATTACTAATTTAAAGCTTTTTTCGGTTTTTCTTCGAACTGATAAATAAAAATTAGGGAGCTTGGACCAGTTCTAAGCCAAAATAAAGTGTAAAGAAAGAAATATAAAACATCAAAATTCAATTGTCTTAGAGAAAAACCTTCCAGGTCTATACCTTTTTTAAACAGAATATAAATTTATTATTAAAAATTGACTACTCCTATGAAGCATTAGATGTAAGTATGCGAAGTTCTACTGCTGTTGGCGCCCTCTGCAAGGTATATACCTAAAAGCTGTACTCAGATCTGGATTTCAAATTCCAAAAAACCTCTTATTCCTAAATTTCGTGTAATTTTTCCTATTATTAACCCTATAACCACTAGGTGCCGTCTTAAGGGACACCTATATAAAATAGTCATAGTTTCTACCTATTTCGTTAAAATGGACACTAAAAATATTATTTAATTTTACACATATATCTATCGTATATTAAATCCAAACACCATGGCAAAATGAAAATGTGTACTATAACAAATAACTGTTAAAAGAAGAAGAGTTTTAAAAAATGTTTATATCTAAATATTATATAGGCTAACCAGAACTACCTAACTAAAACAAATTATTTCTAGATCATTTGTAGACTAGTGTAAAATACAGAAATAACTATCATTACTCTGATTTGTTTTCAGAATACTTACTACCGATCAAAATAAACTGTTTATTTACAGTCAATACAAATGCTAAGATGTTCGGCACACACCCCTTATAACAGTGTTTACACCTATTTCGGGCCTTCCTGTTTTTTTTTCCGAAAACAAGATTCACATCGTCCTAGGGAATGCGCTGATGGTCTTCGTGTAATATCTTTTTGTACTTCGCATTTGAAAACATTACAAATATTTCTTCACATTTCTCTTGCAGTTTGATCGTGCATGGTAGATAATAATATAACGGCCTTATTTTTTTTGGTACAAATGAAACCAAGGTACTGTGCTGATTAAAAATAAATAAGAACTGACCGGTTTTCCTTTAGTTTCCAGCAGTTGTTTTGAAATATCGGATTTATTTTCCGCATTGTCCCAATTACTGTTAGTTTTTACTTAGTTTATCTGCAACTTCGTAAGATGTTTGTTTCATGAATCTTTTCGGTAAGCTCTAGAACAGAGTTTCCCAACGTGTAGGTGCTAGGGGAGTCGGGCATTTTTTCCAAAATAAGACTAGAACACTTTGTTAAATGATGTTTTTTTTTTTATTTTAATAACGTTAATAAAGATTAACAAGTAGTTATCGAATTAAACATAAAACCAAATATTAATAGGTCTGTAAAAATAAAAGGGAAAAATAAAGTAAAATATTTTAATATTAATGACTCATGCGCCTGTTTTTTTGAAACCAGTCTTTCATATCTGGGCTTTATATTTGAGACACATACAATTATCGTTTTTAAGTACGAGGCAATTTCTCACTTTTGTTTTGACGGCAGTCATAGATGAAAAACCTAAATTTTACAGCTTTACAGCTTCATTAGCCAACTGAGGATATTCCGGGTTCTGGGAAAAACATTCAAGCTTCAGCATTCCATCACTTGCTATTTCAATGAGTTTCTCTTTCACATATATTGGTATTTTAACATATTAAAAGAAATCGGCTGAAAACAGATTCAGCATCCATCTGTAACTGTCTTTACTATTTTAAATTTCTTTAGAAAAATAATCACTGAGCTGTTATTGTAAGTTAAGCAAAGCAACTTGCATGTATGCAAAAACTTGTTCAAAATTTCTAACATGATAATTGGATACATCTTCCATGTTCACACAAGTTCCAACTGTTTTGCCAATTGAAGTCTACCATAAATCAATTTTTCTTTTAAATCTCTTAATATTATCTGTAGCTGCAAATATGTTTGCGTCGCGACCTTACAAATTACTGTCCAAAATATTTAATTCTTCGAAAATATCAGCAACAAAATCTAGCTTTAGAAGCCAAATATAATCGGAAAAATTATTAACATATAGTGACTTCTCATCTTCCAAATACATTAAAAGCTCTGCTTTTAAGTGAAATAATGTTTTTAAGACGTTGCCCCTTGAGAGCCACCTTACTTTGGAGTAATAAAGAAGATTTTAAAATAAAGCATTCATGTCTTCGCAGAATTTTTGAAAAATACGGGTCTGCAAAGCTGTTCCCTTAATGGAATTTTTAACTTTAATGACGGTTTTTATAATACAGTCGATTCCAGGAGGCACAGCATTTGACGCAAGAGCTTCTCGATGTAAAAAACAATGTCTCTATGTAAAATTGGGAATTATTTCTTGAAATCTGACGATAAAACCAGATTTATGGCCTATCATAGCTTTAGCACCATCAGTGCATATATAAATGCGTTTCCCCCAGTCAACGTCATATTTACTTGAGCGTTTTAAACATTTTCCAGTGGTATTGGTCTCCAACGGGGAACAAAATAAAATATCCTCTTTAATGCCATGGTTTGTATCATATCTTACAAACGTAATAAATTGGGCACAGTTCGATATATATGTGGATTCGTCCATTTGTAGAGAGAAGTACGTGCATTTAGTAAGATTTTTCACAACTTGTGTTTGAATATCTTCTGCTATATCACTAATTCTTTCTTGGATAGTATTATTTGACAGAGGTATTGTTTATAACTTTGCAGCCTCTTTTTCACGAAATATTATATGTACCATTTCAACAGCTGCTGGCAAAATAAGATTTTCAGCAATTGTGTGGGAGAGCTGGCATTTTGAAACTTTTGAAATAATGTCCTAAATTGTCTTTTGCCGACATAGTGTATAAGAGTAATTTTCCTGCAAAAAATAAACGATTTGACTATATTGCATTTTTTCTTATAAAATTTCACAATTGCAAAAGACATGGCGTCTCTTCCATTTTTACCCTACGTAAATACACAAAATATTTACTTACTACCACTACCCCAATCATCACAGCGCGCAGTTTGGAACTGAAGTCTCATACACACACACACACCAAGAGAGGTGAGCCCGTCTGGCGGGAGTCTTTGTGACCCTGAGCTTATTTTGCTCAGAGTCTCAATGACTCCTTCCAGACTTCCTTCCACGCCCCCCTGCGGTCCAGTTCCGCAGGGTCCCACCAAAAAAATTCTTAAGGTACTACGTAATCTGAGGGAGGGGTTAATTATGGGATTTTGTGGGATGGACTTTTGGAAGGTGGTGGTGCTACATGGCGCACCTAGAGGCTGAAGTCTCATTGCACTTCGCTGCTTATATAAAGCCAAACCGAAGCTTCGAGAACGTACCAGAGTGCCATCTAGTAACGAAGTACCGAGTAGCACTTTCGCGAATATGTTGGGAAAGTTTCGCGATGTAGACGCAAACAAAGATATTGTGATATACCTACAATATGCCGTCGATTTTTTATCATTTATTTTCATTGTGAATGGTAGTCTGGTAAAAGAACTACTAGTTACTAGGGGGACCGTTTGCAATTAAAATAGTTTTTGAATATAATTTTTAATTTATTTAATTTAAACTTAAACAGTAAGGTAAAATAAATTTGAGAAACAATCAGTAACTTGTAATTTAGTTAAGCTACTTTGTCGCTATTTTGATTTGAGTGATGAATAGGGGGAGATAGGGGGTCGAGGACAAATTTTTTAACAAAAAGGGGTCGCGCTTTAGATAAGTTTGGGGAACACTGCTCTAGGAATGTAGGAATAAAGTGTGAACTCTTCAATTCTCTTTCCTCTATAACGTCTTACAGAATACAAGTAGAATGTTTTTGCATCACAGATGGCAACGAATTTACAACCATATTTATCCGGTTTATTAGGGATATACATTTTAAGTGTACCCCTAAATCTCTAAAGTGTTTCATCGATGGTTACATATTCCGATTGAGTGTAATTCTGCCTACAACTTCTTTCGAACATTTTCCAAACTACTCTTACCACAGCAAATTAATCATGTTTTTTCTTTATTCCGTTGTATCCTTGTTATCAAACTTTAAACAGTTAACTAGAAATTCAAAGCGATTTTTGCTTCTAAGAAGTATAGGTCCAAAAACTGGTGTAAAATGACCGTCTTTTAAAACCCGGTTCAAATATAAAAGTCAAAATAATGCGTTTATTTCGACACGTTTGTTGCTCCAACATACCACTGCTTAGTTTTATAATGGCTTTTTTGAATTTCAATTTTACTTTTAGTATACTTGAAAACAGAATCTAAAAGTGCGTCAGTAAAAAATACATTCAATGTTTTATTTGGATCTGCAATATTTTTAGCTTTGCCTTTTGGTCCCGGCAAATGAAAAACTATATTATTTTGGGAACTTTTAGTGTTGTTGGTATGAAGATTATTTTATTTGCTTGTTTTTAGAGTATTTACATATTTTGTTTCTACAGCTTGGTCAGGTAAAACGGCATAGTCTATATTTAGTATTATAGCATCAACATCATCGGTGATATCATCAGGTCCCGTAGAATCTTCGTTTTCACTCTACTCGTTCTCTAATATATCACAGTCACGTATATCTTAATACAAGTATTTCAGTGGATTAGAATCTCTTGGAAAAAAGTAAAAAAAAATATCTTTCATGTATTTTGGAAACTAAGTATCAACATTTGGACTAAGAAAGTTGAGCCAGATCGTCATATTTTAGCCTAATCAATTTGTGCTAGTATTTGGGACAGGCTTTTTAGAGGCTAGGTATAACTAAATTTTCAAATGCATTTCAAATATAAAAGAAAAACAAATTCTATGATGGCTACCAATCCCAGTGATCCAGTTTCATTGCCCTGCGCCTGTATTGTTTCCTATAGTTAGTTATTTGCCATAATATGTAATACCAATGTATTTGTTATTATTTTCTCAGTAGAACTCGATCTTTCTCTAAATCTGTAATAAATGTATGAATTATACAGGGTGATATTGAGACAAGTACAATGCATAGTACCATACGATAGTGGATCTCAAAAAAATACAATAAATTCATATCAACATAGGTCCGGAGCCGCTTTGATTTTGACATACAGAGTGTTTTAGAAAAACGGTTTTTCCTTAATGTTTTTTCATAATAAAGATTTGATTTACTTCTACCAGTGGAGTCCGCGCTAACCAGTCTTCTGAAATAATTAAGGAAGAAATGATACGCCACTGTTTTTTTTCCAAAATACAGATAATTTTCAAAATTGCGCTTTTTTATTTAGCAAATATGGTGCCTAGACACTTTTTCTGTGACCAACGATTCTATGTAAATGGCATTTATTTGCATATCGCAATGATCATGTCAGACTTTCATAAAATTGCATTTATGTACTAAGCAAAGCAGAAATAAAAAAAATATCAAAAGGCACCTACTATGCATTAGACATGGAACTATCTACATAACTGTGTTAACTAAAAATAAAACTGATGAGGTAGGGCTGTGTACACTTTTTTGAATTAAGAGGGAGAAGAGAGCAGAGCGCTTTCGGCCTTAGGCCATCTTCAGTGCTTCCTAAAACGCGAGGAAAATCCAATTTGTAAAAAATTTATTTGAAAATGTCGTTGTTAGAAATTTAATATAAATTTGTGTGAAAACAGTTGAGTTTTACCTATTTTATTTGTCGAAAATTTGTTTTGAGAAATAATATAAAATGTATTTTTTGGTTTTTACTCACTTTGTCATGGAACAAGAAACTTCATTGACAAAATTAACTTTTTTCTCGAGTAGGTCATCAATAGCACAATGTAAAAAATTTATTATGTAAAAACAATTAACACGTAAATTTGTAAAAAATGAACAACTTTAATCTTTTAATCAACTTTAATCTTTTAATTTAAATAGCCATCAAATTTCGACTCAAGACCACGTTCCACGTGGAAAAAGAAAAATATGGAAAAAGCAAAGGAAAACGATGGATAATTAACCGAAATTTAGAAAGTGGTTCGTTCCAGTTCTTCGTTTTTTACAAATTTACGTGTTAATTATTTTTACATAATAAGTTTTTTAGATTGTGCTGTTGATGGCCCACTCGAGAAAAAAGTTAAATTTGTCAATGAAGTTTCCTGTTTCCTGACAAAGTGAGTAAAAACAAAAAAATACATTCAAGTCCCAGAGCCCTTCAAAGGCTTGATTGGAGCTTAATTAATTTACAATGTTAATAAAATACAAAAATAATATTCCGGCATTATTACGGACTTCCTTAGAATGCTGTATTATTTTCGCTGGTAGTTCTTCTCTAGTATTTACTGATGTTGAATAAACTAGTCTTTTAGATATCCCCAGAAGTAACAGTCTAAGTGATTTAGGTTCGGAGACCTTGGTGACCATAAAACAGGCCTACAACTAACCTGAACTAACCTATCCATCAAGGGCCAAAAACGCTTGCTAAGTGTTGATGAACTATATGGTAATAATGAGGTGGAGCACCATCATGTACGTACCACATGTGCATTTTTCTATCAAGAGGTACGTCTTCCAATAAATTATTCAAATTTTGCTGCAAAAACTGTAAATAAATCTCACCATTGAGTCTCTCTTTCAGAAAAAATGGACCTATAAGGTTATTTTCGATAACGCCAGCCCACACATTAACTATCAACCCTTGTTGGTGTGTTTTGAATCATGGTGTGCGAATTTTCATCAGGCCAAAAATGTAAATTATGTCAGTATATTGTGCCATCTCTTGTAAGACCGGCTTCATCGGTAAACAAAATGAGGTAAGATTTACGTTATGTTGCTGTATAAACCAGTTGGAGTATTGAAGTCTTGCTGGATAATCATCCGAGACATAGCGTGTACTTTTTGCACATGGTACCAGTGAAGTAACTGTTCTTTTAGAGTTACATGTACAACCCATTTTATTACATTGTTTTGTATCGCGACCTTTCTTATGCTGCTTAAAGCGTTATCAGCAATATCTTGCAAAATTTGTTCCTCTACGTGAGGGTCTCGTATTCTCCTGCAAGGTCCCTTACCGCCACATTGCGGCAAAAATAACCCCGAATAAACAATTTCAAAAATTAATTTGTTAACTCTAAGAATTACTTTCTAATCATCGTTTACCTATTTCCCTTAGGCTCCGATCAATCCTTTGAAAGGTTTTTTTTTACATGGTCATGTTCGCACTGAAAATCTTTCAGAATAAAGCCTTCTTACCTTCGAAGAGGCGGTCAGCGCTTCGCCATAAATTAAATGCTTATCAGCATATTCTGCGTAAAAATATTCTCTTATTATTTTTAATTATTTTTAAATGAAGGCGGTTGTGACAAGATAATAATAACAAGATTTTTACCTGTTTGTGTTTAGCATTAGTTCCTCTTGAGTGTTTCGCATAAAAACCGATTTATCTCGAAAACCGCCCGTTTTATCGCAATAAATTAATAGTACCTTTTTTGAAGGGGAATAACCAGAGTATACAAAAAATTGGGTATCAGCTCTGTCAAATGACACAAGTCAAAATTTTAGACCAACGAGTCTGGTGGCAAGTCCGTTCCTGACTTTCTTGACAATGTAAAACATCTAGTGTAGTATGGTATATTGACTCCTTATAGCCTCTATAAAATATTAATATTTCATTAAATTACACAAATCGGTTCAAAAGTTAGAGCCAAAAAAGTAAAGCACTGGGTCTCTTTGGGGCCCTGTATCTCCGTTTAGGGGCACCTCGAGGGGCACTTTAGGATTTTTTTTCTATGACAAATTATGGTTATTATGACCTTCGATGTACGCTCCTCAGAAATTAGGTAGTACTTACAGGATACCCTGTATAATTATTGTTAAATAGAGTGAGATTTTTAAAGTGTCACAAGGTAATAACTCGAGAACGGTTATAAATATTTTCATTAAATTTTTGATAAGGTAATAGAGATATGGAAGACCTCTTTTAACATATCTTTTATATTTTCCCCGTTTTCAACTTTAAGTGGTGTGGGGGGCAAATTTCGAATTTTATATGAGATAATGTATTTTTGTTGCTAAAATTCGAATATATGTTTAAAACTACGTATGTAGTCAGAACATTTTTTGACTTGCTCCGCAGGTTACGGAATTATAATTTATAAAATGGTATTGCAATTAAGAAATAACTTCATTTCAAATAATTTAACGTCTATCATGCTTGAGAAATTGTTCAACATATCCCGCTTCAACTTCCAAACACTGTCTCACTATTTGTTTAAATGAATTTCGTACCCACTCTAATATTTCATGTGTCACTCATAAGCAGGCAGAACGGATTCGGTTTTTCATATGATCTGAAGTTGTAGGTGCAGTTACTATCACTTTGTCCTTTATAACGCCGCACAAGAAAAAATCAAGGGAGGTCAAATCGGCCAATCCACCTGTTTTCAAATATTTCATTTAAATAGTTACGGGCCTGTACTGCGGCGGAGCCCCCCGTCTTGCTGAAACCACAATGACATGTCAATATTTATGTATTGGTTTAATAACTGGGGTAATTGGTTTCTTAAAAATATGTATACATTTCTGTGTTTAAATGTCTTTCAAAGAAATGCAAACCAATAAATCTATCGCCGATAATTCACCTCACTTTTATTGAACCAATCAAAACGCTCATTTTCATAGCAACCACCTTGGTAACGGTCGTCTTACCCGATAAGACTACCGCTAGCTCGAAAAGACGCTTTCGAAAAGACGCTTGTAGCTTTTTTACTTAAATAAAAAATTAGTAACACCTCTAACTTGTATATTTACCTTTATCAGACGGCCTTCATTTTTATGTTCAGTAAATTATCCAATAAAATACACCTCTAGTTCGTTTTTCACTTGAAACTCGATTTTCCAAGAAAATTTTCACTCAATGTAATTTTTACTTATAATCAAAGATAAGACCCTCGAGCTAAAGCTCTGGGGATCATATCAGATTACAAGTAAAAATTACATTTCGTAAAAATTTGTCAGAAAATCGATTTCTTGTTAAAAACATCGGTATTACCGATAAGACGCCTCCTCTATCGGTATATTACCGTTGATAATTCCACACCAGACATTGATTGGCCAGTAGTGCTATTGCGTCTGTTTACCTGCAACCAGAGGAGCAAGTTAAAAAATGTATTGATAACATACGTAGATTCTTACGTAGAGTCGAGTCTTAGCAACAAAAATACATCATTTCATATAAAATTCCAAACTTGCCCCGCACCCCTCAAAATTAAGAAAGGGGTAAAATGTAAAAAATATGGTTAAATATGTCCCCCATAGCATTATTACCTCACCAAAATTTAATGAAAATATTTAAAACCATCTCGAGATATTTCCTTGCAAGCGTTTAAAAAAACTCACCCTGTATATAGAATCATACTTTAAAATTTGTCTTTACAATTTCTAGATATCCTGTATAGCATAAACCAACACTACTTTCAATAGTTCAGGTTTACAGTTTAATTTTAATTCCAGCTGTATTTTTCTGTTTT
Organism: Polydrusus tereticollis; assembly: GCA_963920685.1. Lineage (NCBI taxonomy): Eukaryota > Metazoa > Arthropoda > Insecta > Coleoptera > Curculionidae > Polydrusus > Polydrusus tereticollis. The sequence continues at coordinate 127,432,472 of OY987327.1, forward strand.
CTTTGTTTTGAGGCGTCAAGTAGTTACAGAAAGTATACAGTACGTAAACTATTAGTATTTCTACAGTCCTCAATATTAATGATACAGGCATCTTTTACCCCCCCCCCCATTATGTTTGAATCTAGAGGAAAGAAATGAATACAAGGAAAATTAAAACACATGTTAAAATTTGTTTAAAATAATTTTAATTCGTTTTTAATATTAAAATTTTCAACTTTGTCGAACATAACAACACACAACTGTTTCAATTTAAATGCACCACATAGTCAACACTAGACTATAATGCAACAATCTTGTATCGCACGAAGTTTGTAGCCATCGCCAAGTAAAATAGACTGCAGCGGAATCTCTGGAGATGTGACCGGAAACTACGAAGGTTTCTGTTTGTCTCATTAGGAAGTCAAAGACCGAGCCAAATTTATAGGAGTTGGTAAATGGATAAGAGTTACATATATTGTTTACTGTTTCTGTTTTACAATAAGGAACATATAAATTTATAGATTTTGGGAAGTAGAAACAATGTGAGTAATATTACAGGTTAATTTTTTCGTACTACTATAATTTATTTTTACCTTTAGACCACTCCTCAATGGCTGCGTCGCGCGTATACAGAATCTCGCTAAGGAAGAAACGAAATAAAGTTTGATGGAGAAAGGTCGCACAACTGCAATCATTATACCATTTTTTATGACGGTCTCAGTGTGTTTTGAATTCCAGATATTTTAATTCCCTCCCGTTAATATTTATTTTTCCCGGTCCGCACGTGACACCTAATTCAGTTTTTACCATGAGGTACTTAGCAAGCTTCATGGTTTTTTGCCATTTATTCATTTATTATTAACTGTAACAAATTACATAAAGATGTTGTTTACAAATACTTACAACCATCTATGTCCAAGCCGAAGTTCGAACCCGAGACCTCTCGATTGCCAGGCGAGTACTATTTACTTCTATCGTGAGATAAACGCGTTCTCGCAGAATTTTATGAGAGAACGGGAGTATATCATAGGGACTGCGTTGACAAACAAAAATATACGATAATTTGAATAGTTACTTCTCGTGAGAGACGTTCAGGTCCTAAAATTCGACGCACGAGAGCAAGGATTGACAGCTCGGGATGGTTGTCCTGACTGAGGACCGGGGTTCGGAGCCCACGTTCAGCTGTAGGTCCACATATAGGTAGGTCAGCCGGATATCTGTAAAAAAAACAAGAGGCCCAGTAGAGAAGAACTAATTTTTGTATAGTATTGGTCGGTATATTTATATCTGTTTAATACTTGTTGTTATCTGCTACAATTACAATATGTTTAATATTGTTGGCTGTTAGGAATTATTATTACTATTATCATTAAAAATATTTGATGATTATTGAATTTTTCTCAAACCCATTAAAATTGAAAGGGGCGGCAAAGCTGCTTAATACGCCACATCACATCTAGCAAAAGATAAGAAGGTGGTGTATAGATATTCAAATAATTTAAAAAGCCGATAAGTTATCAACAGTAAATCTGCAACAGATTAAACAGGAACGGTTTAACGATTTTTGGAGATTTAATTGGAGGAATATTCTTTATTTCTAAACTTCCTCTAAGAAATGTCAACCCTGAACTAACCTAATTTTCAAATTCGTCCAAACGTTACCATGGGTGAAGATGCTCCTCCATTATTTGTGAGTATTTAATATATGTACGTACATCAAATCTAAATTTTTATTTTAAAATTACTTTATAATATGACTATTATGCAAGCACATAATGGCTGTTACGCTACTTATACACTTGTTAGTGCCTTTATTTTACTCGAATTGAATTGACTCGAATATTCTCGATAACAGAATGGTGACACTGGTATGGGAAGACCCCGCGTTACATGTTGCAAAATACCTAATATCCATGAAAGTTCAAGATGACTTAAACCTGATGCAAGACAGAGAACGATGGAAATGTATTAGTAGACTCGCCTAAATCCCGTCCAGGGACGTGAAGTCCCAACGAAGAAGAACAAGAAGGAAGGGATATTTTTTAATTCGCCTTTAATAATCTTCCGACATGCATTTATAAATAAGTAGAAAAACCGATCAATTTCATTAATACTTAGATAAGAGTTCAAATACATATTGAAAAAAAATAATTTAAACATTTTTGAGCATTTCCGTTTTAATTCCGTCACCCGTTTGATGTGAACATTTCAAAAATCAGTTTAAAACTTTAAGAGATGAAAGAGCTATTTCGGGACTACGAGTACAAAAACCAAAATATTAGAAGGGTTTTACACTCAAAAGCAAAATTGAAAGAAAATGTAAAAACACATTTGATTCTATTGGTTAAATATCAAAAAATTCTGAAAATAGTTTTTTGCCCAAGTAACCGATATTAATATTTACCTAAGACATATCTCATGGTAAAGAAGAAATATTGCAGAATCCGTAAAAATAATATGTCTTCGTTTAACCAGGGTTGGGGGATGATTTTGTGATTTTTCTTGATTTTATTCGAATATTCTAACCTTGCCTGAGGATTGTTGAGGGGGACTTTTTAAAATTTTCGATCTTGCCTTTGATAATTCACCTCACTTTTATTGAACCAATCAAAACGCTCATTTTCATAGCAAACACCTTGGTAACGGTCGTCTTACCCGATAAGACTACCGCTAGCTCGAAAAGACGCTTTCGAAAAGACGCTTGTAGCTTTTTTACTTAAATAAAAAATTAGTAACACCTCTAACTTGTATATTTACCTTTATCAGACGGCCTTCATTTTTATGTTCAGTAAATTATCCAATAAAATACACCTCTAGAGGCGGTTTCTTATCTTCATACCTTCGTTTTTCACTCGAAACTCGATTTTCCAAGAAAATTTTCACTCAATGTAATTTTTACTTATAATCAAAGATAAGACCCTCGAGCTAAAGCTCTCGGGATCATATCAGATTATAAGTAAAAATTACATTTCGTAAAAATTTGTCAGAAAATCGATTTCTTGTTAAAAACATCGGTATTACCGATAAGACGCCTCCTCTATCGGTATATTACTGTTGATAAGATAAGCTCTTAAATTACAAGTTTCTTAGTCGTCTGAAAGTGACCCGAAATTTTGGACATACATACACAAGTATTACAAATTCAATAAATTTAATTATTACACTTTTATCATATATCCAAACGATCCAACTCCATAAATTGCCCTGCATTCTTTTATACTTTTATTTCACTGATGTGCCAAAGATCTGAATTCGCTCTAGTAATCCAGCTATTCCCCTTTAAGCCATTTTAAATCTATTCAAAGTAAACATGAAATAAATTGTCGAGTTCCAAAACCCCAGTAACAAAAAATGAAGTCTTTTAGAGAGAGCACAAAAAAGTAAATACTGAACCACATGAACGACATCTCCATGCATTTGAATCCTTTGTGAAAAGTCAACGAAACCAGCCAGCTTCAACTTCCTTATTGACACAGTTGAATCAAACCAATAACATGGAAAATAGATGGACACAGGTCCCTTTTATCCTGGTTTGCCATTCCAGAGGCGTACAACAAATAAAAAATATTTCTTTAGAATAGGTGTTTCGGTATATCGAAATTTACAAAATAGGTACCTTCTCTATTAATTAATGCACGAAACAATTATATTTTACCTATTGGGAAACGATGGCCGATATCACACTAGCTTTTTTAATATTTTGTCTTGAAGCAAAATTCGTATAGTATACTTTACTGATAAGACAATTGACTTGGGTGCGCCACTGAACTGGTTTGAAACTCGCTGAGAAATAATAAGATTAATAAGTCACGTACTAACTTGAGAAATCGTTATTATTTACTTCATTTCTCTAATGGGAAGTTATATTTTACTACTTATGGAAACAGTTATTATTAATATTCACCTAGCAAAATATTAAAAAACTTTCTGTGTAATGAGGTTAGTTACACACGATTCTAGCATTCTTACTCACCGTTTCTTTAACTTTCTACTTGACTAACCATTTTAAATAAAAAAAATACCAGAAAATTGTATAAAGTATAAATTGCCCTTTTTGAACTTAGAATAATTACAAAATACATTTTACATACATATACAGGGTGTTTTATTAACTGTATATTACAGAATAAAAATAAAATTAAAAAAAGAAAAACAAATACATTGTTTTCACTACAAACTTTGAGGTACACAGAGGTGTTTTAGGGTTGATAGAATTTAGTACATATTAACGAAACCATAAAAGCAAATAATAAAATGACATAGAGGTTAGGGTGGGCCGAAAAATTTTTTTTTCTATTTTAAAGGACGCTACCGCAGAAAAGTTGCACAAAAGGTCAAAAATATTTTTGAAAAAGAAATGGACCTGATTAGGCAAATTCTAACCGGGCCCATTGGCCCCCAAAAGGGCCAACTTTTAAAAACGTTTTAATTTGACGGCGCTACTAAAAAAGACCTCTTTTAGGCTTCCACTGTTACTCAAAAAAACTTTTTTTGAAAAAAAAAACATATTTACCCGGGCCCACGGTCATATTTTTCTTATTGAGCACACCATATTATGAAAAATGTGTTGATAATTGAATTATTTTACTCTCGTGCATACTCGTTTTCCAATTAAAGGTCATTGATCTGAAAAAATCCGAGTTGTGCTGCGCGCAAGCCACCAAAAGCGGTAGATTTATTCAATTCTCGCTTAGCCGTTGTTTAATGCGCATGGAACAGCGCGCGGCATTAAAAACGGTTAAAACTTTCATTTCAAAGTGACTATAAATAAGTGAATTATATAACGGAGTTTTTAGGGAGTGACTATAAATAAGTAAAGTTTTTTTAGATAGTGACTATAGTTAATGCGATAAGTAAAATTTAAAATGTCCAAATCTTTGGTAAACACTCGGGCAAATACATTGTGTTTTATATTTGGTAGTGCTAAAGACATACTGCCAGAAGCAAATCAACTACCGACATACGAAGATTTAATACACTGTTATTTAAGCGTTCGAATAGAATTAAAAGGCGATGGTAGTAAACAACATGCAAGTGCTACAGTTGCCAATATTGTTGCTAGTAGAATAATACGTGTGTGGGAACGAGCTTCTTTACCAACTTTATCTCACGGGAGAATACTTAAACTCATTCTGGTTTATTATAAAAAATATCAGAATCTTATTAAACTTATAAAAGGAAAAATGTCAAACTTTCTACAAGCTAAGTTAGATAATTTCAATAAATAATCTAAAAAGCTATTTGACATATCGACATGTAAGTGTCTTGATTTGGAACGTTACCCTTGTGAGAAAGAAAGAAAAGTGCCAAAAGTAGAATGGCCTTTTTTCCAAGATTAAAGGTCTGATCCAAAAATGCAAATAGGACGAATTGATAACATTTTAACCAAACAAATAGAAAGGAAAGAAGAAAGAAAACTTACTATTCTTAAAAATGGTGTTGAAGCGAAAGAGCCAATACCAAGTACAAGTGGTATTCAAAATATAAATTCAACGTCGCAAAAGTGATGCATATCAAAGACAGTTCTAGTGAGACCTCGTCGGACAAAGAATACAAATGTCCGGTTTTGGGGAAACGGAGAAAGATATCAGTATTCAAAGTTTAACAAATGAGATCCAGCTTAACTCCTCACCGGCACATCAAACAGAGCGGTTGCTAAAATAGTAAATGCAGTTTTGGAAGATTTTAACATAATTTCTAAAGTAGACCAGTCAAGAGTTGTAGATAAAAACAAAACTCGCCGAGAACTAAGCAAGAACAGAAAGAAGCCTAAACAAACACAAGGAAATAAAGACATTAAAGGTTTATACTTTGATGGACGCAAGGACCAAACAATTTCAATAGCAAATAGCCGCAGGATAAATAAACACGAAGAACACATTACAATTATAAAAGAACCTGGTATCATATACTTTGCTCACGTGTCTATAAAGAATTCTGCTACCGCAGCTAACATAAAAAATAAACTTTTTGGGTGTTTAAATAAGTATGAGACAGATGTTACTAACTTAACTGTAATATGATGTGATGGTACAAGTGTTAATACAGGATGGAAGGGAGGTATCATTCGATTAATAGAAAATGATATTAAGAGGCTCCTTCAATGGTCCATATGTCTTCTTCATGCCAATGAGCTACCTTTGAGGCACCTATTACAAAATTTAGATGGAGTTACGAAAGGACCTTACAGCTTTTCAGGGGCAATTGGGTCTATCTTAAAACACTCTAAGAACATGCCAATAGTAAAGTTTAAAATCATAAATACAGCTCTTCCCGAACTTACATCAGATGATTTAAGTACAGATTAGCAGTACTTGTACAAAATTTGTATGGCAATTTAGAATGGAGATTGCCCCTCTGGTTTGGCAGAGAAAGATACAGGCAATATGTCACATGCACGCTGGCTTACTACAGCTAACAGGGTGCTATGCCTATATGTGGCTACAGAAAGTCCCTCCTCCAACCTGGTTGTTTTGACTGATACCACGTGGTGAGTTCTGGGTTGATTTAGCGTTCAATATTATTATTTTTCATACAAAACACTAAATCAAGCGAAAGGCTGCACAAAATTGGGGAAAAAACATTATTTCTTAACTTTTCAGTATATATGAGGGTCCGTAATCCTAGTTAAAAACTGTTAATTTGGGCCCGGTTTTTTTTATAACATCGATAGGCATATTAGCAAAACATTTTTTGATGGCGCAACTAAATTTTTTGGAAAAAAAAAATTGGGCCCGGTTAAAATATATCCAAAAAATTCAATTTTTTTAAGGTAACCTTAGGACATCAATAGACAACTTTTTCAGAGTAGCGCGTTTGAAATTACCATTTTTTTTTAAATCGGTGATTTTCGGCCCACCCTAATAGAGGTACGTGTGCAGGTGAAGTAGGTTGTAATTATAATTATTTTTCTTCTTTTCCTTTTTAAGATTTTAAGGAAATGCGGAGAAAACTTATTTTTTTGTACAGAAAAGAAAAGAGTAACACAAATAAAAGGAAAAACTCACAGTTATGGTAGGCCCTACTAAAAAGCACTACCAGGTATTGGTAATTACTTTTGTTGTTCCATTGATCTGTGCTAAAGTTTATTAATCCTGATAATACCTGTCTATAACTTAAAGCTTGTACTGAAAATAATGTATTTATATTTCTATTTTTAGTTTTATTTTTAATCTGTATTGTATATTTATAATAATTTATACTACCAGATTAGAGAGGAAAATAAAAATTAGGGTTTTCCAAGCTTATATTCATAGATAGTAAACAGTTATTATTGTAATAAGTGCGGAAAGTTTTACTTTCTCGCACGCGACTGCATTTGACCCGAATGACGCGGAGCGGAGTTCGGGCAAGCGGTTAAGGATGGGAAAGATACTTTTACGCTTGAGTTAGGAACCTTATTTTTTCTACAACCGTATATACAAAAAAGTATCCTTACTTATTTTTTAAAAATTATTTTATTCCATATATATACAAAACTAACAATAACTAAAAAGCTACTAATTATTATGAATGTTAATATTAAAAGCACAATTTGTTGCGTTCTTTAAATTATTTAAAATTGTCGGTCCAGTGGAGTTATTTGGTGTTAACTGGTAAGTGCATAAAGATGAGGTCGATGGGGATGGCATCAAAACCAACATTTTTTGTTTGAGAAACGACGTTAACTTATGGATGTTCCCTATATCCAAATTTTGTTTTATTTTTACTAGACTTTTTACAATTGAATAGCGGGACCATAATGTATTAGATTTCAAAACCTTACTTAGGTCTGAAAAATACGGCAGAAATACCTCTTCCTTATAGGTTCTCGCCCCTTTCTCCTTACACCATGTAACAAAATGTTCGTATTGCTTTTCATACTTTAGTCTGGATTTGGCAGGTAACAGCTCGGAATTTTCTTTATCTGCAGCCTTTAAAATGGGTTCGGGTAGTTTTTCGTCGGATGAATCCACTAAATATTGCTTTGATTCGGCTTAATTTAAAAAACGACTAAACTGTCACTTCGAAGACCCTTTGAACAACTTTGACGTATTAGAATCAATGACAGGCCTTAGTTATCATAGCAAATGATATCAAACCACCCGTCACAGGTTGGTTTAATCGTTGTTTTGTGACGTGACTTTAAAGAAATGCACAGGGTTATATAAAAATATATTCATTATTTTATATTTTCAAAAAATTAAAAATACAACAATAAGCTAGAAAAGAGGTAGATTTTATTAGATGTACTATTTCGTAAATACTTATTTACCTATTGTAACAATAGTTATAACTTCCGAGGTAAAAAACTATCTAATTAGATCAAAATTTGCCTAATTTTACTTTTTCCGCGCTAGTGCAGAAAAGTGACACTTTCAAAACTAAAATGCGTGCGGAAAAATGGGTTAAAACGCACGGTTGTAGAAAAAATATTTTTTCATTATGTTACCGCACCCTAAAAAAGGAAATATGTTTTAAAGAACATCGGCTAATTACCACTACATTTAATTTGCTCCATGATCCTAACAACCACTAAAGCAAACCTAAAATAAATAACTATACTTATTTCCCGAGAGAGCACAGAAATGAAATGAAGCATTTCTAAGTTGTAACTCGACGCCACTGCACAGCACTTCGCATATTCGATACATCAAACAGGCGCCCGACAAAAATGTCTTCCTTCCCGTGGAACGTCCATGTCACCAAAGGTTAGCACGAGATTGAATTTGAAAGTTGTAGGGGTCGTTTACGAAAACGTTTCTTTTTAGTTTTGTTTTCTTTTTTGTGTGTCTATCCGTTCGACCGTCTTGAAAATGTTCTTCGAAAGTAAGCAGTGGTGACCCCGACTTTTAGCTTTATACTTTATTTTGTAGTTGTGTATGGAATTCTATTATTGAACCAGCAAATGCTAAAGCATTATTCCAAAATTTTATTTTGTTCGTTAGAATAAAATAGATTAAAGAAAAAATACAATGTTTAATGTTACATACCTTCCTAACTACCATGATTATATCATGATTATCTCGCTTAAATCTTTTGGATTTTGAAATATTTGATTTTTGTGAAAATGTAGGAATAATTTTAATTATTAAAATCTCAAAATATAATGTTTGCCTTTTTACACTGAAGTCTACTAATTGATTAAGTTTTGTGTCGCACTTCTGAATAAATTACATACACAAGAAGTATAAAAAGTAAAACCGTCGTAAATTGTTTAATATTAATACAGTAAATTGTATTTTAGGTCAACAGCAGATGTTAAATGTAATTGTGTATCTAGCGATATATTACTTCTCAATAGCTAATTTGCGCTTTCAAGCAAAATTCCAATTTTCATAATGTAGATTGAATGATTGTAATTTTCTTAAGAATTAAATCTTCAGAACCTGGAAGTGTTATCTTTCATTCACCTTTACTAGCCTGAATTAAGCTAGGATACCTTTCAAGGTTAATAATTAAAAAAAAAAACTATTTCAAAAGAACCATGTGTAATAATATTATGATATTTAACTTGAAAATGTAATTTTAGTGGTAAAATCGTTGCTGTCTATTTAAAACCATAATTTTACCAAACGCTTTATCCAATGTCACAGAAAATATAGCTACGCAAACGAACTCTAGAGATGTGACAACAAGCTGCTCCCTGAAAAGAGCTCGGCTGGCGGCAGCGGAGTTCTTAATACGATTTTAACGGCTTTGGTGCTATGTTTATCTACAAGAAGCCGTTAAATCAAGTCCATGGTCAGTACCATATTGTCAAACTTACCGTTGTGTTTGTAAATGTGAGGAAAATAGCACGTGTAAGTTGTAATAAGTACTTTGTAGAAAAGAAGTAAGCTAAAATTGGGGTTACTTGCATCTACACGTCTTTAAGTAAAATTTCAATCAGCTTTGGTGTGTGTTCATTTTATACAGGATGACCAGTTTAAAACTTACAATAGCTATACGGGGTGGTCAAACGAGGATCTTTCATGACATTCCTGCTTTGAAACTTGTAGTTTATGCGCAATCTACTTTTGTTTCGAAATCTTTTATTTTATACATGGCACATAGTGTTGAAGAAAATACAAATCATAAATCTTCATAATTTTTTTAACTGAATAATATTTTTATTATTTTGAAAGAAGCGCCATTAAATAAATAAATAAATAAATAAATAAAGATGCCTTTATATTACGTAATAAAAAATTTCAGTACATTATTAATAGGGTGGCGGTATTCAGCTACGCTGCTCATACAACCACCCGACGAAGTGATAATCGGAAAGTACAATAATAACAATAAAGAATATTTATATAAGAATAATTAATAAATTTACAATTCACAATAATATATGTTTAACAAGCAGTCAAAGATCTCTTTTGTCTTTAATGGAGAGTTTAAGCAATTTGGTAAAGGAATTAAGGGCTCCCTTAATATCGATTGGTAAGGAATTATACAATTTCGTCGCATTGTACGAAAACGAACGTTGGAAGAAGGCTTGGGGATGCTAAACAGATGATTATGGCGAGTCTGACGCCTATGGATATCAGCGCCCGTTGTCAGCCTTTCAAACAGATAAACGGGTTCGCGCATATGAAGTATTTTATATACGCTTTTACATAATTGAATTTCGTATCTTTCCCGTATATTAAACCATTTTGAAACCTTAAGACATTCCGACACATGATCAAGTTCACGTAAATTAAATGAAAATCTTAAACATGAATTTTGCAACTTTTGCAGACTATGTTTATATCTTAGAGTCAAACATGGCCAAACCACTATATTACAGTAAGACAAATGTAAAAGGTCTAATGAGTCGGCCAATTTTAATTTAATATTTGGATCAAGAATGTCTTTGTGCACATATAATAACTTTAATTTAAAAATTGATTTTTGGATAATTGACGATACATGTCTGCTAAATCTCAACTCATTGTCCAGAAAGACACCCAGATTCTTACAAACAGTTGTAGGTTCCAATAAAGTGTTATTAAGTTTGCCATTCAGATTATTAAAATAATTTTTCCCACCAAAAAAAACTAATTGAGTTTTACTCGCATTTAAGATAAGACCATGAGCATGTGAAATAAGTCTGCATTTGGCATACCATTGAGCACGTCTAATATCATCCGTTTTTTTGGAATATCAATTCAAATATGCAATAATTTCATTGGTCCGTAAAAAAAGTTACTGTAAAATTTCTTACATCATCTTTCAAAAACTGATTTTGTTATATTTAATCAATTTTGGCATTTTTCATCTATAAAATATTTTTTTAAACAGTAGTAATTCTTACCCTCGTTTCAAATTTCATTTAGAAAATTGTAAACTGACATTACCTACACCCTGAAAGTAAACACTTCTATAGGGTGTTGTTTGCCAGAAGTAAATATTTTAATAATTAATGTAAAGTTATTAAAATATTAAAACTGATTAAATATTACGAAATCAGCTTTTGGAACATGTTGTAAAAAATTTTGGAGTATAATAAATGACGTAATTAAGTAAGTTTGAATTGATATTCTAGATAAACGGCTGATATTAGACATGCTAAGTGGTCTATCAAATGAAAGCTTATTTAAAGGTACTCCTTCTAAAATAATAATATAATGATAATAATAATAATAATAATATTCATATTGTTGTGAAAAGTTATGATTTTTATTTCCTTCAAAACCGTGTATAAAAGTTAAATATTTGGAAAAGCTCATAAACTACAAACAACTTCTGATAAACATGTATTTTAACGCTTTTCACAAACAAGCTAGCCTTTTATAAAAATTACTAAGACTTGACCCCCGTACTCCTATATTTAATTATTTAAATGATCAGGATAATGGCAGCTATATTTTAAAATAAACATTCTGTTTAAAACAACATTAAGTTTACTTTATGAACCACCCTGTGCATTGATTTTATAATATGCGCCTGAGTCACCTCGATTATACTACATACTGATCCACTGATTGTAGCCATACTACACAAAAAAAATAAGAAAGTAAGGATTAAAGAAATGCGTATATCCGAATAAATTATTTGGCGTTTTTTAAACTATGTTCTACAACTGGCCTCTGTTCCCAATTAACTTCAAATAAATATAAAAAAAAAACCGTGAACAATAAACGTCTTTGATCCAATACCGCCTAACCCGATAAAATACCTAAACAAGGCGTAAGCCGGCGGCGCCGGTTGAAACCCTTCAAATAACTATTAATGCGATATTACCTAAAACAATATTAATTTTTACCAGAATCGAACTCCGTGCGGTAAGGACGATACGACAACACTTGGTTGATGGTATGGCGACAGGAACGCGCTAAATAAAAATAATATAGAATGTGATTATGGTGGCAACCCCCTGAGGATTTTGTAGAACGAAAAAGAGAGTTTTCGAATGTTCGCTCCAGAATTTTGTTGCGTAGCTATATTTTCTGTGCCACTGCCTGCGTAATACAGCACACCAACTTAATTTGATTCATTTATTTTAAAATATCTTTATTATTCTTATTCTTAAGTATTCTTAGTGTCAACTTAACTACATACCCTGTACAATTGATTTAGATTCGAGATGAGCGCTATAAGAGATATCTTGCTCACTGCAAGTGATGTAGCAAAACAATGGTTATAGAGAAAGGGCTAGATTTGATTTATTTTTTATTCAGTTATTTTTAATAAGACAAATTGTGCAAGTACTTTAAAAGTTATTAACTTTATTGGGTCCAGTATTTCAAGAAATATAATTTAATATATACGCAAGAGATTCTTGAAAATCACATTCATCTAATTTGGTGTAACTTTTAGACGACTGAATTTCTACTTAAAACAAATATTTAGCAATATAAAAAATGCAATCGGTCTATCGTTCAATCCACAGTAAATGCTTTCGGACTGACGTCAATTTATATAACTTTCTCTAATTATGGTGAAATAATTATTAGCGTCCTAGTTTGGTATTTTAAACGTTTTTGTAGTGGGCAAAGGAACATAAACCGCCTGTTTTTTTCAGAGCTCTTGGTATATCCGGAACCATGTCTTCATTCGCTAAATGCGTCTTATCCAGAACACACTAAACAAATACCACAAAGATCACCAACAACCCAACATAGTCAACGTGATCGCTTTGGCGATACAACGAGTAATGTCCTTCACCCCCTACAAAAACGCTTTTCTATAATTAAGTTTATAAACAAAATTTCATGTTCAAATACAATTTATATTCAAAATTCATAAATCTTTTATTTGTAGACGAAATATCTATGTCTGCCTCGCTGCGAAGTAGCTCTCTTTGAAATTGATAGGACGTCGCTTGCAGCACGGAATATTCTTATCAATCAAGGACTCCGCCACGCGAGGGGAGGTTATGGCAGTGTAACTATAGGTATGAAATGACGTTATGCGTGTTAAATAGGGGTCTTACCCCACGTCGAATGATATGTGCACAGGTAGTGTGCATAAAAATATGTTAGGTTAGTCACGTAAAGTTTTCTGCGTCTGTTGGGTATCAACAAGATCCGACAAATTAATTAAGCCAGGCCCTTATGGAGTGATGGATAAAAAAATAAATGCGATTATTCGCTAGCACGACAGCAGGGAGTGTACAGTTTTTTTTCTACGCCAGACAATTTATCGTGTGCAATAAGTTATTAAGTCTAAAAAAATTAAAATTAGGGTTTGATTATGTTTTTGCTTTGTCGATTATTTGATCATCAGAAAATACAATTAAAAAACCCATGGTTTGTCGGTTAAAAAAAAAACTATTGACTCACAATAATAGTAAGTATAGAACATTGTCAATGAAACATTTTCTTACCTCATTTGAAGTTAGTGATATACAATAATAATAAATACTTAAGTTCGGGCAGGTGACCTTTGATAGCCCCTTAACTTTATTCGATTATAATGCTTTAAATAAATAATATGTCACACACACTCTGTTCAGGTTAAAACATAATCGTCCCAGGTGTCAGTTACATACACGAAGAATGATGACCATGCTAGTCCCACACGTCCTACGCCAGACTTCATGGAAACCAAGATGCTGCTGACTTCTCACTTTTGAACTTGCATTATATATTTTATATTAAATTAGATTCATTCTATTTCTTGTCGTTGTTAAAGTCGCAAGGCTAATCTTCAATTGTAATAAAATCTTTTTTAAAAAGAAGTAGTTCGTTTATCCGAACATAACTTGTCTTACAAATTATGTAAAGTAACATTTTTTTTGAATTTTATTCTGATAGTTTTTTTACTTTTTATGTATTTAACAAAAGGAGGCATCATATCATGATGGCCCCCCTTAGTAAATATGAAAAGGAACTATAGATTTCACCAAACAACACATTAACATTAAAAAACTTTATTTTTTGTTAATAAATCATTTTTTGCAAATGTAAGAAAATAAAGGTATTTTAATATGAACAATGTAACAAATATTTAGAAAATATCTTTATATAAGAAGAGGTGAATCGTTCGTTAAACAAAAACTTTTATTTGAAAAGGTAGCGAGTAATCATTTTTGTTACTCTAGGAACACCAGCACAATCAGAATGACACCAGGTTTTGCATATTTTAGCATATTTTTTTTGGACGATATCTGGAGTAAAGCTGGATTTATAAACTCGAAAAGTTGGTGAAGTTGAAGTTATGATCAAGTTTGTGAGGTTAGATATTCCGAACTCCGAGCATAAAAATTAATTATCTCGAACTACCCGGGAAGTTTTCGAACCTTACATGAGCTTTACATGAACAACATGCACGAGTGTATAAATGGAACTGAGTGTTCCCTTTAGTTTAAATTGAACTCCTATTTCCAACACCAACTGAACCTCAACCTCGCTAACTTTTCGAGTTTATAAATCCAGCTTAAAGCTCGCTACTATAAAGGTAAGCTGCATCTGATTCTTTCATGGCTGGAAATTTTGGCCAAATTATCTTCTTCGCCGTCTTCAGTCTTCAGTTTTGCCTCGCTTTCGTTTCCTTTGACTCTCATTCTTTGCAGCTTTAAGAAGAGGTAATAATTTTTCAATTTGATCTTAAGCTATGTTTCCCGATGTTTCTGCCTTAATCTGTCCATTTTCCTTATTTCTTAATTCTTTAACCCTATCGCTTTTGTTCTTATTGTCCCCATCATTATTTATTTCTTGCAAAGTGTTTGCATTACTAGTGTAATTATCTTTAGTTTCTACACTAACAGTGTTAGTTGTAATTTTATTGGGGTCTCTATCCGTTGTCAACGCAGAGGCAAATTGCCAGTCTTCAAAGATGACAGCCCTAAACAGATACCGTTTAAGGGATGAAGCTGATGAGGACAGTACGCGGGGAGACAGAATAAAATTATTCCGTTATTTTTGGAGTACTCGAGTACTTCTAGCTACTATGGCCTTCCAGAATTAAAAGGACTTTATGTTTGAATGATGGCTTAACATGATGGGTAAAATGAACTAACCATTTTAAAAATGTTTCTGTGTTCATCAATCCATTTTCTTGACAATACGCCACACTGCTTATTCATGCATCGTCCATCAGTTCTGCTTTAAAACGTTTTCGTTGAAAGATAAACGCTGGTGGGATAAATCTGCCTATGGCATTTATGCAACACACGGCGGTATAATATTGCTCGCCTTCGGTGCCAATAAGTATTCCAATTTGTTTGCACCCCTTGGTTGCGAGAATTTTTTGCGAATTGGTCTGAGCTGTACTCATTCCTGTCTCATTTACATTGTAAATGTCATCGGAAGGAAATTTGTATTTGTTTCAAATTTCTTTAAAAGAAAGAAAACACGCCTGTATATTTTCCTTGTTGAGCGCTTCAGTTCTTGCAAGAGAGGTATTTTCGGGTGTTCTAATAGATATTGTTGGGTTCCTTGTAAGAAAACTCTTTAACCATTTTCTACCAGGTCATACCTTTTTTTGGATTAAACCTATGCTTTATTCGATACTTCTCCTCAATATCGAAAGCAAGTTTTCTTAGTTCGTTACTAGTAAGTCCAAAAATCTGGTCTCCAAGTTAACTATGTGTCTAGGAATTTCTGCTTCATTGACAGGATTAAATGCGGATTTACGTCCTCCTAGGTAACCTCTTGAACTGCCTTCATTTTTTTAAATCCTTCCGCTAAGTGTACTTCTGGGAACATTAACCATTTTTACTGCTAACTTATAGCCCATACTATTACTTTGTACAGCCTTAATTGGGAAAGCCATATCCTCTTCCCTCCACTGCTGCCTTTGCGGTTGTTTATTCTAAAAATCCAAATCTCTTTTAACTTGGGTTCACAATGCCTCTTTAAGCTACTTGAATTTTAACGTGACACAAATTTAAATTTTATTATTTTTATTATTAACACAAGAGTTATTAACACAAGAGTTTATGAACTTGAAATTTCAATTACCAACTGATTACTGCACAACGATCAGGATAAAGTCATAAAAATAGGCAAACACAATATACAGTCAGAAAATAAGACTGGGGGGCCATCAAAGGCAGGGGGCCATCAACTTCACCTTCCCCTACTGTTTCACATTTGAGTAATTTTGACATGCGATCAGTGTTTTCAACAAAACATTTAAGAAGTTAAGTTGCAATGTATAGGTACTCTTGCACTAAATAAAAACAATCCTCATAGATTACCTTGTTCGGTCAACCACTTAATAGGGCTATTTTATATAATGTTATCGGTAAAACCAATGAACTATTGGCAACATCCGATAAACGATGTTTTGAAGTATTTAAATTAAAATTCTGTCTCGATCCAAAATGATCAGGTTAGTTCAGGTTAATTGAATTGAATAATACATAGACAAAGATTGCTTTGTTGGATACATAACAAGGCCAAACTGAACATTAGAGAAATAGTATAACTTTAAAAGATCTACATCAACTTTTAAGCGTAGCTCCGAAATAGTAAATGCATAAGCCGCTGGTTCTTTTAGTATTACCTACTTATCATTGTATTTAACCAAGATACTTTTATTAAAGCCTTTCAGAGAGAAGAGTACCAATGTTTTTTTTCTTGGTTGACTATGAAACTAGTAATGGTATAGTATTCAGGCAGTAATCTTGAATCATTACCACACTATTATTACCATTCGCTGCAACCACCTCCAAACTGTCACCAGAGCATGCCATTTTATAATTTTATAAAAATAAAATAAAAAATGTGAAGCAATCATTAAGTTCTCATTATTTTAAAAAATAAGAATTTCAAAGCAAACATACCGTACATTTTATAATATATATGTTAGTGTAGACGTGCAGTATATACATATTGGTAAATCGGCTTCATCTCATTTAATTTTAGTTCTGATAAATTTAAACAAAAATATTTAAAATTATTTACATATATGTAGATACATATTAATAAACAAGTACTGTAAAATGCAGACCCAGTTGTCTCAATTTTTCTGTATTAACCGACTATCCCTGTTAACCGACCACCATTTGATTCCCCGAGGGTAGTCGCTATTGAGAGATTTTACTGTATATGCATTATATTTTTCTGTGTAAGATTTTCTATCATGTCTACTTGCGCCTTGTGTTTTATGCTATTTTAAGTGGGGCGCCGCTGGAGTTTCTTGGTACTATTACGCAGTCATGAGTCACGTACTTTAGTTTAGAATTTAGTTTAGATCAAGATCAAATCCTAAAGCCGCCACTGAATATCACAATATTTTATCACAAGATGTAGCTTATTTTCTCCGCCATAAGACATGCAAACTCCAAGTATCTTATGTAAATTCCCTTTGTCCCTAACAACCTTAATCTTAATAGTGCACCAGGGAATCAGAGGGGCCCGAATTCACCTTCATGGCGGTTTAGACTCATTATCCTCACCAAACCTTAGTCTTACTATACATAACAACTGGGGATGTGCTCTTAATTATATTAAATGTTTCGAAGGTGAATTTGGGAAACTGTGAAGTGCTATTAAATTCATAAAACCTATTTGTAACCGATGTTAATATTGTTGAAACTAATAAACATGAAATAAACATATTGTGAAAATGTAAAGTAATTTTTAACAGGGCTCTTTAAAATTAACATCACTACAGTCAGTAAGTTAAAAAAAAATGGCCATAATGATATCCTATAATTGTATATATCGTTTGTATATTGTTTTTGATCCATATTTTAATAGATGAGAAGGGATATAATAATCGCTTTGGGGAGGCCTGGACTAGGATGTATATTGTACAGTATATTTTACAAGCGATTCATTGCTTAAGAAAGCCGAAGCATTTAGACTTTGATATAAGCTATTTTATTTTATGGGTTGGCAATATTTATTACTGTCTTTCGTAGCACGGTGTTTTTTTTTTATTGCAGTAAATATGCGAGATTATTGAAGGGGAAGTATTTTAATTCTAGAAATGTATTTAAACCGAAGTTCTGAAAATACAACTCTTCTTACTACATTAGTGGGAGAGAGTTGGGCAAGAGTACGTACGTCCCTGATTTGTTACGAATATATGAAATCGGCAAACTGAACTTTTTAACGGAAGAGGAGCTGATTTAACTCATAAAAACATACTTGTGCTCTAAAATTGCGACGCGGTTAGTTTTTTTTTTAATTAATGCTTAAAAAAATTCCGCATGATCACAGCATAAACGGTTGGGAGTCCAAACAAAATATTCCCTACAATAGTCCAACTTTCTGTAACGTTTTTGCAGCGTAGAACTCACCTTTTTTTTAAATGTATTGAACTGAACTAAAAAAAATTCTTCCGGACCATCATCTTTTTTTTTTGTTTTTATATGCTGGACATTTTTTAGATTTTGTCAAATAAATATTACCAACAAAGATAACTCAAAGAAATGAATGTACAAATTATCAAAACATTGTACAGGATGAGTTAACCATAGAGTAAAGTTCATTATCTCATTTGTTTCGGGAATTACCAAAAAACGTCAAATACACATATCTTAGAGAATGTTAAGATGCACAGTTTAAAATTATTTTTGAGTATACAGGGTTGTTCGAAAAAGCGTGGCGAATATAAGATAAGATTTTTTAAAAGGATCAGCCTATTTTTTAATTTATTTTTAAATTCTGCTTGACAATATACAGGGTCGTTGGTATGTATGGAAACGGTCGATTATTTCCTAAAGTATAACAGTTAAAAATATTTTAGATAAAAGTTTTAGAGTTTTTAAAGCTCTATTAGAATTTAAAAAAAATAAGTATACAGGATGAGTCAGAAAACCGTAGAGAAGCAAGGTTACTTTTTTTTAAATAGAACAACCTATATCTTGGATTATTTTTGAATTTTACATGAAATAGCAATTATTTTTCAATAAGTGCATTATAAGTCTAAACCTAATAATTTCCGAGATATCGATGTAGGCTTCTAACGGTACGTTGTCGAGTAAAATGGCTTACATGTCCCTATCTTACTTTTTTATTATCTTCCCAGAAACATCAACTTTCGGTTAAACCGGTTCCGGCCTTTGAGTTACATCCGGTTTAACCAAAAGTTGATACTTTTAGGAAGATAACAAGAAACTAAGATAGGGACATGTAAGCCGTTTTACTCTAAGACGTACCGTTAGAAAGCTAGAAGCTGTAAAAGTTCAAATTTTTCAAAAGTCGATATCTCGGAAACTATTCGGTTTAGACTTATAGTGCACTTATTAAAAAATGATTGCTATATTATGTAAAATCCAAAACTATTCTAAGATATAGGGTTTTCTATTTAAAAAAAAGTAACTTTGTTTCTCTACGGCTTTCTGACTCATCCTTTATACTTATTTTTTCAAAGTTCTCATAGACCTTAAGAAACCCTGAAACTTTTGTCTTAAATATTTGTTGCTAACTTTTTACTTTAAGAAATAATTGACCGTTTGCATACATACCAACGACCCTGTATAACTTTCTTGTTAATAATGTTACATACCTAAACCTACTAGTAATATTTTAATTTAGTTTTTAATCTTATAAAAAATTGACAGTTCCGCCATTGTTTCTGAAGGTGAAATACTCATATTTGGTAAAAACATTCTATTGGGATGACAAGAAAAAGCATGTAACGAAATTTGAATTAGATGCTACAGGGCATTCAAAATAAATTTATACTTTCAACTAATTTAAATTGAAAAATATCAACTTTTTTAAATGGCACACCTTATATGTCATTATTTTTTCTGATAGGTCTCATAAAGCTCTTGAACTTTCAATAAGTATGTCATATAGCTATTTTTAATAGTTTGCGATTTATTTTGATTTTTCTCATTTTTACCCTAATAAGACTAACGCTATAAAATAAATAACAATAATTTATCTGCTAACTAACTTACTCAATTTTCAATTATTATGACGTAAAAAATGTTCAGAAATATTCCTGTCCCCTTGGATACACATGTTTAGTCTTTTTACTATATTTCCCTGCGCGTTCCTTAGCATAAACGGTGGTACTGTCCTGCAGGCATCCCGTATACTGTTTTCCATATCTTCTGGTGTTGTAGGGGGATTTATATAAACCCGCCCCACAAAAATAAATCTAAAGGTGTTAAGTCACATGATCGAAGGGGCCACCCCATGAAGCCATCCCTACCGATGCATTTTTGTGGGTAATTATTGTTTCAAAATTCCCGAACTTTTCGATGGTAATGAGCAGGAGCTTCGTCTTGTTGAATTCACATTTGTTTCAATGTCATCAATGTCTTTAAGGAACTGTTCATTTTGCAAAAATTTAAATATTTATGCCCGTTAAGTGGTTCGCGGAAAAAAATATGAACCAATAACTCGAAGATTATTGATTCCACACCAAACAATAAGCGACCAATGGTTTTGATTTTGAATTTCCTGGACTCAGAGTGGATTAACTGTCAAATAATAACATAATATTATGGCGGTTTATTGCTCCATTAGTGCGACAGGTAGCTTCATCAGAAAATATTAATTTGGACCAAAAATTCGGATCGGCACCTATAGCTTCATGTACAAAAGATTATTCGTTGTTGAAAATCACCGTCTAGAGTTCTTGGTGTAGTTCCATATGGAAGGGATGATGTTTGAATCTTGTGGGTTTGGTTGTGTCCCATAAGTGACGGCTACTGACCTGGAGATTATCTTCAACATGAAGTAAACTCTCAATTTCTTTTCCTTCATTAATAGCAGTAGCTGATTATGGACAGAGCTGACTCAGTGGTGCTGGTGGTGCTGTTTTACGATCTAACCCAGGTGGTGCAGGTGGTGCGTTTTACGATCTAACCCAAGTGGTGCTGGTGGTGCGTTTTATGATCTAACCCAGGTGGTGCAGGTGGTGCGTTTTATGACCTAACCCGGGTGGTTCGGTGGTGCTGTTTACAAAATAACCCGAAATTAAACCCGACTTTTTACGATCTAACCCAAGTGCTTTCATGAGGCGGCTTTTTATCTAACCCTAACTTGAACCTGAATATTTATGAACTGACCCGAGATAAAACCCGACTTTTTACGACCTAACCCGGATGCTTTCATGAGGCGGCTTCTTATCTAACCCTAACTTGAACCTGAATATTTATGAACTGACCCGAGATAAAACCCGACTTTTTATGATTTAACCTTAGTGAAACGCCGCTGCTAAAGCGGGATAATTAAATCCCAATTTTTATAAGCCATCCTTAAACCCAACTTTTTACGATCCGACCTGAGCCATCCTTAAACCAGACTTTTTATTATTTCCCCTTAGTTGAAACGCCGCTGTTAAAGCGGTATAGTAAAAAACATTATTTATATTTTCTAACTTAGTGAAACGCCGCTGGCGGGTAGTAAAGCGAAATAAATCCCTAATTTATATGGTCTAACAAGATAAGTATAATAAAGCGGTACATTTGTCACCACAATAATTATTTATACCTAAATGATCCTCTCAAACCCTCTGCCGACTCGATTTAAAAAGAAAGGGACATAAACCTTTATTTATTATTCCGAAGGACCCTCATTAAAATTCAGTAGCATATCTAATAATTGTTTTCAATTTTTGCACCACTTATAGAAATACAATAAAATAATTACCATCTAGAACCATTAACTAGCGATTTCTTTGTACTGGAAATGGATAAATTATAGGACTATCTTGTAATGAGAACAGAGTAATAAAAAGTAAATAAAACTTAAATACGTATAAAATACCAAGCAGGTATAGGTACTATACAACTTGTGTTCGCCATCAGGTAAAAGCCCTCATAATGCTTTTATAAAAATTTCGGATAATATCATAATATAAGTAAATAGGCTACAATTTCAGGAAAAAAGTAAAAAAAATTAATTCACAGTGTAAAATTGTAGTTAAATGGATTGTAAATACGAAATAATATAAAAAGCTACCTTTTGTTTGCGATGATGTATGCACAATAACTCTATATTATTCGGCCCTTAAACTGAAAATACCCACTAGATAGGTATCATAAGCTGTATTTGTCATCAGGTAGAACCCCCAATAAAATTATGAATATTAGGCGTAGGCATCAAAGTAGCAATCTTAACTTATTTTCAACACGAGCATAAAAATATAGGGTTGTTAAATATTTTACAACCCTAATTCTCAATGGCAACAATAAGCAAATCACGTTGGTTTTTTAATTTATTATTAATCTGGCTAACTTAAGAAACTCACAATATAACGACCATCCAAAAAAATCATAATACATTACTGGGTGTGAAAGCAATTGCGCTGCAAAATATAGTGTATACCGACTCTGAGCTAGTTAATTAAAATCCCAATTAGCGCTAAAAAAAATCAATTAGATATTTACTTTAGATATTTTAATAAAAAAATTCAATATTATTAGCGTCACCTACGCATAGGGTTAAAAAGTATGAGAAACTTTGCGAATATCATTTCCCATGATTCTCTCGACCATCACATCGATGTCACATTTCAATATTCTCATCAACATTTAACTTTTGAAATTAGCATAATAACAAATCCTTTACAATGAATTAAACAAACGCATACATAATTTTAAAATCACATAATAAGAATATAAGCTAAAATCTAACAAGTTCGGACTACTCGAATGACGTCAGTTTACATCTGTAGAGAATACCCAACTCTCGAATCATAAAAAATGGTCAAACTTTGTCGGCAAATACCCTTCTATGATGCAGGGGAAGGACAGGTAACTCGAGATGTTTATAAAGAAACGTTAAAGAACATTATTTGCTTATTTCTAGACTCTTAAAAATTAGATGCAATCGAACAATAAATGTTTTCATCATGTATATTTATGAGTAACACATTACCTTCGACATACATAAATTCAAATTGATAATTACTTGCCTTAGTACTTTTTTAGAAGCTTGAATCATTGCATATAACCGTCTGAGGATACCCAAACTTCCCCTAACATATTTCTCCGCAACCGGGGAAAAAGAGGTAGAAAAAGTAAAATAACAACTCCAAGTGTCTTTGCGAACAATCGGCAATAAAATAGAGTATTTCAGTTTTTAATTTTTCGTAAATAAAAGTTGGTTAGATTAATAGTCTCTGTGAATATAATAACATAAACAAAGTGATGCCTCTATTAAAATATACCGCAATAACTAACTACCAAAGGATTTTTGATATTTTGAATATATTTGATGCTCATAGCATTATCACATTTCCAAAGGCTCTAAATTTTAGAAAAATGTTCTAACAGAATATGTCTATCAATATAAAGTAAAGGTATTGTTAGGTTTTTTTAAAAAATACGACCTACAACAGTCTCTGCTACAGCATGGCTGACTCTGTAGAAACTTCTGTGAAACCATAATAATTATATCAATAATCGAGTTGTCCTTATGATAATATTTTCTTCCAATATCCGACTCCACTATCCATAAAAGTTATGTTAGAAAATTCATAATTGAGCGCATTGTAATTTTTTAAAAAGAAATTCACTTCACACACAAAGATGTAGCCATTCAATCCATGAAAATAATGCAAGTCAGTATGCGTATGTTATGGCTAACTGTTTAAATGTCTATTCCTTCCACGTTTATCGGAAGAAATACTTTTTTTATACTAGTATTTTAGTTGAAAATAAGATCATAAATCATCTATACAAAACAAGCGTCCCTTATGGATTTGAACGAAAATCATAGATTCGACTATTTTCATGAAAAATAAACCTAAGTACGGAATAATGCAGGAAGATTATCTATTTTCTTGGTTTAAAAAGTGATGTAGTTAAGATTTATAACTTAGGAATAAATAAATTATTATTAATCTTTTCGACCTATTTCTCTTGCATATTTAATTTCTTTGATAGTAAGAACTAATCTTTTTATTTTACAAAGTAAAAAAAAGCTAAAGATCGGCGTTGTCAGTCAGGTATAAGAACTGATTTAACACGATGGTTTTTGTACAAACGTTCACATACAATTGTATGCTTTTTAACCGATTGTGTCGGAAAAAATGACGATTTATAGATTAGATATTTAGACGAAGAGCTAACCTTCTCAATAAAGTATTGATTATTGCCCTGCTAGCTAGACAACACTTTTTATGTTAGTCAAAAAAAAAAATTTTTTTTTTCGGACGCTATTACAGATTTCATCGTTAACTAACAAACATTAAGACCAAAAAATTAGCGTGCAAGATGAAATGTATAGGTTCACTTCATTTCTACATTATTTTACAACTCTCAATCGCATTAAAAACAAGATCGAATAAAAAATAACTTATGACATATGGAGGAAAAATGTTTTTCGGGCTATTTAGGTTAGCGACCGCATTACGTCTGAAATACTACATTTTTCGAGCTTATAACATAATTTACTATTTTAACGTTAAAATAGGGGAAATGATGTATCGAAATGGATACTTTTTTTTGTCGGTCACGAGATTATAGTTTGTTTTAAAATGAACTCTAATATTTACAACACAAATTATCCTTTAAGCCACATTAGTTTAAAACTCGTCTGTCGCTTTCCCTCTATTGTGAGTTTGATTAAAGTATAGCGTAGTATATATTTAGATGAATTTCGCAAATGTTGAATACTTTCAAAACTGAAAAAGCCGCCCTTTGCAATAAATATCTCCATAGAGTTAGGTACCCTGCAGATTAAGGGTATTTCAGCGGATAATCATATACAAATTCAAAGATTTTGTCTAGTTTAATGGATTAACAAACAATATCTATAGGATGACTTTACTGATAAAAAAAAAATAACAAAAATCCATAAAGTCTAGGCTCACATGAAATTCCATAAAGAGCAGCTGCATAGCCTTATCACATCAAACTATATTTTTATTTCGTTCTATTGTCAAAAGTCTGTGTTTAGGAGATTATCGTTCATTTTAAAATGAACTCTAATATGTACATCACCATAAACTACCTCTTAAGCCGTCGTAAAAATACACTTTTCGATTTACCTCTATATTGATTTTCTAATATTAAATATCTACAATAGTCGAAATTCGCTCGCTAATACCTATGTATGCAAGGTTTCTTCAAAAAATGACAATTTTGTTGTTTAATGGCTTGAAAAAATGGAAAAAGGAGGTTTTTGCATCCATTTATTTCCAGATGAGTGTTAAAAATACTTATAAAACTCGGTATACCGAAGATCAAGCATTAATGAGAGGGTTGAGTCCTGTTTGCCAAATCCTGATTTTTAATTTGACGTTGGCAACGGTACAATTTTTTAACATTTATCATAAGAGGCGTATATTTTTGGGGCTTAGATCTACCAGTTTATCCACGCCCCATTTATTGTTAGTGCTTTAGTAATTTTACTTTCCAATTATTTTTTACCAAAACGCGTAGTTGAAACAGTGTCTATATCAGACGATATAATAAATTTTAAGGATTAATTTGCTTACAAATACACTTCAATTTATTTAGGCTAAAGCAGCCAGACATATACTGGAACTACGAAAACCCTATTACAATTTGGTTGCCTAGAGAAAATTTTGTAAAAAACACAGCTTTCTACACAAATGCTTGCACATTATGTACCTATCATTTTAAGATACCTGGCGACATCAATGTAAGCATTGACATAATGACGCAAGATATAGGTAGGTACTAGAATATTCAAGATTTCTATTAACGATACACTTCAGCATACATGCGAGATGTCATTAATGTCTACGGAAGGCAACAGACATACCAGCTATTTTTACATGGGATTCCATAGACTTGAACGCTTCTTGTTTAGAAATATTTGATGTCATCTTGAGGAGTTCCGTATTGAAGCATCAAACCTACCTGCCAAATAATTGACGAAATATGGGATATCATAAAATATGTCCCCCATCAAACTAAATGATCCTATAAACCAGCTTCACAGACCGTAATTTGTGATGCTAACACGATTAATACGCAATAGAACAAGATTAAGAAACAAAATTTAAAGTAGCTCTTTATCACACGAAAATAATTAAATAATTTACGGTTACAGAACAATAATTATTTTAAAAAGCTGTATAACTAAATATATTATGTTATTAGGAATATTCTGTCTAAAGTAACAGCTGATCTTAGTCGAAAATGAGATCGTATTATTGATTGTTGAATTCGTTAGGTATGAAATAAAATTAGAGATTTCGTCTATTTTTTCACGATTAAAAAAGAATACCTCTATTTAGCTAAAAATGAAACGATTACAGTGGTAGATTAATTCACTTTACCAAGCATGTAAACTACTAATTTTGCAATAAATATCTTCTATATTTCTAGGTAGGTTTACTCGAAAATGTTGGGCTATTTTCATCAAAAATCCCGATACGAAATTGAAAAATTTGCCTATTTTTGTCGGTTTACAAAGTGATAGTGGAATATTGGTTTGATCAAAGAACAATAATTATTTTAAAAATGTTGTATAATTAACTAAATGTCGGTGTTATCAGGCAGGCAAGAAGTTATTTATCTGAATCTTATTTGTACCATTAGCGTTTATATACAAATGTTAGTGGTTTTCAAAAATTGATATCTCGGAAATTATTAGGTTTAGACTTATAATACGCTCATTAAAAAATAATGACTACTTTATGCAAAATTCAAAAATATTATAAGATGTAGGGTATCCCAGTAACTTAACCAAAGATTTTCGGTCTTCGTAAAGCTTTATACGTTTCTTCAGCGTACCAAACATTCACTTTTTTTAAATATTGACATCGGGTTAGGATTCTGAACATAGGATTAACATCACTCCAATAGTGAACATGTTGCGTTGTCACAGTTCCATTCGTCGAAAAGTAAACAAAACCGTTTGAGCTACGTGGGGAATAAATAAAGTTGGCTTGTTGAAAAATTTTAATATTTATTAAGGTAAAAGACTATAAATATATCGATACAACACTTTGGCATTTCTAATACTACAAACATGAATATCTAAAATGTGATATTTACAACCATCAACTCTCTCTCCCTTCTCTAATTTTGGTACACCAATGCTGTCTTCTAAGTTTATAATATATGGCGTCCTGCAGTTTAATTCCGAAAATGTTTTAACTAAAAATTCCTCTTTAACACGTCCTTTAACGTAAATAATGTCTGCGTCTATCAGATTGTTGGATATGATATTATGTAGTTCCTTGTAATCGGTATCACCATAATTATAAAGGATACCATGATGATTTCCAAATAGATATTTGACTTGTTTCTTGCAAGCCTTACTTAAGGTGTCGAATGGTTTAACTGGTTTAAAAAAGTAACTTTTCATACTATTCCCATCATAAATAGCCAATTCTTTCGCGTAAAATTCAGGTATGTTAAATCCTTGAATATCGACTACAACGAACTTCATTGTCTGAAGACTCAAATCAAACAAGTATATTTTCATATTTTTATCGCTCTTAAGTTCGATTTCAAAAGCACACCCCCACTTTTCGATAATTTCACAGTCTTAGCACATAGATCTTATATTTTTATTTACGATCAATTCATCTTTATTCGCCAATCGTCTCAAACGAGTCTGCTTTTGAAAGTAATATAGCCTTAGTATTCAGAAAATATTAATGATATCGGAGCCTAAAACATCCTTGACACTAAAAAATCATTGTGTTTCCTAACAAAACCCATCATCTTGTCTATTTAGCTTGCTTTCCTATTGTTTAGCAGGTTAAATAAAATTATTATTTCGCTCTTTTTGTCTGTACTGAATCGTTAGGGGAATACGTTTCTAGTTCTATAAGAGAGACAGTTAAAATTTATGTAAGCAATCAAAAATCCTACACTATGAGCTACTTAGTTAAAATTTCATATTTCCTTCCTGGATCAGACAAAATTTGTGATGTGTCGGACAAAATTTATAAAAATACGAAAAAAATGCTGGATGCATTTTTAGCGTGACTTTCTATTTAATACCATCTTATTTCAAGCTATAATTCGGTTGTCAAAATGAGAATAAAATAATTTTCCTATGGTTTATGTCATCTTAAAAAAGTCAAAAGGTTATATTCTGTAGAGGGTCAGATACATTCAAATTTAAATATTTTCTCCAAGAAGAATTTTAAGATAGTATTATAGTAAATAAAAATTCTATACCTCCAATATTTCTTGGAAACATATCGTGTTCTAGCGACATAACCCAAAAGTACCTCTATTCAGAAACGCATCGTACTTTTCTTGTCAATAATTGTCTCATTGTCCCATCCATTACATTATTATAATCTTAAAGCACCTGTTACCAGCATTATCTGTTTTTATGGTTTTCATAAAACATAGCGATTACCGATGAAAATTAAACGAAAACTTAATAAATAACTTTTTTTTCAACTGAAATAGACTGATTTTCGATGGAAAAATGTTACTTATAACTAAAAATGAATATAAGACATATACGCAATGATATTTAGAATAAATCAATGTTTTCTAAAATTACTATGAAATATTCACAAAATCGTTTCGTTATAACCAAAGTAGCAAGGCTTGCAGATTTCGTATAGAGTTCAAACGCGATACTGAGATGATCTTTTTTTTTTTTTATATTTTTGTAGGATAATGCACCACTACGTTGTAAGTACTTGAGAGAGGACTTTCTTGAAAAATCCTCAAATTTCTCTGCAATTTTGTTCCTTCTAGAGTTAAATTCACACAGAAAACCCCGTATTCTTATCTTTCAGGTTGGTATATTAAAAAGGGCTTATTAGTATGGTTTAGAAAACAAGCAATATTAATTAACGGATGTTTTTTCGTCGTATGAAGAGTTGAAAAAATTTTTTTTTCCACTCCAATGGTTGCGATGCAGAGAGTCGGGTTTCATCATAATCTTTCAGGGTAGCTCAGGTTTGATTGCATGTAGAGAGTCGGGTTTGAGTAACGTTTGAGAAACCTGAACAAACCTGAGGGGGGGGGCGCGTCAAACCTGAAACCGATTGCAAGGAGCACTAACCTTAGTACATGTAATCAAACCTGAGCTACCCTGAAAGATTATGATGAAACCCGACTCTCTACATGCAATCAAACCTGAGCTACCCTGAAAGATTATGATGAAACCCGACTCTCTGCATCGCAACCATTGGAGTGGAAAAAAAAATTTTTTCAACTCTTCATACGACGAAAAAACATCCGTTAATTAATATTGCTTGTTTTCTAAACCATACTAATAAGCCCTTTTTAATATACCAACCTGAAAGATAAGAATACGGGGTTTTCTGTGTGAATTTAACTCTAGAAGGAACAAAATTGCAGAGAAATTTGAGGATTTTTCAAGAAAGTCCTCTCTCAAGTACTTACAACGTAGTGGTGCATTATCCTACAAAAATATAAAAAAAAAAAAGATCATCTCAGTATCGCGTTTGAACTCTATACGAAATCTGCAAGCCTTGCTACTTTGGTTATAACGAAACGATTTTGTGAATATTTCATAGTAATTTTAGAAAACATTGATTTATTCTAAATATCATTGCGTATATGTCTTATATTCATTTTTAGTTATAAGTAACATTTTTCCATCGAAAATCAGTCTATTTCAGTTGAAAAAAAAGTTATTTATTAAGTTTTCGTTTAATTTTCATCGGTAATCGCTATGTTTTATGAAAACCATAAAAACAGATAATGCTGGTAACAGGTGCTTTAAGATTATAATAATGTAATGGATGGGACAATGAGACAATTATTGACAAGAAAAGTACGATGCGTTTCTGAATAGAGGTACTTTTGGGTTATGTCGCTAGAACACGATATGTTTCCAAGAAATATTGGAGGTATAGAATTTTTATTTACTATAATACTATCTTAAAATTCTTCTTGGAGAAAATATTTAAATTTGAATGTATCTGACCCTCTACAGAATATAACCTTTTGACTTTTTTAAGATGACATAAACCATGGGAAAATTATTTTATTCTCATTTTGACAACCGAATTATAGCTTGAAATAAGATGGTATTAAATAGAAAGTCACGCTAAAAATGCATCCAGCATTTTTTTCGTATTTTTATAAATTTTGTCCGACACATCACAAATTTTGTCTGATCCAGGAAGGAAATATGAAATTTTAACTAAGTAGCTCATAGTGTAGGATTTTTGATTGCTTACATAAATTTTAACTGTCTCTCTTATAGAACTAGAAACGTATTCCCCTAACGATTCAGTACAGACAAAAAGAGCGAAATAATAATTTTATTTAACCTGCTAAACAATAGGAAAGCAAGCTAAATAGACAAGATGATGGGTTTTGTTAGGAAACACAATGATTTTTTAGTGTCAAGGATGTTTTAGGCTCCGATATCATTAATATTTTCTGAATACTAAGGCTATATTACTTTCAAAAGCAGACTCGTTTGAGACGATTGGCGAATAAAGATGAATTGATCGTAAATAAAAATATAAGATCTATGTGCTAAGACTGTGAAATTATCGAAAAGTGGGGGTGTGCTTTTGAAATCGAACTTAAGAGCGATAAAAATATGAAAATATACTTGTTTGATTTGAGTCTTCAGACAATGAAGTTCGTTGTAGTCGATATTCAAGGATTTAACATACCTGAATTTTACGCGAAAGAATTGGCTATTTATGATGGGAATAGTATGAAAAGTTACTTTTTTAAACCAGTTAAACCATTCGACACCTTAAGTAAGGCTTGCAAGAAACAAGTCAAATATCTATTTGGAAATCATCATGGTATCCTTTATAATTATGGTGATACCGATTACAAGGAACTACATAATATCATATCCAACAATCTGATAGACGCAGACATTATTTACGTTAAAGGACGTGTTAAAGAGGAATTTTTAGTTAAAACATTTTCGGAATTAAACTGCAGGACGCCATATATTATAAACTTAGAAGACAGCATTGGTGTACCAAAATTAGAGAAGGGAGAGAGAGTTGATGGTTGTAAATATCACATTTTAGATATTCATGTTTGTAGTATTAGAAATGCCAAAGTGTTGTATCGATATATTTATAGTCTTTTACCTTAATAAATATTAAAATTTTTCAACAAGCCAACATGTAGGCCAATAACCATAAAAGGTAAAAATGCATTTTTTGATTTGGTAGATAGAATAAACTGGGATTTTCTCAATGAGGAAAGCTCCACTGCAAATGAAAAGTGTTCACAGTTTCTAGACCTAATAACTCAGGCATTTCGGCTAGCTTTTCCTGTAAAAACATACACCAAAAAGAGTAATCAAAATCACACAACTGTCTGGTTTGACGATAATTTAAAATCTATGCGGGAGTGGCTTCATTTTCTGAATGAGCTTTACAACCAAAATCCCTCGCCTTGGTTGAATGAATACAAAACCAATTACCGAAGTTTTTACAAGGCCCAGATAACCGCAACTAAGAAACTTGCAAATGACAACCTTATAAAAAATGCCCCCAATCCTGTAAGGTGCATGTGGAACATCATAAACGAATATCGTGGTGTAACAAGGAAAGAATCACCGAGCGCAACTATCAGTCCTGATGATTTCAACAACTATTTTGTAAATATTGCTATTAATATTCAACAAGAGGTGGGCCCTTCTGCTCGCGATCCTTTGGACAACACCTTTGAGACTCCTCAGGATGAATTTCTCTTTCATGAGGTGACTCTTATTGAGATGCGCGATACAATTAATTCCCTTAAGGATAAAAAGAGTAAAGATATCTTTGACTTAAACGTTGACCTTGTGAAAGGTGTTAAGAATCTCATTATTAGTCCTTTAACTAAGCTTATTAATCTGTGTTTCAGGGAATCGATATTTCCAGATGTCCTTAAGGAGGCCATGGTGGTACCGATCTTTAAAAAAGGAGATCAAAATGATGTGTCAAATTACAGACCAATATCCTTGCTTCCTATCTTCTCCAAGATATTTGAGAGGTGCATGGCGAGACGCATTTCACACTTCTTTGAGTCGCACGGTCTTTTCACAGACTCACAATTCGGTTTCAGGCAACACCGTAATACAACCTTAGCCATATTAGAACTTGTGTCTTACATCTTGAAAGCATTTGATGACAACAGCTATGTGTCGTCAACCTTCTGTGATCTGAGTAAGGCATTCGACTGTGTCACCCATAGCATACTCTTGGAGAAACTTAAGCTTTACAATTTTCACCCTGATAGCTTATCTCTTATCAGGAGCTATCTTGCAGGAAGGTATCAGCGTGTGAGGGCTGGAGGGGAAGTGTCGTCGCGAAGAGAGTTGACTGTGGGGGTACCACAGGGGTCTGTATTGGGACCCCTACTATTTCTTATATATATCAATGACTTACCAAATGTAAGCCCCTCTTCCCACTTTGCTCTCTTTGCCGACGACACTACCATCTCCTGCATGAGTAAGGAATATAAGGGAGTGAAAGACGCTTCTGTACTGGCGAGCACAGAGGCTAACGAATGGTTTGCGGCGAATCGCCTCTTTCTAAACGCTGAAAAGACCCAAAACATGGATTTCACCATGAGACGGGTTCCAGAAGGTGCCGAGGCAGGCGCGGAAGGCGTGGGATTTCTTGGAGTGCGCTTGGATCGAGTTCTCAGATGGGATGCCCATGTTGGCATGCTCTGCAGTAGGCTGGCCACCAACATCTTTGTGCTGCGCAATTTGGCTAACTGTGTCTCCCCGTCTGTTTTAAGACAGGCCTATTTTTCTCTCTGCCACTCACATATCCAGTATGCAATACTTGTATGGGGACATAGTGCTGGGGCTGCCAGAGTCTTTGGATTGCAGAGGAGAGCGCTGAGGATCATCTCGGGGACACCGTATAGGCAGGACTGTAGACAGGACTTTATCAACAACAAAGTCTTGACTTTGCCTTCCCTCTTCATTCTGGAGAATCTGCTGTATGTTAGGACTAACATTGGACAGTATACGCCGCACGAATCAGTGCACTCGTACGCGACTCGAAATAGACAAAATCTGGTGTTGAATGCCTGGCGACTTGGAAGGTGCCAGGATGGACCTGGCCATCTGGCAATCCATTTTTTCAATAAACTGCCCGAGACAATCAGAGATCTGCCACTTCACAAATATAAGTTCAGACTTAAGAACTTCTTGTGCAGTAGGGCATTCTATTCTACGTGCGAGTTTTTAAATTGTGATATAAGTGAGATTTTGTAGAGCTTTTAAATGTCTTTCCTTTTTGTGTTAGGATTAAGTCTATTGTATTTTAATTTGTTAATATTTAGACCTTTGTTTTCATACCTACTGTGTTGTATTTTAACTTTAATGAAATTTTAATCCATAGTTATACATTTGAATACTATTTTAATGACAGAATCTGTGTATATCATTTTCATTTTGACCTGTGTGAGTAATTTTAGCACCAATAAATGATTTGATTTGATTTGATTTGATTTATTTATTCCCCACGTAGCTCAAACGGTTTTGTTTACTTTTCGACGAATGGAACTGTGACAACGCAACATGTTCACTATTGGAGTGATGTTAATCCTATGTTCAGAATCCTAACCCGATGTCAATATTTAAAAAAAGTGAATGTTTGGTACGCTGAAGAAACGTATAAAGCTTTACGAAGACCGAAAATCTTTGGTTAAGTTACTGGGATACCCTACATCTTATAATATTTTTGAATTTTGCATAAAGTAGTCATTATTTTTTAATGAGCGTATTATAAGTCTAAACCTAATAATTTCCGAGATATCAATTTTTGAAAACCACTAACATTTGTATATAAACGCTAATGGTACAAATAAGATTCAGATAAATAACTTCTTGCCTGCCTGATAACACCGACATTTAGTTAATTATACAACATTTTTAAAATAATTATTGTTCTTTGATCAAACCAATATTCCACTATCACTTTGTAAACCGACAAAAATAGGCAAATTTTTCAATTTCGTATCGGGATTTTTGATGAAAATAGCCCAACATTTTCGAGTAAACCTACCTAGAAATATAGAAGATATTTATTGCAAAATTAGTAGTTTACATGCTTGGTAAAGTGAATTAATCTACCACTGTAATCGTTTCATTTTTAGCTAAATAGAGGTATTCTTTTTTAATCGTGAAAAAATAGACGAAATCTCTAATTTTATTTCATACCTAACGAATTCAACAATCAATAATACGATCTCATTTTCGACTAAGATCAGCTGTTACTTTAGACAGAATATTCCTAATAACATAATATATTTAGTTATACAGCTTTTTAAAATAATTATTGTTCTGTAACCGTAAATTATTTAATTATTTTCGTGTGATAAAGAGCTACTTTAAATTTTGTTTCTTAATCTTGTTCTATTGCGTATTAATCGTGTTAGCATCACAAATTACGGTCTGTGAAGCTGGTTTATAGGATCATTTAGTTTGATGGGGGACATATTTTATGATATCCCATATTTCGTCAATTATTTGGCAGGTAGGTTTGATGCTTTAATACGGAACTCCTCAAGATGACATCAAATATTTCTAAACAAGAAGCGTTCAAGTCTATGGAATCCCATGTAAAAATAGCTGGTATGTCTGTTGCCTTCCGTAGACATTAATGACATCTCGCATGTATGCTGAAGTGTATCGTTAATAGAAATCTTGAATATTCTAGTACCTACCTATATCTTGCGTCATTATGTCAATGCTTACATTGATGTCGCCAGGTATCTTAAAATGATAGGTACATAATGTGCAAGCATTTGTGTAGAAAGCTGTGTTTTTTACAAAATTTTCTCTAGGCAACCAAATTGTAATAGGGTTTTCGTAGTTCCAGTATATGTCTGGCTGCTTTAGCCTAAATAAATTGAAGTGTATTTGTAAGCAAATTAATCCTTAAAATTTATTATATCGTCTGATATAGACACTGTTTCAACTACGCGTTTTGGTAAAAAATAATTGGAAAGTAAAATTACTAAAGCACTAACAATAAATGGGGCGTGGATAAACTGGTAGATCTAAGCCCCAAAAATATACGCCTCTTATGATAAATGTTAAAAAATTGTACCGTTGCCAACGTCAAATTAAAAATCAGGATTTGGCAAACAGGACTCAACCCTCTCATTAATGCTTGATCTTCGGTATACCGAGTTTTATAAGTATTTTTAACACTCATCTGGAAATAAATGGATGCAAAAACCTCCTTTTTCCATTTTTTCAAGCCATTAAACAACAAAATTGTCATTTTTTGAAGAAACCTTGCATACATAGGTATTAGCGAGCGAATTTCGACTATTGTAGATATTTAATATTAGAAAATCAATATAGAGGTAAATCGAAAAGTGTATTTTTACGACGGCTTAAGAGGTAGTTTATGGTGATGTACATATTAGAGTTCATTTTAAAATGAACGATAATCTCCTAAACACAGACTTTTGACAATAGAACGAAATAAAAATATAGTTTGATGTGATAAGGCTATGCAGCTGCTCTTTATGGAATTTCATGTGAGCCTAGACTTTATGGATTTTTGTTATTTTTTTTTTATCAGTAAAGTCATCCTATAGATATTGTTTGTTAATCCATTAAAATAGACAAAATCTTTGAATTTGTATATGATTATCCGCTGAAATACCCTTAATCTGCAGGGTACCTAACTCTATGGAGATATTTATTGCAAAGGGCGGCTTTTTCAGTTTTGAAAGTATTCAACATTTGCGAAATTCATCTAAATATATACTACGCTATACTTTAATCAAACTCACAATAGAGGGAAAGCGACAGACGAGTTTTAAACTAATGTGGCTTAAAGGATAATTTGTGTTGTAAATATTAGAGTTCATTTTAAAACAAACTATAATCTCGTGACCGACAAAAAAAAAGTATCCATTTCGATACATCATTTCCCCTATTTTAACGTTAAAATAGTAAATTATGTTATAAGCTCGAAAAATGTAGTATTTCAGACGTAATGCGGTCGCTAACCTAAATAGCCCGAAAAACATTTTTCCTCCATATGTCATAAGTTATTTTTTATTCGATCTTGTTTTTAATGCGATTGAGAGTTGTAAAATAATGTAGAAATGAAGTGAACCTATACATTTCATCTTGCACGCTAATTTTTTGGTCTTAATGTTTGTTAGTTAACGATGAAATCTGTAATAGCGTCCGAAAAAAAAAATTTTTTTTTTTGACTAACATAAAAAGTGTTGTCTAGCTAGCAGGGCAATAATCAATACTTTATTGAGAAGGTTAGCTCTTCGTCTAAATATCTAATCTATAAATCGTCATTTTTTCCGACACAATCGGTTAAAAAGCATACAATTGTATGTGAACGTTTGTACAAAAACCATCGTGTTAAATCAGTTCTTATACCTGACTGACAACGCCGATCTTTAGCTTTTTTTTACTTTGTAAAATAAAAAGATTAGTTCTTACTATCAAAGAAATTAAATATGCAAGAGAAATAGGTCGAAAAGATTAATAATAATTTATTTATTCCTAAGTTATAAATCTTAACTACATCACTTTCTAAACCAAGAAAATAGATAATCTTCCTGCATTATTCCGTACTTAGATTTATTTTTCATGAAAATAGTCGAATCTATGATTTTCGTTCAAATCCATAAGGGACGCTTGTTTTGTATAGATGATTTATGATCTTATTTTCAACTAAAATACTAGTATAAAAAAAGTATTTCTTCCGATAAACGTGGAAGGAATAGACATTTAAACAGTTAGCCATAACATACGCATACTGACTTGCATTATTTTCATGGATTGAATGGCTACATCTTTGTGTGTGAAGTGAATTTCTTTTTAAAAAATTACAATGCGCTCAATTATGAATTTTCTAACATAACTTTTATGGATAGTGGAGTCGGATATTGGAAGAAAATATTATCATAAGGACAACTCGATTATTGATATAATTATTATGGTTTCAAAGAAGTTTCTACAGAGTCAGCCATGCTGTAGCAGAGACTGTTGTAGGTCGTATTTTTTAAAAAAACCTAACAATACCTTTACTTTATATTGATAGACATATTCTATTAGAACATTTTTCTAAAATTTAGAGCCTTTGGAAATGTGATAATGCTATGAGCATCAAATATATTCAAAATATCAAAAATCCTTTGGTAGTTAGTTATTGCGGTATATTTTAATAGAGGCATAATTTATACTGTACTCCTAAATTTACGGCATATCACTTTGTTTATGTTATTATATTCACAGAGACTATTAATCTAACCAACTTTTATTTACGAAAAATTAAAAACTGAAATACTCTATTTTATTGCCGATTGTTCGCAAAGACACTTGGAGTTGTTATTTTACTTTTTCTACCTCTTTTTCCCCGGTTGCGGAGAAATATGTTAGGGGAAGTTTGGGTATCCTCAGACGGTTATATGCAATGATTCAAGCTTCTAAAAAAGTACTAAGGCAAGTAATTATCAATTTGAATTTATGTATGTCGAAGGTAATGTGTTACTCATAAATATACATGATGAAAACATTTATTGTTCGATTGCATCTAATTTTTAAGAGTCTAGAAATAAGCAAATAATGTTCTTTAACGTTTCTTTATAAACATCTCGAGTTACCTGTCCTTCCCCTGCATCATAGAAGGGTATTTGCCGACAAAGTTTGACCATTTTTTATGATTCGAGAGTTGGGTATTCTCTACAGATGTAAACTGACGTCATTCGAGTAGTCCGAACTTGTTAGATTTTAGCTTATATTCTTATTATGTGATTTTAAAATTATGTATGCGTTTGTTTAATTCATTGTAAAGGATTTGTTATTATGCTAATTTCAAAAGTTAAATGTTGATGAGAATATTGAAATGTGACATCGATGTGATGATCGAGATAATCATGGGAAATGATATTCGCAAAGTTTCTCATACTTTTTAACCCTATGCGTAGGTGACGCTAATAATATTGAATTTTTTTATTAAAATATCTAAAGTAAATATCTAATTGATTTTTTTTAGCGCTAATTGGGATTTTAATTAACTAGCTCAGAGTCGGTATACACTATATTTTGCAGCGCAATTGCTTTCACACCCAGTAATGTATTATGATTTTTTTGGATGGTCGTTATATTGTGAGTTTCTTAAGTTAGCCAGATTAATAATAAATTAAAAAACCAACGTGATTTGCTTATTGTTGCCATTGAGAATTAGGGTTGTAAAATATTTAACAACCCTATATTTTTATGCTCGTGTTGAAAATAAGTTAAGATTGCTACTTTGATGCCTACGCCTAATATTCATAATTTTATTGGGGGTTCTACCTGATGACAAATACAGCTTATGATACCTATCTAGTGGGTATTTTCAGTTTAAGGGCCGAATAATATAGAGTTATTGTGCATACATCATCGCAAACAAAAGGTAGCTTTTTATATTATTTCGTATTTACAATCCATTTAACTACAATTTTACACTGTGAATTAATTTTTTTTACTTTTTTCCTGAAATTGTAGCCTATTTACTTATATTATGATATTATCCGAAATTTTTATAAAAGCATTATGAGGGCTTTTACCTGATGGCGAACACAAGTTGTATAGTACCTATACCTGCTTGGTATTTTATACGTATTTAAGTTTTATTTACTTTTTATTACTCTGTTCTCATTACAAGATAGTCCTATAATTTATCCATTTCCAGTACAAAGAAATCGCTAGTTAATGGTTCTAGATGGTAATTATTTTATTGTATTTCTATAAGTGGTGCAAAAATTGAAAACAATTATTAGATATGCTACTGAATTTTAATGAGGGTCCTTCGGAATAATAAATAAAGGTTTATGTCCCTTTCTTTTTAAATCGAGTCGGCAGAGGGTTTGAGAGGATCATTTAGGTATAAATAATTATTGTGGTGACAAATGTACCGCTTTATTATACTTATCTTGTTAGACCATATAAATTAGGGATTTATTTCGCTTTACTACCCGCCAGCGGCGTTTCACTAAGTTAGAAAATATAAATAATGTTTTTTACTATACCGCTTTAACAGCGGCGTTTCAACTAAGGGGAAATAATAAAAAGTCTGGTTTAAGGATGGCTCAGGTCGGATCGTAAAAAGTTGGGTTTAAGGATGGCTTATAAAAATTGGGATTTAATTATCCCGCTTTAGCAGCGGCGTTTCACTAAGGTTAAATCATAAAAAGTCGGGTTTTATCTCGGGTCAGTTCATAAATATTCAGGTTCAAGTTAGGGTTAGATAAGAAGCCGCCTCATGAAAGCATCCGGGTTAGGTCGTAAAAAGTCGGGTTTTATCTCGGGTCAGTTCATAAATATTCAGGTTCAAGTTAGGGTTAGATAAAAAGCCGCCTCATGAAAGCACTTGGGTTAGATCGTAAAAAGTCGGGTTTAATTTCGGGTTATTTTGTAAACAGCACCACCGAACCACCCGGGTTAGGTCATAAAACGCACCACCTGCACCACCTGGGTTAGATCATAAAACGCACCACCAGCACACCTTAAGGACAAAGTCAATAATTTGAATAAAAGTGGGGTTTACAGGTTACAATGTGGTTCTTGTTCCGCGGAGTATGTCGGACAAACGGGTAGAACCTTTGATAAACGAATTAAAGAACATTTGAGATCACAAAGGCTTGTTCATGATAATAAATCTAGTTTTGGTACCCACTTAAAATTGGAAAACCATTCTTTCGATCCTTTAACTAACTTCAAGGTCCTTCAGACACATAATAAAAGTCTAAAACTTAATGTTTTAGAAAACATTGAAATTGCTGTCTCCCAGTCTACCCCAAATATTGTCAATCTAAATGAACCTTCCTCAAATGTTTTCAGGACCTATGCTAGGCTGGTTAGTTTTTTTAAATAATAGTTTTTAGCCCATCAGTCAACCTTTCCTTGATGACGAATCTTATCAGTTTGAATTTTTTATAATGATACATAAAATATATCGTTTTACTTCTACCGCGAAGCATATTTTATATTTTAGGCAGTTGCTTCTCACGGCTCCGCGAGACGTGGTTTAGATTGTTAAGTTGAAATGTTTTTACGTTTTATTTGTATTTTAAGCTGACTTACAATGATTTGTGTGTCTTGATTGTTCTATGCGGATTAGATTTTTCCTGCATGTAAGTAATACAATATTATCTAAATTCTTTCTCTCCTTTGTATAATTCAAAATAAGTTTTTCTTATATTCAGTTGTATAATTTTGTTTCTCTTTTATTGTCACTTTACAATATACTGTATGGATATTATTGTTTGCTGCAGGTCGACCCTGATGATGGTCTTTTGACCGAAACGCGTTGGCGATAATTTTGCTTTAAATAAAGAAGGTAGAAGGACGATACGTTATTTGATTCCTTAGTTACCTACCTTTGTTTTGTCATGGTCAACTTGTTTTATAGTATTAGTCCCGTTAGTGTAATAAAAACAAGGGTAAAAATGAAACAAATCAAAGTAAATCGCAAACTATTAAAAATAGGTATATGACATACTTAATGAAAGTTGAAGAGTTTTATAAAACCTATCAGAGAACTTAATAGTATACAGGGTTTGTCATCTAAAAAAGTTGATATTTTTCAATTTAAATTAGTCGAAATGTATAAATTTATTTTGAACTAGCATCTCAATTTTCGTTACATGTTCTTTTTCTTGTTATCCCAATAAAACGTTTGTATCAAATATAAGTATTCCTTCGTTAAAAACAATGGCGGAACTGTCAATCTTTTATAAGAATAAAGACTAATATTTTTCTAAAAAAATGAAAATATTACAACAAGTACTAGCTTTAGGTATATAACACAATTAACGAAAACGGTGGACCTTAATATTCTCTAAAAATTTTGTATTTAAAGTTTTTTGGTAAATCCCGAAACAACTGAGATAATCAACTTTACTCTATGGTTGACACGCCTTGTACAGTGCCGACTTTTCAGGAGCGGTAGGGTCGGCAGTGTCAAACAGACAACAGACAGTATAATATTATTATTTATCTACATTAATTTAAATTTTTAATGACTCGCAAACTGCCAGCGAATAATCGTTCCACTTTTTAAATCGCCGTTATAATGCTGACCGGGTTGGGATTTTTATAAATAACGTACCTGTGCCCTTTTTGACGGTTGCTAGGAATTTGGGAGTTTAGGTGGACTCATCCTTGAGATTTACAAAGCATATTTCAGAATGTATTAGGAGGTCTATTTGTAAGCTCAAATTGTTATATAGTTCCAGAAAAATACTAAATATGAAACTTAAAAAAAAATTAGGTGAATCCCTTGTTTTATCTAACTTCAACTATTGTAGCACAGTGTACGGTCCATGTCTGACGGCCCTAGACTCTCAAAGAATACAAAAAATTCAAAACTTCTGCTTAAGATTCATATATGGCATTCGGAAATATCAACACATTTCCCATAAATTAAAAGATGCGGGATGGCTCTCAATGAAAAAAACAAGACGTATCCATTGTGCAACTTTCTATCATAAAGTTATTCTTTCAAAAACACCATCATATCTTAACAGAATATTATTGTTTAGATCTGACGTACACACTTTGAATTTGCGATTTCGAGGTCTCCTGACACCTCCTCTTCATTGAACAACATTTTTTGAAAGATCATTTACATATAACGTTCCGGCAATGTATAATTAAATTCCGAATAGTATGAAAAGCTTGTCCCCATTTGTATTTAAGAGGAAGCTTAAAGGTGTATTACTTATAGAATAGTTAATAAACTCTTTCTCTTTTAATTCTGGTATACTATTAATATATGCTTTTTGCTGTTCTTCTTTATTATGTCATATAAATACTTACTGCATTTATTTCCGTGATTAACGCTTTTTTAGGTGTACCGATTGTATATTTTGTTAGTCTTTATTTATTGTTTTTTTTTTGTTTTTACTAGTTATACTTTTTCTTATTTCGATCATTTAAATAAGTAGAAGTGCTGTTTAGGTTTTTTTTCTCAGGTTAAGTGTAAGACCAACATTTACCTATAGCGGTAAGGAATGAACTTCGCCTATTTAATACAGTACCTAACTATAAGTAACAGTTAATTTCAATCGTATTGCGTAAATTGTAACTTGTGCTGTTTTTGACTAGAGATTATTATTATTATAACCCAGGACCTCATAGTGAACTCGCAAATACGCCATCATCAAATTAATTGTTTTGCTTTTCAAGCATACCCTGCCTTTAGAAAGAACTTAAAAATTCCAAGCTTTAAGATAGGATACCAAACATCCACCAGCATATGTTTAAAGATTTCACACTAGTATACGTTCGACAAGGTCGCCTTTGCCGGTAAAATTAAGGTTTATTCCAACCCGACCAAAAACCGTTCCAGTATAGTCCCGGTCGCACAACTAATTTACTATTGCAACAGTCGATTACCAAGTTCAAAGTTTGATTGATAGGCTGGAAGTGATCGTTGGGGCATATAGAATAGCGGGTTGAAACAAACCTTTAAAGAAAATAAGGTTAGATAACTAGTTATTAATGTTATTATCATTATACCACGGATTTAGGAAATAATTGTGTGTGTATTATCCTCATTAGTTAACGGTTATTTGTTATTTGTTTGTTGAATTCAATTAACTCTGGAGGCAAGGAGTACTAGATAAATTTGAGAAAATTGATATAAAAAATATGCATAACCTACGGGAAGTCAAACCAAAATTAAACTGTTAAGCTGTAAAACTGTTAAAGAGTCAATGTCAAGTTTGTTAGAATTTTCTGTAATTTACCATTTTGCAAACAGGTTGGAAAAACTCCAACATTTTCTTATGCGTGTCAGTTAACTTTTAGTTAGCGGGTACTTTAAATAAAAATTATATTAGAAAACCCCTGTGATAAATATCACATATTAACTCTAATTTTATTTTATTTGTAGTTATGTGTTATTTAAAAAAATAAAAATAATAATACGACTCGCGGATGCAGGGGGGTTATGAAGGACATGACCCCCCCCTCAAAAAAATATATAATACCACATAATATTATCATGAATAAAAAATATATGATTTGCACTTTCTCAAGCCTATCTTTTTGCATAAAAATAACAAGAGAATTGAGGTGAACTAAAATAATTTA
Organism: Polydrusus tereticollis; assembly: GCA_963920685.1. Lineage (NCBI taxonomy): Eukaryota > Metazoa > Arthropoda > Insecta > Coleoptera > Curculionidae > Polydrusus > Polydrusus tereticollis. The sequence continues at coordinate 127,475,737 of OY987327.1, forward strand.
TCATACATCTGTTCAATGGAAATATTAGAATAGTAGACCAAAGCGAAATTTGGGCGTGTTTTCCAAAAATATTCACCTGCGCTGCTGACCCTTCTAAACGTCTTTTCTTGGATTTGCGCCTGTACCGAACTGCCGACCCTAGCTGCTAACCTTCGAGCCGCCACTGACATTGCATATAGGGCCGAACTAAATAAAATGTATTTATAGCGATGTTATATACGTATATTTGATTGTTGGCAGTATTGATAACAGTAACACAAGAATAAACTTAATAACCAAAAGGAAATCTCTAAATACCGCATCGCCGGCAGTCCATGACCTTAAATCGCAATTACCCCGAAATTCTCGCCCGAAATTGTCAATGCATTGTTAGCAATACGGGCGAAGGTACGTGCTATAATATGGTACTTTGAGAATTTAGGTTTTATGTTGTTTCTTTAGTTTTCGCTGTGTGGTTTCATACTATACTCTTTTTTGTTATACAGGGTGGCGCACGAAAACGGCTGAAGTTTAAAACTTTCTTTTTTATGGGCACAATTTAGAATTGTTTTAAAATATACCGGATGTTCCAGGAAAAGGATTCATATCAAAGTTCTATTTTTTAAAATATTTTATGACATTTTTGGATTCTAGGGTCCAAGTTAGGATAAGTTACTGTCATATTCCCTATACCTAACACTTTTAGTTTCTGAAATATTATCGAATATTGTAGAATTACATAGGATATTTTAAAATTTACTACCTACAAGACATATTAATTTTGAAATTAATTTAAGACCCCAATTATCAATGTACGTAAAATAAAAATTTGATCAAAAAGTTATATAGGGAGTTCAGGATCTATTGTTAAATTTTTATCACATATAAAGCAGGTTCACTCCCTTATTTAAAATGGAACACCCTGTATATTATGGCGGTTTAGTATGGCAATCTAAGTTGTTTTTAAAATTTATTAGGGTTTTCTATACTTACCTATCTCTAAATGTTTTTTAGTTTTTAAATATTTTATTGTTAAAATCATTAATTTAAGATATTTAGACTTAATCAGACTCGCGTGACAGGGCCAATATATTACTTAAATTTTTTTTTGTATCTATATTGGTCAAGTTAAATTATATTTTTATTCAAAACTTTTTTGAAATCTCAGGGTGGCTTTGGAACAGCGGCCATTAAAAATGCGTTTATTAATTTATCTTACTATATGTCATAATCTCATATTCCAATTATCTATTTTATCATGTGGTTGTAAAGAAAATTGTAATTAAATTATTACAATAAAGACTTATCTTATTCAAGAAGGAAGTGATATGATATTGGTAGTCGGCGTATGCGAAGATTATTACTTTTTAGCATGAAGGGTTTACGCTCAACAGTTTCCCGAGCGAAACCATCCAAACAAGGCGGTATTTAAAAGACTTCTAGAAATATTTTGAAAAACTGGTAGTGTCGCTTTCCAAAAGGTAAACAGGGATATGAAGAAAATAAATTTATTGTAATTGGCCCTGCCATTAAAATATCCCACATCAGTTAACGGAAAATTTATCAAGAAACAAATATAAGCAGACGAAGTATCTTTAGGATATTTGAAAACATAGATTTTACCCATGTCACATTCAACTGCACCAATACGAAATGGATTTTCACAGAAGGCTTGAATTTTGTTCTGGTTCTTGACAGGCAAGGAAACGATAAAAAGTTCTTTGACTATGTTTCATTTTCCGATGAATCGACATTTCATAATAGCGAGCCCGTCAGTAAACACATCTGTCACAGCTATAGCGACAGTAATCCTAATTTTTTTTGTACTCTAGATCGCCAACATAGATAGTGAGTTAACGTATGGGGTGGAATTGTGGAATCACGTGTAATAAACCCGTACTTTCTTATGGCACTTTAAACGGTAAAAAATTTCGAAGATTTGTGTGTCAAGATTTACCCTTACTATTGGAAAATGTGCCATCAGAAACAAGAGGAAGAATGTGGCTATAGTTAGATGGGGCGCTTGCGCATTTTTAAATCGCGGTGCGGCAATATTTAAATGCATATTTTCGTAACAAACTGGCCGGTAAGGTCGCCAGATCTAACTTGTCTTGATTTTTTTCTGTGGGGGTATGTCAAAAATATTGTTTATGATATCCCTCTAAGAACTCAGAAAATATGAAAGAACGGATAATAGCTGCCTTTCAAGCTACAACGCCTCAGATGTTAATTAAAACTTAATTATCGTTTAAAAAGAGAGTCCTATGGTGTATTGAAAAGAATGGACAACATTTTAAGCACTTAGGTACCTACTTTATTTTATATTTTTTTATTGATTAGTTAGTTTTACGTAGATTAGTCAAAAATATCGTTATAATGTTAAATAATTCTTCAGATAAATAAATAATGTTTAAAAACTAGAAAACTATTAGAGATAAGTATAGAAAACCCTAATACATTTTGAAAGACAATTAAAGTTGTCATTATTAACCGTCAAAATATACAGGGTGCTCCATTTAAATAAAGGGAGTGCTTTATATGTGATAAAAATTTAACAATAGTTTTTGTATAACTTCTTGGCCAAAACTTTATTTTGTTACGTATTCCACTTCCTTAGCTGATAATTGGAGTTTAAAATAAATTTTGAAGATTAATGTGTCTTGTAGGTAGTAAATTTTAAAATATCCAATGTAATTCTACATATTCGATAATATCTCAGAGACTGAAACAGTTAGGTATAGGGAATCAGACAGTAATTTACCCTAACTTGGTGCCTAGTACCCAAAAATGTTATAAATTATAGAGTGCTCCATTTAAAAAAATATAACTTTAATATAACTTTTTTCGGGAATATCCGGTATATTTCAAAATATTTTTAAATTGTACCCACGAACATCCTGCATTTACCCAAATAAGAAGAAAATTTTAAAATTTAGCCGTTGTCCAATAAATTTCCGCGTCGTATAGGGTGCGCCACCCTGTATACAAAATATTAATTTTTCTTGATAGTTTAAACACAATCTCACATTTTTTTCACCAAGAAACTAAAATAATACAGGTACGCCTTTGGTGCCGTGCTGTGGCATCGGTCACAAAAGGTTTTTCTGCGAGATATCCTTTTGGTTATTATATTAATACTTGTGGGAGTAGCAGTAGTAGATCGTAGTAGTAAAACAAATCAAATAATACACTGGTCAATAAACACAAATATTTTCATGAAACCGCCTATAACAAGCGATATCACAAAATGAAACATGAATATCACGACAAACTGAATACAACCTTGTTGCCAAAGCGACCTATCTGAATATTGAATTTTATTTCCCAATAAGCAATCGGAATAAAGTTATGGCTGTTATTACTTGCTGATCATGACGATATGCCGCTTCAATTTGAATAAACGATAGCATCCGATTTTTGGGGTTCGAGATTCCGAAGAATTGGGTGAGCCCTGACTATAAATATTAAAAACGAACAGACTTTCAAATGACTGATTTAGAGTGACCTATATTTATACCTTGAAATAAAAATATTTAAATTTGCCAACCGGAGAGTCGTTTTCATATTCCAATAAAAAGAGAACGCAAAAAGCTTGGTAGCTTAATTTTAAAATTTAAAATAGGCCGGGGTGTAGTTTAGCTATGAGATTTCGCTGTAAATTTTGATCAGTTTTCTTATGGGAATACTTCCGCAATCTTGCCATGCTTAGGGTAAATCTTTATTATTTTCACTCTCTCTAACTTTTCGTATTTTACATTTGGAATATTTAGGTTAAACAGTAAATAAATTTTCATTATTTCGGTTCGCATTGATTGAACTCTAATGGTAGCACATAAAATACGAACTTGAAAGTTGTAAAAGTTTCTAAATGAAAATTTATAACCTCTCATATTTTTCCAACGAATATATTCTTATTGTTTTAAACTTTCTCAGCAAATATGGTGTTTGTTCATTCATCTTTGAAATCCGCCATAAAATCCTTACTTTATTTTGAGATCTAATACTTTCTTGCTAAATTTATGCAATTTATGACAACTGTCTTGGTGAATATTAACTCTCGATTACTACCCATTAAAAATGATCACATTGGTGTACCGCCAATAAAACATGCCTGTAATAATACAAAAAACAAAATTTCAAAAATACAAACTAGTTATATATTGTGTAACCTAAGTGTAATCAAATATGTTTATCGATATTTTCATTTAGTTACTTCAGTAAGGACAGACTTTAGTTTGGTTAAGACAGATAAATTTGTTGCACGTGACCCTTGATTTTCTCTCTTTTTTTCTTTCGCAAAAGGTACACCTACCATAGAAAGGTGGCCTTTAGTTCGCCTGCTTGTTACCGGCCCGAAGGACAGTTTTAAAGTGTAGAACTTTTAAAAATTAAATTAGCGAGTTAGTTAATTTGTCAACACCGTTGTGAATTTTGTGATTTAAGCAAGAATTAATTTTATTTTAAACTTTTTATCGGTTAATCCATTAAAATAATCTGATTAGGTTTACTAATTTTTATTGGGCAGTCCGACGTTAACAATTCCTATTCAGAAAGCCGGGCACCTAGTTTGCAAATGATAACTTAAGTTTTATAGCTTATTTTATTGGCAGCTTCGATTCCATGATTTATTGACCAATCAAATTCATTGATCCAATCTACATACATTTCGTCGAGTTTTTGTTTGTGTTATTTAGGGCGACTTTAAAATATTTTCAATCCAAAAACTCTCAAGCGTCGGCTCCTTTCTAAAAATTTATATAAATTGGGTTTTCATATATATATATACGAGTATATATATATATTTGGAGTTCTCACCAGTACTTTAAAGGCAAAGGGTTAAATAAAGCCCCGATTTTATGCTATAACCTTGGGATAATCTATGGGAGTGATACTTAGTAGATATATTATTTTTACCTATATCCAATAAGTAGTTCAGTTTACTTCATATTTTTAAGTTCGTCTGTTTTCATAAAAAAAAAACTTAATTTTCGATCAACACTTAGTTAAATTTAATCTGCGACTGGGTCACTTAAGCATTAAATGCCATTATTTGCTTGGTCGGCGACCGTGATCTGACAAACAACCTACAAAACTTAGAACATCGAAGACAGGAAAGATATTTTCATAACAAGCTGGCAAGTTTAGTATTCAACTGATGTAGTCAGCTCGATTCTACTAGGAGCGCTGCATGGTATGTAATTTGAAGGTCTCTTTAGACGGAACAATCAGTTAAGATATCACTTCTTCAAGTAACTTGCACCAACGTTTACATATAACCAAATAGTTGGGACAATTTCTCTCAGCAAGTGCTATACAGAGACTACTTGCTGCATGCTTCCAGCAAGTAATTGCGGACCCGTATACACGGTATAGTTTGTGAACTGAACATATCTCGTAGTTGCAGCAGCAGCAGCAGCAGCAGCTGTCGAGCTATTGTTACGGAAAAAATATAAAGAAAAATCTAAAAAAAGAATGTGGGGTTAAGATTGAATTGCCAGAATCCTACTGGTGGTGCTTATGCGATGTTGTTATCCGAACTAAGAAATAAAGATCACTCAGTTTCGATTCTGTCGAATTTATCAGCTATGACTATAAAAGTTGTTGTTGTTACACGGACTGAACGAAGGCGATTACGATGGAAGGATCAACTTTCGTGAATTAATTTGCCAAAGGACAGACGAAGGCTGCGCCTTAATTATAAAATATTTTGCTTGCGACGAGTCAACTTTCTTCTTAAATGGGTTTGTTAACAAACGCAATTGTAAATATTGGTATAATCAAAATCGAGTTTTTTGGGTTACTTAGTTCAAAAAATCAACGTTTGGGCAGGCATTCTTGGAGACGAAACTATTGGACTACTATTTCTATAAATTTTTTACTTTATTTGCCATAAATCGGGATATTCTTTAAATGGGCTTATTAATTTAAAAAAAAAAAGTATTTTCCTTTGACCGTACAGGTTTTCCCTCCATACTTCCTGTTTTCACTTACACACAACTTTCTACAAAACCGAAATTAAAATTTACTTCCTAGAGGGCTCTCCCAACTTGTTTATACGTGAAAATGATTATCGCTGCAATCACTTGCCGCAAATTTTATAACTTGCGGAAAGAGCATTCTCGGTCACTGTTTGCATGATGCAAATTATTTGGAAGTACTCTCAGACATAAACTTTCCCATGTAAATCAAGGTTTAGTGAGTATAAGACGGTATAATATGAACTTTTAGGTTATCTACTTAAGTCTAAAGCGCCCAGCAATAAAGGCCTTGTTCCAACTATGCTAGTAATTTAGTGGAGTGGCGAGTAATTTAGTAACTAAACGTCTATGAACTGACTAAAAAGCATTTGCAATACAGTCGTATACAGGACATAGTGAGTAGTGTATTGCAAGAAGAACCGGCAACGCAACACAGTAAATAAGCTAATAAAGCTTACAAAATATTTCATTAAAAAAAAATAGAGAAAAGTTTCAACTTTTGGCACACTATAAAAAATTTCGAAATTAAAAATATATTTTGTACATAATTTTATTAGCGCTTTCCGATCAGGTATCGAAAATTTTGATCAAAACTTTTTTAATCAAGAGAAAAATTAAACCCCGTTTTAAAAAATAGTAATTTTTAGTTTTTCTCGAAAATCTACAATTTTACAATATTTAGGTATAGGAAGATGTATTAAAAAAACAGAGTATTTAAGATGCTCTATACTCTATACCATGATCGAAACCGAATTTCGATAGAACGTTTCTTGTGCGAGTTAGTAATTTGCAAAAATGGTAATTTTTTCCGATCTGGCTGAATTTCAATATGCTTCGGAAGGAGACGGTTCTCTACAACATACCTTTCGCGACCTCTATCGTGCTTTATACGAATTTTTTTTAATTTTTACATTGACTTTTATTAGGTTTAAATGAAACACCCTGTATATTGGAGTTTTAATATGCCAAATAGCTTAAATAGTTAGTCGAATTGCTGAGAAAGTTTAGTCGTTTCACCGTAAACTGTTTTTGAAGAAATTATAGAGAAATGCAAAATTGTCAATATGATATGGCAACCACCACGACGCCGACGCAAGACGCACAAGTTGTAGGTAGGCGTAAAGCAAGCGGATCCTTCGACCCGCGTCTAACAATCGTCGACAAAAATACCACATCCTAAATATGAGATAAGGTGTATTGGCTCAATTGCTTTGTTCGCGGAGACGATCCATAACAAGTTGTCGACAAGTGCACATGCGCTTTGCAAATATTAGCGTTCGCAGTGCGAACAATCATGGATTTTTACAATAAATTATGCGTTCGCGGTCATACAAGAACAAGTTCATGACCAACCTAAAACCAGTCAAAATGATCCGAGGATAATAGCAGGGATTACTTATCCGCGCATGTGCAATTTGAAATTTGGTTGCAAATTGTCGTTTTCGTTTGATTTTATGCGGGATTTGTTTTACGACGATGTTCTACCAAAGAATAACAACTTGTGTTACTCCTTGGTTCTACAGAATTCAATTTTAATTTTATCTGCTGCAAGTTTTATAAAAGATAAATTTTAAAAAGGATATCCACCTTTAGAAATCGCTGATATGTTCATTACTTTGACCAGTGGAAAGTATAACATATTCAACCAGCTCTAAAAGTGCAAGCATTTTAGAAACGAATAAAAAAATAATAACGTCGCAATGGTTCTGGCACGTTCGCGGAGATTTATCAATTTCTGATCGGTTCCGAATAGCACGCGCGCATAATGGTTCGTGATTATTATTTGTCTAGTACATGTTACGAACTAGTCAAGGATCGAGTGCGCGAACAAAGCTATTGTCAATATTGTAAGAATAGGAGAGGGATGCTAAATATTCTAATAATGAGACAGCTACCATACTGGCGTGGACTACGTTAGTCCGGTTTTGGTAATTGTGAAACGAAGTTCACCTGGAAATAGCCCACGGCTTAAGTAACGATGCATTTATATATTATGTTTTAATAAAATTTGGTTGAAAAAGAGGTTTTTCTGAAGAACTTTACAACGATTGTAGTACTAAGTTTAAATCTGTAGACCGAGAATTAGAAGAATCTTTATAGGAACTCAACAAGGACAAGATATTCATTGAAAATTTAATCCTCCAGCTTGCCCTAATATGGGTGGCGCCTGGGTACCCCTTATTCAATCAATTAGGAAAATTATTAAGGAAAATTGTCTTCAAGAGAACAGTTTTCGCAGAAACCGAAAATATTATAAATTCACGGCCGCTTACTCACGTTGCATTCGAGCTGAAAAACTCACCCAAACCATTTTCTAATTGGTCCATCATATGCAGCTTTGCTATGAGTCAAAACCAATATTAATGACCATAATCTTATATAAATATGGAGAGCCTCTCAAAATTCAACTGATTTATTCTGAAAACGATGGACAAGAGGATTAAGGTTCAGGATTCTTAAAATGAACTGGTAGTCTATGAGATAATAATAAATAATAATATAATAAATAACGGTCTGTGGGTTATGTCGTGTATGTCTCTGGTGTGTGACGCATGACGTTATATAACAGTGGTGAAGCAGCTAGTTTTATTGTATAGAATTTAATCGCCATGTCTTGTGAGGACTGGCCTGGTTATTTATTTATATATTACTACTTTACTTTAGGGATAGTACAGAATATAGAATTTACATTATTGTGAAGTGTGTGTTTGATATTTTAGTCGTGATTTCGATATTGTTGGTGGAAGACCATACAACGCAGAAGAATTTTATAACAGTATTATCTAGCCTTGGTACATAATTACTACTTCCCGGCAATGTTAAACTGCATTTTTAAGACTCTTTGACCTTCTGCTTAGCTCAATAATTAGAGGCCACTTTAAACAATTTATTAGAATAATTTTATTTTCGTTTTTGATATCTTTGAAACAACTACAATTTTGAAGTTAGTTTACTTTTGCGGATACTTGTGTATTGTGGATATTTGCGTAAAGATTATTGAATAAATAAAAAAAATAACATAGTTATTAAGCTGATCTATTTGCAGAACCCGAGACTTTATCTGCTTAAAGTTTGAGCTGTATTAATATATTAGAAGAGGTCCCAACATGGGAATGCAAATATAACATCAAAAACCCATGACGCATTTTTGTAAAGAAAATCGTAATTTTTTATAAAAATTGCATATGATTCTTATTTTATATACAATATACATGCTACAAAAATCCATATTTTAACCGCATATTGGAATTCACTGCTGTTCCTAGGCATTATAATACCATATTATGATATTATGATTCCAGTTGTACATTCACACATGTTTAAATATTTAATTAAAGAATATATTATTATGTTCATTCGTCTCTATTATATGTAATTTTCCTATTTTTAAATCCTAAGGCAATGTATAATATGCAGCAGCATAGAAAATTTATTTTCATATCTATGGTGGTATTATTAAATTAACGGGGAAAATGATGAACTACAAATAAAAGGATGGGAATTTTATGCATCTTTTTTTCTTATAACTAAAGCGAATGCTTCTTATACAGGGTAATTTACGGTAGATGGAATATTATACATTTATGGCTAACCAGTGTATGCGGTGTTGTCGCTTCTGCTAGAGAATAATAGCAACTTACATGATTGAAACGGAAAACCCTGTATGCAGGGTGTTAATTCAGTATGTGGCCAAACTGTAGGGTGTTATACCTTGCTTAATTTTAAGACCGAAAGTTTATATTAACAGAGGTCCTTAATCGCTTTATTTTTGAGGTACAGGGTGTTGAAAATTTGAAAGAAAATTGGGGTTTTTGTACGTAATGTATGAGATCACTTTTTTGAAATTTTGTTTATTTACAGGGCTGTGGCCGTGACTAGCACAGATTGCCGGTGCGTGGTGCGGGTATACTAAATGGGTGTACCACCTGTTTTGGGACCCTTTAGTTAAGACAACAATACTAATCAAAAACAAACAGGAAACGTCACGGATCACAAGATATCACCAGAGTATTCTTTCCAATCTCTTAAGAGAATGCACTAATATTTTGTTGTAACCCCAAATGAGATGTCAAATTGATTATAAAAAAAGGAGAGCGATAGAAAGAGTTATATTTACGTTGTAATACTAAATATAAACTATAGATATATATCTTTGCGAAGTAATAAATTAATCAAAACCGTCTTCTCCATGGGCGTGCAAGATTTTTCGGCATGGATAGATATAAATAGGCCTGCATTTTTAATTAGATATTAAATTCAAGTTTAGTCTTCAAATATATATTTTAATATTAAATTTTTCACGCTTATAATTATGTACAGCCGTACCATTTACCTGGGATTTTAGAAAGCAATTTTTTCAAGACGGGTTAGAGTCTAGGTACTTATTCGTTATCTGCTCTAATCATTTTACTCCTTTTTTTTTTGTACCTAATCCTGGTTACCTCTTTGCTAATTATGTGGTTAATATGAAATTATGGGTGCCTCTATTGGAATAATACACCTATTTATAATACCTACCTTGGGTGTTTGTTTCTCAGTGAAACTAGTCAAAGTGTGAAGTGTCAATGTTTATTTAATTAAATATGGAGAATTTTCAATAATTGCCCAGACGCCCTTGAGTCAGTATATGTACAGTATGTCTGTAACGATTTTATTAAAAGTAAGAATGCGAATTTGAGTGTTGGCAATGCAGTGCAATTTACACCAAATATAAGCATAACGCTGGGAAAACAACAATATATAAACCAAAACTTAAGCTGGATGACGTTTTAATGCAGAAAATGAGGCGAAAAGTTCATAGGTTCCTTTTAAAAAAAGAAATTCCAACGCTGTGCAAAATTTTGTCCTCAATCTGAGAAGACCAGGACTACCCATTTATGTGTAGAAATACGCTGTGGAAATTATTAAAAACAATGGGTTTTCAGGGAAAAAAAAATAATAGACAATAAATTTTAATAGACAGAAGCGAGATTGTCTGTTGCAGAGGAAATTACTTAAGAAGCATCCAAAAAGCCAGAGAAGAAAACAAAACAATATTTTATTTACACGAAACATGGCTAAATGAAGGCCATACTGTGACTAAATTTTGGCAGGATATAAATATTAAAAGTTCAAGCCAAGCTTTTTGGAAGGATTGTGTCCACAGGATAAAGACCGCCATCGGGAAAAGGACATCGACTTATCATAACCCATATTGGAAGTTATGGAGGCTTCTTTAAAGGTAGTCTACTGATGTTCCAATCTAAAAATACCGGAGACTATCACGAAGATATGAATGTCGATGTCTTTGAAGAATGGTTCGAGCAAATGTTGGATCTTACACCAAAAGATGCAATAATTGTATTGGATAATGCAAGTTATCACTCTATGCTGACGGAAAAATTACCGACAAGTGCTTAGCGTAAAAGTGAAATAACAGAATGGCTAAGTTTAAGACATAGATAGAATTTCCAGATTCGTTAAAAAAAGAACTATTGGTACTAGCCAATTTACGCAAAAATGCATTAAAAAAATATGTAGTCGATGAAATGGTAAAATAACGGGGAATATCTGTGCTCAGATTTCCTCCTTACCACCACGAATTAAACCCGATCGAACTTATATGGGCTCAAATAAAGACAGATCTCGCCAGAGAAAAACACGACTTATAAAATGGTGGATTTAAAAATATTCTTTAATGAAGCTATAGGCCAAATCAGTGCAGAAAGTGGAAAAAGTGTTATCGGTCATGTGATAGAAGAAGAATGAAGAAGCCAAAATATGGCAAGTAATAATCGAAGAAATGGCTACCGCTCATTATAAACGATGTTAATAAAAGTTAATCTTCCTAATCGGGCTATGATTAAGCCATAACGACAAAGTATTATTCGATTTTTAAAAATGCTTTGTTTGTAAAATTCTATATTATATCTTGTTTTTGTAATTATATTATGTAAAATAGTACCACGCCACTGTTATTCATTAGCTAATGCGATTTTTTAAATGTTTTTATATGTTATAAATACCTACGAATATAATATAATACAATTTTAGGAGAACAGGCATGTTTAAGATTTTTAATTTAAAAACTTTCCCAATACATGCTCCTAGCTAAGGGATTTTTCCAATAACAATGGTAAATCCGCACTATATTGCGATAAATTGAGGGTGGACCTACCTAAAGAATGCTCATTATTTGGATCCTTTAATGCAAACACAATACATTTTAAGGGATAATGTTTTAATAATTGTTCTTGATACCCCGATATGCGTTGTTCATATTTAATGAGCATTTATTACATCGCGCCATATGAAGATAGACTTTAAAAGGACACATAATTTATTTATTAATACACCTTACATTACTAACTTACAAGAACCCAGTCGAACCGAAGAAATCAAGATTAAAAAGACAGAATTTAGTAGATGGTACCGCTCCAACCAGCTAACTTTTAAAAGTTAAATGTTAGCTAAACAAATAAACGTAAGGTTAAGTCAAAAATGAAAAGTGAAATTGTGATTGTAAATTAAGCCGGAATATATAAAATAGTGAATAATAAAATGGTAATGACAATGTGGTGATAGTTGCGTATTAAAGGTGGAGATCCAGAGTAGATATTCACGGTCTAGGAATGTTTTGGGCGTGCGTTAATAGTTGTGAGGCAGCACTGACAACTAAATAAACCTGATGTGACGCTCGCCAATTTCAATTCCATTGGCGCTGCTACTGGAGAGACTGGCTTGAATTAGCCTCTGTGTATCGCTAGGCCTTCGAGGACTCCTCAGCAAAGTGACCGCAGGCACCAGCGGTATGCCACAACTAGCAGGGTGCAAAGCAGGGTCATGCAATCTAAAAAGCAACATAGACCTCACCCAAATTTTAATGCAGGCACGAAAACAGAACAGAAGAATATGCAGACAAAAAGCGGTGAAGAAAAGAAAAAGTGATAAAGAACGCCCGAAATAAAAAATATTAGCGGGCTACAAAAAGTCGGCGGTTTCTTGTCAGTAGCGAACTGGATTATTATTCAAGTTGCGTACGAACTGAAATGGATCACAAAACATTTACTACAGAATTTATTGAAGTATATACAGAATTTCCATGTCTGTGGAAAAGTCCACCGAATATAGAGATAGAAACAAAAAAAAAGTGTCATTGTGACACTGACGGCCAAATGTCAGTTCATCGATGGGATGTATCCGGCGATGGTTACCATCCGAATCGCGGCGATTCGAACGAATGAAAAAGAACGAAATGTATGGGGCCCCAAGGATAGTTAATTAATTATTTTTAATTAACAAAATATAGAGATAGTTCTGGACCTGAGAATTAAAAGGGCCAATCTCCATTTTTTTAATTTTTGCGATATTACCACGAAATGTTCAGGTTAAAATCTATATACACAAGGAAGGCCAATATCCTTCTACTATAGATACGCTGTTTATTGTTTGGGGTCAAGGGCCTATTTCCAAACGAAATTAATTTTAAAACGGCCAATCTTCAGATATTTTGAAGATTGGCCCTTGATCAAGTATTTTACTCTACGCACCCATGGAGATTGGCCCCTTACACTGTATAATAAACATAACCTAAAAATATTTTAGTTGGTTTGTGTTCGCTTGTTGTTTGTGTTTGATTGTTTTAAAATGTTTTCTGAAATAACACGAAGATTAATGGCATTATTAAATTTAAAGAACAAGGTACGTTATTGTTAAATAAATAAAGCAAAATAGGTTTATGCAGGCAAATAATTTTTGTCTATTGATTCCAGATCCTGGGACATCTACATTAGTGAGGAATAAACATTCTGGTGATACTGCAACTGTAATTGTAGAAAAAGTGGGAGATTACAATGTCACAGTCTTACCGGCTAATCAGGTAAGCAAAAAAGCAGTGCAGTGCAGCTTGGTTTTTCGCGCCGTTTTAAACATTTTTGGCTGAAAAATACATATATTTTTATTTCCTTTCTGAACCAGCGACGCTCTTTTTTGGAGAAATGTTGACCTTCCTTTATTGAACCGTTTTCGGTGATGGCTAAACAATTTAGCATCATTTTTTTTTAATGTAATTTTTCAGAATGCCATCAAAGCAAAAAATAACGTGTCGCGTGAGGGTGACAGGTATTAGTAACTCATTTTTACCAGCTTTTCTAGTTTATAGTAATTTCAGCTGTTATATAAAAATCAACGAAAAAGTACCCTGAAATCTAAAGACGTTTTCTATTTGTTGCGTTTTCGGTGAACGCCTAAAATGTCGTAAAATTAAAGCATTTATCATTTCTGTTAGAACCCTGAAAACCCAACAAGTAATGGATGTTTATCAGCGGAATATTCTCCAGTGAATGCGACTGCTACTGAAAGAAATGATCTGCTGGATACAGAGCTGGAAAATGTTTGTATTAATATTGTTTTTATTTCATGATATTTAGAACTTATCATGCTATGTTTTAGGATGCAGAAGAAAACCGTCCTGATGTGGATGTGTCAGATGATAATCACCTTGATTATATTACCGAAAACCATAGTACTAAAAGCGATGAAACACAGAATACCGAAAACGAGAAAATAAATCTGACATCAGAGCGAAAAGAGTCAAAAAAGCGCGTTAGAAAACAAGGTGGGTGGAAACAAACTAAACGTAGAGCAAGTAAAGTCAAAGGGCAACAGTACACTACGGCAGAGGGCAACATTAAGTCCGAAAAGGCACTACAGGCTCAACGTAATTGCAATAGGAAATGTTTCAATTTCATAGATCCTGAACAAAAAACTAGCTTATTTCATTCATTTTACGCAATTAATAGGCATGCTCAAGATCACTTTTTATCTGAAACCATTGAAAAGGTCATTAAAGATAGAGAAAGGCTACCAGAAGGAAGAGATGTTAGTAGGAGACAGTTTTCTAAAAAGTATTTTTTAAAAAACAGAGATGGCAACAGAATACAAGTGTATCAGCAAATGTACCTTAATACGTTTGATATATCAATGAAAAAGATACGAATAATCGCCGAGAAGGAACGCAGAAATAATGGAATCTGTCCACAAGATGGTAGAGGTAAACATGGAATGCATCCTAAAATAAGTCAAATCGATAAAGATAAAGTTCGTTTGCTCATTAAAAGTTTTCCTGCTTATTTCAGTCATTATTCCAGAGAAAAGTCTGATAAAAATATTTTAGTCCTGACTTATCGATTTCACAGATGTATAGGCTATATTGCTTGCAATGTGATGAGAGTGACTGGGTTCCATTAAAAGAATTTCAGTATTGGAAAATTTTCAATGAGGAGTTCAATCTTTCGTTCCATCATCCAACCAATGACACTTGTGCAAGGTGCGATAGATAAAACCTGGTCATCAAATCTCTTAGTGGAATTTCCAACCGAAATCCTCAACAAGTGGCAGAGAAGGAAAAGTTAGAAGGAGAGTTAAATAACCACTTAGAATTGGCAGAAACAGTATACAAACTTAAAGCAAAGGACAAAGGATAAAGCAAATTAGATTCTGGTATTGTAACAGTCTCGTTTGATTTGGAAAAGTGCCTGCCAACCCCTTACCTTAGAAACGGCGTGTTATTTTACAAAAGGCAGCTATGGGTGTATAATCTAACCACAGACAAAACAGATACAAACGGAAATGAAGCAACTTGCCTTGTATGGAACAGTAGGAGGTCGTGTAGGATAAGAAATCGCTACATGCATTCGAAAATGTATCTTACATTTGAACTCTCAAAATATTGAAACCTTAAATTTTTATGGTGATTTTCGTTCTGGACAAAACCGAAATATCTACATGGCAATTATGTTATTTGGTTATATCTTAAAAGAACTTCCCGCAAGCAGTAAAATAGCAGTAATAAACCACAAATTTATGGAACCAGGACACACTCACATGGAGGCAGATACCATACATGCTGCCATTGAAAAAGCAAAAAAAGACAACTATGGACATCAAAGTTCCACACGATTGGGTGAATTTTATTAAAACGTCGGTTTATAGAAAGAACCCAATGAAATTAGTGGTTGAGTTTATTAATTTCGGAACATTTCTTAAATCGAGGTTAGTGCACAGAAAAAAAGATGACAAAGGAACCCCAATACCTTGGATTAAAATTAAATGGTTGAGATTTCTAAGAGATCAGGGGCTTCAGGTTCACTATTCACTATTATGCGACTGAGTTTAAGGAAGAAAATTGATTTAAGAAAAGGGTCCCTACGAAATTGTCACACTGAGAATCAGTTTTAGAAAAAGGCTGTTCATGACCAGCCTCTTCCAATTGCAAATTTAAAATTTTGATAACCTGATAGAACTTTTGCCTTATGTTAGTGATTATAATAAAGCGTTTTTTCAAAATCTTAAACGTTCACCTGAACTGAATCCTGATAATCTTCCTGCTCCTGAAGAAGGAAAGGATTAACATAATAATAATACTTCAGTTAAGTTCAAACTTCTTTTTTTTTCAGGTTAGTCCTTGATTTATACTAAGAGTAAATAATGATTTTCTTGTATTTGCTGTTTTTGTAGTCTATAATAAACTAACTTTTCTAAAAAAAACGTCAATATTTCTTAGTAATTCTACCCTCTAAAAATTTCAAATTCTGTGTGGTTTAGATAGAAAATTGGTACAATCTTCCACTGTCAGTTAGATAAAAGGGCAAATCTCCATCAAAGTCATAAAATGTCAATAAAATCATAGTCACAATATATATTTCAGAAATAAGATAAAGAAAAGAAAAAATATGCAAAAATGCAAAAATCAAACTTTTGCGCATTAATATCTCCAAACGAAAAAAATGGAGATTGGCCCTTTTAATTCTCAGGTCTAGGGTTAGCATTTAACACAACGCTCCTCATTTAAAGAAGGTAAATATAAGTGACTGAAAATTGGTTCAGAGTTTATTAAGGCCTAAACCAAAGTGTCCATTGCTCGGTAATGAGTTTCATATTTTTAGCCGTGAAGCATAGAACAAATGCCGCTAAATTGGATTAGATTTAGTAAGAAGACCCACATGGATTAATAAATAAGTCAGAAGCAGCCTGAGGAACTGGTAGGACTAAGAAAAAGATATTTATTAAAAAGAAAACTGAAACTGTCATCGGTAGATTTATTGTTTGAGCAAGGAAGCTCTTTATTAAGTATCTGTCCTGGTTTTTATCATTATAAAAATGTAATTATAAGACGAAGGAGTGAGTAAGAAAATTTATTAATATTTCAGTCAAGGAAAGTTTGACCTGTAATAGAGTGGCGTACATATTTTTAGTTTGGCTTAGAAATTGTAACACCCTGTCTCTCAAAAATAAAGTGTTCGCGGACCCATGATTAAATTCACTTTTTGTCTTAGAGTTTAGTAAGGAAAAGCACCCTTGAGTTTGGCAACAAACTTAATTAAAGCCCTGTATAAACTTTTCCCAATCTCAATTAGTTTCCTAACAAATTTTCTTACTATTTTGCTATACGAAGGCACTGAAATTTGGTTTCAAATTTATAGTTCTATTAGGTAAAAGAATAAAAATATCACTATGCAACGCGCACTTCAATTGTTTTTTTTGGTTGTGTGGAAATGACAAAAAAAATTAAATAATAAAAAAAAAATGTATTTATTTTATTCTTAAAAAAACAGAGGAGATGGTACTCTTCAGTAATTAAAAAAAAAATATTGCTGGCTTTGTTCAATAAAAATATATAGGGGTTATTATTTAAATCTAAACTTATCTGTGCACTGAGCTGTAATCCGTGCTGTTGAAGCGGAGTACGGTGATAAAAGGATGGTACGACAAAGAAGAAGACGGTAGATAACAAGGTCTTGACAGGGGGAAGAAATACGTCAAAAAGTCAAGAAGATCTTGACCGTAGAAAAGATCACGTCAAAAGACGGTAGGGAAGACCCTAGTAAAAAAAGAAAAGAAAATTCTGAGCTGCGGGCTTCCTTTTCCCTTCATATTACAACTTTATAATAAAGTAATCAACTTTAAATAAATGCACCAGGTAAATGAAAATAGACAAAAAGGGAAAAGGAACTATAAAAGCCTCGATAAAAAGAGTTAAAATAACTATAAAAACGTTAAATTGCAAGTGAGAATTTAATTTGAAAAATTGAATAAATCAACGAAGTTAATCACTGTAAAATGCAAATAAAATTTAAAGTCCTGACTCAAGTTTTGATTTAAGTCTGAGAAGGAAAATGAATTTAATATTCAAGTTAAGTACTAGAAGAATTAAGGTAAATAACAAATTAAAATTTTCAAATTAATATCCTGAAGGGAAGGGACTTATTATTTGAAGTAAGTAATCAAATGCATAAGTGAAATCAAGCAAACAAATCTTGAAACAAAATTAAATTATAAATCCTACAAGTACGCGTATGTACTAGCGTTACATCATCAATTAAAATTTATTTACACCAATAAGGGAAATATACAATATACACAAGTAATTTTCTACTAATACACCAAACTAAATATAAAAAAAGGAATTACGTGCCCATGATATGAGGCTATTAAAAGGAGAGAGCATCAGACTCTAGTGCTACTATTCAAAATAAAACAATACGAATTAAAAATGTATAATTAGCAAAATTATGACAAAGTAAAAAAATAAAGAACTTAGAAATGTTCATAACTTACTACAATCAAAGAGAGAATACCATAATTGACACCCTTGACATATTGGTAAACTGACAATAAATTATACTACAATATAGGCTGTACTGGTTTTTGTATATGCCTTCGTTGAAATTGTTGTACAATAGAGTAGCTTAAAATTTTCATCATCATAATTAAAACTTATTGTTATTTAAATATACAATACAAGCAATAGCACTAGGTCTGGATATCGTTAAAATATGTTGTAATTAATATTATAATGCTTACAAAGCACACATCACTTAAAAAGCAGGCCACCACACAGTATTGATAGGTAACTGATAGATAAGGTAAAGAAATTGCACTAAATTGCTGCAACAGCGATATGCAACCAAAAAATTCAAAAGCAATCTGTAACTGTCAACACTATATGGTACTAAACCACCTTAAATTTGTTTAAATAAATTCAGTTCAGCAGAGAATAGTTATATGCAAAACTATATAGTAATTAAATTAATCAATGAATTAGATGTCATATATATTAGGGTGTCCCACGATACAAGGTAAAAACATTTTTTTGCGAAATATGATACGCATAAGTAGGTATTCCCTTACTTGAGACCGTATCTCCTAAAACACATGTATTTTCTTATGGAGAAATTTCCATTATTCAGCCATGCGCATTCCGTTATGATGGCATCCATTTCAACACAAACATTATAATGTACTTTTTTCTTTTTTGTGACATGCGTAATTGATATAGTAATTGTAGATATGCTTTAAAGTTCCTGTACAAACCTGTTTAGGACTCTGTTGACTGATGCAGTGTGGATTAAAAATATTATTATTTTAAAATTATTTATTAAATTTAAGGCACAAAACTTTGTTTATAAGTAATTGGTATAATTAATCGGTGTTATAATCATAAGCCTCTTGATTAAGAACGACCATTTTAATTTAATTGTATATTATGTTGTTAATGTTACATGGTATATTTTACGTAGAATAATAGTTTTAGATTTAGGATTAGACAATCTCCTTGTATTTACATTAAATCATTAAACAAGTTACATAAAAAGGGGGGGTTTTACGTTTTAATATTTAAGTTAAACATACGTGTATGTCAAGGATAAAGCTAGATCAAAAGGATGGAACGAAATCGAGAAAAGTATTCAAGTAGTTGGGATAATTTTAGGGTTTTTCACAGGGAACCGACCTAGATGTCTAGGTAGATTAAATAGCAGTTGCTTGTACCTGATCGCAAAATGTGTTTACCAATCAAGTTGTAGTTAGTTAAAAAAAGGCATTGGTTTTATCTGGATTAAACCGTTCTGATTTAAAAATAATTATTATATCAATGAAATATTCTTATGAAATATATAGTGTAACATACACAAACCTTTATATTATATTCATCGAATTGAATGATTTTCACACTTACCTAGAGTGGACCTTCTATTGGATGGCCGAAGGCAACATAGATTTTTTTCTCTTCAATAAATAAAAAAAAGAACCACATGCGGACGCTGAACTCTAATCAGCATATTTTACTAGTAAATGGACCTATTATTGTTGTGTACAATGATTCGATGATTTATCATAGTTTTGTATGCGATCTACGAGGGTTCCACCCATATGCTATTAACGACTCACTTTTTTCAAATATCACTCGATGTCAGTGTTGTAGTTCTGGTTGCGATAACACAGAGTAATTGGCTGTTGACAGTGTTTATAAAATAAAAATAGACTAACCTTTTCTACAAACGTTCTTAGGGACCGTTGTCTTCTTTTTTTTTTTATAACGGATATTGACACAAAAACGGCAGTATAGTGGTCTTTTGTTAATTTCGGATTTATTTGATGTGTTGATTGACGAGGCAAATATCATTGATGATCAGTGGTGATGATTGATATTTACGTTTTACCTGTTAGCCTGACTTTGTAATCGTTTTCAAAATTTCTTCACATTACGACCCTGATGATGAGCTCGCAAACGCATAGACAAAAAGTTTTTTAAATATAAAAGGTTTAAGGAGAACGTTTGCCCTTAAACATTATACGCTTATTTAAGACAATATTAATTTAAACTACAAAAAAGTATATTGTTTTTATTAAAATTGTACTATTTATACTTTAAGTATGTATAGATATTTTTATTATTTTGTAACTATGGTGAGTTCTTTGTATTCCAAAAAAGTGGATTTTCTGAATTATTTTATTTTACTATTATTATACAGTATTAGTATTTGTCTATCATTAGTTTGCTATAGCGTTAAATAAGGCCACTGCATTTTATGCATTTTTAATTATGAATTCAAGACATATTTCAATTCAACTAACAATTTGCATGTTTAAACATGTGACTGTTTAAAATAACCACCTGAAAAGTAATAACATGTAAGAACTAGGTCCAGTAAAAAATACTACAAAAACTAAGATTAGGGTAAAAATCACCTTCTAACCAAGTATGGCTGATTCCAAGAAGATATCACTTCAATGACCCTACACTCCCAGTATAATTTACTTTTAGTTCATTACCTCATTAATTCAATCTCGCGAATTAATTATCCCCTCCCGCTTCATTTTTGAGTAACCCAATAAGTTCTTTTCCCACACCCCTACAATTCACTACCCCCACTCCAATCTCGACAGATCCTACATTATAACTAGGCGTCTGCAGAAAGACCTTGTCATATCTACTTTAGACAGGCAACCGGACAGACACATCTTGTAGAAATTTACAGAAAGATGGAGAAGTTTATTATTGTTAAAGACGTTGTTAAAAAGTTACGAGAATTTAACCTTACAGGACGCACTCTAGAGTTTAAGTTAAAACCTGTTCCACAGGGAGTTGAACCAGTTGGTTGGGTGGAAAAAGGAATTAATCAAATTATTCAAAACGCTACAGTAGGCCTACAACCCTTAGATCGTGTGGGTTTTAGTTTTTGCTCTAAAGACTTCAACCGAGGAGAAGGTTGGATTCGCTTCAAAGTAGCTAAAGACATAACCTTTCAAGATGTTTGGAGTGTTATAAGTGGCATTTATCAGTCAAACTCAGCAGGTCTTAATACAGAATCATTTTGTCTTAGTGTGACAACTGTTAGATTACCTGTTGGTGGGGGCAGAGGAAAAAATTATAACAGCTTTCACGAGGAATGTGACAAGCGACGAGGTATTATAAGTATTAAAAATACCGATAACCTGTGTTTACCACGTGCTTTGGTAGTCGCCATTGCCCATAATAAAAGAGATCCCGAATTCAGTAAGGTTAGAAGAGATATTAGTAAAATTCAAACCGAAAGAACAAGATCATTGTTGGAGAGAGCTAAAATTAGCATTCCTGAGGCAGGAGGTGGAATTCCCGAGTTAATACAATTTCAAAATCATCTAAAAGAATATAAATTAGTTGTTTATAGCTATGGATCAAAAGGACGAAATATTATATTTGAAGGTTCAACTGAAAGCAATAAACGGCTGAACTTATTACATTACAAAAGCCATTTTAATGTAATTACATCGCTGACAGCAGCTTTTTGTTCTAACTATTTTTGTGAAAAGTGTTACGTCCCATATGATCACAAAAATGAGCACAGATGTGGTGGAACCTGTCAGGCATGTCAGCAAGCCCCTGCTTGTGAAATAGCAATAAAAATTAAATGCCAGGACTGTCTACGATTTTTTAGAAGTCAAAACTGTTACGAAAATCATAAAAAGGATTATTCGTCAGGCAAATTTACAGTATGCGAACAAATTAAACTATGTTCTATTTGTTTAAAAACCATTAAAGCCAAAAGAGCACATGTATGTGGTGAAATTTATTGTAAAATTTGTAATAAACATGCACCCGAGGATCATCTATGTTATATTCGGCCTGATAAGGGAAAACCTAAGATTAAAGATGTTCTTTTTGTATTCTACGATTTAGAGACGAGCCAAGACAAACTATTGGAAAATTCAACGTTTTTACATGAAGTCAATCTCTGTGTTTTCAAACAATACTGCGATGAGTGCATGGATTCTGAAGCAGATACTTGTAAAAAATGCGGTCTAAAGTTACAAAAAGTCAGAGGTATAGACCCAGCGGGGACATTTACTAACCATTTGTTACAAATGAGGAAAAACTTTAAAGAAATTATTGTAATAGCCCATAATGGTCAGGCTTTTGATCACCAGTTTATATTAAACTACATTATGACAAAGACAGATTTTACACCTGAGTTAATCATGAGAGGTACCAAAATAATTACGATGCAACTTGAAAATGTAAAATTTATCGACTCACTTAACTATTTCCCTATGCCTTTAGCCAAACTACCAAAGGCATTTGGACTTGATGATATTTTTAAAAAAGGCTACTTCCCGCACCTATTTAATACAAAGGCAAATGAAAACTATATAGGACCTCTACCATCAATTGAATATTACTCCCCAGATAGTATGAAAGAAGAAGACAGAGCCAAATTTCTTAAATGGTTTGTAGAGCATGAAAATGATGGTTTCGATATGCAAAGAGATCTGGTAGACTACTGCGTATCGGATGTCGAAATTCTTGCGCAATCATGTTTAAAGTTTAGAGAACAACTTATACAAACTACCAATGTATGTCTATTTACTGAAGCCACAACTATTGCTTCAGCATGCAATAAAATTTTTAGAAGAAATTTTTTGAAGCCTAATACTATAGGAATCATACCAAAAAATGGATACCGATGGAGAAACAGGCAGAGCAAAATTGCCATAGATTGGTTACTTTGGACCGAGAATCACAGAAAAATCAACATCTTACATGCTGCTAATGGTAAAGAAGCTGTTTTAAATGGTGTAAAAGTCGATGGTTACTGCTCCGAAACAAATGAGGTATTTGAATTTCAAGAATGTTATTTCCATGGATGTACTGTATGCTACAAGTTCGGCAAGGAACGATCCTCTTTCCGAGGACCCCTCAGAAACGCTAAATTTAAGATATGAAACCACAAAGGCAAAAATTATGAGACTAAAAGATTTCGGTTTTTTAGTTAATGAAATGTGGGAGTGTGATTTTAGAAATTTATTAAAAAATAATCCAGAGATAAAATCCTATACTAATACCCATTACAATAAAATTTTGACAAAACTAAATCCAAGAGATGCTTTTTATGGAGGACGAACAGGAAATACATGCGAATACTATGAAATAAAAGATACGGAAAAAATTAAATACGCCGATGTTTGTTCCCTCTATCCGTACATCTGTAAGAGTTCTAAATTTCCACTATCACATCCAGAAGTGTATGTAGGAGATGCGTGTAACAAATTAAACCTAAATAATATAGATGGTTTAATTAAATGCACAATTCTCCCACCAGAAGAGTTGTACCATCCAGTACTCCCTCAAAAAAATAAACAATAAATTGATGTTTATTCTTTGTCGAACATGTGGTCAAGACATGAATTACAACGAATGTAAGCATACCAGCGAAGAAAGGGTACTTGAAGGAACATGGGTTCTGGACGAGGTACTTAAAGCCCTAGAAAAAGGATATAAAATACAAAAAATACATGAAATCTGGAAATATAACGTACGAAAGTTTAATAAAGAAAACGGTGAGGAAGGATTATTCACATCCATGATGAATAAATTCATTAAAATCAAACAGGAAGCATCAGGCTGGCCTAAAGATTGTGAAATAGAGGAAGACAAAGTTAAATACATTGATCAGTTCTTTGAAAAGGAAGATGTTAAACTAGAGTATACCAAAATTATTGAAAATCCAGGGCTAAGATCACTGGCGAAATTAATACTTAACTCGTTTTGGGGAAAATTCGGTCAAAGAGAGAATCAACCAAAGACGAAAATTGTAAATAAACCAGCAGATTTATTTGCAATGTTTATTAACCCTGCAATTTATATCAATGGGGTTATACCCGTCAACGATAAAACATTACTTGTCAATTATGAATATATAGAAGAAGCCAGCGATCCGTTGCCGACTGTTAATGTTGTTATAGCGGCTTACGTAACAGCGCAAGCGCGCCTTAAATTATACTCCTATCTTGAAGCTCTTGATAAAAGAGTCTTATACTATGATACAGATTCCGTGATTTATGTTTCAAAAAATAATGACCCCGATATATCAACGGGGCAATTTATTGGAGACATGACAGACGAGTTGGAGAGTTATGGCTCTAACTCATACATAACTAAGTTTGTTTCTGGAGGCCCCAAGAATTATGCATTTAAGGTTCACTCGACGAAAAGTAATTTAGAAGAAACGGTCTGTAAAGTTAAAGGTATAACTCTCAACTATGCCGCATCACAAGTAATAAATTTTGATGCAATCAAACACATGATTCTTCAAAAATCCGAACCGATCCCCATCATATCCAGAAGCATACGGCGTAGCAAGGAGCACATTGTGACAACTTGTACTGAAGTCAAACTCTATAGACCCATTTCAACAAAGAGAAAATTTCTATCGGATGGAAGCTCCGAACCATATGGATATAGAAAAAGAAAAACCCATTGAAAATAAAATATATTGTATATTTTGTATGTATTGTATATAAAATATATTATAAATATTGTATATCTAGAACCGCTATGGAGTTTAAAAAATGTAAATTAAGTAATAAACAATTTTAAAATATCCATTTTGGTTTTATTTTTTTCTTTAACAGTAAGAGTTTTCAAAAAGTATTTAAATAAGTAATTATGTACATATTAAAAAAATATGTTTTTTATTTTTACAAAGACATTTATAATTTAAATAGTTTGAAAATATTATCCAGTCATTTAAGTACTACACTTAAACTTAAAGAAAAGTTCTCCGAAAGCCACAAAAAAACACTAAGGGAATTGGTTCTTTTCAGCTATTTTTCTGTTATTCTTATAGTAATCCATAATCGTTTCAAATTTGAACGACCCACATGATAGTCTTTTTTTTTTTGTAATTTATGCATATTTTAATTACAAGGTTTCATATAACGTTAACAAATAAAAGTTGTTTTTTTCTTTTATTTTTGTCTTTTCTGTTTTCTTTTTCGGTTCTTAAGAAATGCTAAAGAATCTGTACAAAACAAGTCACGAATTAACTAAATAGCCACCATTTCACTAAATACTTAACACTCAGTATACAATTTTCAGAAATGTCATGATTAAGAACGGTTCTAGTCATTTTATACAAGATTTCACATGATTTAACAAATTTAAAACATTTTTTTTAATTTTTACTAAATTCTAAACACTCAGTATACACTTTTAAGAAAATAGGACGATTTGCGACTGTTTTAGTCATTTTTTACAAAGTTTCACAGGGCTTAATAACGTTAAAACATTTTTTTTAATTTTTTACTAAATTCTAAACACTCAGTATACAATTTTCAGAAATGCCATGATTAAGAACGGTTCTAGTCATTTTATACAAGATTTCACATGATTTAACAAATTTAAAACATTTTTTTTAATTTTTACTAAATTCTAAACACTCAGTATACACTTTTAAGAAAATAGGACGATTTGCGACTGTTTTAGTCATTTTTTACAAAGTTTCACAGGGCTTAATAACGTTAAAACATTTTTTTTTAATTTTTTACTAAATTCTAAACACTCAGTATACAATTTTCAGAAATGACATGATTAAGAACGGTTCTAGTCATTTTATACAATATTTCACATGATTTAACAAATTTAAAACATTTTTTTTAATTTTTACTAAATTCTAAACACTCAGTATATCATTTTCAGAAAATAATACAATTCAGTACAGTTTTACAAATTTTCACAGGTCTTAATAACATTAAAACATTTTTTTTTAATTTTTACTAAATTCTAAACACTCAGTATACAATTTTCAGAAATGACAGGATTTAGAACAGTTTTTACAGATATTTACAAAGTCTTAATAACATTAAAATATTTTTTCTAATTATAATTGCTATTTTCATCTTTTTTATTCCTTAATTATCTAACATAATGTATACAATTTCAAGAAATAGTAGATTTTTAATCCATGTACAAAATTCAAGAATCTAAAATACAATTAAATGTAGGCTTTTTTTAATTGGCACCTCAGGCAAATTATTTCCCCAAAAATTATCTAAAAAAGATGTACCAAAAAACATTCTAAAGCGGTTTTTTACCTCTATAAGCATGCAGGCCGATCCGACCATTGTCGGTTTTATTACCCGCATAAATTAACACAGTAGAGAGATACTAAGAGAGCCGCCTCACGAAAGCACCCGGGTTAGCTCATAAACAGCACCACCGAACCACCCGGGTTAGCTCATAAAACGCACCACCTGCACCACCCGGGTTAGATCATAAAACGCACCACCGAACCACCCGGGTTAGATCGTAAAACGCACCACCTGCACCACCTGGGTTAGTTGCACCACCAGCACCACCAGCACCACTGGTCTCGCTCTCTCCGTTTCTCTCTACTGTGTTAATTTATGCGGGTAATAAAACCGACAATGGTCGGATCGGCCTGCATGCTTATAGAGGTAAAAAACCGCTTTAGAATGTTTTTTGGTACATCTTTTTTAGATAATTTTTGGGGAAATAATTTGCCTGAGGTGCCAATTAAAAAAAGCCTACATTTAATTGTATTTTAGATTCTTGAATTTTGTACATGGATTAAAAATCTACTATTTCTTGAAATTGTATACATTATGTTAGATAATTAAGGAATAAAAAAGATGAAAATAGCAATTATAATTAGAAAAAAATATTTTAATGTTATTAAGACTTTGTAAATATCTGTAAAAACTGTTCTAAATCCTGTCATTTCTGAAAATTGTATACTGAGTGTTTAGAATTTAGTAAAAATTAAAAAAAAATGTTTTAATGTTATTAAGACCTGTGAAAATTTGTAAAACTGTACTGAATTGTATTATTTTCTGAAAATGATATACTGAGTGTTTAGAATTTAGTAAAAATTAAAAAAAATGTTTTAAATTTGTTAAATCATGTGAAATATTGTATAAAATGACTAGAACCGTTCTTAATCATGTCATTTCTGAAAATTGTATACTGAGTGTTTAGAATTTAGTAAAAAATTAAAAAAAAATGTTTTAACGTTATTAAGCCCTGTGAAACTTTGTAAAAAATGACTAAAACAGTCGCAAATCGTCCTATTTTCTTAAAAGTGTATACTGAGTGTTTAGAATTTAGTAAAAATTAAAAAAAATGTTTTAAATTTGTTAAATCATGTGAAATCTTGTATAAAATGACTAGAACCGTTCTTAATCATGGCATTTCTGAAAATTGTATACTGAGTGTTTAGAATTTAGTAAAAAATTAAAAAAAATGTTTTAACGTTATTAAGCCCTGTGAAACTTTGTAAAAAATGACTAAAACAGTCGCAAATCGTCCTATTTTCTTAAAAGTGTATACTGAGTGTTTAGAATTTAGTAAAAATTAAAAAAAATGTTTTAAATTTGTTAAATCATGTGAAATCTTGTATAAAATGACTAGAACCGTTCTTAATCATGACATTTCTGAAAATTGTATACTGAGTGTTAAGTATTTAGTGAAATGGTGGCTATTTAGTTAATTCGTGACTTGTTTTGTACAGATTCTTTAGCATTTCTTAAGAACCGAAAAAGAAAACAGAAAAGAAAAAAATAAAAGAAAAAAACAACTTTTATTTGTTAACGTTATATGAAACCTTGTAATTAAAATATGCATAAATTACAAAAAAAAAAAGACTATCATGTGGGTCGTTCAAATTTGAAACGATTATGGATTACTATAAGAATAACAGAAAAATAGCTGAAAAGAACCAATTCCCTTAGTGTTTTTTTGTGGCTTTCGGAGAACTTTTCTTTAAGTTTAAGTGTAGTACTTAAATGACTGGATAATATTTTCAAACTATTTAAATTATAAATGTCTTTGTAAAAATAAAAAACATATTTTTTTAATATGTACATAATTACTTATTTAAATACTTTTTGAAAACTCTTACTGTTAAAGAAAAAAATAAAACCAAAATGGATATTTTAAAATTGTTTATTACTTAATTTACATTTTTTAAACTCCATAGCGGTTCTAGATATACAATATTTATAATATATTTTATATACAATACATACAAAATATACAATATATTTTATTTTCAATGGGTTTTTCTTTTTCTATATCCATATGGTTCGGAGCTTCCATCCGATAGAAATTTTCTCTTTGTTGAAATGGGTCTATAGAGTTTGACTTCAGTACAAGTTGTCACAATGTGCTCCTTGCTACGCCGTATGCTTCTGGATATGATGGGGATCGGTTCGGATTTTTGAAGAATCATGTGTTTGATTGCATCAAAATTTATTACTTGTGATGCGGCATAGTTGAGAGTTATACCTTTAACTTTACAGACCGTTTCTTCTAAATTACTTTTCGTCGAGTGAACCTTAAATGCATAATTCTTGGGGCCTCCAGAAACAAACTTAGTTATGTATGAGTTAGAGCCATAACTCTCCAACTCGTCTGTCATGTCTCCAATAAATTGCCCCGTTGATATATCGGGGTCATTATTTTTTGAAACATAAATCACGGAATCTGTATCATAGTATAAGACTCTTTTATCAAGAGCTTCAAGATAGGAGTATAATTTAAGGCGCGCTTGCGCTGTTACGTAAGCCGCTATAACAACATTAACAGTCGGCAACGGATCGCTGGCTTCTTCTATATATTCATAATTGACAAGTAATGTTTTATCGTTGACGGGTATAACCCCATTGATATAAATTGCAGGGTTAATAAACATTGCAAATAAATCTGCTGGTTTATTTACAATTTTCGTCTTTGGTTGATTCTCTCTTTGACCGAATTTTCCCCAAAACGAGTTAAGTATTAATTTCGCCAGTGATCTTAGCCCTGGATTTTCAATAATTTTGGTATACTCTAGTTTAACATCTTCCTTTTCAAAGAACTGATCAATGTATTTAACTTTGTCTTCCTCTATTTCACAATCTTTAGGCCAGCCTGATGCTTCCTGTTTGATTTTAATGAATTTATTCATCATGGATGTGAATAATCCTTCCTCACCGTTTTCTTTATTAAACTTTCGTACGTTATATTTCCAGATTTCATGTATTTTTTGTATTTTATATCCTTTTTCTAGGGCTTTAAGTACCTCGTCCAGAACCCATGTTCCTTCAAGTACCCTTTCTTCGCTGGTATGCTTACATTCGTTGTAATTCATGTCTTGACCACATGTTCGACAAAGAATAAACATCAATTTATTGTTTATTTTTTTGAGGGAGTACTGGATGGTACAACTCTTCTGGTGGGAGAATTGTGCATTTAATTAAACCATCTATATTATTTAGGTTTAATTTGTTACACGCATCTCCTACATACACTTCTGGATGTGATAGTGGAAATTTAGAACTCTTACAGATGTACGGATAGAGGGAACAAACATCGGCGTATTTAATTTTTTCCGTATCTTTTATTTCATAGTATTCGCATGTATTTCCTGTTCGTCCTCCATAAAAAGCATCTCTTGGATTTAGTTTTGTCAAAATTTTATTGTAATGGGTATTAGTATAGGATTTTATCTCTGGATTATTTTTTAATAAATTTCTAAAATCACACTCCCACATTTCATTAACTAAAAAACCGAAATCTTTTAGTCTCATAATTTTTGCCTTTGTGGTTTCATATCTTAAATTTAGCGTTTCTGAGGGGTCCTCGGAAAGAGGATCGTTCCTTGCCGAACTTGTAGCATACAGTACATCCATGGAAATAACATTCTTGAAATTCAAATACCTCATTTGTTTCGGAGCAGTAACCATCGACTTTTACACCATTTAAAACAGCTTCTTTACCATTAGCAGCATGTAAGATGTTGATTTTTCTGTGATTCTCGGTCCAAAGTAACCAATCTATGGCAATTTTGCTCTGCCTGTTTCTCCATCGGTATCCATTTTTTGGTATGATTCCTATAGTATTAGGCTTCAAAAAATTTCTTCTAAAAATTTTATTGCATGCTGAAGCAATAGTTGTGGCTTCAGTAAATAGACATACATTGGTAGTTTGTATAAGTTGTTCTCTAAACTTTAAACATGATTGCGCAAGAATTTCGACATCCGATACGCAGTAGTCTACCAGATCTCTTTGCATATCGAAACCATCATTTTCATGCTCTACAAACCATTTAAGAAATTTGGCTCTGTCTTCTTCTTTCATACTATCTGGGGAGTAATATTCAATTGATGGTAGAGGTCCTATATAGTTTTCATTTGCCTTTGTATTAAATAGGTGCGGGAAGTAGCCTTTTTTAAAAATATCATCAAGTCCAAATGCCTTTGGTAGTTTGGCTAAAGGCATAGGGAAATAGTTAAGTGAGTCGATAAATTTTACATTTTCAAGTTGCATCGTAATTATTTTGGTACCTCTCATGATTAACTCAGGTGTAAAATCTGTCTTTGTCATAATGTAGTTTAATATAAACTGGTGATCAAAAGCCTGACCATTATGGGCTATTACAATAATTTCTTTAAAGTTTTTCCTCATTTGTAACAAATGGTTAGTAAATGTCCCCGCTGGGTCTATACCTCTGACTTTTTGTAACTTTAGACCGCATTTTTTACAAGTATCTGCTTCAGAATCCATGCACTCATCGCAGTATTGTTTGAAAACACAGAGATTGACTTCATGTAAAAACGTTGAATTTTCCAATAGTTTGTCTTGGCTCGTCTCTAAATCGTAGAATACAAAAAGAACATCTTTAATCTTAGGTTTTCCCTTATCAGGCCGAATATAACATAGATGATCCTCGGGTGCATGTTTATTACAAATTTTACAATAAATTTCACCACATACATGTGCTCTTTTGGCTTTAATGGTTTTTAAACAAATAGAACATAGTTTAATTTGTTCGCATACTGTAAATTTGCCTGACGAATAATCCTTTTTATGATTTTCGTAACAGTTTTGACTTCTAAAAAATCGTAGACAGTCCTGGCATTTAATTTTTATTGCTATTTCACAAGCAGGGGCTTGCTGACATGCCTGACAGGTTCCACCACATCTGTGCTCATTTTTGTGATCATATGGGACGTAACACTTTTCACAAAAATAGTTAGAACAAAAAGCTGCTGTCAGCGATGTAATTACATTAAAATGGCTTTTGTAATGTAATAAGTTCAGCCGTTTATTGCTTTCAGTTGAACCTTCAAATATAATATTTCGTCCTTTTGATCCATAGCTATAAACAACTAATTTATATTCTTTTAGATGATTTTGAAATTGTATTAACTCGGGAATTCCACCTCCTGCCTCAGGAATGCTAATTTTAGCTCTCTCCAACAATGATCTTGTTCTTTCGGTTTGAATTTTACTAATATCTCTTCTAACCTTACTGAATTCGGGATCTCTTTTATTATGGGCAATGGCGACTACCAAAGCACGTGGTAAACACAGGTTATCGGTATTTTTAATACTTATAATACCTCGTCGCTTGTCACATTCCTCGTGAAAGCTGTTATAATTTTTTCCTCTGCCCCCACCAACAGGTAATCTAACAGTTGTCACACTAAGACAAAATGATTCTGTATTAAGACCTGCTGAGTTTGACTGATAAATGCCACTTATAACACTCCAAACATCTTGAAAGGTTATGTCTTTAGCTGCTTTGAAGCGAATCCAACCTTCTCCTCGGTTGAAGTCTTTAGAGCAAAAACTAAAACCCACACGATCTAAGGGTTGTAGGCCTACTGTAGCGTTTTGAATAATTTGATTAATTCCTTTTTCCACCCAACCAACTGGTTCAACTCCCTGTGGAACAGGTTTTAACTTAAACTCTAGAGTGCGTCCTGTAAGGTTAAATTCTCGTAACTTTTTAACAACGTCTTTAACAATAATAAACTTCTCCATCTTTCTGTAAATTTCTACAAGATGTGTCTGTCCGGTTGCCTGTCTAAAGTAGATATGACAAGGTCTTTCTGCAGACGCCTAGTTATAATGTAGGATCTGTCGAGATTGGAGTGGGGGTAGTGAATTGTAGGGGTGTGGGAAAAGAACTTATTGGGTTACTCAAAAATGAAGCGGGAGGGGATAATTAATTCGCGAGATTGAATTAATGAGGTAATGAACTAAAAGTAAATTATACTGGGAGTGTAGGGTCATTGAAGTGATATCTTCTTGGAATCAGCCATACTTGGTTAGAAGGTGATTTTTACCCTAATCTTAGTTTTTGTAGTATTTTTTACTGGACCTAGTTCTTACATGTTATTACTTTTCAGGTGGTTATTTTAAACAGTCACATGTTTAAACATGCAAATTGTTAGTTGAATTGAAATATGTCTTGAATTCATAATTAAAAATGCATAAAATGCAGTGGCCTTATTTAACGCTATAGCAAACTAATGATAGACAAATACTAATACTGTATAATAATAGTAAAATAAAATAATTCAGAAAATCCACTTTTTTGGAATACAAAGAACTCACCATAGTTACAAAATAATAAAAATATCTATACATACTTAAAGTATAAATAGTACAATTTTAATAAAAACAATATACTTTTTTGTAGTTTAAATTAATATTGTCTTAAATAAGCGTATAATGTTTAAGGGCAAACGTTCTCCTTAAACCTTTTATATTTAAAAAACTTTTTGTCTATGCGTTTGCGAGCTCATCATCAGGGTCGTAATGTGAAGAAATTTTGAAAACGATTACAAAGTCAGGCTAACAGGTAAAACGTAAATATCAATCATCACCACTGATCATCAATGATATTTGCCTCGTCAATCAACACATCAAATAAATCCGAAATTAACAAAAGACCACTATACTGCCGTTTTTGTGTCAATATCCGTTATAAAAAAAAAAAGAAGACAACGGTCCCTAAGAACGTTTGTAGAAAAGGTTAGTCTATTTTTATTTTATAAACACTGTCAACAGCCAATTACTCTGTGTTATCGCAACCAGAACTACAACACTGACATCGAGTGATATTTGAAAAAAGTGAGTCGTTAATAGCATATGGGTGGAACCCTCGTAGATCGCATACAAAACTATGATAAATCATCGAATCATTGTACACAACAATAATAGGTCCATTTACTAGTAAAATATGCTGATTAGAGTTCAGCGTCCGCATGTGGTTCTTTTTTTTATTTATTGAAGAGAAAAAAATCTATGTTGCCTTCGGCCATCCAATAGAAGGTCCACTCTAGGTAAGTGTGAAAATCATTCAATTCGATGAATATAATATAAAGGTTTGTGTATGTTACACTATATATTTCATAAGAATATTTCATTGATATAATAATTATTTTTAAATCAGAACGGTTTAATCCAGATAAAACCAATGCCTTTTTTTAACTAACTACAACTTGATTGGTAAACACATTTTGCGATCAGGTACAAGCAACTGCTATTTAATCTACCTAGACATCTAGGTCGGTTCCCTGTGAAAAACCCTAAAATTATCCCAACTACTTGAATACTTTTCTCGATTTCGTTCCATCCTTTTGATCTAGCTTTATCCTTGACATACACGTATGTTTAACTTAAATATTAAAACGTAAAACCCCCCCTTTTTATGTAACTTGTTTAATGATTTAATGTAAATACAAGGAGATTGTCTAATCCTAAATCTAAAACTATTATTCTACGTAAAATATACCATGTAACATTAACAACATAATATACAATTAAATTAAAATGGTCGTTCTTAATCAAGAGGCTTATGATTATAACACCGATTAATTATACCAATTACTTATAAACAAAGTTTTGTGCCTTAAATTTAATAAATAATTTTAAAATAATAATATTTTTAATCCACACTGCATCAGTCAACAGAGTCCTAAACAGGTTTGTACAGGAACTTTAAAGCATATCTACAATTACTATATCAATTACGCATGTCACAAAAAAGAAAAAAGTACATTATAATGTTTGTGTTGAAATGGATGCCATCATAACGGAATGCGCATGGCTGAATAATGGAAATTTCTCCATAAGAAAATACATGTGTTTTAGGAGATACGGTCTCAAGTAAGGGAATACCTACTCGCATACCCTCTGTTTTTTTTTTCTATTTCGTCCTACTTACTTAATGATGAGATATTACAGTCTTATGATAACGGGAACCCGTGCCGACTTGCCGTCTAAGTTTGTAATTAGCACTTTGTACTGAGATATGAGTTTGCCTGTACCAAATAAAGTTTTTATTTTGATAATGAAATATCAAACCCAAATAAAACATCTACTTTGTATGAAAAGTATACATTACAATTAAATATGCGAGATATTTTCTTTTTAACGTTTCTATTTTACAGTCGTGGTAAATTTTTCGGTGTTCTTGAACACAGCGTAACCAAAATTGTTTTTGTTCTTCGTTAACTGTAATCAGGCCATGAAAGTCATTAACTGTACAGCTATTTAGTCTATACCATTTACTGGTCTAAGCGTTGAGACAGCATTTTTGTCTTCCAAAAACAAGGCGTTAGTCTCCCATGAAGAAGGAGACTCGAGGAGAAAACTGTCATCAATTCTCAAACGAGAAAACAGATTCTTGCTCTTGGCTGATATAAAATCGTCAATGTTTTTGTCTGAAATGAAAGAAAGAATGTTCAGCATGAAATCAGATGAGATAGACAGAAAGTTCAAAAAATATAACTAACCATTCTCAAACTAACCGTATAGTAACCCACACAGGTCTTTCTTCGATGGGATGAATCGTTTCCCAGTGGTCGACACGCTTTCTCGTGTTAAATTTTTCACCATCCTTGCTTTTGTTTCGTCGGTCACCTCATCGCCAAATAATGAAAGCAAGGCAGCTTCTTCCGTAAGGTACCACAGATGTTAGCTGAACTTCTATACAACTGCTTTTGAAATACTTTTGTCTATACTTTCAGAAGCTTTCATAGACTTTAAAAAACACAAATCTTGATTTGGTGCTTTCACAGGCAAAATGCATTGTAGCCATGGTTTGACGTATGACATCACAATAAAAGAACATACGTCTAGCAGAAATGCCGTGTCCTTGTTGTTTATCTTGAATTGAGAACTGAGTAGCGGTATTTTTAAGGAATAAATCGCTCTCGCCACCTATCTAGCTTGGCACCTGGAGGTTTAATTTGAATTCTTGCGCGGTATCTCCTCCTAAAAATATGACCGACAGTTCTATAAGTTCTTGATAGTCGTCTTTGACTATCTTTCTTGTAAGTTTAATGCGGTAGAAGGTTAGCAAAGCCTCAATTTCGGGAGCGGTTAAGTGCTAGAACCACTGTATTTTCATGGGATCAACGTTTTTCCAATTGTCTCTAAACTTTTTAAAGAGCGGAATATCAGGGATTGTCGTAACTTGCTGGATTTTCACGCTTTTCAGTACTAGTTCGTAAACGTGATGTCGACAAGCAAAAACAAGCAACTCTGTCAAGTCTTGGTTCTATGAGCACACAGGCACCAATGATGCTACCTGTATTCGAAGCGTAGTATCACAATAGAGAATCTGCACTTTATCTTCGAGATTTCAGTCAGTAATAGCATTCCAAATAGCCTGCGCCTGCTCTTTGCCCGTAGAGTTGTCCAATTTTGGCATAGCAATAAGTTGTTCCTCTTCTCCAAATGAGATAATGATAGGAAGGCATTGTTCTTTGGATTTTCGGGCATCCAGAGCAGGCAACAGTTTACCGTCCCACTGAAGAGTTACAGCATCTGGTACTGCATTTTGAAAATCAACTTTTATGGCTTCCGCGCGTTTCATTCGACTTACCGTGCGAGTTCGTTGGATGGAGGACTTACTTCTCGGAAATTCGTTAACATTATGGCTAAGTGATTCGATGGTAGCTAGTTGAACAAAAACAGAGTGTCTGATGCTAAGAAAAACAAGCTGCACTAAAAAATTATAAAAATATCAATAGGAAAATAGGAAAAGCATTACATATTAGCATAAAATCAACAAAGCAGCCAAAACAATAAAATTTTCAGCACCCAAGCTCACCCAAGAAGTTGTTCTGAACAGATGTACAATAAAGAAGAGGAGTTAAACATGAAGATCTAACTCAATGTGCAAATTTAAGTCAATATATTAAGACTATTCTAAGACCTACAACATTTTCTCTTTTTAACATCTGAAAAACGTGTTTTATAATCCTTAACAACATTAAGTAAAATTTGCTTTTGCTCTTCATCCTTAGTTAATATTTTGTTACACTCATTAATTAGCTTGATACCTCTCTAAGCTGTGTCATTTACTACTGCAAGATTGTTGATAATTTTACAATACTTGCTGTAACTCTCGTTTTAATTCCAAGTTGCTGGATCGCTTTCCAAAAATTCTGTAGGAAAATTCAATTTTTGAAAAAAATTTTTAGCAGTAACAGATATAAAGTCGTATATTTCTTTATTTTCTATTTAATCTAATTCCCCTACTACTACCTGTTTGATGTCCTCTTCATGGGACGCTGGTCTATTTAGAGCCCTTATCATTTCCTTCTTAACATGAATCAAAATATTTTCATATTTTTAAGCAATAAATTCCTTTAGATATCCAGCGTGCGTGGTGTAATGCACCAGGACTATAAAATGTCACGTTTGACGGTTGTTCTTCAAAAAACAATTTGGAAAGTAATAAAAAATTTTTATAATAATCTCGGGGGTGCTGTAGTTCTAGCAATGAATTTATAAAATCGATAATTTCAGATTTTCAAGGCTGCAAAATTTGCTGTTTCTATTTCGACTAGAAAACCGGTTTCTAAATTGGCTTGGCCTATTTTAGGCCAAGAGGGAGGGCATTTTTACATTAAATACGCTTCGCAAAATTATTTCAAGAATATGATGTCGACAAGGAAAATATAAAATGTTTCTAATTGTTGTTGCAGGATTGAAGCTGCACCATTGAAACACCCTAGATAAGACGCTGTGGTGTCACAACATAAAGCAATAATCTTATTTTGTAAATTCCAATCAATTAGAGTCTCATAAACTGCCAAAGATTGTTCTCTACCCGTTAAGTGCTGCAAGGAAGACACTCCAAGCCACTGCTCCACCTCTCCACCAGTAACTAGTACAGTAAGTCTGTCTACATTCTCCATCCCGTCAAAGAAGGCAGGAGTTTTCCATCCTAGTGGATTATTCGTGCCAAAAGATCATATTCTTTAAAAGTTGCTTTTCATTTTGTGGCCCTTTCTTTTCGCTCTTCTAAGACTAGTGGTACTTCCTCTTGGGATTCTAGTCTCCCTTCTATTTTACCCTCAATTTCAACAAAGGAACTGCTTCCCAAGTGTCACGGTTTTCATTAGTTGAGCTGCGCCTAAATTACCGGACTGGCAAAAGGAACTCGGGTCAAAAAATAATCGAGCCCATTTAGATGTCTTCTATCTTTTTTTTGACGAATATTTATGGCAGGTGATTACAGACTATACCAACCTTTATGCAATTCAACACAACAGACAAGGTGACATAACTGTAGACGAAATTAAATGTTTTATTGGTGTGCTCATTTATAGTGGCTATACCAGTGCATTGAGACGATCTTAGTATTGGGAGAGCTCTTCCGATGCCAATCATACAATTGTAACTGAAGCCATTTCAAGAAATCGTTTTAAATATATTATGCACAATTTGCATTGTAATGATAACGCGAACTTGGAGAACAATGACAAATTTTCCAAAATTCGACCCTTTTTGACACATCTCAACCAAACATTTATAGAATATGCCCCATTGCACGAAAATCACAGTGTGGATGAATCGATGATCCCATATTTTAGAAGACATAGTAAAAAGCAATTTATAAGGGGGAAACCGATTAGATGGGATATACATATTGGATGGGTACCAATCAAAAAGGTTACATCGAATGGTTTAAACCATATTAAGGCACGAATACTATTTTGGGAGAGAGATACAAAGATTTGGGATTGGGTGCCAGCGCTGTTCTTACTTTTGCAGATAGGTTTATTTCAAAAAAAGGACGATTACCTTTTCAATTATATTTTGACTATTTTTTTACTTCCTGGGATTTGATCATTATACTTAGGGACAGAGGAATAAAGGCAACTGGTACTGTCAGGGAGAATAGGTTATTTGTACCTATAATAAGGAATGGTCAAGATTAAAAAAAAAAACAGATCGGGAAACTTTTGAATTCGCCACAGAAAAAAGTGAGAACATCGTCGTTTGTCGTTGGAATGACAATAACATTGTGACCATTTGTTCAAATAGTGAAGCGGTTTTACGAACAGCAAATGTATCTAGGTTTTCACAAAAGAAAAAAAGTTGCAGTCGCTCAGCCACAGCTTATAAAAATATATAATCAAAACATGGTGATTGATCGTGCTGATCAAAAAAAATAAAGCTTATACCGAGTGAGCGTAAGGGGAAAAAAATGGTATTTTCCATGTATTAGCCAAGGGTTAGATATGGCAATAAATAATTCATGGAATCTTCATCGTCTGGATGGTGATAAAAGTGACCAGTATACTTTTTGTCGAGCGTTCGCAATGGGTATATTCGAAACGCATAAAAAACTACAAAACGAGGACCTGTGCGGGCAAGCGCTAATGATAAAGAACTTTTAAGGTACAATGGACGAGATCATTTAATTACTTACCAGGAAAACCAGATCAGATGTAGACGCTGTCACCAAAAAGTTCAATTCCGGTGTAACAAATGTAATGTAGGTCTACACCCAAAATACTGTTTTTTTAATTATCACACAATGTAGTTTTTTTCATGTTAGCATAATAAAATACAAATACATTTTATATATCCAAAAATGATAACCTTTCATTTCATAGTTAATTTGTATATAAACCAATTAAGTACTATTAGGTCATCTTTAGAATTTGCCCTTGTATTAGGCCACTGACCTTTATAAAGGACGCCTATTACTAAGAAAACTGTTGGGAAATTAAAAAATAAAACCTTATTAGACATTACTCAAAAATGTGTAAAGAATCCACTTTAAGATAAAAAAATTACCGTTTAAAAAAAAAGTTTCCGTCCTATCAAGGTTAAAGAAATTCATCAAAAATAAAAAGCAAGGTCAAAAAGTATTTATTCTGAAAAAACAAACCGAATTTTTTTCGAATGGAAACTTCGGATGGATTCGGACCTACACTAACCTGAACTAAAAGTTTAGTTGTCTTTTCTTTGATTTTGTGCAGTGTTTACACTAAGTATACTCTTTTAGTTTAAACTTAAGATTATATTGATGTAATTGTTTATTTTCTTTCTGCCAAAAAATATCGCCCTAATACCGATCTAATATTTCTTATATTATAAAATGCAAATGTCTACTTAATTTTCAAAAACAAAGTGTAAGTAGAATTAACAAAAAGGCCACAATCTACTTTGTTTTCCCTTTTTGACCAAATACGCTAAAAGCAAAAAAGTAACAATAGATGTTCTTTCAGGATTGTGGTTTCGTAATTTTATCAACAGGCTTTTACTTCCGGTTCGGTTCTAATGCTGTTCCTGTGTAACTCCGAATCGGGTCAACGATTTATTTGCTAACGTGAAAAAAAAAACATTTAAATAACAAAAACGAACAGAGACCGAAGCAATCTAAAGTAGAAATTTATTACGATACAAAATAAATTTATTGCTAAGCAGATTCACGGATCAGTTTGAAATTTAAAATCGTTATTATTTGACAATTAAACCATAAATAAATAACACTGGTTTAATAATTAGCCAGATGCAATCGGGTTTCCTCTGCCACCAAACATGGGGTGCATTCAAAAAACAAAATAAAATAAAGATTGTTAATTTAGTAAAAAATTGCATAAATAATGCAGACTATAATTTGAAAGCAATAGCGTTTTTAGTAAGGATTGTCATTATAATGTATGGCCTACAGTTAATTATGTGGCGTTATCCTTAAGCGCGTATACTATCAGAATTGTTTTAAATGAGTAAGGGCAAAAATAATTATGAATAATTAATTATAGTTACTGTTAATTTTTTGATTTTTATTTCTTGGGTTTTCGGTGAATCGGAATAGAAAAACAATATTTGTTTTCTGTGACGTTCCGGTTTATTTTTATTTAAACCATTATCAGACTACAATAGAGATATTTTTAATTGTGTTATTATTATTTTACATTAATTTTTTTTATTGCTTATCTTATGTCTAAACATACCTGTAGTTTCTATTAATGCGCACTTGGTTTACACTGGTATACATTTTTGTGGAGCTGTTATTCCACCCGCATTTAAATTAAAACTAATTTCACATTTTATTATTTTTGGGTTATCTTAAGTCTACGGTTATATATTTATGGAAATTTCTATCTTAGAGGGGTAATTTTATTATTATTTGATGGAAAAATTTTATTGTCTAGACTGTCTATTGCATGTTTTGCAAGTGCCGTGGTTGTTTGTCCAATATTTTTTATGCTTCGTTTATGTTCGTTAATCCTATTTGTTAAGTATTGTTTGGTTTGTCCGATATATTATTATATTTATGTACAGTCTGAACAGTCGATTTTGTATATTAAATTTGTCTTATTTGTTTGGATATTTCAGTTTCTAGTTTTGTAAAAAGTGTTTTTGTATTATTGTTTGGTTTTTCTGCGATGTTAATTTTACATGGTTTATTAAGAACGTTTCTAATTCTGTCGGTATAAATTAAAATAAACACTCAGAGAAAACCAATATTATTTTTCTATTGGAATTGACCAAAAACCCAAGAAATAAAAATAAAATTGTTAAACTAACGGTCAGGAAAAAATATAAGAAAGCTAGTATTAATATTTTAAAAATATTTTAAATTAACTAGAATTTAATATTTTATTTTTTGCTTAAGTATTTAATTGATTGTGCGAGGCCTACGACCACGCATGGTTTGGATATATACGTATAGACGTCGATAATTTATTTAGTTATCATTTTAATCTAAAACTCAGCTTTATAATTAATTAACTACATATTTATTAAAAATAATTAGATGACTTTTATTTTCGTATGCAACTTATATGATTTTCCTCTATAAGAGCCAGTTTGATTATATATTTCTATTATCGCAAAATTGTAATTTGTTTAGGGTTGCTAAGATATCGCTTTTGTGGAAAATATCGAAAGCAATAAATCCTAGCTAGGTGCCAGAAATACATCAATTTTCCTGAACAAACCCGAAATAATCAAAACATATAATAAAATCTTACATTTTTTTATTTCTAATAGTCAATAAAAGTTAATTATCGTGTAGTATAAAATAATTGTATACGAAAACAAATGCCTCGGAGCCGCTTATTCGCTCGCACCCACAAAAGCAAATGATCTTTTAAAGTATACACCAACAGTCAATCTTAACTTTTTCCCTTACCCAGTCGACGTGGAAGAAGTGAAGAGTAAGTACATGGACTATCTGATTCAACCATTCGTTGCGTTAATAAATACAAACTTTTTGGCTGCTGTTTCTCCAGATGTTTTTAAAATAAACAAATAAAACCAATATTAAAAAAAGGGGATCTAAGTTGGTTGAGAACTATCGACCGATAGCTATAGTAGTAATATTTTCCAAAGTCTTTGAAGTC
The DNA here is from genome assembly GCA_963920685.1 of Polydrusus tereticollis. Taxonomy (NCBI): domain Eukaryota; kingdom Metazoa; phylum Arthropoda; class Insecta; order Coleoptera; family Curculionidae; genus Polydrusus; species Polydrusus tereticollis. The sequence continues at coordinate 127,517,727 of OY987327.1, forward strand.
CTATTTAAGCAAACGCTTTATAACTATAATGAAGATATTCACTTGTTTCATAACTACCAATTTGGTTACAGAGCTAAGAGATTCACTCTGGATGCCGTATTGGAAGTTGTGAGTAACATAGTCGAGGGTTTGGAGACTGGGAAACACTCTCCAATAACTATGTGTGATTTGACTAAAGCTTTCGACTATGTTACTCACATCCTACTGCTTGAAAAGCTGGAAAACTGCGATGTAAGAGGAATACCCTTAAAGCTTATAAGCTTATTGAGTCTTACTTGACTGGCCGACGGCAGTTCGTACAGCTCGAAGGGGTTAGATCTGACTCAGGGCGTGTCAGATATGAAGTCCCGCAGGGGTCCGTTCTTGGACCCCTTTTATTTATCATTTATATAAATGATTTATGCTACTACATGGAACAAGACTGTAAACTTACCCTATATACAGACGATACCACCTTTATTACTGCGGCCTCTAGTCTGGAGAGTCTGAGTGAAGCATCGTAGCACCTTGTGAAGAATACGAAATATGGGTTCTCTGTCAATGTTTTGCAACTTTACGGGGACAAGACTCAAAATTTGGTAATTTTCAGTAACCGAATGCTTAATAATAACGAGGAAAATAGTAGGTTGTTGAGTATCACTATTGACAGCTCATTAGTCTGGACTCCTCACATAAATGAACTGGGGCATAAACTGTCGAGTATGCTATTTCTCCCTAGGAACCTGCGTAGATGTGTGACTTTTAATATTGTAAAATCACTCTATTTTGGACTTTTTCATTCACATGTTTCTTATGGTGCTGTACTATGGGGAAACTCATCAAATACTATACAGATGTTAAGATTGCAAAAAATAGCAATAAGACTATTGGCAAACGTAGAATATAGGAATTGGTATAATGCCGCTACTCTGTATATATATCTTTCATACCGTATTGGAGGTTCACTCCCGCCAAGATAACCTGACTAACATGTGGGTGTACATCACTATAACACGTGCGGTTTGGATAGAATTGTCACATAGCGATTTAAATTGAGCAAAACAAAGAATAATTCTTTAAATTTTCACTTATATAATAAGATCCCAGTGCATTGTCAGGCACTCAATGGTATCAACGATATTAAGCGATACTTGATAAATAACTGTTTTTATTCTGTAGATGAGTATGTGAATATGGATGTTGGTTGATATGGCGTAGACCAGGAACATCTCTTTAATTTACTTTCAGTTTAAATTCATTAAATGTTTTATAAGTTTTATGGGTGTGTTTATATACACTAAATGTTTTATATATTGTTTCATATACGGAGTGGCAAAAAAGTCGCGCATAATGCCTGTAACGTTTGAACTAGGTACCTCGTATACGAAAAAGTGACCTTTATGAAAGTTGTTCAGTAAATTATTTTCCACATTTCTATTTGCATGAATTGTTTCTGTAATTTTTGGTTTGGTTGCCATAGAGACCAACTTACTTTTTTTAAAAGGAACACCCTGCATATTATGATTGCATGTGTGGATTCTACTGGGAAAAATATGAATTTTTTGTATTTAAAATTTTTATTTATTTAAAATTGTAAACTTTATAATAGCAATATAAATAGCCTAGAAAATTGAACAACTTAACATCGTAATAATAAACAAGTGAAACCTTTTCAGTGGATCAGGTGTTCAAGACGACCACCATTTTCTGCTAAGCAGAGCGCCAGTCGATCCCTGAACCTGTCTACAACGTTTAAAAGGAAGTCCTCTGGAATGACCCGAATTTTAGCACTAACTCTGACTTTTAAAGATAGAACGTAAACTTTGTTCTTTAAGTGTCCCCACAAAAAGAAGTCGAGCTGGATTAAGTCCAGGGATCGCGCTGGCCAGTCAATAGCACCTCCTCCGCCTATTCAACGTCCTGGAATTTGTTCGCTTATGTATTGTCTAACATTTGCCGCATAATGCGTAGGTGCTCCATCTTGCTGGAACCGTACCTGTTCGTTTCGTTTAGGTCACTTTTAAGTATACGAGGTAGTTTAAAAGTTACAGGGATTATGCGCGATTTTCTTGTCACTCTATATGTTATGTATTATGAGTTGCTACAAACCACTGTGTATAAGTAGTGAATAAATTCTTTGACTTGACTTGATGAAAAAAAAAATAATTCAATATTAATCAAGAAAATTTTCAATCTTCTATTTCTTAATAGCTCAATTACCTAATCATTTGGTACGCCGGGTACAGTAAAAGCGACCAAAAATGTTTTGAAATATTTCATATTATACAAGGTTATCAGAAAAACAACTATTCATACTTTCCGATATTTAATATGAATATAGCTCAACTCAACTCTAATTAGAAACACCCGGTACACTAAAAATTGGCAAAACGTAAAGAATATTGAGTAACATCGCTCTATAGTGTAAGATGACATAATATAGTGTTATATTTTTATATAACTTTCCTTTCCACCCTGTACGAAACAAACACGATAGTGAGTTAAAAAGATTAAAGAAATCTATAAAAAGCTTATGCAACAAAAAATGTTCATCACATAATTTCTTATGTAGCAAATCTTATTTTAGACAATCCTGAATTTTATAACTTTTTAATTATAACCACGAAAGCATAGCTACTAGGTATCTATACGTCTAAGCACAATGAAAAATACTTGGTCTAAGCAAACTAAAAATCCTCAAATCCCCTACAAAATATTTAAATAAGATCGCTAAAGTATTTCATTATTATGAAAAATTGGCGTGGTTAAAGGTTTTTAATAATTGTTATATTACTTTTTTTTTTACACTGTATAAGATCAACAGTAATCAACACACAGAAATGAAACGAGAATATTACAAAAACACATTTTTGATATATTGGTCTCAACTCCCACAAATAATCATTTTTATTATAAATACGAAAACAAATTGTGGCCAATGGTTGGCTTAAACCACTGCTGTCTCTATGAACAGGCCGTCATGCTACCGCCCACATTCTAAAATAAGCTGTTTTTAGTCGATCCACGTTTTGACAGGTTTGCATTGTTTTGATAGACCGTTTCGGTTTTTTTTTTTAAGTTTTTAGTTGTTCTAACATTAATTAAACATAGTTGAGACCTTTATGTGTAAAACCATAAATTATCTTATTACGTTTCTATGCAATAACGAAAAATGCCAAAATCATTATGTGTACCTGGGTATAACTCTGAACTATAATGTTTTTTACTGATAAATTCACTCCTACAATAAAATGTCCATTTGACATTTGCCATTTTTATCACTTTGACATCGATAAAAAAGGTGCATCCTTTTTAATCGCAATAAAACCCTCTCCAGCTAAAAATTAAATGGTAAAAACCTCTCTAGCTCAAAATCGAGTAGCTTTTCCTTTTCATTACTCGGCAACCTCACATATTGTTACAAATTAATTTAATGCCGTCAAACATTTTTTTAGTAAAGTATTATTTTTTTTAGTATCTATTCATGCCAAAATTCTTGAATTTCTCAAAAAAAAAATCACTAGTTTTCGTAAAAAATAAAAGTTTATCCGATAAAAAAGAAGCTCTTGTGGTTTTACGTATGAAAAAATGCTATTTATTGATAAAAAGATGGATCCCAAGAGACGATTTAGTATTGCGAAATGTACCAGAGTTTACATAAAGCACTTTGTTTTTAGTCAGGAAACTCAGGGCAACCAGAAGACTTAATGGTAGGTAACACTGGAACACTGTAGTGTACGTACCTTGCATTTTAATAATATTTTAGTATATTATTTAAATCGTTATTTTGCAATAAACATAGATAGATTATAAGTACATTACTTAACTATAAAAGTTACTAGTATAATGTTAAAGATTGAGCATGTCGTACTTAGGTTAGGTTAGGAAAAAAATTTAGTAACAAAACAATACCTACCTACATTGTACATTTTCTTTAGTTTTTCATACAATACAAGTTTTTCTTAGTCAAAATATCGGCTAAAGGATACCTACAAGCTTAAAGCATGTTTATCTTGATGCCCTTTTATTTTTCTAGTCAAAAATCCAAGTTCAATAAAGCTGTATGGTTTTTCGAGGAAGATAAAATGATAGTGTGTACCTATCAATTGACTGATATAAAATTTCATATAAAATAGCTACCTATGAAGTTGTGTCTAATATTTGTTAATCATAGATTATTTATGGGTTATTTTCGTAATCTCGAAGGAGTATCGAAGATTGAAGGCAATACTTAGTGATGATAACATAGGCTAGTTTATATTCTTTAATCACTCTGTATACTAATCGTCGCGATACCTTTTTAATATACAATTCTTTAGCTCACTTAATATAATTTCAAACATCTTTAACTTATAAATATCAATTTTATTACCTACATGCCATATAGGTATAGCTTCTATAATAAATTCCATCCTCTAATGTAATGTCACGATTTTAGAATGACGGCCTGTTTATGGAGACGGCAGTGCTCGAACCCAGGTCATCTTCGCACAAAGCAAAGACGCTAACAATCCGACGAATATTATTATATAACACGCATTGCTTTCTGTCAATAAACTTAATTAAATAAATACATCTCTTTCTCAAAAATTTGTTTCCACAAAGATTTTTTTTTAATATATACAGGGTTATGATAAAGAAATGGATCAGCCTTTTATATAGAAAACCGCCCACTTAATCAAAAATCGCTCGGACCCGTCAAATTTATTTTTTTGAAATGCATTTTTTTTTGAAAAAAATATTGTTCAGGGTAGATCATAAAAGTGCTATATGTGTCAACTTTAATTTTTTGAATGAAACAAATTGTATATTTTAACATTTTTATGTTCTAGAATCAATTCTAGACATTTTCCATTAATCATGCCCTATACTTATCTTCAGCCGTTTACGAAATATTAACACTTTAATGCTGGTATGCACCAGTGGTATGTTTCTCGACATAGCAACGTTCTGAACCTTTTGACTATGACAACTTCTTATTTAAGTTTGAGACGTCAAAAAATGACAGTGAATGCTAATCAAATTTGAATTTTGCTCTGCCGATATATCATCAAAATGCGCCTCGCCGAAGATGAGCGCATAAAAATTTTGATTATATTGGTTTATGGAGATAAAAGTAGAAGTCATAGGGAAGTCCGTGATATGTTTAATGAAAAACACCCAAAACAGCCGCCTATTGGCCAATCAACAATGTCTAGGGTAGCAAGTAAGTGGAAAAGTTCCCGTACTATTAAAGATAGTGTTAATAGTGGTCGTCCTGGTATATCCGAGGAGAAAAAAATTAACATATTATTATCACTACAGGAAGATTCTCATAGCTCAAGTACACAACTTGGACCGGACTACGATATTCATCAAACCACCGTATCTAAATTTTTACAAAAAGAGAAGTTCCATACACATACAAACCAGTATTTGTACAAGAGTTATTGAACGATGATCCTGATAGGCGAGACCAATTTTGTGAAATAATGATTGAGCTAACAGATAATAACGCAAGATTTGTCCAAAGAATTTGTTTCTCAGATGAAACTACGTTCTGTTTAAATGGTTAGGTTAATAGACAAAACTACAGACACTGGGCACAGGAAAATCCTTTATGGTTCATTGAAAATCACACCCAGTATAATGAAAAGGTTAATGTTTGGGCGGGCATTGTCGAAAATAGGATAATCGGGCCATTTTCCTTTAATGAAAGTCTCACTGTAGAAAAATATCTAAATTTCCTTCAAAATGATCTGGTTCCAGCTCTTGCCGCTCTGTTTCCAGATGATAATGATCCTGATTAACCAAGTTTAACCTTATTGTTTCAACAGGATGGTGCTCCCCCGCATTATGCTGTTCATGTAAGGGAGTACTTAAATACAATTTTTCCGGGGCGGTGGATAGGTAGACGGGGGTCAATAGAGTGGCCCCCCAGATTGCCTGATCTTAATACACTGGACTTTTTTTTATGGGGCTACGTCAAAAATTTAGTTTATAAATCTAAACCCATCTCGATAGATACACTGAAGGAGTCTATTCGACAAGTAATAAGAGAAATATCTCCACAAGTAGTAGGTACCTACTAAATGTACAACAGGAATTTCTAGATCGATTGATCTACTGCAGAACAGTTGGTGAAAAACATTTTCAACATCTTATAAAATAGTTTCTTTTCATTCTTTATTGTTTGCTTATTTTGTTTGAAAATTGTTAAAAAATTTAAAATTGTTAATATTTCGTAAACGGCTCAAGATAAGTATAGGGCATGATTAATGAAAAATGTCTAGAATTGGTTGTAGAATATAAAAATGTAAAAATATACAATATGTTTCATTAAAAAAGTTAAAGTTGACACATGTAGCACTTTCATGATCTACTTTGTACAATATCTTTTTCAAAAAAATAAATTTGACGGGTCCGAGCGATTTTTGATTAAGTGGGCGGTTTTCCATATAAAAGGCTGATCCGTTTCTTTATCATAACCTTGTATAATATTTTTCAATCTTCCCTCTACGAAAATATAATGTTCTGTTTTAAAAGGGCAAGCGAGAGCGAAAGTAAAACATGCTAGGCGATCGGTTGCTAGGTATGGAAAACTTTCGTGCCCTCGACGACGAAAAAAATAAAAATGTAAAATTAGTAATGTCAAACGTTTATTTAGAATGAAAATTAAATGCAAAATTACCATTGTTGCTTGTCGACTTGGGCCACCGAACAAATAAGGTGCTTGGGCTACATAGTCTTTAAATTCTGTTTCTGAATGTTTGTTTTACTGCATACAGATGGATTCTTCGGGCATGATTTTATTAGCAACTTCTATTGTATGTCACTGAGTCTGCTATATATCCTTCCGCTACCTCTGACGACTTCCACCACCCGTGTCTTTTCATATCTAAAATATCCACACCTGGGGCATTTTCTAGTAATGTAGAGGATGTTCTTCGAAACGAGTGACCGGTGTACTGATTTGGATTGGAAAATTTAAGAAATTTAGCTATCTTGTACGGAATTTTTTAAATTGTATGCTTTCCAACTACCTGATTTACACATCTGCGTCCGATAAAGGAAGCGTTCGTCTTGAGCATTTTGTGGTCCAAGTTTCATGTAACGATTAACAATTGTTACCCAATCTACTATAACTACAAATCTTCTTTGCGCATTGTTTTTGGTAGTAAGAGTCTGCACTAACATGACACAATTTTTATACTCATCATACATCCTTCACTTTTAGATTGTATAAGCTCGTCAGTCCTGCATGCCCCGGCTACTCCAAAAATCGCTACTACTTTTTTCATTAAATATACTTCATCAGAAGCTTCTAACAAAAACTTTAATATATCATCCTTTGTAAATACCTGAGATTTTCGAGGTTGATATCCATCATTCTTCCTTTTTATGAATGCCTTTAAGCGACCAAATTTTGAGATATCCTGGTTCTTATTTAATGAAATAGTCGATTTCAACATCGAGTATTCTGACCACAATGTAGCAGGAGATAATGTTTTTCATTTTTCTAAGAAATAATGCGGCTTCCGTTATTGTGGACACATCTTTAATTGTACACCATTTAACGAAACTTTCATAGGCTTGATTGTACCGATCTTTAGATTTGTCCGGTAACAAACTTCTGCAAGCAATATTCGCTGCTTCTTTAATAGAATTCATGTTTTGTTAAATTCTCGCCAAATACAAAACTTATTAACTTAACTGTTCAATAATAATATTATTTGATAACTGTCAAAATAGCATTTTTTTTATTGACATGAATGTTACCTTAGTAACGTTACCAACCTGCTATTTTTATTACAGTAAGCCGCCTTTACCCATTTTATTACAATCGATTGAGGATTTTCAGCATCAAATTTGAATGTGTGTGTTTTAAGAAATCGAGAGAGGAGAATGAAAAGTTTAATACATTACACGCTGCAAAAACCCTTTCAGGTACTCGGAGTTTTTTAAATAGCCCCGGCTACGCTATGCTTCGCCTCGGCTATTTAAACATACCTCGCACCTAAAAGTAAACTTTCGCAACTTCTAATGTAAATAACTACTTAAAGTTCAACGCCGTGTAATAATAACTGTCATAAAATTTATTTCCAAATTTGTGACATCAAAAAATCTTGACGTCTAAGTAATAATTATCAAATTAATAGGCACGTGCTTATTCCAAAGGCGACTTCTCACATAGATATTTTTATGATAAAGATTTGTTTTTTTTTGCAGTTTTTGAAGAAATATTACTGGATAGCTATTAGGTCCTTTGAGTGTAAGTTTCTAAAAAGTTATGAGGGCATTGAATAAACTATAGATGTAAAAAATAAATATTTTCTTTTCACAACTTCAAAAAAATAAAAAAAAAACTTGCACGTGCCTCGTGGCAGCCGCACCACTTGTTATGTTTCATTGAAACTTTGATGTTGTAGAGAACGTTGAACTACAAATGCCTATTGTATTTCAGTGATATCGGAAAATGGCAAGTATTTTTTCTGATCGATTGAAAATGAATCCTAAGCAGCTGATTCAGGATGCAGGCCGCCAGTCTCGCTGAACGGAGAATGGATTTTTTCGTGCTCACACTCTTACCAGAAAAAGAGAAATGCACTTATTTGAAGCTATATAGATCATGGGAACTCGAACAGAATTAAAGTGTTTTCTTATTTATATTAAATTACTTTACTATTCAAAAGAAAAACATTTTGTGTTAGAGTTTAGTAAACTCTGTTAGGCGTTTATCAATACTTTGTGTTTCTTAAAAAATATGGATTAACTATTAAATAAAAATTATTCAAACCTTCCAATAACAGAACTGATGTGTCTGGTAAGCTGTTATGAAACTTATTACTATTAAACGAAAAGTTCTAAAATGCTCCCTTAACAGAAACATCTGATGCTACTTGGGATGTAAAAAATAGAAGAAAGCAAACAAAATAGGACAACCATGATGACGCTTTTATCTTAGTAGTTCTTGAGTTAGTACAGTACAAGAAGCTTCAAAAATATCCTGAAGAAAAATAGCAGATTCACTTATGGATTATTTATAAGAATTACTAATTTAGAAACTGTATACAAAGGGCCTAAGGTAAAACCAAACGAAGGTAAGTAATGACAATTCTTTTCAGTTGCCATTAAACAAACACAGTACTATTAACAATTAACCAGTAACTTATTTTATTATTGGTTACTTTAAATAAGATGAACTGAACCTTTAAAGCTTTCACGTGGTTAAAATTCTACTTTTTAATTATCTTTCATATGTCTTTGTAATTCGTTTGCATCGTATTATAAAAAGCCATTCACTTTTAAATAGAAGGGAATCTCGAAACAAGCAAAAGTAAATCCAAATAAACATCTTCAAGTTTAAAAGTAAATCCGTTTCAAAAATCAGATAAGACAGAAATTCCGAATAATATCTTGTGTAGCAGCAAGGGAATGCAAATACAACGGCTGCTTTTTATTTAAATAGTTTAGTAGATTCGCATGCCAGAGGTTACCTTGGATTTTTAATATTAGCATTTGTTTTCTTCCTATTATGTACACTTGATTTGACTAGAGTTGTTGAACAAAAATTTTTTTAAGGGATAACGAAAAATTATATCAAAAGTTCATTTAACGTTTGGTTTCAGTTTTAAGTAAAGTTTGAAATAATATACTTATTACCTGGTGGGAGCGAGGTATGAAGTCCAAATACTTAAATGGGAAATAACAAATATTTAATTAATAAAATTAAGGGTTATTAATTAAACTATTAAATCTCATTTTTTCATCTTCTGGCGCTTGGTTCTTTCTTCTATATTATCGTCCAAATATTAGTATACCAAATTGTAAAATTGAAAAATTATATAGAGATGTTATTTTGCGTTAATTTTGTTATTAAAAATATAAATTTTATAAAATGTTGCCGTTCCTTATTTTACTTATAATAAAATTATAGATAAATCAGTATCATCAGTAAAGTATTAGCTTAAAATAATAATGAAAACAATAAGAATTTTATAGGCTTTTATCAAGAAATTTATACAGGATGTCCCATAATTAATGATACACAGTAAAACTGCAGATTCCTTGGGTCAAAATATTGCGATTTGGCCAAACTTAGCTTATTTCAAAACTTGATGATAACCGAGGTACTGTTCAAGTGAAAATTTTGTTTTCGGTTTTCCTAATTAACTTTTTTTTTAACCAATACTTTATCATAAAATTTTGTAGTTGGAAGTTTTTCGGGGCGAGAAAATTAAATGTCTTCAGAACTTTGATGTAGATTGCAGAGGACGCTCTCTGCGGCACTCTAGGTACATAGAAGCAAGTGTACCTTTTTTGCGCCTTAGAATATTTATGTTTTTATTAAAAATATCAATTTTCTCAATATAATACGCAATAAAGATGTACTTTGTAAGTGTCATTCCGAGTAATAGTTTTAAGTTTTAAGTTTTGATTTGCAAGTGTGAAATTCTTCAAGGTCGGATTTGATAAAAACAAATGCAAAGAAAGCGTTTTGAAACTTCATTTCTGTCAAACTTCCTTGTGATTTGTTAGATTTGTGGGTGTTCTTAAAAGTTTTAAAAAAATTTTTATTAAAAGGTAAGCTAAGAATGCCACGACATAACTTATTTTCTAACGAAGATAATCAGATTTTAAAATATTTAGGAACTTTTACGACAGACTGTGAGAAACAGGATCATTGCGTTCCAAGCGTAATAGTGGGGACGTCCAAAGATTATTACACCCGAGCAGGAAGAAAAAATACTAGTTCGCGTGGCTGAAAAAACGGCAATTAGCATAAGACGTGTGGCTGCAGGTACTCCAGTAAGTAAGTCATCCATTTCTAAAATTTGTAACCAAGAGGGGCCCTATCCATATCACTTTGCGTCTGTCCAGAATTAGTTGGAGTTGATCTTCACGCCAGATCGGAATTTGCCCATTTCTTTTGTACCCAGCAAAACGCTAACCCAATGTTTCTGAATACAATTATTTTATTCACAGATGAAGCGACTTTCACACTAAAAGGTGTCTTCAATACTAGATATAAACATGCGTGGAATTTAGAAAATTCTCATTTAGTGACCGAACCCTATTTCCAGCATGAGTTTAAAATAAATGTTTGGTATAGACTCATTGGTAATTATTGGGTCCAGTCGAGCGACCAATGTAAACGGACAACTCTATCGTGATTTTTTGCAAAATCAACTGACCGACTGTTCGGATAATATACCGTTAGAGATAAAAAGAGATAATAATATGTGCTTTATGCGAGATGGTGTCCCACTACACTTTTCCAGGCTTGTCAGAGACTACTTAAATACAGAATTTCCTAATCTCTGGATAGGTCGTGGAAGCCAAATGCCTTGGCCTGACCGGAGCCACGATTTCAACCCCCTTGACATTTGTGATCAACACTCGGGAACAACTATAGCAAAGAATAGAGAATGCGGCAGAATCGTTTTTAAACGAACCCTTATTATTTAAAATCAGACGGTCGTTCAATTAGCTGGTAGCCAAATCCATTAAAGTTAACGGCATCACTTTGAACAATTATTGTCAAAAATTAATCTTTCCTTTCATTGATATTTTTTTTGTATTTATTTATGTAAAAATGCAATTTTTATTTATATTATAAATATTTTCATTAGTAGCCGTTTACTTTCTCAGTAGTCTGAAGTTTTCATAATTTTTAAAATATCAATAAATCCATAATATTTTAAAATATCTAGGTTAACTTAGAACTACTGTTGTAATCTGAATAATTTATAATTAAACTTTGTTACTAGTAGTGTAACAGTTAATATTTATAGTCGATCTTTAAATAACGCGAAGTACTAGATGCTCATTAAATATTCAAAACGCATACCGGGGTATCAAGAACAATTTAAACACCATCCCTTAAAATGTATTGTGTTTACACTAAAGGATCCAAATAATCAGCATTCTTTAGGTAGGTCTAACCTGAATTTATCGCAAGCTATTGTTATATTTTAGGATTTACCATTGTTAGCAGGTGCAATGTCTTATTCAGGAGCGTGTATCGGGGAAGTTTTTAAATTAAAAATCTTAAACATGCCTATTCTCCTAAAATTGTTTTATGTTATATTCGTAGGTATTTATAACATACGAAAACATTTAAAAAATCGTATTAACTAATAAATTAATGGGGTGGTACTATTTTACATAACATAATTACAAAACAAGATATAATATAGAATATAATCATGGTCCGATTCGAAACATGAACATTTATTAACATAGTTTATAATGAGCGGTTCAACCATTTCTTCGATTATTATATCTACCGGCAACATTTTGGCTTCTTCTTCTATCACATGATCAACACACTTTTTCCACTTTTCCGCACTGCTTTTATCCATAGCATCATTAATGAGTCTTTTTAAATCTACCATCTTATAAGTCGTGTTTTTTTCTGGCGAGATCTGTCTTTATTTGAGCCCATATAAGTTCGATCGGATTTAATTCGCAGTGATAAGGAGGGGGGTCTGAGCACAGATATTCCTCGTAACTTTGCTATTTTATCAACTACATATTTTTTTAATATATTTCTATGTAAACTGACTAGTACCAATAGTTCTTTTTTTAAAGGATCTAATGGAAATTCTATTTGTCTTAGACTTAGCGATTCTGTTTTCACTTTTACGCCTTGCACTTGTCGGTAATTTTTCCGTCAGCCTAGAGTGATAACTTGCATTATCCAATACAATTATTGTATCGCTTGGTATAAGATCCAACATTTGGTGGAACCACTTTTCAAAGACATTGGCATTCATATCTTCGTGATAGTCTCTTGTATTTTTAGATTGGAACATCAGAAGACCACCTTTAACGAAGCCTTCAGAACTTCCAATATGGGTTATGATAGTTCGATGTCCTTTTCCAGATCGCGATCTTAATCCTGTGGATAATCCTTCAAAAAAAGCTTGCCATAAACTTTCAATATTTTTATCGTGCCAAAATTTAGTTACAGTATGGCATTTATTTAGCCATGTTTTGGCTAGATAAAATATTTTTTTGTTTTCTTCTTCGAATGCTTCTTAAGTAATTTCTTCCCCAATAGGCGATATCGCTTCTGTCTATTAAAATCGATTGCCTATTATGTTTTTTCCACCGAAAACCCATTTTTTTTATTAGTTTTGAAAGCGTATTTCTACACATAAATGGGAGTCCTGGTCTTCTCGGATTGAGAACAAAATTTTGTCCAGCGTGGGAATCTCTTTTTGTATAAAGAAACTATAAACTTTTCACCTTATTCTCTGCATTAAAACGTCATCCAGTTTAAGTTCTGGTCGTCCTGGTGAAGTTTTTGAAGGATTGACGCAGTCACTTTCTTCTTCTTTTAAAAGTTTATATATTGTTTGCTACGAGATGTCGCCAAGTGTAACATCTCGCATATGTTTATATATTGTTGTTTTCTCAACGTTAAGCATATCTGGTGCACTGCATTGTCAATACTCAAATCCGCATTCTTACTTTTAATAGAATCGTAAATTTAACCACTGGGAGCTTGACGCCATCAAGAACTATATTGATGTTCTCTTTCAAAAATTCAACATTATTACTATTCCCAAAGAGCATCAAAGATGATTTCAATGGATTCAACTTCAAATTGTGATCCAGAGAGAGTTGGTTTAAAATATTTCGTTAAACAAATTTGATGCAATTAAATAGTCCTGGCAATCGAAGTGAATGAAAATTTGCGTGTCGTCTGCATAAGCCTGAATCTTACAATGCTTTAGGGATTATATCTGAGGTATAGATTATAAAACAAAGAGGTCCAAGGATAGAGCCTTGAGGTACCCCAGACAAAATTCGAATTTGATCCGAGTAATTATTATTGTAAAAAATGTTTTGAACCCTATTGGTGAAGTATGATCTAATAAGATTTAAAGACGATTCATCCAAGCCGTAATACTTTAACTTTGCCAACAAGGGTTCATAATTAAGGGTGTCGAAAGTTTTCGAAAAGTCAAGAAGAACCAACGCAGTACTTAATTTTTTATCAATTGCTGACATTATATCATCTATGACCTTAACAAGAGCAACCGATGTACTAAAGTCTTTTCGAAAGCCACATTGGATCTCTGGAATTATTTTATTGGCGACGCAGAAGTGAAATAATTGACCGTACAAGGACTTTTCAAAAATTTTAGATAATAGTGGCAATATACTTATGATGCGTAGATCATTAAAAGTTGTAGGGCTATTAGTTTTGGGTAATGGTTTACCAACAGAGATTTTCCATTGATCTGAAAAGTAATTAGTCTCAAGACAAGAGTTAATAATATGTGTAACATACTGATCTATGTAGGGACTGCAATATTTTAACATTTTTAAAGACACCCCATCAACTCCAGAGGCATTAGAAGTGATAGAGTGAATTATCTTGTGAATATCACCTACTTAAATTAATCTAAAAGAAGGTGTTAATTCATTATCAAAAATATTACTATTGTAAAAATTCACCTTCGGGCTGCAATCTGACATAGTTTGAAATATGATCCAAAAAATTTCCTTATATCATTAGGATTGGATAGGTTATCAGGAATATCACAATTCTTGTTTGAGCTTATATTAAAAGACTTTAAGGAAATCCAAGTTTTCCTGGGATTATTTTCTACACAGATGGAATCAAGGTATTGTCTTTTCTCCCTTCTTACCATAGCAACAGCAAAGTTTCTTAAGTTTTTGTAATCTGCCCAGTCATGTATTGCCCGCGTCCTTTTAAATTTCTGCAATGCACGATCCCTATTCTTCATGAAAACCTTCAAGTTAGGTGTAAGCCAAGGCGCTCTAGGTTTAGTAATTCTATACTCCTTATAAGGCGTATGTTTAGCAAAAAGAGAAAATAATAAGTTATTGAACAAATTATTTTTTTTATCTAGTAAGTTAGGAATTCTCCTGCGACTTCAATTGAATCTTCGCAAACTGTTTAGGTTTTATCACTTATAGAAATTATGAAATTGACTTTTGCCTTGATTATTCGTATTTCTGCTTGTTTGATTTAAAGAGTTTTATACTGCAAAATTTTGGCGCCTATTCCATTGATTGTGAATTGATTGGGTCATTGGTGGTTGATTGATAGTGCCTCACTACTATTAGTGCTTCTCTACTATGGGATTGGACCAACAGGGAGCCAGTCTTTCGGTAGTTTGTACGTACTGTTTGGTCTAGATCTCGTGTGGGAATCCGTGATTAATGGGTTTGTCGATACGTTCGTACGTCTGTAATAGTCTGTAATAATTTTTGTCAAAAATTCATTTATTGTCTGCATACGAAAGTCTTGATGAAGTATGCGATTCATCGTGTACCTGGGAACATCCGCAATAATTTTTAGTGCCCTGTTTTGTATTACCTGGAACTTATTAAGCTCCGTTCTGCTTATGTTGCACCATGAAGGTGCACCATAAGTGAGAGCCGGCCTGACTAACACCTTGTAGAGGTTGACCTTAGTCCTATTACCAAGTCTACTCCGCCTGTGAAGCAGGAGATAGATAGAGCGTAATTGATGCAATGCTAGCTTCACTCTATTAATTGAATTGCGCCTCCAGTTCAGTCGTTGCTCAAATATAAGTCCCAGGTATTTTACCTCCTGGCACCAGTTCACCTGGACTCCGTTGACCCGAAGCCTTGTCTCAGGCCTACTAACATTGCTTTTCAAAAAATAAATAGCCTTCGTCTTAGAGGGATTCAAGCGAATCTTCCAATCCGACGGCCATTTCTCTAGCTTGATTATGTGGCGCTGCATCCGGCTGACGACAAGTCGCGGCTGTTTGGTAGTTGAAGTAATTGCGGTATCGTCAGCGAAAAGATAGAGCTGCGTAAATCTATCGCGCGGAATGTCATGAGTATAAATGTTATACAGCATCGGAGAGAGAGGTGAACCTTGCGGTACTCCCGCCCTGATGTGTTTATTCAAAGAAAGTGCATTTTCTGACGAGACAGCAAAACTTCTATTCTCCAGAAAAGAAGCTACCACCTTGATTAAGTAGTTCGGAGCTCCGAGTCTTATCAACTTCAACAAGAGGCCATCATGCCAGACCTTGTCGAATGCTTTGCTTACGTCAAAGAAAACCGCTCCCGTGTGCTCTCTCCTATTAAAGCCTTTTATTATATTTGAAGCTAGTCGCGTCGTCTGCCTGACTGTGCAATGTCCAGGCCGAAACCCAAACTGTTCGACAGGCAGAACGTTACGCATAAACACAAAGTCATTAAGTCTATTCAAAATTAGTTTTTCTGTGATTTTCCCAAGATCCGCCGTAGGATCCTCACCTTTTTTATATATTAGGATGACTTTTGCATGCTTCCAGGAGGACGGAAAGTGGCCCTCTTTGATTATTGCCTGGGATATGCTTACTATATTTCTTAAAGCTTTGTCAGGTAGATTTCGCAACGCCACATTCTTTAAACCGTCAAAACCCGGAGCTTTTCGAATATTCAATACGCTTAATAGGGACTTTACCTCGTCTAAGGTGACTTGTGGAAAGGCCTGAAACGGGAAATTCATTGATTTATAAATTTGTATCGTCCTTGAGACCCTCTCATCTCTAAACGCGTCATTGGTCGGGTTTTCGCTGAATTGATCGCATGGTTTGTCCGCGAGCAATTCAGCTTTATCTTTGGCATCGATTAAAACAGCATCTGTTTCCTGATTTATCAGGTGAGACATGGGTGCTCGTGCTCCCGTGGTCAAAGTTCTCGTCATTCTATAGATGGAATTATCCTCTATAGATAGACTTTGGACCTTGTTGTCCCAGAGGTTCGACTGCCGTTCGATCAACAATTCCCTGACTACCCGACCCCAGCCGCCCGATTGGCCTCCGCCTTGATGCGAGGATCTCCAGTGCGATACGCCCTATTCTTTAACCGGTTTTTAATTCTGATTTGATTTTTAATTTCATGTGTCAAAGTCCCGTATTTTGAATACCTGGACGTCTTTGTAACAGAAACTTGAGCTAACGCTGCGTTGATGTCATCTGTGATCTGTGTAACCGCATTGTCAATGTCTAATGAGCTCCGTAGAGGTTGTAACGCCTCTACATTTTTCATTATGCTGCTGTACCTGTGCCAATTTGTTGAGGTGTGGGTAACAAAACCTCTACCTTTTTCAAGTGGATTACCCACTTCCAAAATGACCGGTATATGATCGGAGCTCAGATCACAAATGACCGATGGTTGTGAAAATTAAACGGCATTCTTTACCACAAAGACGTCCAAGATATCCGGAAGGCCCCGCGTAAAGCAATGCGTGGGCTCCTCCGGCGGTAGAATGTGGTAGTTTAAAGCTTCAGAGAATTCATATAGGGTGCGACCTCTTTGGTTTGTAGCTCTACATCCCCAAATCCTGTTTTTCGCGTTTAGGTCACCCCCTATAATCGTTCGGTTGTTATTACCAAAAATTTTTTGTAAGCAGTTGCCTGTGAAATCTACCGACGGACTACAGTAAACCGATCCCAAGTGCACGAGTTGATTATTTTTAAATCGTATCGATATGAAAGTCCCTTCAATATGGGCACAATTGACAGGACCTGGCATAACTTGAGCTGAAATGTGTTTCTTAACCAGGATCATAGTTCCGCCCCCGCGTCTACCGAGGCGATCGTTCCTAAATACGGTATAATTCGGGAAAGAAAATCTATCTCTCTTTAACCACGTCTCCTGGATAAGAAACACATCTATCTCATTTCTCTCGACGAACTCGATAAGTTCGAGTTTCCGTTGCTTGATGGAATTGATATTAAATGTAGCGAGTTTAATATATGCCGTCTCCGGTTGCGCCGCCATTTAACCTGCAGTTTTTTGAAAGGCACTGACCATAGATTTTAGCTGAGTCTCCATAATTTTGGAGAACTGGACCAAGAAGTTTTGCATTGTGGCTTGCATAGTTGCCTCCATGGCGTTTGGTGTTGCTTTTGCCCCTTGAGTTCTGTTATCATTGCCATCGCTGGCCAATTTAGCATTGTCTTGCTGACCCCAGCGAAAGTTGTTTCGCGGTGTAATGCTTCTGGCGTTACTTGCCACATTTTGACTCAAATTGTTTGGATGCCGTGGACAACCCTTATAGTTTGCCGGGTGGTCTCCCTCACAATTTGAGCATTTCGCTTTTTCTTCACGCGGTTTAGTGCACTGGTAAGAAAAATGGTCTTCAGCACATTTTAGACATTTAATTGGGGCGGTACACCGAAATTGTGAGTGCCCGTACAATTGGCAGCGATGGCACTGCGAAACTGTGGCACGCGCACGCTGCGCCTCCACTTTAATGCACATAGCATCCAAAGTCTTTAGCTCATAAATGGATTTTTCCGATTTAGGCAGGAAAACCAACACCAAAGGCAATGGCGTCCCGCTGCGACTGTGCCAACGAATTACACGCGTAGGATGAAAACCTATTTCTTTCAGGTCCTCGTTGATCTTATTCTCTGTCCAGGTTTCCAGAACGCCTCTGAGCACTACGTGCAGTTCTTTTTCTTCTTGGAACCTGAACGAATGGTGATATAAATTATTTGCAACTAAAAATTTTGTAATTTTGTGAAAATCTGCCGGTGAAGGTGGATGTATTTTTACGCCTTCTGGCAAAGTAACAGCGTGACCATAATCAACCTTTATTGACTTTAGGTGAGCCGAAATTTCATTATATCTATGTTTGTCCCTAATGACGATCGGAGGGACACGTAATTTTGGCGGTCCGGACTTCGAAACGCCATCAGTGACATTTTTGGCTTTGGCAGGCAAGCTCTTGGGCTGCGTGGTGGTTTGTACCTCTGCTTGGCTACCTAATGCTTTTTGAATAACTGGTTGTGTCACTTTTTGTGACAAATGATTGCTGAGGGCCTTATTACTCGTTTTCGGTACGTTAGGCCAAGCAGAAGAACCGGCCACCTTTTTATTGTTCAAATTGTCCAATTCAGAGGTTTTATTTGTCCTTTTTCGCGTTCGTCTAGTCTTTTGACTGGACCATTGCTCGCTATTATCAGCTGAGTCAGATACGGAGTCTACTTCCATATCTGAAACTTTCGATATTTCAATTGAGTTTATATTGACTTGTTTGCTATTTAATTTGCGAGCAATGGCCGCGTCTTTGTTGGTTGTTGGTAAAGTGTTTGTTTTGTCATAAATCGAGTCTATTTTTGCGTTTAAAATTAAATTTGATTTTTGTGAATTTGAAGTGTCATTGTCATTGTCTTTTTGTGATTTGTATCTATCGACATCGGCTTTTAGCTCCCTTATGGTATTCTTTAGCTCATTCATTTCAACAGACTTCCTACTACCTTCCTCCTTCATCATCCTTATCTTATTTAACCATTCTGCGTTGTTATCATCCATCGCCTTCCTCCATTTGGCCTCCAAACGTTTTTCACATTCTGCAAATATTTCCTCTGTAGACAGCAGGACCTTAGCTGGGGCCATTATCTCATCGTCTAAAGCTGGTAGCTTGGCATTGATGGGGCGGGAGGCATCCCCCCCGCTTCGTAGCTCCATAAAATGAAAACTTAAATTAAATTTGACTTTTCTTGATAGCCGTGGGGTTAATAAATATTCGATACTTCAAACTTATTTTATTATCTATATTTTGTTCGTAAATAATGTCATTCCACTGCAGTGCATGAAGATCAATAAGAAAAGAGTTAAAGTTAAAATTGTTAAAATTCCTATACTTAATAGTTCTTGGTTCGGTATACACCTTCTCGATATTCAAACAACAATAGACGAGCAAATGATCAGAAACATCAGGAAGGGCCTGTAGCCTTCCAGAGTCAACCACCAAAGTATTATCAGTGATGAGAATGGGATCTAGAAGGGTACTTGGCGTCCTTGACACTCTAGTAGGTTGGTTAATAATCTGAACGAAATTATAATTTCCAAATAGTAAAGTAAGGGGATTATCTTCTTTGAATAGGTTAACATTAAAGTCACCCAAACAAACTATTTCATCAACTATTGGATAGAGAGCAGAAAAAATATTGTCAAAGTCATTAATGACATTGTTAAAATTGGTGTTCGGAGGACGGTAAAAAACACAAAATTCGTAATTTTTTTTTTTTATTTTAATTTTAATAATCAGAAACTCAAGATAAGCGGTGACATTAAATTCCAAATTTATTAGTTCGGGAAATAAATTATTTTTTACATATACCGCCACCCCTCCACCCCTCCACCCCTACCCCGCCTATCCTCGCGAATCATGCGGTAACCTGGAATAATAAAAGTAGCAGTTTCATCCCCATCAGATAGCCATGTTTCAGTGAGAAAGATAAGATCGAAGTCACAATTTGCAACAAGTGACTTAAAATCATGAAAACCTGTAAAAATCGATCTTATATTAAATTGAGCAACCTTAAACTTCAAACAATTCACCTATATTCATATTCTGTACAATACACCAGCATGCGCCATTCCACTTTGTAAAGGAGAAAATAGGACGAAATACAAAAGTGGCTTGAGCGATGTGATTAGATACACAAGGTTAATTTAGAAATAGAAGAGAGTACAAAAATTCTCAATTAATCACACCTACTTAGGTAATTACTAAAATAATAAAAATAAAAAAGAGATCAATTTAAACAAGAACCACTTAGTGAATGTTAAAAAATAAATATAAGAGAAATCATACCATTGGCATTAAACAGGATACCCATAACTATGCTTTATCACTTTGGCATCGATAAAAAAGGTGCATCCTTTTTTATCAATAGTAATATCACAAAACCTCGTTTTTTTATCGGTTAAATTTTTCAGCTGTCACGAAAACTTTTTTATTTGTAAATTTTACGAGTTGAATTTTGACATGTTTATTCTGATTAGATCCCGAGAGCGAAGCTCGAGGGATTTAATCTTTGAATAAACATGCCCAAAGTTCAACGAGTAAAATTGCCAAATAAGTTTGAGTGAACAATGGAAAATTTAACCAATAAAAAAATGATGGTCGAGTGATATTTGGCACGATTATTTCGTGAACCCCAAATGTCCCGACGAAAACTGTTTAGTTTGAGACTGACAACCAAAATACATTTATTATAATTACATTATTGTATTTTTGGTTGCCAGCATAGCAGCAAAATATCTTAAATCAAAAGCAATACGTCAGAATTTTAGATTAGTTATAATATAATAAATGACATTGATAGGTTTTTTTAAATGTTGTGTAATTTACAATAACAAGCTTATTGGTGAAAAAATAGACATGGGTGTATTATAATATAAAAACAAGTAGGTAAATAAATATAGTACCTACTAATGTAATTGTATTAAAATATCAGAAATTTTATGAAAAAGTTAGAAAAAAATAATTGACATTGATTTATACTTCGAAATATTGTGACAGAACTGGACGGGCCAATGGCGACGTTTAATCGCTAAAATCCCAAGGGGTTTTATCAGTATTATACTAGGTGATTGGCTTAATCGAGACGGTTCAATTGGACGAAACGGCAAAATTGGCAAGTGTACGAAATAATCGCGATAAAACCCTCTCCAGCTAAAAATTAAATGGTAAAAACCTCTCCAGCTCAAATTGAGTAGCTTTTCTTTTTCATTGCTCGGCAACCTGACATATTGTTACAAATTAATTTGATGCTGTCAAACATTTTTTTAGTGAAGTATTAAGCTGGATTTATAAACTCGAAAAGTTGACGAGGTTGAAGTTATGTTCAAGTTGGTGAGGTTCGATATTCGACAGTCCAGAATATGGCATTTATAAAGTCAGCAGCGAAGTTCGAAAAGTTGTTGTTTGGTTGGTTGAAATTTTTGTCCAAGAGAATGATAAAGTCGGCTTCCACTTAACTAGGCGCGTTATGAATTTATCATTCATAGGGAAACTTATATAGCGTTGTCTTTTTCAAATCAAGGTTAAAACGGCATTATCAAGATATCCGTAATATAAACGCGATAAACTTATTCGTTATTTATGAATGAAGCACATCTAATTTTCAGTAATTATCAAAATGTGTTGAAGAACACTCCCGTATTACATAATGTGGTGAATAAGCTCCCTAGTTTTGACAAATGTGTCATTTATTAAAACTATTTAAAACTATTGTGACATAAAATGACGAATATAAATCCGTTTGCAGGTTTTTTACATCCCCAGGCGAAAGAAATGGTTCTCAATTTAATAGATTATTTTAAAAATGAACAGAAGAAGGCTACTGAAACCGGCGAGTTATTAAATCCCAAGTCTATTAAAGAGAAAGTATCGATAGCACTAAAACTAAGTTTAAGATCAATACAGAGGATTCTACTGATTTGATTCAGAGATCATATGCGCCTAGTTAAGTGGAAGCCGACTATAGTATTGTAGATAAATTCATAACTTTGGATTAACTCAAGTAACAATAAATTAGTTTCATCATTCTCTATACTGTCTATTTATAGTTTTCCAATTTCTGACACAAAACACAATACTAACCTGAACTAACCTAAACAACGAAAGGACATTGACATTTCGCTGTAACCACATGACTTTGAAATAGCGTCTTCATTGGTCGAAACGAACCTCTCGAACTCCGAACATAAAAATTGTTTTTCTCGAACTTCTTCGAAACTTACGAACTTTGCACGAACTGAGTTTACAAATGGAACTGAGTGTTCCCTTTAGTTTAAATTGAACTCTTATTCCCAACGCCAACTGGACCTCAACCTCGCCAACTTTTCGAGTTTATAAATCCAGCTATATTTTTTTTAGTATCTATTCGTGAATTTCTCTAGCTAAAAATCAGTCGATCTTTTTTTTAAGATCGGAAAACTTTTATTATTTAAACTCAAACTAGATCACTTTTTAGCAATTTAAACTCGAACAAACGGTTATCATTGGCGACTATCTTCTTGAACCATACTTTTTACAACCTCGATTGAATGGAAAATCCTATACGCAGTTTCTATCTGAAAAACTTGACGTTCTGTTAGAAGACGTACCTCAACAAATAGGTGGTTCATTGCATGACGGCGCTCCAGCTCATTTTAGTCTAGTTACTCGTCAGTACCTCGACAACACTTTTCCTAATTGCTCGATTGGACGCGCAGTTCCCCAAGGATGGCCAGCTCGCTGACCCGACTTAAATCCTCTAAACTCTTATCTTGGGGGGTCACCTAAAGTCTCTTATATACAAGACGCCTGTACTAGATGAAAACGACTTACGAATTTGAATTATTGAAAGTTGCAGTGCGATACGAAATCTTGATCCCCTCTCAACATAAGTTAACGTATGCCAAATGAAAAGCTGCATATGGTGCGTCTATCTTATCTATCTTACAAACCCATTATAAATGCTAATCCCTTAACGTCATAATAACCTATTGTGTGAAGTGTAAAATTCGGCAACCTGATCTGGGGACTGCAGGTACGGATCTATTTAAAGACTATTACATTATTATATTTTCTCAGTAATCCTCTTAAAATAATTAGGGTAAAGTAAAATAGCTTTATTTTATTATTTAATTATGCTGATTTTTGGTTTTAAAATTCAGTTAGATGTTTGTATTGGTTTAGACAAGAAGTTATTTGTTGCCAATTAAACGCGATGTCTAAGAATGTTTCGTCGGTGGTAAGAAACTAGTAGGCCAAGTGGATCTACGGGTCGTGATAAAAAACAATTAAAGCGTGATATGTTATCAGGTGACACAAAAAAAGTAATCTTCGACGTATACATCAACCTTCTTGGACGTGTTTTTTCAAAATTTGGTGCAGTGAAGGAAGCGGCAGCTTTGACACGCAGGCCAGTGAGCACAGTGTGGTTTGTTGTAAATAAACCTACAGCGGAAAGAAGAAAGAGGAAGGACTCTTTTACTTTTAAGAAAGTGGACGCGACGGATGTCGATATAATTCGTAGACAATATATGCCATATACAAGAAACACATGATCCCTACTTTAAAAGCCCTATTGCAAAGACTAAAAAAAGATGATACAGGAAAAAAGTGTTTTAAGGAAATTAATTTTGAGAAACGGTTTTAAAATGAAAAAAATTAACAAACGCCAAGTAATTATGGAATTGGCCCGGTTAAAAAGATGGAGGATGGAATACCTAATTACAGTCCATGGATATAGACAGGATGGAAGGAATATTACTTATTTGGACGAGACGTGGTATGACACACACGAAGTTCCTGATAAAGGTTGGGTAGATTTATTGGGTCAATGCAGAACCAAAGCTCCATCAAATAAAGATAAGCGCATAACAATAATTCATGCTGGGACAAAAAACGAATTTATACCAAACGCTTTGGCCTTATCAGCCAAAAATATAAAGGACTCCCTTGTTGATTATCACGATGATACTACGGCAGAACTATTTGAAGACTAGTTTAAAAACAAGTTATTACCAAATATGCCACCAAACAGTGTGATAGTGATGGATAATGCGAGCTACCACAGTCATAGGTTAAATAAAGTTCCGTGTTTCAATTACACAAAAGTTACAATCCAGGACTATATGATGAAAGTAATATGTATTGTGAGGAAAATTACACTAAAAAGCAATTGCTCGAAATTTTAAAATCATTTTCAATAAAAAAGCAATTTTATTGTGACACTTTGGCGGCAGGATTGGGTCATACCGTGTTAAGACTTCTTCCTTATCATTGCATGTTCAACCCAATTAAACATATTATGTTACCAGCTGAAAGCATCGGTAAGGAGGAATAATGTTACGTATTATTAAATTACGTTTAAAATATGTTTTTGCGCTTTCTTTCTAACATAAGAAAATCAGTACGACACTTTTGTTGCATACAGGTAGATAAAAAAAATATTTTTTCCACGCTTTTATACAGACTGTCCAGTCCACGGATAGGGTTTACAATAGCACAAATGGATGAAAAATTTAATTTTTCGGGAAAAAGTCATTCTTGATAAAAAGTTTTGCTTGTAAAAAAAATGCAATTCACGAAAAGAAAATTTTGATTTTTTATACAGGGTTCGAAAAAACTTGAAAAACATGATTTTTCTTAAAGAGTAAACTACACTGAAAAAACGAAGGAAATATAACCTCATAAATATTTATTTGATTGATATTTATTTCAATTAAATAATATTTTTTTGAAACAAATATATTTCTGTTGAGTCAAACAATTTGCCTTGTTTGAATTTTTTCGGCTATTTATTTGCCTACCGATTTTAAAAATTGATTAACAATGAATAATTATTTATTTAAATAAAACTAAACGGGTTAAATAAATCAATAAAGTTTTCGTTATTTCATTTAAATAACTGACCGTCGAAATCAAAAAATAAATATTTGATTTAAATAAGGAGCAAGTAAAATAAAATAAATAAATATTTAGGCTTAATAAGCGTCACACCCTTCCACTACCCGCCTGTGGTGCTAAGAGCAGGCAGGTTCCCTATCGCTAGCGCAGATCGTGGACCGAGGTCAAAGCGGCGCGACTCGTCGAGTTGGAACAAGTTAGGAAACTACTCTTATTTATTTTATCATGTGTCATAGTGGCGAAAATGTAATTAATTAAAGTATAGACATGGAAGACTTGTTAAAAGAGTGGAATTTAGATCATTTATGGCCTGTGTTTCAGGGTAAGTCTAATTTTACGTATATTAGGTAGTAGGTATAATAAATTGTTGCTGGGAGTCCTGAAATCAGTGGTTTTTTGGTTAAGGAACTCTTGGATACAAAAGTTTTGGGGAGTTCTCGCATTTAGTCTAATGCCTAAAAGATTTCTTGTTGTATGCATGGTAATTTATTGTTTTAAATGCGAACAGTTATGTATACTAAAGTATAATCAAATCCAATAGGCCAAACGTAAACATCGCGATCTCCACCCGCAAAGTTTTCGTCAAACTTGCCGTAAATTCTAGCGTCTGGTCGGATACCTGATGGCGGTGATTAGACATCAGGGCCATGTGCTGACAGCGTGCATTTGTTTACATTGTTGGTCTCTTGGATTTAAGTAGACCATAGGTATATTTACTTCTAAAAGTAGATACCCATGGTAAATATACCGCTCTGCAGGTACTACAGAACCAAAATTCTGAAAATGGCCGAATTGTTTTTCCTTTTTATGATCGTTTAAGTAGCTGCAATCAGAATTATTCAACTAAAATAAATTCCTATTTTAAAGAAATGATTATTTGTTTGACGCAAATATATTAATACTTTGATTGTAATAAAAATTATTTAAATCAAATAAATTCGTATTTTAATGGAATAAGTAATAAAAGTTATTTAATTTAAATATTTTTATATTTTCAAGAAATAGTTAATTGTATTAACAATAATATTTAATAAGATATATTTTTGACTTATTTTAATGGTGTTTTTAATTTTAGGGGAATAATCAAGTTTAAGTCAAATCCAATGTATAGGCGGAATCACTCAATAATGTATTTTATTTAGATTTATTTATAAATAATTTCATTTGTAGAACATAAAATTGAAGACACAACTCTGGTAACAAACCTGAATGATTCAGAAGTTGATATACTTACCCAAAAAGTTGTTGGGGATTCAATCAGATTAAAAAGGGGCATTCGAAGATTCATGGAAAGTAATGTAAGATTAAATAGATTATTGATATATATTATGATTGCCACTGTATATATTTATATATATTATATACAGGGTGTTATGGAAATGACTTATTATTTTTTAACCCGTAAATATATAGGTCGAGACGAATTGGGGAAAAATTGCTATAAATGGCGCTCGAAGCTAGAAATTCGAGAAAAATGCCTTCAAAAATTTAGGTCCAAAACACCTACGCGCCAATGACCCAAACAGCTGATTTGGGTAATTGTTTACTTTAGTGCAAATGTTGAATTTTTCGCTAAAATTTCGTATATAGGCTAATTAAGGGTAGCTGATCACAATTTTCCGAGTTGAAATAAACGAAATATGCCACAAGGAAACTCTGAAAAACGGGATAACTTGTAAGCGAACAGAAAACTCTACGTTATCTGGAAAAAGACGGGAGACAGCTCACTGACAGCTGGCCAAAAAAGCAGAAGCAAACTGCACCCATGTTGTCAGATTGTTAGTGTATTATAAATTGCCTATACTTTTCAATTCATTTTTATTAATTGAATGAATCCTATTGGCTCGAGCTAGCATATCATTCTCCTGGATGGAAGCCATTAATAATTACAAGAAAAAGAAGAACAATCTGGCAACGTGAGTGCGATGAATCTGAAAAGAGACGCTTCTACTTTGTCGGCGTATTAACAACGAATTTAATTAAATTTGTGCCTTTTCCATTGTTTTTTTGCTAAAATGTTGTTCTTATTTTATGAACAGATAGTTTGGTGAAAGTTTTATCACATATTTTGAAGGGAAAACCATAAAATCTAGGAAATTGAAAGGAAAGTGAAACGCGACACCCAAAGATATCGAAATAAACAAAAATACCCTAACCTGTAAGTGAAAAACTTTAACATTTTTTTTTCTCAAAACCAGTGCATTTGCCGTAAAAACGCAAAAGGAAAATTGTGATCAGCTACCCTCAATTAGTCTATATACGAAATTTTAGCACAAAATTCAACATTAATTGCACTAAACTAAACAATTACCATTTCAGCAGTTTGTCTTGTCAAAAACACATGTGTTCAGGGGCATTGAACTATCATGGAAGGCGCACATAGTCCGGTTTTAAGGTATTTTACAAAATTCAAAATACTTCCGATTTTAGAAAAAAAAACTATCAAGTGTAACTCTAGACCACCTCAGGAGTGGCCCCTTAAAATATAATAAGTCATTTCCATAACACCATGTATATATTTTTTTTTAATTTTAATAAATAATATAATTTACTGAATTTTAATAACTGTTTATTTACTCCAAAAAACGATGTATTCGTTAATAAAAAATGCATTTTTTAAACGAAATAAATAATTATTTGTTGCAGATAACTATTTATTTGTTGTTACAAAATGCGGTTTTAAAATTAAATAAATAATTATTTCGTACAACTAATAGGGTCGTCAAGGAAAATAATGAATTATTTGCATTTTGGTCAATCGTTAATAGTCAAACATGCATATTGAATAAATATTTATTTATTTCAAATATAAAAGTAATTCCTGGTATAAATAAATATTGGAATTTATTCAAATAAATAATTGTTTGGCATATACGAAACAAATATTTGTTTAAATAAACTCCATTTTTTTTTATTGAAATAATTTTTTTTTCAGTGTACCTTTATTTTTCATTTTTGACCAAAATGCCAATTAGAAAACTTATTTAGAATAACGTTTGTAATTTAAATCCGAGATTTAAAATAAATCTTTGATTTTTTTAGTTTTTTCAATTTTTAGAGGTAAATGACATTTTTTTTTGGATAGCATTAGCGGTCGAAATTATTAATGACTTTATATCTTACAGAGGGGCATCAAAAAATTTCAAAAACTGATTTGTGGTGTAGAAATTTGTATTTTGAATTTCACAAATGAAATGACCCCGGAAATATCACAACAAAGTCTTAAAATAACAACAAAAAATAATTTTATAATTTGCTATTCAAACACCCCCCTCCATATTCAACACATTTTTCCAGCTG
Organism: Polydrusus tereticollis; assembly: GCA_963920685.1. Taxonomy (NCBI): domain Eukaryota; kingdom Metazoa; phylum Arthropoda; class Insecta; order Coleoptera; family Curculionidae; genus Polydrusus; species Polydrusus tereticollis. Next base: position 127,546,192 of record OY987327.1, read on the forward strand.
TAAACGAATGTGGTCAAAACTTCTTCGAATTTCTTCAATGGAAATTGTTTGAACAGCTTCAACAATTCGCTGTTTCAGAAGCTGTACGTCGTTCTCAATTGGACGGGAGTACAATAATTATTTGAGGCGCCCCCAAAGATAGGCATCTGAAATAGTTAAATCGGGACTCCTTGGGGGCCACAGAACCGGACCATTCCGACCAATCCATCTGTGGCCAAATGTATTATCAAGCCATTCCCTCACTTCAATTGCGAAATGCGCAGGGCATCCATCTTGTTGAAAGTACATTTCGTTCCTAAATTGGAGAGGCAATTCTTCTAGGTTGTCAGAAAAGAATGTTTCCAACATTTCAAGGTAACTTCTACGGTTACACGTGTTTTCAAAAAAGTATGGGCCAATAAAGCCATAATGTGAATTCGCACACCAGGCATTTACTTTTTTGTAATATTGTCTTCTAGCAGGGATTCTAAAACGCGGATTATTTTTGCTCCAGTATCTAATGTGCGCAGAAGACACTTTCCCGTTTGTTGAAAATATCGATTCATCGGAGAACATGATAAATTTATGAAAATTACTGTTTCCACTTACAATTTTGTCTCCGACCCATAGACAAAAATCCAAACGTTTGGCTTCGTCTCCTTCTTCCAACGTTTGATTAAAAGTTGGCTTAAATGGGAATATTTTGTTAATATTCCGAATGTGAGATTTTTTTTTTTTATTTGTTCTTGAACTCGGTTTCTTAATGAAAGGGTAGGATTGTCAGCAACAGACTGCAATACGATTAGGGAAGCTGCGTCATTCTGATCATAGTTTTTTTTTTTTTTTAATTGGAAACTGAACCAGTTTGCAGAAATTTTCTTTATAATTTATGAAGTCCCATTTTTGAGACGTAAACGTTAGGATATCTTTGATTAATTTTCTCCATCACAAAGTTGTAAGAACATTCGCCCGCACCGTAACATTGAACTAAATAAACCCTTTGTTCTAAGGTCAACATTTTCAAAACACATCAAATTCTATTTGACAACTTCAAATTTGCCCTATACGTAAAGCAAAGTAATAAAAAGTTAAAAAAATTCCTTGTTTTTACAAAAGATGGTAGGAATGCATTTAAAATTTTAAAATAAGATACACACCACCCATTATGAAAATAGAGTTTAATAAAATTTTATATTAATATTCTTATTGAGCAGCAACATTTTCATTTACCTCTAGAAATTGAAAAAAACTAAAAAAATGGAAGATTTATGTTAAATCTCGGATTTAAATTACAAGCGTTATTCTAAATAAGTTTTCTAATTGGCATTTTGGTCAAAAATGAAAAATAAAGGTAGTTTACTCTTGGAGAAAAATCATGTTTTTGAAGTTTTTTCGAACCCCGTATAAAAAATCAAAATTTTCTCTTCGTGAATTGCATTTTTTTTACAAGCAAAACTTTTTATCAAGAATGACTTTTTCCCGAAAAATTAAATTTTTCATTCATTTGTGCTATTGTAAACCCTATCCGTGGACAGTCTGTATATATTATTATCTTAATGCAGCGCAACCTTTTATTCTATCAGCAACGAGCGCTTCCCTGCTTTCATTCGATCACCCGCTGGGTCTTTCCGGCATTATGGATTAGCATTTATAATGAGTTTGTAAGATAGATAGACGGACTTTACCACTGTAATAATTATTCTTCTATTACAAAATTCTCTTAATACGTTTATAATTTATAACCACAGCTGGAGTAATACCGCACAAATGTCATGTAACCGTTAGATGTAACACACTTATTGGTAATATTGTACCAACATACTTTACCGTTAAAATAAAATTTAAAAAAAATGCTTCCCATTTGACAAAAAAGAAATTATATTAGTGCTTTTTTTAGGTGACGAAAAGTTGGCGATTTACGCGCGTCTGACAAATATTACCCTAAAAATACACCCATAAAATAAAATATTGCGATCGTTTTAACATCCAGATTATTCTCTCTTTTAACCCTTTGTTCCTTTCTCTATTGTGAATGTAGCGTTTGTATAAAATAGATCGGGCCACCAATTTCATTTCATTTAAAGGAATGTTTATTTTAGCTATCTAAAACGTTCGAAACGGGTAAAGGAGAATTCCTAAAGGATCTTTTGCCTAACTTCTAGGTTTTCTTTTTCGATCTTATGAATTAATTTCGGAATTTAAATGTGTGTAAAACAGACTTTGCTGTTTAGTTACGAAATAGTTCTCAGGAATTATCGAGGTACCATATAGTGAAATATTTAAAACATGATTGGAGCACAGGTTCACTTTGAATATTAATGCTGACTCAATATTTTTTTGTAAGATTGTTAAGTTTGACCGCATAAGAGAATGTAAGAAGCGGTGTGGTAATGCTGTTTTTACACGGCGCCATATCATTACCATAATTAGCGCGTGATACATAGTCGCAATAGGTGCTGCTTTACACCAAATGCATGTGTTTTTTAATAAGCCGTTTTTTGCACGCAGGCGATACAATAAAAGTTATGGTAACGTCAATGCTATTGCTATATGCTGCATGCACTACTTTTTTAATTATTAATACTTATTAATAAACTAAAACATCATAGGTGATTACTCGCACACTACACGGTCGCCCTATTAAATAAATTGTTTCACTTTTCGAATCGCCTTATTACCCAGGTCTAGCCGTCCCTGGCGTTAGAGTTTCTGTCTTTAAGATAGGCAACTAATCATACACCACACGGTATTTTGTATCCAATATAAGACTTTAAGGTCGGCAAATTCTTGTTAGCCGTAAAGTTTGAAGTGAGGTTAAGGTAAAGTAAATATTTTGTGTCGATTTGTTGTGTTTGAATTATTTCGTGATTGTCCTTGAAAGGAAAGGACTGAATTAGCGTAAAATAAGTTAGAGTGTTGTTTGTTAAAAAACAAACCTTTCGGTTCGGTTTGTTTTTCAACTCAGGAACTCAGGACCTCACGAAAGTGTTTTAAAATGAAATATCGTATGTGGACAAAAACATTGAGGGCAATGCACGCAACGACATGGAAAACTAAGTTGAAACTGAGGTAAGAAGTGATCTTACTCAATATATTTTAAGTACAAAATGTTTCTTTTATTCGACGAATAAATTAAAATAAAAACAATGGTGGTGGTGTCCAACGACCCCAAAATGTTGAATTTAATTAACGCTGGAGGCAAGGGAGGGGAGGAACTAAAAGGTCATTTTCAGAAAATTGGTAACAAAAATATGCGTCGCTTACAGGAAATGAAACCCAAATTATACTGTTGGGTTGGCCATATGCAATTTATTTTTAAATTAAAACGGAAAAAAACAAAATACGTGGTGCGTATGTACCTAGTGGCAGCGACTCCTGCAATAATGACCGGCTCATCTGGTCTTTTCAGGAGTTTCCTTCTTCGTTTCTGACTGATTCTTGTTGGACGGGCCAAGTGATGCATTAGATTGCCAAGAGGTGTCACTTGAAAGCTACATCTGCCATTTTCCATCGACTTTTTAGGGTCAAGTAGGCTCTCCAGTGTTGCTTCCTTTCGTCGGATTCTATAACTTTAATGACGAGCCGTTATACGGCGAAACGCGTCTGGGGATGAATCCGATGAAAGGAAGCAACCTTTAAATTCTAATAAGAAATTTATTATTAAAATAAAAATCCACTCTCAAACAAGAGTAATTTCGATTTAATGTTAAACAGTCCGAAATAAAAAAAGAATAATTTAATTATTGATAAGATGTTCAAAAATATTTCCCTGAGCAGCGATACATTTTCGAAGTTTTTCCCTAACCTTATTAATTGCTCTTTGAATGGATCTACGCCTAATTCTGGTGGCGAGATTGTTAAATTTTTATAATTAATTCTTCCTTAGAATTTATTTCCCTTTTATAAAGTCCCTCACAAATAAAAATCAAGTGCCGACAGATCCGGAGATCTTACTGGCTAGTCTACAGCACGTCAATTTCCTATCCTTCCTATTTTGAGGAAACTCATTACTTAGAAAATCTCGTACTCTAATGGTATTATGGGAAGGAGCCCCATCTTGCTGATACCACAAATTTCAGCGACAAAGAGATTTCAGCTAAATATTTTTGAAAATCTGTACCTAAAAACTGAATATACCTTGTTCCATTTAAATTTTCATTAAAAATGTATACTCCTAATATTGTATTGCCACACATCCCTGTCCGTACAGCGTACAGTAACGCTAAATTGAAGTTGTTTCCGGATTTTACGGTTTTCCATAAGATTTTTAATGCTCCAAATATGTTCATTTCGTCCGTCGAATATTCCACAATTGGTATGTCAAGTTAGTCACAATTATCTATAGACAGACAGTTTCGTCTGACCAAATAACCAAACCAAAGTTCAGGATTTACGTTTATTTGATCTTGTAGCCATACACAAAAGTTCATTTGCCTGAATGGAGTTTCTGTGAGATACTTATTTTGAAGGGTTTCTAATTACTAGCTCTTAAAACTCGCCATGCGTCCATGTGTTACAAATGGAAGATTAATGGTACTTTTTATTTGTCTAGTAGAAAAAGGAGAATTTTTGTTTACCTAAAACGGGGTAAAAAGTATTTTATGAAAAAAAAAATTGAAATTTCTTTAGCTTAATTTACCTCATTTATGATTTGATTTCTTTCTTGGTTAGTTACACGACTTTTGAAATTTGAATTTTTGAAAAAGAAGACGATGTGGTTGGGTAAGTTTTAAAGTGTAATTCCGCAGCTATTGCTTTATTTCTCTGGCAAATATAGTAAATGTTTAGCATCTTTTTCTTTTCATCAAAAAAAAACCCCAAGCTTTCTATAGCTTTTTGAAGTCAAGTGACAGGTATCTAAAAACTTCGGATAGGCAGGTTAATTTTTTTTTTATTTTGTCAGCACTCTTCTCAATTTTTCCGTCAAATCGGTTCAGTTATACATAAGTAGTAATTCTTTAATCTGCGTGTTTTATTGTGTAGACTAATCGTTTTTTTTATAAATTGAATGAAAACCATGCTAATATATTGATTGTAATATCTGTACGCCTTTTTTTAATTTTGTTGTATTTGATGTTTATAACTCAGTTATTTGCATTAAATTTTTTTAGGAATATTGTTAAATATTACTTTAACAGAAATTATGAACTTTTCAGCATTCTTTTAAGGAGTTACTTTTTATTATTACACAGAAGAACACATGATTGTTAGAAAGAAAAGTTCATGTGCAACACGCAGGGCCGCATTAGAAAAATCTAAATAAAAAATAAATTAGTTCCATAATTATTGTGCGATATAAATATGTAAACAAAGTTTCGATTAAACATGCCCTAGGTCTTTTATTAAAAAATCCAGGCCTGTATTTAAAAAAGTAAAACTGATGATGGTTCCAGAAAAATGAAACGTTGTATGGCAAAACTAGTTAGAGATTCTAAAAGAGAATAGAAAGTTTCTCCAATAAAGTGTAATTTGTTTTCTTTTTTATCTTTTACAGTTAAGACGCAAACTCAAACGGTCTATTTGAAAATCTCTGGGTTTCTTTCGAAAACCGCTGGCAGTACCCAGATTCTAAGTGTTTTCTTTCTTAATTATTACTAAGCATCAATTTACGCAACTTTGTCCTCATTTAACCGTCTTCGTATCTCTTATGGTTTTCGATATCCCTGTAGTGATAAACGAATTTGTTACACCCTGTACACTTATATTAGGTATACATATTATCATGATTGCATAGTAGGTAGGTACCAATACTAGAAAAAAAAAAAAAAACATTTTTTCTAAAAGCCTGATAGGCCTAAATTCATAAGAGTGACAGAGAATATAAAGTACGGAATTCGATTTTTAATTTCAACCTTAAATTGTGAAAATGTACAATCTGAGGCAAATATAAATGATTTTGTTAGCAATTAATGCACAATTCAAATAATCGTATGACAATCCTGACAATTTGTTAGGTGTCATTCAAGCAGCATATTTAAATATTTTTTTAACTAATCGAAGAAAGACGGTGCAAATTCAACAAAAGAATAGATAATCACAAAGATATAGTTAAAAGAACAAAAGCATAGACGAAGCTTTACGAGTTTTTGATAGAAGATCTTGAAACTTGCAGGAAAATAAAAAAGTGGAATTAGGTAAGTAAGCGACCGAAAAGCGCATAAAAGGCACCATCTACGCATCTTGCTGATAATTAATAAAGGTTGATCCTATTAACGCCTATTTTTTGCCTCGAGCCTCCTTTTGTTTTTTTTTCCTTCAAATAAGAAAAAGCGCCAATGAGCCATGTCACTTTATAACATATTAATACAATCACACAATACTCGGTAATAGCGATTATTAATTTAAATGATATTTTTTTATACTCCTTTGAAGAAGTAACTTTTTTGCGAAGCATGTCGAGTTTTAACTAAAAACTTGAATTTATGGTAATAGAAAAGATATCGTTATTTTTACTATTTATTATAACTTTAGTTATAATAGATTTCCACCAAGTAAAAGCCGAATCAATTCAATAATTAGTAATATATTTGCGCATTATTGATGATGTCAGTATGGCAGCCGAATAAGTGTAATCTGGGAGACTTGTTTGAAAATGACGTTTTTCATTTCATGACCACCTTTGGCTATGACAATTGTTAATATACTCTCTGTTGAATCACAAAGTAAGGCTGGAGAGGCTATAAAGAAAAGCATTTTAAAAAACAGATACAAGTCCTCCAAAAATATTGAGAACTTTTTAGTTAATCGTTCATGTCAGTTCAGGTACCGTACTGTGGCATTTTTTTCCCAAAGCTTAAAGTAAATGTGCCGGAACACCGAACAGCTCTTTTTCAACGTACTTTCTCTTATAATATAGCTCGTAAAATTTACAATATTGATATAATATGTAACAAACTCGTTAACCTAAACAAACTTCCCTTTCCGTGAGACTACATCCTTCAAAGCATTTCGCCATTTGATAACTTATCAGCAAGGCAATAGGCCCTGATGAAAAGGCAGGGACCTTACGGTGTTATTTTAACACGAAATGTAAAGGAACATATCCAAAATGTAGCACGTGGCAACATTTCGCGGCAATCGAGAGTATTACCTAAACCAAACCAACGAAAACTTACAGAGGTTCACTACTTTTCAAGTTGCCGTATTTGAGTTTCTATCACTAGTATTAGAATTTAGTACTTCTTTTTTTGAAAAACTGAAGTTTTTGTAAGTACATACTCGATTAAGCAAACAGCTAGCTGACCTATGCCGAGTCGAGAATGTTGATGTTTCAATCTATGTATATCAAAATGCAACTGTCCCTAATTTGTTAGCGAACCAATCCTCCTACGAACAAACGTACGCGTGCACCCGGGCCAATCCCCTGACGCGTGCTCACATTTATTGATATATCTTCGCCATTATTTATTATTGGCTTCATTACCAACGTGAAGAAAAATACGCTTTTATTAAATTGGCCAAAATCGTAGCATTCATGATATTAAAGTCACTTTAAACAGTTGAATGTCGTCGCCCTAATGGTGAAAGGTTCTAATCCACAAAAAAGTTTATTTTGAGTTATCGCTATAGACAACTAATAAAATGTTTAAATATTTCAATAGTGAATAAGTTTAACCCTCTTTACCATTTTTTAGCATTATTATAGAAAATTTGCTAAAAGTTCTAAGCCATAATTTTCATTTGTGAATAGTCTTAAGTGACATGGAACTTTTCACCTCAGAAATAAACAATTTTTAACTAAAATAAAATAAGAGGTGAATGGATCTAAACCTCACATTTCTTGTCTGTACAGGAATTTTATAGGGTTAGATAGAATAAAGAATATCGGTTAGTATTAAGGGAATTGTGGTACTGTTTTGTGCTAAAATGTGTTCGAGAAGCAAGTATATGGTTAAACTTGCACTAGAGAAGAAAGAAAATAAGGAAACTCAGCCATGTTATACAGTTTTAAATCCTGTAACATTAGGTAAGTTTTGTCTCATGTTTTTATAATTTAAATAATTAGATTTGTAACACGTTTGCATACATTTTAGGTTATGAGTAATTCAAGTGGTGTTTTCTTTTGTAAATTTTAGATTGTATTGAGACAAGTGAAAATAAGGATGGTATTGCCGTTACTGATACGAGTGATAATAAAAGCTTTGATGACAGCACCGACCACGGAATTCCGATTTTTACATTGCAACGTACTTTAGTAGGTGAGTGCCTGAAATATTTTTATTTTTAAAAATCGCACTGCTTAAATAGTAGGGACCGTGTACGAGGTCAAAAGTAATTGTAAATAGCCTCCGGATTTTTTTAAAAATTTTTACATGGGAATACATAAAATTTGAAGTGTCAAGAAGTAAATTTTCTAATGAAATTATTTGAATTGCATTAAACAAAATTTAATATTGCGTTACTAAGTTCGGGTTTCTAATATAAATTACGTATTTTTTCTGTTTGCAGATTATACAAATAAGAGAGCCTCAAGCAAGTCTGATTTAAAATCAATACCACATAGAAGTAAATTGGACTTAAATCCATCAACAAGTGTAGTCAGGCCAGATTTAAGGCCCTCAACAAGTGGAGACAGGCCAGATTTAAGGCCCTCGACAAGTGCAGACAGGCCAGATTTAAGGCCCTCGACGAGTGCAGACAGGCCAGATTTAAGGCCCTCAACAAGTTTAGACTTGTCTGACAGTGACAGTGAGATTATAGCTGACACTACAGAATTCAGTTACAGTCCTTCTAAAAGTAGCAGTGACGATATGTCTAGCGACATCGAACAAGAAAGTAGCGAACCTATGAGTACTGCAACTACAAGTCAAAAACTTACTAGGAAGAGAAAAAAGGATCCATCAACCTAATATTGCGTTACTAAGTTCGGGTTTCTAATATAAGTTACGTATTTTTTCTGTTTGCAGATTATACAAATGAGAGAGCCTCAAGCAAGTCTGATTTAAAATCAATACCACATAGAAGTAAATTGGACTTAAATCCATCAACATGTGCAGACAGGCCAGATTTAAGGCCCTCAACAAGTGGAGACAGGCCAGATTTAAGGCCCTCGACAAGTGCAGACAGGCCAGATTTAAGGCCCTCGACAAGTGCAGACAGGCCAGATTTAAGGCCCTCAACAAGTTTAGACTTGTCTGACAGTGACAGTGAGATTGAAGCTGACACTACAGAATTCAGTTACAGTCCTTCTAAAAGTAGCAGTGACGATATGTCTAGCGACATCGAACAAGAAAGTAGCGAACCCATGAGTACTGCAACTACAAGTCAAAAACTTACTAGGAAGAGAAAAAAGGATCCATCAACCTGGAAGCGTAATTTCCAAAAAAACTTAAGATTGGACGGAAAACAGTATTACACTCAAACTGGTAAACTTAAGCCAGCCAAAGAGGTGAAGGATAATATTACATGTCACTGCCACTATAACTGTTCAAGACATTTTTCGAAGGAATAGCGAAGTAAGATTTTTGAAAGCTTTACTAACCTTAGGACTCAACAGTTGAGATGGAATTTTATTGCACAGCAAGTCTCCTGTATTCCAAAAAAACGTTGTTATAGTGCAAACACTGACAGTCGAGCTAACACCTACGTTTACAGGTTAACTTCACATCAGATGTCGTACCAAGTTTGTAAGAAATTTTTTCTAGCCACTATTAACGTGTCTAGTAAAACAGTTAAAACCGCACTTAGTAAACAGTGTGATTCTGGAATAGTTCAACCTGATATGCGCGAAAAAAAATCCACCTCAAAAAAAAATCTGAGCAGGTTAAAAATATAATAAGAGATCATATCAAATCCATTCCTGTAGTTTCTTCACATTCCTGCAGAAGCACGACAAAAAGAAAATATTTTTCACAAGGTTTGTCTGAAAGCAGACTTTACGAAGACTACAAACGTTACTGTCAAGAGCTGAATGTAGTGCCAGAAAAATTTAGCTACTACAGGCAAATTTTTGTAACGGAATTCAATCTCGGATTTTTCCGCCCTAAAAAAGATCAGTGCGATTTCTGTACAAAGTTTGAAGGTTTAGATAACGAGGGCAAACTAAGCTTACAGGAACAATATAATGACCATATCAAAAGAAAACAAGAATCCAGAGATCATAAACAGTCAGACAAAGAAAGATCCAAAACAGATAATACTTTTGTATGTTACACCTTGGATATGGAAAAAATACTTATCAGACCATCACTTAATGTAGGCAAGTTGTACTATACTCAAAAATTAAAAACTTATAATTTTACGGTGTACGATTTATCAAACTCTGAGGCTACCAATTATATGTGGCATGAAGGAATAGGAGCAAAGGGATCCTCAGAAATTGCTACTTGCTTGTGGAAACACATATCAACCTTAGAACCCTCTGTAAAAGAGGTAACATTTTATTCGGATACTGCTGCTGGGCAAAATCGCAATATCATTAATGCAGCTATGTTCCTAAAAGCAGTTTCGATGTTACCGATTGATATTGTTAATCAGAAATATATGGAGTCTGTCCATTCTGAAATGGAGTGTGACAGTGTTCATTCTGCCATTGAAACCAGAGGCACAAAAGTTGATATTTACACACCCGAAGGTTGGTATACTGTTGTGCGTTCCGCCAAAACTAAAAGCCTTTCTATAAAGTGGTTGAACTTAATTTTACTGATTTTCTAAACTATAAATATTTCTCTACCTTAGTTATAAAAAATCGCAATAAAAATGAAGCAGGTGAAACAGTCAGCTGGCTAAAAATAAAGTGGTTGCAGTATAGAAAAGAGGACCCCACTAGGATTTTTTATAAAGAAAGACTTTTAGACCTAGATTTTAAATCCATTTTGGTTAAAAAGGTTGCTACTAGAATGAAGAGCTCCCTAACTGATGATATCCAAGCACTTTACACAGGCCCATTGCCGATAGAAAAAAGAAAACTAGATGGCTTAGTAAAACTGTGCGATTCAAAACACATTCCTTAAACATATCACCCGTTTTATAAAAGCTTAAGATCTGCTAACGAAATTTCTTCGGACTCCTCAGATGAAGAGGTTGATTCCTAATTTTAGTATATTGTTTGATTGTTCTGTTTTTTCGTCTTATTATATTATCCTAATTACTAAGTACGACACTGATTCTATTATTTACAAACATAAACACTATTTTGATTTTGTTTAAACTTACATGTTATGTAGTTACCTGACCGAAAAAAAGGTTTTTTTTTGTAGTGAATAGTGCTAAGTCTAATAAAATGTGTATTTTATTTGTTGTGAATAGTTCTAAGCAACAATTTTTTGTTACTAAAATAGATATTTCATTTTGTTTTTTTTTGTAAATAGTTTCTTAGTTTGTTTTTAAATAATAAAATAACATTTAACATCATAAAAGTTTTTTTGTAATGTTTAATATGCAAAATACTGTATTTAGACAAAACAAAAATATTATAAGTGCAGTTTTCTCAGATGTTGCTTTCTGTGCATTACAACCTTTCACCACTAGGGCGACGATGTTATTCTTATTTACTAAAACGTACGCAACTGCACTTCTTAGATTAGAATATTATTGTAACATACAAGTTAGAAGTTCTGAATAGTAAATTATGTTAGTATCTAGTAAATGTTTGATTTTGGATATTGCGAAATTTCATTAGTTAGCTAAATAAGCCCTTAAAGATTATCTGTTATAATAGGATTATTAACCGACTTGTGGGATTTCCAAATTATAGTTTACCCGTAATGTACTTAGACATCTGTCATATTATATGAGGTATTTTAACTTTATCGATAGAAGTTTGAACCCGCTTTACCGCTATAACTCATCTCGTACCCAAACTTCTAAAACGGTGACCCCTAAACCGCCATCCCTTAATATATTATACGTTGTCGAATACATATTATGATAAAAAAATTAATATTCTAGATTTAAATACATATTTTATATTTGAAATTACGCTTTCAATGTATCAATACTGAAAAAGAGTATTGAAATTAAGTTGGAGTTCTAACAATATTAAATAGTACATTATTAATAGGTAATTTAAAGGAAAGTCAAATAATTTTGGTCATGTGTCTAATTTTGGATACTGCATTATCTCAGAACTTGATAACAGTTTTCTGCATTTTAACCAACTAAACGAAAGGTATTTAACATAAAATTAGCCTATGTGAATTACAGAGTTCTGCCATTCACTACTAGGTGGCGCCATAATATTACGTGCTTATTTGTGATATAGTGTTTTATGTTTCTGCGCTTCAAAACTATTATAAAAAGGTAAGTACTTAGCGAGGGAAAGTGAAATTTTGGCACGATTGAACTAGCATAGTTGTTAAATAAGCCGAAGTGGTTGAAAGGAATATTACTCTCAATATTTATTTTTACTTTTTTAACATAACCTTAAACCTAAACTATCTGACAAATGTGGGCAACCCTAAGAAGCACAGTGTACACTACAAATAAGCCGTGAACCAGTTTTTTGCCCTGAAAAGGCAAAACAGTACTGTCTGGAAATAGACAAAAATATTGTTGTCTAGGACAGTGTTTCTCAACCTGGTTTCCGCAGAGGAAGATTTGGGGTTCTGCGTTAAGAGGGCAATAAGACATAAATAGTATCACTCCACAAAGAAATGTGAAAAAAATATTCCTAGAACTCCGTCTAGTGATTTATTTTTATAATTTCCTTCATTCGCGTTCGCACGCAGGTATCGTAATTCTGTTTCTTCTCTATTCTATACGTACTGTTGTGTATTAATATCGCATAAGTATATTCGATAAATATTTAAATATTGTAAGGAGAAAGTCGGCTCAATCCGGTAACGTCCCCGGTAGCAGCCGCTCTTCACGCCAAAAATAAACATGACCTAATAGGTGCGCGAGAGAAGGAAATAAGTTTCTGGTAGTATCTCTACCAGAAAATTTGGGATCTTCTAAATCGGCTTTATAGGCGCCGAAATTCTTAATAGAGGGGACAGTTAATGAGTAATTCTGTTTATCGTTGGTGTTCAAACAATAATAGAGCATAAGTATAATATTTATTTATCATGGATAAATGGCTTAAAAGTGGTAGTTTGACAATGGAGAGAAAAGATATATTCAACCAGTCATGATTAAAGAAATTTAAGAAATTTCAGGTAACACTAATAGCAGCAATGAGTCTATGCCTACCATTTCAAGTCTTGTTCACATAGCAAATAAGAAAATCGAAATTAGAATATATTTTGTCGCTGTTGATGATTCTAGTGCTCCGAACGGCCAGTGTGTAATCTGTTTTCAAATTTTTAACAACAGCTCATTGGCCCAGCGAAACTGTTAGGATACTTACAAACAAATCATAGTAAGTACAATGACGAACCTGTGGAATTTTTTCAACGTCGGTTAGTGAAAATTCATAAAAGTAATAAGAACTTCTAGTGGGTAGCGGTGTTAGTGCGAAAACATGTAAAGCCTCATTTTAAGTAAGTTACCGTATAGCTATGACACGAAAAGTGCATGCTATCACCAAAACAATTATAAAACCGTATAACATGTTGTTGAAGCCATAATTGGCGAAAAGTTTAGTAATAATATCAATATTGTGTCACTTTGAAATGATACTGTACGGAGAATCCAAGTGATAAAATAGAAAATACAGTTATTCAAAGGATGAAAGGTAGTAGTTGGTACGCATTACAACTTGATGAACCAACATACGTGGCAGGGCTTGGTGGCAGCATCAACATTAGTTTGAGATAAATAGCATTCATATTACATCGATTTGACCATGTAGCTAATGCTTAGTTTTAAGTGTAGTGATATTAAAACAATAAGATATGTCAAATTTTATTCTATATCTTTTAAGTATTATGTAAAAATTGTTTCTTTTTTTGTTTTCTTAAGTTCTGAAGATGGTTTAGACTAATTAACCGACACGTCAACGATGTAAAAAAAATATTGTTTCTTTAATCTACTCAACTTTGACCGAAAACCCAAGAAATCCCTAAATACTATAGTTAACCTTAATATTGCGAATGGTTTCCGTCCAAATGGCGTAGTATTTGACGTATCTGATGTCAAATAAATGTCTGTTTCTATTATTAGTTTGGACAGAAACCGTGCAAATTTGTTTGCGTTGTATAAGAAGTGGTAGGGGAGAGCGGGGTGTGTTGGCGGGGTGTCTGGATTTATTTTTTTTGTGTTAAGATCTTTGTTTAAATACGAATTTCTAGAGCTGTAATTGATTTATTAGACCCTCTAGTACTTAAATTGACTATAAGGTATTTTTTAAAATAAGTATTTATATTTGTATTAACAAAAAGGTATTTACCTGTCATTACCGCCAAGAGGGGGCAAGGTGGCGAAAAAATAAAAGCACACCAATTATGTGAACAAACTGAAGGTATATATTTTTTAAAGTCATACAACACAACTTTCAATCGGATTCACAACTTGGACGAACGGTAACTTCGCCTCTTTCTTTTTCTTCTCTTAGAACCGACTCTTTCAAATATGCGTCATGAAATTTCAAAATCTTAGGTTTTATTATCTAACAATACTTCTTTCGCAGCTCGTATCATAATATATTTGGAAATATTAGCTCTAGTAGTTTTTCTTGTGCACTTTCTTGGCATGATGTTGTTCTAAAAAAAAAATATCTACTATTTTAAATCCGCCATCTCGACCCATGTTTCTCCCGCCAACTATCCCCCGACGCTATTCCAAATAGTTTTAATTTTATTTTGACTAATATTGATATAAATTTAAAAATACCTGGTTCTCAAGGGTTGGTTAAAGCATAAGCAAAAGTACTTACCCACAAATATTCTAATGCGAATAGTTTTTAAAAAAACTAACTTTTCTTCGGGGCTGAAAATTTACTCACACAGGTCAGAAATCAACAGTACGCCACAAAAGATAAGTGCGAACTGATTTCGCTTTCCGGCTGTTTGTCTCAAAATGACCTTTACAGAATCAGATGCACCACGGTCTGAAAATTTAACTCCGCCAATTCTCCCTCCCGCCAACACACCCCGCTCTCCCCTATTTATTTTTGCCTACTGTTCCATCATAGTAGTATATCCAAATATCCGATTAGCTTAAGGATCCATTTATATTGACTTACATTACTTATGACAAATCTATATTCGTTTGTTGTTTAAGAAAACAATTACTTAAAACCATTACTAAATCTGGTAACTTAAACCTATTATAATTTTGTAGTTCTATAAGTTGGACAATAGAGCATTCCAGTGGATAGACAAACAATAATATAGCCACCACTTCTTGTTTTCAGCAATATCTTTTCCCGTAAACCTTAAGACAATAGCCAGAAAATATATCAATAGGGAATCCAATAAATACGCCCAACTACACATAAGATATTTCTCCGAATTCGAATCCACTAAACTATGTAAATATTAAACTATACCAGTTGTATTTACGCCTCACTGGTTTAATTTAGCGAAATTGTGCCACAGTATTTCTCGGAGATGTTTTACCAGGACCTATCTAAAAAAACGTGATTAGTCAAGTTAAAGTGACACTTTAAGGAACTACATTTATTTTTATTTGATTTCATATGCAGCATAATAACCGTCAGAAGATAGTTACATTAGACGTCAAGTTAGTGAGGCCCTAGCCCACTAGCACATATATAGGCTGTTTATTAAACATAAAGAAAAAATTAAAGGGGTTATTCCTTGGAATATTCTAAGAATATTTTATTATTTCGAAGATAGAGGGCGAGACAATTTTTGGACAATAACAAAATTTTATTATCAAAAATTACATGTTAAGTTTCTTAATCAACAAGAACTGTTGAAAATGACTACCTTTAGCTAGGATGCAAGAATTCAATCTTTTCCTTGCTGACTGCCGAACTCTTTCAAAAACACCAGGGTCCTTTCTGATTGAGTTACACTCAGCAATTATCCGATCTCTTAAATCTTCCATACTCTCCACTGGAGTAGTATTAACTAATAACTTTAGATGGCCATATAGGAAATAATCCAGAAGGTTTAAGTTCGGGGATCGAGCAGGCCATAAGCGAGGTCCACCTCGACCAATCCAGCGATCTCCGTATGTTACTGTTAAAAATTCACGAGCAACAATAACTGATATTGAAAGCGACCTTCAAGTACATCATGTGGATTTTCTTTAGCCCCCACGTGGTTGTTGTCAAAATTATTTATTGCTTTTCTTGAGAAATTCGATTCATTGGTGAAAAGAATCGGTGTCATTGGTTGAGGGATTTTAACCAATGTGCGCAAATATCATTGACATAATACAATTCGTGTAGCAAAATCAGCAGGATGAAGTGCCTGAACGCGTTGTATGTAGTATGGGTACAACAAATAGTCATTACGGATTTTCCAAACAGTCCTATTACTTACATTTAAAGTATTACATTGACCATCCTGGTCTCCCACTTCATGTCAATGTGCTTGTTCTATGAAGACGTTGATGAATACTTTGAAAGGTTTTTCTATCAGGAACATCAGGAAATCGTTCAATCTACACTTGGTTGTAATGAATTGTCGTCAGCAAATCCGTAAATGCAATGCATGTCAGTCATCTCGGCGCAGAAGGTAAAAATTAAAGACAGAAAATACACGTCAAACAACAAAACGTCAATCAGTCTCAAAAAATTCGACACATACAAAATGATCAATTATGAGAAGTATTCAAATGAGATCCACGTCTAAAGCTTAAAAGATAACAACGCATTTTAAAACAAAAATTATACTCGGTAGGCCCAGTGTAGTACGCCATACTTTCATTTCGACTACATTATTAATTTAAAAAATATCTAAATCCGCTATTATAGTAAATCATGCTATATTGTAAAATATAAAAATATTTAAGGCACTTTTATACAACAAACGACGATATTACATTTCTTTTAAACCGATTAATAGCAAGTCCGAATAGAGATTTTGAATGTTTATAGTAGAATTGAGAAACATGTCTTGCATTGGCACATTATAGGAAAGACAATGGATAGGTTAGGAAGCATATTATAAATTATGTAAAGCCTCAATGCGTCGCATTATAAAAACGAAAAACAGTAATACAAACAGTTATGCTTTTATTATATAAATTTATATTACAAATCTGCAGTTAAGGTGCACTTGTCAAAAGAATGGGAATGTTCAGCAAACTGAAAAAAAATGCGTCGTGAATAAAGTTGGTATCATTAAATTGGCTCTAGAAAGTAAATAGACAACCATGGCGTTGGTAACACCAGAGACTATACAGGTATTATCTGTGGTATTACTCACTACAAATACATTAATAAACACGAAAAAAAAATAATAAAGGAATCCGCTATCCGAACTAAACCTAATTGGAAGTACAAAAAAGTTAGTATGAATATATCGGCAACAAACATTTTCAAAATTATTTTAAGTAGCTAGGTACTTATCTGAAGAACTGATGTTTGGTCGTTGGCCAACAATTGTCGCAGAGCAACACTATGCATTTGTTTCTTATTACGATTACTTATTATTATTTACACTAAAAGGCACTGCACTATAACCTAAATAAATCTTGACTATTAGAGCATAATCTAGTAACCAGTAACCAGAACCGAGAGTTCCAAAATACACAACAAAAAAACTAAAAATAACACACAAATCGCACAATACACACGCCAAACACTGTGCAAATAACGAAAAAAGAGACGACCGGCTCTGGACAAGGTAAATCACAAAAAATCGTAGAAGTCCGACGTACTGCGTACGAGTAAAGCTTCCGCGAAAGGAATTTTTAAGGTGCATACCGGGGGAATTTTTAAATTGATCGGCCATTTAGCTTTGCTTTTCTACTGGTGGGAGTTCAGTGGGCCCTAGTTAGAGTAGATATGTAAGCATTAAATTGTAACGAAATATTAATAAAGGCCGCAATGCACATAAATCTGTCATTTTAGCTATAATATTTCCTGGGATTATTTATTTTCTTCTGTTTTATGGATAAACTTATCATCAAGAATAAATTAAAAATGGTTTGGTACATTTTATACATTGTACAAGTAAGGGTAGTTATTTAAAAACGGAATCACACTCTATACTATTGCCACTATTACTCTACCACATTCCTATAAATTTCTTATTTTACAGCGATATTTCGGTTTAAGCACAGTGAAATATACGTAATTTACCAGACATGTCGCAAATTCAACGTTGCACCAACCCAACGTTCCAATCAAGGACTCGCAAGTATATTACGCCAAGTATAATAATTATTAATAAAGAGAAGTAGTTACCGTCAATCCAAATTATGAGTAAAATTATTCAAGTAATCCACCGAATTACTTCATTATTATTGTATTTATTATTCTAGTCAGAGCAGCCGCATATTAAATTCAGGAATTTTATAAAAATATGTTTGTTAGTTACTGGTGATAGAGGACGATAAACTATTGAACATCCACATACAATCTTATATCTACTATCTACTATATTATTAATTAAATAATATTAATTTCAAGATATTGCATTAAAAAATATGTATTCTAAATTTTATACCAACATAAAATAAGCTACTACCTCTGGCTAATAATGATGGCAAAAATTCATCTGGGCCGATAATTAAAAAACTAATTTTTAGAGCGAAAATCAACTAAAGAAGACAACAAAATGGTTACGCCGTGTTTCCATTTTCGTTTTCAGCGTATTTACCACCAATTAAATCTTATTACATTTCGACTTTGTCACTATATCATCACAAATTTCGGCTATTAATATTAAAAGAAAGAAGTTTGTCCCTTTTCTTTTCGTCAGACCCAATCCTTGGGCGCGTTTCGTCGTATTATGGCTCATCGGAAAAGCTATAGAGTCTGACGAAACGGAAAGAGACTTTACAGTGCATTTTAACTCATAATGTGACGATATATATGCGAGATGTTGCACGTGGCGACATCTCGTGGCAATCGAGCTATCCACCCAATCAGACCAGCGAGGACTTAGAGAAGACCAAGCGCTGGAACGGAACCCGCATAAGCAGGTATCTGATGTCAGGCGGCGCTGAAAGCTAATTGTCGGTTTCTGCGAACCGAAAACGCGATGTAAAAGAAAGAACGTGTCCCTTTTCTTTTCGTCAGACAAAATCCTTAGACGCACGTCGCCGTACTACGGCTCACCGGTAATCATTTTTTAGAATCTCTGCAATAAAGTATCAAAGTTGTCGGTCGCAGTCTACAGGGTGTTACATTTTGTTGAATCGGCTACAATTTTATCTTTCAGAACTTTTTTTGGAGCTCCCTGCATGAATTCCGGAATGAAATTTGAACTCTCTGTTCCCTTATTTAGCGTTCTGGTCTCTTGCACTATTCTCGTATCTGTGACCGTTTTCGAGTAATTATTTTCATTTTTATTTTAGATCAACCGACAGGGTTATCAACACTCTGTTAATAAAAACATTACAAATATAGAAATAAATTAAAACAAAACAATTAATTACTTAATCAAATAAAAATAAAACAAAATTATAAAAATTGTTGAAAATGTCCGCCTCTTGCTAAAATGCACGAATCAAGTCTTCGCCTCACGGACTCTGCCAAATATTCCAGGAGTATTGCGAATGATGTCGCATGAAGCTATTATTCTGTTTCTTAAATCCTCTTCTGTCTGGACTGGGGTCTGATACACTAATGTTTTCAGGTGTCCCCAGAAAAAGAAATCCAGGCTATTCAGGTCTGGGGATCTAGGGGGCCATGGCTGAGGTCCCCCTCGACCTATCCAACGGTTGTTAAAAATTTGATTGAGAAAGTTTCTTACCTCTATGCTGAGATGCGATGGTGCACCATCTTCAAAGTTTGCCACCCTGTATAACGAAAATAACGCGTTTTAGACCATGCATATATTTGCATTTTTTTCTTATTTTGACGAGTACTATCATCCCTTAAAATATCTGCATGACATTAATTAACACCCTGTGTAGCCTTGCCGATGTGCCGTAATACCGCGAAACACGCCCTAGGATCGGGTTTGACCAAAAGAAAAGGGACAAACGTCTTTCTTTTAAATCACGTTTTCGGTTCGCAGAAACCGACAATTGGCTTTCAGCGCCACCTGACATTAGATACCTGCTTATGCGGGATCCATTTAAGCATTCAAGCGTTTGGTCTTCTCTAAGTCCTCGCTGGTCTGGTTGGGTAGATAGCTCGATTGCCACGAGATGTCGCCACGTGCAATATCTCGCATATTATGTATCGTTATTAATATTAACGTTTATCGCATATAACTTGACTTAAGCAATTTTACCTTTATTTTCCATTTTTGTTTAATGACCTTCCCTGTCCGTACCCTTGGCCGAGATACATTTGCTCTTATCGTATCACAAACTGATTTTCTTTGTATCAACCACAATACTATCTAATCTCTGTAACAGTGATTTTGTGGAAAGTCTTTGATATTTTCCTCTGTTTTGGGTTAGGTATCAATTGGCATTATAAAACTTTAGGTTATCTTCTTATTTTATAACAACTTTGATGGCCAGTATATCACGTACTGTATTATAATCGATTTCGCAAACCTCGGACAAATATCTAAACGTGTCCGTCAAATGTGACAATGTTGGGTAGAAACCTTTTTTTCTGGTTTATTGAGTTAAAAAAATATAGCGTGGTTATGTCTTTCCTTTAAATATTGAACAATAACTAAATTTTTGTACCTCATTTTTATTTTACTTATTTTTAACATTTTTATACCTGCAGCGGAGTATGCCAGGATCCACTTGATATGTTTTATCATCGAGAAGATGGTACCAGTGCAATGTAACCCAGTAAGCATGCAGTGCCTCTCCTCTACATTCATATCTCTATATTTCTATAGTGGTACTCGGTGACAGATTACTTCTCTTTCTATCGTATTTCAATGATTCGGCGTTCCTTTCCGTGCTTTGGCTTTTCGATGATTTTGGCTGTATTTAACATTTTTGACGAGTGACGGTTTACTGGCTTTACATCTGACTTGACTTTTAACAGCGATAAAAGCAGAAGGTCTTTTGAATCTAAGGTTTTAGAAATCATCTGCAAGGGATTTCAGATTGTGAGGCCATATTTTCTGTAGCTCTTAAGTTTGCTTCTCTGTGAATTAAATATCTTTAAGATTTCGCTTTGCTGGTCTTTAGGTGGATTTTTGACTGCACAATGTCGCTGTTGAGAGGTAAGTTTTGCACATCATCCTGCTTCGTTCTCGCTATTGTCCTATCAGCTTTATTTTGTGCTGTAGCTTTATTTAAAGCCGAGGGCCTAAACTTTATTAGCTAAATTTCAACACATTACCTTAGTTTCTTGTTCTTTTTGGTTACCTCTACGAAACAACTGGCAACCTATGTTCGTTGAATTGAAATTTTGTGTATTTAGTGCATAAATTTTACCAGTGTATCGAACCTGTTCTACTCTGCAGGCTGTCGTGAATGAACATTAAGACAAGATAGCACTTCCTAATTTCTAATATCTTTTTGCTATTTACTATTAATTTGATTTGATGAATAATTGACTAGCTATACCCTTAATATCCTTATTAACTACAATGATTAGTGCCCCACTGGAGATTATTTATTTCTTATAAGGGGGTTCCAGCCTCGCCTAGTATAACATTTTTTTTTTGCATATAATCATTGTTTTTCTATTCAATTAAAAAACTTATTTATCCAACACTTACATATAAAGTGAATATTATTAGTTCGATTTAAGACTAATCAAGTAGCTTATAACTCACACGTGGGTTATAACCATAACTCGCTAGTGGGTTATGATTATAACTCACTGGCGGGTTGTGGTAAAACATGCATTCATATAAGGTTTTGTCATAACTGCCTCTTGACTTGTGGAGAATAATAAATTAACACGCAAGGTTCGCTACTTCTTGAATTTCGGCTGAAGTTTCTTTCATATTTTAAAAAACTACGCTCGAAAATCGCAAAATAATAATTTTTTTACTGCCTTTAAATTTTTGTCGTTAATCAATTCCATAACAACAAAAATCACCTTAGCCTACTTTTACGTGTCAAGTTTGTCATTCAAAAATATGTCAATTAAAATATAATCCAGGGTTTGCCAGTTTACATGGAAACAATATAATTTTCTATTTTTTAATAATATCTATCAAGTATTTTTATACATTGTAAAATAGACTCAAGTCGCCAACCTGCCTTCGATGTTTAAGGCGTTTCAGGTTGTTTGTCAGATCATGGTCATCGATCAAGCGAATGGCTCTTCCTTGAATGGAATCTAGCAATCTCAGGGTATATTTAGGAGCAGAGCCCTAAATATGCGAACAGTACTTCAGCGATGGTCAAATTATAATTGATAGTTACTTGTTACCTTTAAGCCTTTCGATCATCTGTTACATAACGTTAAAGTATTCGTTTGGTGCATTTTTTTTTATCTTGGGTCTGTCAATACCGTATGGTAACCTGCTTTTTGAATGATGTCGCTTCTTTTTCTAAATATTGCTATATACCCATTAGAAATTTAAGTCCCTTATATTTTAACGCTATCCAGATCTAGTGCTGTTACTTGTTGTCGTTTTGAATAGTTGTATGCTGAGGTTTTGCCACGGTGTGTTTTTTTTATAGTAAATGTTGTTTATGTACACCTTAGTTTTAAAATCAGTTGTATACAATTTAAAATAGTGACATCTATGAACAGTCACTTTTATTTTGAATAATAGTAAGGCTGACTATTACTAAAAACATTTGAAGCTACTTTATTGTGTGATCATTTAGGTGAAGCTTTTTAAATTTCAATTTTGGTACAGCTTTTTTTCATCAAATTTGGGGCTAGCTTCCGAAGATGACAGAGGCATAATTTCCCTTAAAAAAACTAAGTTTTGTACATTTCTAATGTCTTTTTTTTTTTTAATTTGTCTTAATTCCAGATATTGCTGAGGCATTCTTTTAATTTTATTCTTTATTACAATAGGAATATTTTCGAATGGTTTCTTTATGGCCAAGTGACATCATTTAATGATTAAATCTTGATTTATCAATGACCTATTACCTGACTTTTTTAGCTCGTTATATACAGGGTGAGTCAACCATACAATAAAGTTAATTATCTCATTTGTAACGGAAATTACCAAAGAACGTTAAATACAAAAGGCTTAGAGAATGTTAAGATGCACAGTTTAAAATTATTTTTTAGTATACAAGGTGGTTCAAAGAAGCGTGGCGAATATAACATACGTTTTTTTAAATGGAACACCCTATTCTTTAAATTATTTTTAGATTCTGCATAAAATTCTATAACTTTTTGGTTAATAATATTATATACTGTTACAGTTCGAAAATTGCATTTCATAAGTTTGATTATCTTTGTTAGGTTTTCGGTTTTAAATTGTTAAAATACATATGTAGACTCCCACCTTAGACATTAATTAATAATTTAATTACCTGTTGATAGTCAATAGTTTACTTTGTTTAGTTTAAAACCTTTGTTGATGTTTATATTCCAGGAATGTTTTGTATCTTGTAAGACATAGCCAAGTGGATTGATTTCTTCTGTTCCTTGTTTAATACTACATGCAGACAGGTTTTATTTCAAATATTTGTTTTTGTTAATTAGTAATTGATAAACTTTTGAAGTTATCAATAGAAATAACTTCTTGTATTTAAGTTGTAGGTTAAATGTCTCGGCTGTTGTAAATCAGCTATTTTTAAGAAAATCGATAATAGGTCAGTGTCAGACTGACAGTTTCTGTGCATTTTCACGGCCACGCCTGGTTAATTTTTGCGGTCGTGATTGGTTGACTTCGGTCGCCGTTAGTTTTCTATGTTATTAAGAGAGGTTAATTTCCATAGACAGGGTTGACTAATTTTTGTCATTGTTTTGTTTTGGTAACTATGTACGTTGGAGAAAAATAAGAATAGGTCCTTTCGACAATGGACACTGGAAGTTAAAGCACGTTTGTGGAAATAGCTCCCTAAGTTTAGTTTTTTTGGGCAGGGCAGACTATTTTAGTGCCGATAAAACATTCACAAATGTTTTAAAAAGGCTATAGCTTCGTAGTTTGCCTATTCTTTGGGCGGAATGCCGATTTAAAATGATTTTATTTCATACTGTATTGTAAAACACACCTTTACATATTTGAATTTAGTCCAGAAAATAAGGTTTTACAGCAATAAGTCCGGTAAAATTTTTTTACCGGACTAGTCCTGTAAAATTTTTTTACCGGACTAGTCCTGTAAAATTTTTTTACCGGACTGAAATTTGTAAGTTTTAGTTTAATCAATGTCAAACACACAATGCTTCCACCAGTAAATATAAGCACTTTTCAAATATACGACGCAGAATAAAACTTCATTATAATTTCAAAACATAATTATAATTTTCAACAGAGCAGTATAAAATAAAATATTGTACGTCATTCGTCCGGCAAATCCTTTACAGTATTTGTTTCAAAATTCCAGACTCGGCTCCTTCGTCGCCTCGTCTCGAACCATTTCACTCATGCTGTAAAAGTTGATTTACCGGACTTATAACGTAAATATCTATAATGAACTTCAACAGCGGTCATAGACGCTATTTGGTAAATTGAAACCCTCGTTAGTTATTTCAGGTAGGTTTAAACTTGAGTATCTAATTACCCTCGTTGGGTGTTATGAAAGATTTCTCTTTCATGTTGTATAATTATCTAAAATTCGATTTTAGGGTTTTTTTTTTTTGATAGGGGCTAAAAGTCCGAGTTCAAACTAGAGTACTAGTTTTTTTTGTTGGAACTGCCTGGACGTGGGACGTGCCAGTTGCCGTGTACTATTGGAATTCTTGGAGAGTAGCAGTATAGCAGTATCCATGAGTGTTTGACTGAAGATTGAGTCTTTAGGAAATATGGTAGCACGTAACGTTGCAGCTAAGTATCATTACCCTGTAATCATTTCTCTTTAAAAAGTAGTCAGCCTAAAATCTTAATATTTTGCATTTGCGTATTGATCGATATACAGTGTTTTGGTAAAGTTTTGCACCCATGTTATGTACAGAGCTTGTGCACTGTAAACGTGTAGCGTATGTCGACATAGCGTTAAGACGTCACAAGAGTCTCTAGTAGTTCAGAACGTTAGGGAGTCTGTTACAGCTACTTGTGTAGTAAATATATTTACAATTTATTATTATAAAGTAAATATTTTTTTTCCCGGCTAAAGGCCATTTATTTCTTCTGAATTTAAACTTGTAACTATGACATTTTAACTTATCTATGCCCGAGTGGCTAGTATGCTTATTGAGTAACCACAGGTACTCGTAAGATTTTGTATTGTACTTTAAGAATGCGCTTATGGTAAATTTAGTTAGTTGTGAGAGATTCTTGCACAGACCTTGCGGAAATTCCAAGTCTGAGGCAATGTCCTGGATGTAGGTCTATGTGGCTGCCAGATCAGACTAAACAGTCGTTATTTTTACAGTAAAGGTCAAACAGGGGTTGACTGTTTGCTTTCTTTTATCGATAACTTTGTAAATTTAAACCTTCAGAACTTTTATTGTCAAACCTAGTAGGTAGGTACTATCAATTTAATATTTCATTTCATTTATTCACCAAAGTAAGAGGAGCTTGTATTTATAAATCCAAGTAGCCAAGGGCTTAACACGACTTTAAGAATAAATATCTGTATTGGCCTCTGCGAAAATTTGGCTTTTATTTTAAATAGAGTGACTTTGAATGAATGAGAGCTTATAAGAAGCTAATGTATACCGATTGTGACATAAGTGTTTTTTTTTTGTTTTTTTCTGAGGCCAAACACTAGAACCTTTAAAGGCTTTTAAGTAAAATAAAACTATGGTGACGCCTTCAGGATTTGACTTTAACTTACTTATATAAGAGTGCTAAACCTCTCAATCTAGAGACAAAATAGCGAACTTACCCTGTGTTGAGCTAGCTAAGGGGTGAATTTTCTAGCAGCACAACATAGGTCATTTTTAGGGACTGTTGTCTAAAGTACATCCTCCAGGGCGTAGGGTTGCCAGAGTAAGGGTGGATAGGTTGCCTTGTTGCAGTATACTTTAGGTTACTCTAAGAAAAATACTGGCACCCGATTATTGTTTGGGAATAATTTTTTTATAACACTTCCCCTTTCCCAAAGGAAAAAAAAATTATTAATATTTAAACCTAGTAGTTGTTCTAATATTTTAATTTTTCTAGAAAAATATTACTTTCTACTCTTATAAAAAATTGACAGTTCCGCCATTGCTTCTGAAAGTGGAATACTCATATTTGGTACAAACGTTCTATTGGGATGACAAAAAAAAACTCTAACAAAATTTTTGTTAGATGCTACAGGGCGTTCAAAATAAATTTATACATTTCAACTAATTTAAATTAAAAAATATCAACTTTCTTTAAATGTCACTATATTATTATTTTTCTGATAGATTTTATAAAACTTTCTTCAACTTTCATTAAGGATATCATATACCTATTTTTAATAGTTTGCGACTTATTTTGATTTCTCTCATTTTTACCCTATTTTTTTTTAACTAAGTACTCAATACTAATTTTAAACTGTGTACCTTAACATTCTCTAAAACTTTTGTATTTAACGTCTTTTTGGTAATTCCTGAAACAAATGAGATAATGAACTTTACTTTATGGTTGACTTATCCTGTACAGTGAGAACGTAAAGGTTGGAACAAATTCATTTAAAATTCATGTGTTTCTATTTCGAAAGAACCCTCGGACCCGTCTATTTTTTATTTTTGTGGGGACTTTTTTGAAGCTTATTTCATGTATACAGGTTATCCCCAAAAAAGTTATGACGGTTTACTTTCTTTTTTTAAATAGATACCCCTATTTTATAATATTTTTTTTTTTTAATCTGCATAAAATTCTAAACATATTTCATGAAATATGTCATAATATATTTAAATTTAGCTGTTTGCGAGAAAACTGCGGTTTAATTGAAAACAACAACGCATTATTTATTAGCGAGAAGATAAGAAAATTCAAAAGAAACTAAATGTTGGAAATGACCTCCAGCAACAGTCTGGCAGTACCCGACACGATCTTCAAATTCTTGCAGAACGTTATTAACGACGTTCTATTAATCTTATTTTACCTCTTATTTTGTTCTTTAAATCTTCAATATTATTTGGTCGGTAACATAAACCTTATATTTAAGATCACCCCACAAAAAAAGATCTAAAGTGGTTAAATCTGGAGATCTGGCCGGCCATTCAATTGGACCTCGTCGGTCAATCCATCGTTCGGGATAAACTGTATTAAAGTACTATCACATACGGCGGGTCTAATGGGCCGAAGTTACGTCTTGCTGATACAACAAAAATTTGTTCGATGCATCAGGATCTTCTGGATTAGGGTATAATGTGGCAAGGCACGCTGCTAGATCATTTTATAAAAATTCTAAATATGTTTCACCTGTCAAATTTCCGTCAATAAAAGAAGGTCCCAAAATTCTATTTTCAACAATGCCGGCCCAAACATTAATTTTTTTTTGAGGATATTGGGTGTGACATTCCATAATCCAGCGTGGATTTTCTGTAGCACAATACAAACAATTTTATTTGTTTACACCTCCATTCAAACTAAACGTTGCCTTATACGAAAATACAATTCGTTTTGAAAACTGCGGATGATTATTGCACATATTTATTATTATCTCGCAAAATTGGACTCTTCTGTCTGGATTATCTTCATTGAGTTCATGAACCAATTGGACTTTGTAAGGATGGAATTTATTTTTGTCTCAATACTTTAGAACGGATGTTTTGCAGATATGATTTTCCAACGCAATAGTACTACTCGCCTTATGGTGATCTTCTTGAACCGAGAATAACACATTTAATTGTGTATCTTCTAATACCCCAGGTCGACTGGGCAAGTATTTTTTTATTTTTTTTTGAAAATTCAAAAGTGCCCATAATTAAAAATTAATAGCTCGCAACCAAGTAATCGGTCCAAAATGCGAATCAGACCGTCGGATAGATCATCTCAAATACTTTCTGTTTACTATACATCTTCCTATACCTAAAAAATTTAGAAATTGTAGATTTCCAGAAGAACTAAAAATGCCAATTTTTTAAAATGGTTTTTATTTTTTTTTTTCGTTAGAAATAAATGTAATAAAAATTTTGATTATGTCATCGGAAAGCACTTTTCAAAATACGTCAAATGTATATTTTGAATTTTAAGAAATTTTATACAGAGTGCACAAAAAATTAAATAAATCGAAAATTTCTCTTTAAACTGAAATATTATACAGTGGCACCATTAAAGTCCGCACCATATGGAACTTTTTTTTATTAATGAGGTTAGTTAAAATTAAATTTGGGCAATCGTTTTTGCTTCAAATTAGACTAAAAATTATATAATCAAATGTCACCATCTGTCATTCGGTATCTGTCAAAAATTACATTTTAATCAAAAAATGCTGAAAAATGGCATTGTTTTACCGAATTTCAAAAAATTTTATTAGAAAAAGTTGTTTCTAGTACAATTCTTGGCCTAAATACAAAGTTTCAGTTTTCTAGCTCAAAGTTGATTTTTTTGCCATTTTTTCTAATTAACTTTTTTTTTATTTAATGTAAGTTCGCTTAATGGATATTAAACTGTTTGCTTATACCATACTCAATATTTTATTTAGTTTGTATGATCTTTTTTTTACTAGAATGCCATTTTTTTTCGAAATTTAAAATTAGAGGCAAAAAAATTTGACACAGGTGGTGCAAAGTTATCCTAATTTAAAAATTTTAACAGATAGACGTCAGATATTCCATTTTTTTGATAGTACATACACCTAAGAAGTTTAAAAAACTTATAATAAAATTCCCAGATATCAGATTAGTTCAAAATTTAGACACATTTTCTTTTTATCCACAATAAAATATCAAGGCAATTTTGAATTTTATAAGTAGGCTATGGAAAAAAAACGAATTAGAGTGCCGAATAAATAAAAGAAATGTCATAAATTTGAATATTTTCGCAAGTTATAGTTTTCAGTGTTATCACCAATGTTGTCCATTCAAGAAAAAATAGAAATTGTCTTAATTTGTGGAGAGAATATGCCTCACCGGCAAGTATCTGCCATTTTTAATGAGAGGCATCCAGAAAAAAATTTGCAGCATAGCACTGTTTCAAGAATAATGTCAAAATTTAGAGAAACTGGATCTGTTCAAAATAATTTTAAGAAACCTCACGCGGCAAGTAAATACGATGAAGCAGCACAACTTGATGTTTGTTTAACTGTTATTGACCACGGTCAAATTAGTGTAACCAAGATAAGTGATACAACAGGGTGCAAGAGGGAAAGCGTTAGAAAAATTCTTCAGAAAAATCGATTTCGGGCATATAAACCCAAGTTTATAAACACATTAAAAGAACGCGATTTTGATATCCGACTTGATTTTTCGTTTTGGTATCAGGGACAATATGAGGAGAATATTCTCTTTCCATACAAGATATTATGGACAGATGAAGCCACTTTCTCTTCGAATGGTACCGTGAGCTCACAAAATTGCCGATGGTGGTCCCAAGAAAATCCTAACTTCACAATTGAATGTCGCGACCAGTATCATTTTAAAACCAATGTTTGGTGTGGAATTTTGAAAGATGAGCTTATTGGACCATACTTCTTTAGAGTAAACTTAACTGGTGAAAGGTACCTGAATTTTCTTGATAACGAGATTACCAAAGTTTTGGATAACATGCCCTTACACCATAGACATAACTCATGGTATCAGCTTGATGGTGCACCCATACATCAAACTGTAGCAGTGAAAGAACGCATAAACCAATTATTTCAAAACAGAGTTATAGGGCGTGATAGAGAATGTCACTGGCCACCCAGGTCGCCTGACATAACCCCACTAGACTTTTTTCTGTGGGGTTATCTTAAGCAGAAAGTTTATAAGAATCGACCGTTTAGAAATATCGAGCATTTGGAACAAACGATAAGACAGTGTTGTGCCGATATAAGACCAAGCTTTTTACAAAATGCTGTCAAAGACGTTTATAGACGGACGGGTGTTTGTATAGAGCGAGAAGGACGTCACACTGAAATGTGAAATTTATATTGCTTTTGTGTTACCTATTTAAAATGATTAAAGTTCCTTTTTGTTCCTTTTAATAATAATGATAGTTTTAAGTATAAAATAAAATTTTTATCAAATATTTAGATGTATTTGTCATTTGAAAAACGAAACATCTGACGTCTATCTGTTAAAATTTTTAAATTAGGATAACTTTGCACCACCTGTGTCAAATTTTTTTGCCTCTAATTTTAAATTTCGAAAAAAAATGGCATTCTAGTAAAAAAAAGCTCATACAAAGTAAATAAAATATTGAGTATGGTATAAGCAAATAGTTTAATATCCATTAAGCGAACTTACATTAAATAAAAAAAAAGGTAATTAGAAAAAATGGCAAAAAAATCAACTTTGAGCTAGAAAACTGAAACTTTGTATTTAGGCCAAGAATTGTACTAGAAACAACTTTTTCTAATAAAATTTTTTGAAATTCGGTGAAACAATGCCATTTTTCAGCATTTTTTGATTAAAATGTAATTTTTGACAGATACCGAATGACAGATGGTGACATTTGATTATATAATTTTTAGTCTAATTTGAAGCAAAAACGATTGCCGAAATTTAATTTTAACTAACCTCATTAATAAAAAAAAGTTCCATATGGTGCGGACTTTAATGGTGACACTGTATATGATAAATTTACTCCTACAATAAAATGTTCATTTGACATTTGCATTTTTATCACTTTGACATCGATAAAAAAAGGTGCATCCTTTATTATCGCGATAAAACCCTCTCCAGCTAAAAATTAAATGGTAAAAACCTCTCCAGCTCAAAATCGAGTAGCTGTTCTTTTCCATTGCTTGGCAACCTGACATATTGTTACAAATTAATTTGATGCTGTCAAACCTTTTTTTAGTGAAGTAATATTTTTTTTAGTATCTACTCATGCCAGAGTTCGTGAATTTCTCTAGCAAAAAATCACTCGATCTTTTTTTAAAGATCGGATAAACTTTTATTTTAAACTCAAACTAGATCACTTTTTAGCAATTTAAACTCGAACAAATGGTAATAGATAAAAACGCTCCAGCTTCGCTGTCGCGTTTTTATCATTTCGTTTGTTCTCGTTAAATTTCTAAGCAATCTTGTTTTCGTAAATAATAATAAAAGTTTATCCCATAAAAAAAAGCTCTTGTTGTTTTACGTGTGAAAAAAAAAATTATTTTACATTGATAATGGATTTATTCGATTCCCCCTCTTTCTTAACAACCTTCACTCAAAAAAATTTAAAAGTTTCTCCCTACTATTACAGAAATCTCAATTTTTATGAAACGAAAACTGGTAAAAAACCACATTTGCCGGATTTGAAACATTCTAAAATTTCTAAAGGTTAGCCATGGAAAACAATTTGTATTTGGAAAAGATTAAATTTACAACAGACGTCAAGATGTCAGGAAATTAGAGTTTTAATTATATTGTAGTGATAATATTAGATAGTGTTGGACTTGTGTTGAATGTGATATATGTTTTTTTTTTAATGAACCTAATAATTTTTCAACAAATAATCCTATTTGTTTCATAAAACGTAACATGCAAAAGTCATTGTAATATTTCTAATGACCATATACCCAGAGAGTGGTAAGTTGTTTTAGAACAAATATGATCCAAGTACGTTGTTTTCAGTGATTCTGTATGAGGTTTAAAATATCTTTTTATTATGCGGACTTTTATTGTTTGCCCGAAAGACACTGAATTGTGTAAAAATGGGCAAAATTGATATTCGTTTTTGGTAAGTAATAGGTATTAAAAACTAAAAATCTTTAAAAATCCTTACTTGTCAGATGGAGTAGAATAAATATATTATACTATACTAATTAGGAAAATATTTCATAGCCATCTGATGCAAAAACCTTATACTATAAGGCCGTATTTGGCTAACACAGTTAGCGCTAAGCGCTACAATACTAAATTGATTGCTAAAACTACCAAAAAAGGAAGACCTTTCTGTTGGTAGGATGCTGCTACCTATGGACCGGTTTCAAACTTATTGGTTCTCGTCAGCATAGGGTAAGCGCAGACATACCTAACAACAGAAAGGCCTCAAGTCTTTATAACCAGTTTTATCGTCCTGCTCAGGCAGTAAACGACAAGTGGCGCCATCTCTTAGAAGTTTTAAGCAATCAGGAGAGAGGACTATACCTTTAGGTATATTGAAAACTAAAAATCTTTAAAAATCCTTACTTGGCAAATGGAGTAGAATAAATATAATATACTATACTAATTAGGAAAATATTTCCTAGCCATCTGATGCAAAAACCTTATACTATAAGGCCGTAGTAATATTAAACTCTGGCGATGTTATTTAATATTTCGTAATGTTTTTGACCGAGATTAACGTACCGGATGTCCCAATAAATTATGTTTGACTTTAACAAAATTATATTAAAAATTTGATTATACAGGGTGACGCGGATCTAAATGAACATACTTCAACACAAGACAAAGAATACCTTGGGGGTTCTTAATCACCCATCTTTGATAGTTCAATTGTCGATAGTTAATAAGATACAGGGTCTTTTATGAACTTCAACAATTTTTTGTTCTTGTCATATTTTTTAATGCACTCCGTATAAAATTTTCATATTGGGTCAACATCTGTAACCTATCTGTCGCTTAAAATTGCAGTATCAGAAAATTTTAAATTCCAGGCCCGTATTAAAAAAAGTTGACATTTTCAATTTTTACATTTTTAACACCCTGTAGATCAATTTTTTCAAAATATTATTTTTTTATTGGAAAGAGCATAAAGAATTGACCCTAACGGCATAATTTTCAAAGTTCCCGCACCCATCACTTGATTAGAATAAATGGTTGTTTTGTAAAAAATTTCAAAATGGTGCATATTTGGAAATTAGAAATTAAGAAAATAACAATAAAAAAGCAAAAACTGCTTCCGAAGAAAAAAAATAAATGTACTAAACGTTTAGTAGTTTTAACGAGACTAAATTTTAGGGAACAACACAACAACAAATAACAAAGTAATAATAATAATAACAAAACTGCAAGTTAAAATCGACTGCTTAAAATCTAATACATAGAAAAAGTTTTAGCAAGAATTAATTTTAAGAGCACTTTAGCAGAACACTGTTATTTAAGAAGCTGTTCAAAATGCCCTCCATTGGCTTGTTCACATCTTCGTCTTCTGATGTTTAAATTTGACACTGCTTTTCTAATTGCGTCTGGGTTATTTTTTATTTCCTGAAAAGCATTAATAATTCGTTGCAAAAGCTGCTCCCGCGTGTTGATTTCTTCTGAATAAACCAAATTTTTCATATTCCCCCAGAAAAAAAAAATCCAAAGGATTAAAGTCCGGCGACCTGGCTGGCCATAAATGGGGCCCTCCACGGCCTATCCATCTGTTAGGAAACGTAATATTTAAAAATTCAGATACAACCCTTGCAAAATGTGGTGGGGCCCCATCATGTTGAAAAAAGAGCCCTCTCACGTTAGCATTTTCATTCTGCATAAGTCCTGGCAAAATGTTTTGTAAAAAATTTAAATATTGATTTCCATCTAATCTTTCAGCAAAAAAGTGCGGCCCAATTAATTTATTATTTATTATACCTGCCCAAACGTTTATGGAAAATTTGTGCTGCGAATGCGATTGTCTGATGGCATGTGGATTTTCTAACGACCATACATGGGAATTCCTTGAATTATTTACACCATCTCTGGTAAATTGTGCTTTATCGGTCCAGAGGATTCGATAAAGACTCCTTTGGTGTCTACTGAGCCACTGGCAAAAGAGTAACCGGTTTGCATAATCGCCAGGTTCCAATCTTTGAACTTCTTGAACATGAAACGGATGCAAGCCTTCCTTTTGCAGTGTTACATTAACTCTTTTTTGCGGGATTCCTAGACGTGTCGCAATTTTTCGAGTAGATGTTTTGGGATTATCTTCAACAATATTTAAGATATCTTCTTCCTCCTGAACTGGATGTCGTATTGGTTGATCAATATTATTGTCGGTGGGAAAATGTCCCTGTTCTCCAGCAAATAAAAATACATTTGCAAATGTTTTGTGATATGGACATCTTCTACCCGGAAATCGCCTACGATATTCCCGAACAGCAGCTCTTCCATTACCGTTACAAAAACCGTATACAAAAATAATGTCGGCATATTCGGCATTTGAAAATTGGTAAGGCATCTTCAACAGAAAATTGCAATAATTGTTAACCGAATACTAACAAAGGTCAGACAACTGTCACATATCTGATAGTGACTTGAATTGTTGCTATGGAACAGTAACTCGATAGTCTTTGGTTTATTTTTAAATGAGGCAAAGCCTACTTTACAAAGTTTGAAATTTCTGACTGTAATTTACGATTTTTTGTCGATGTCTAAAAAGCAATCATTATCTTGCAGTTTTGTTATTATTATTATTACTTTGTTATTTGTTGTTGTGTTGTTCCCTAAAATTTAGTCTCGTTAAAACTATTAAACGTTTAGTACATTTATTTTTTTACTTCGGAAGCAGTTTTTGCTTTTTTAATGTTATTTTCTTAATTTCTAATTTCCAAATATGCACCATTTTGAAATTTTTTACAAAACAACCATTTATTCTAATCAAGTGATGGGTGCGGGAACTTTGAAAATTATGCCGTTAGGGTCAATTCTTTATGCTCTTTCCAATAAAAAAATAATATTTTGAAAAAATTGATCTACAGGGTGTTAAAAATGTAAAAATTGAAAATGTCAACTTTTTTTAATACGGGCCTGGAATTTAAAATTTTCTGATACTGCAATTTTAAGCGACAGATAGGTTACAGATGTTGACCCAATATGAAAATTTTATACGGAGTGCATTAAAAAATATGACAAGAACAAAAAATTGCTGAAGTTCATAAAAGACCCTGTATCTTATTAACTATCGACAATTGAACTATCAAAGATGGGTGATTAAGAACCCCCAAGGTATTCTTTGTCTTGTGTTGAAGTATGTTCATTTAGATCCGCGTCACCCTGTATAGAGAACTATTTTTTTTTGCATATTAATAATGAAAATGATTATCTATGGAAATGTACACTGTAAAAAATTCAGTGTTATATTTAACACTCAATGGTGGTACATAAATATAGAAACACACTCATAAGGGTACATTAACCAATCAGTATATCTGGTAAAAAAGATATTTTTGAATGGTTTTTTTACTTTTTGATGAGTGTTAATTATTCTTATTTATGGGTAGGTACATTTACACTATCGAGTGTAAATTAAACTCACAGATTATAAACCTATCCTTCTAGGGTGTAAAAGAAATAATGAGAGGTGTAAGTAAACCATTTTTTAGTGCTAATTTGTGATTAATTATAATATAATTATCATATTTTTGTAGTGTAAATTTCATTTTATTTGGGTATGACTTTACTATAGTGAGTGTAATAAAACAATCTACTAAGGGCTAGAATACTTTCCACTTTGTTTAAGTCATTTAATTCCGTATCAAACTAACCGGGCGTTTATAATTAAAATGTAAAAAATTATGCATTTAAGATGTTTTACATTATTAACCTCTGCTTAGTTTGATACATGATTGAATGACTTAATCAAAGCCGAAAGTAGTAGCCCCTAATATATATAAATCTTCAGATCGCTTGGAAAAGGTTTGTTAAATAGATGAAAATATTATATTATTATTAATCGTTTATTTATAAACAAAATGATGGTACAACAGAACTGGAAAACCCTCGGGAAAACCCTGTGATGTTTTTTACACTTATTATTATAACTACCTAAACAAAATGGCACACCTATTATATAGTTTACAATTTACTAAATTACACATATATATATATCTACGTTTAATGTACCTCATTGTTAAGCTTAACAAAGCAAATAACATAATAAATATATACTTAGAACACTAAACAACTAAATAAAAGCATGCTTTGGACCAATATAAAAGAATGAAAATGGCGAATATTATATTAATCGTATATTTATTTAGAGATCTATGAAGTAAAATATGTAGGTAGGTACCTAAGTACTTATATAAAAAAGGAATACATTTATATTATAAGCTTATATCAGAATATTTTAAAAGATAAATGGATAACTGTAGCAATGTAAATACCTACTTAGTTTCTTAAAAATGGCGTACTTATTAGTAAGGTTTCTATTAAATTTCGTTAATATGCTTACCCAATTTAACAAGATCCTCATAAGAGGCACCCTCATTTGGCACTTTACAGAACTTTGCTTTGTTTCGATATTTCAAATTAAATATGACATTATTCTATATCACGTTCAAAGAGCACAATCAGACTGACTTGAAAGCAGTGTTGCCAGAAGTATTCGATTAAAAGTAATAGGTTGACGGTTCAAAACGTAATAGATATCACAGGATAGTAATAAAAGCGAGCCAGAACACCGAAAGAGAAATAAATATTCTGGCACATTCACCAGTTCGCAAAAAAAAATAATTATGCAAATTATGCATAATTATTAGTTATTTACACTATTATTTTATATTTCGATCATATCGGTCTTAAATTTCTGTTTATACATTTTTTTCTTTTTCTTTATCTTTGGTTCAGACTCTGACTCACTGGCATCAAGGGTTTTACAAATCTAAAAAAAGTTTATACATACAGCTATATATTATATACTCTGGTTTAGCATTAAAATATTCACCATTTAAAAAAATAGTACCCAATAACAATTATTGTTACCTACCTGTCCATGTTTGCAAACTGCAGATATAACAAGTCTTATAATAAGCACTAAATCTAACAAAAACTAAAGATATAAAAATGTATTATGTATTAGCGTCAATTAACCACCGAACAAAATTCAAATTTTCAATAACCGTTACCGGGGACGGGGAAGTACGTGCGAAGAAATACTCCATGCGCATGGGTATATCTGTATCATATTCTTATAGTGAATATATTAAATGAACCAACCTACCAATCAGAACTTCTTAAAATACTAAAAAAGAATAGAATTATCTGAAACCGTAAACATAAAAGCAGGACAACCGATTTATACGATTATATACATATACAAACGATCTTATTCGTTTTAATGAATATTTAAGTTGGAATCTCAGACGAACAAATGACATAGAAAAATGTTTTTTTTTGCGTTCAGAGCAAGGTGTTGGCAATATAGGAAAGTTACTGAAAATAGTAATAGATTTGGTGAGTAATGTAAAACCGTAATAGAATTGTTAAAATAGTAATAGATCTATTACAATTGTAATAGACTGGCAACGCTGCTTGAAAGTTAAATTTGGACGTAGCGTCGGCTTCATCTGTCAATTCCTAGAATTTCACACCACTTGTTGCCACCTGTGTTTTCGGTTAGTTCAGGTTAGCACGGGTTTAGGTATTTTTACCCCAGGTTGTGTAAAAAAACGATTAAAGAATAAGTTTTACACTCAATGTGTTAAGATAACCTTCTAGCGGAGTTTCTTTACACGCTAATATGGTGTTATTTATTGTCTTTTTATTTAATTTTCCTGATAGAGTGTAAAATGAAATAAATAACACCAATTCAACAAAATTAATATTGGCAAATTTAATACAACAACTTTGGTCCCATTTGAGTGTAAAAATGTGGTAAATTATGTTGATCCGGGTGTTAACATTAACACTAATTTTTTTTACCACTCCTGAAATGATTTTTACCAGGTGGATAATTTTTACTGTGTATTAGTAAAGAAAGGTCAATTCTGTTGAAATACAAAAATTGACATGATATAGAGGATCTCCCAGAAAGGCGTTTTTTAATTTATGTGGCTAAAAAGCCAGTATTCATTATTTATTGTCTTGATATTTTTAAAAACAGATAGTTATATGGATATATAAAAACGGAAGATTTCCATCTAAAACAATTTGTAACGTTTTTGAGTTTAGGAAACCAACCTGGTGTCTTTAATTATATTAGAGCATCGCAAAATTCATTATATAAATAGGAAAATAAATAAAAAAACTGTTTTTTTTACATAGGAAGTTTTTAATGAAAATGAAAATATATTGGTAGAGGAAGGCAAATTCTGTTCATAAATATACAGGATGTCCCAAAATTGCGTTTTTTTTAGGTCGAGGTTTCCAGGTTTGAAAAGGTTGGTT
This sequence comes from Polydrusus tereticollis, assembly GCA_963920685.1. Lineage (NCBI taxonomy): Eukaryota > Metazoa > Arthropoda > Insecta > Coleoptera > Curculionidae > Polydrusus > Polydrusus tereticollis. The sequence continues at coordinate 127,584,227 of OY987327.1, forward strand.
TTCTTACATTTCTTTAGTTTTTTTCGCCTCAGTTCTGTGTGCTGATTTGATACGGAGCTAAAAAAAATTAAAATTAAGCCAACTTTTCATAGTAATTAAATACTATAGCCATGTCACTTTAATATTTTGTAGAGGTTTTGAGAATTTTTAGTTTGTTTGGGCAAAGTTTTTTTTTTTATTGTTGGTACCTATTTATGGTTAGATACCTAGTTCATGCTTTCTTGGGTATTTTTAAATCGGTATTAAAATTCAGGGTTGTTTAAAATAAGATTTGCTACACAAGAAATTATTTGATGAACATTTTTTGTTGTGTGGATTTTTTATAGATTTATTTAACTTTTTAACTCATGACTGTTTTGATTTAAATACAGGGTATAAAAAAAAGTAATGTAAAAAATTAGATTATGTTTTGTCATCTTACACTATGGAGTTAATGTCGTAAATAGGGTCGAGTTGAGCTAAATTACTATTAAAAATGAAAAAATATGAATAGCTGTTTTTTTGCAAACTTTATAAAACATAAACGTGTCTACAAAATTATTAGGTAATTGAGCTATTTATAAAAAAAAAATTATTTTCTCCTTCTTTAACATTGAATAATATATTTTTTAGTTAGCGGTTCCGAGACATTTATTTTTGTATAGAGTTATTTTATACTACTCGATAACTAACTTTTAAGGCACCCGCATACGAACGACTTTCGTAGTTTGACAGCTTTGTCGCTAAAAATGGAACGCATAATTTTAAATACAGTCATACATATGAGCTACTATTTTGTAGTCGCTATCAGCTACTGCGGGTGTCAGTCGCCGGGGATGCAGCTTGTTCTATTTACTGGGTCAGACGCAGCGCCATAAAAGACGGCGGTGATTGTCGCCCTGTATCTAACGCACAGGCCTTAACAAGTGCTAGCAGATGAGCGAGAATATTGTGGTAGCGTGCGATAAATTAATTTTATTTATATTATTTTATTATTATCTGGAATAATAGTGGAATATACCGAAATAGTGAGATAGATAGACAATATAGTGATGGCAATTTAAAATTGGAAGTTATGGGAGAAAATGTGTCAAGAAGTTATTCCTGAATGGAATAATTTTGATGACAATTTATCAGGATGATTTCTGACATCTCGTTTAATTTCGCACGAGGACAAGAGCAATACACGCTAACTACCAAATCCATTTTCAACTGGCAATACTGTAAATTTTGTAATTATTTTAAATCACAAAATGTGGTTCGTCTGCACACAACAACTATAATCGCCAGTCGCTGCGTCTCGACGATACATCTGTAGCACTACAAAAGTCGCTCGTCTGCGGGTGCCCTTACTTGGAAATAACTTTTTTTTTTAAATAAAAAAATTTAAGATTTTTTGATATTACATTTTGATTATTTCGGGTTTGTTCAGGTAAAGTGATACTTATACTCTTGGTGACTAGATAGGATTTATTGTTTATTGTTTATTTGGTATTTTTTTGCACTAAAACAATACCTTACCTAAAAATGAACTGCAATTGTGCATAAAAAGAAATATAAAACAAAAGTTGTTCCCGTACGTTTTCCACGATAGAGCAAATACTAAAGCAAAAACGGAATAGGTGTTAATTCTGATAAATTAAAAATTATTTTGAAATTTAAAAACCTTGACTATATGAAACATTTAGTTTTTTTGCACTTTTTAACGTAAAAAGTGCGTGGTCGTAGGTCTTGCACAGTTACGCTAAAGAAAATTACAGTAGCTATAATTTTCTTTGGTTATACCAAATAATTTACAGTAGGCCACTCAATAAAATGACAATCCTTACTTGACTAAAAACCCGATTGTTTCCGCAGGAGAAAGGCTAACAAAAATCACACTTATTTTAGTAATTTTTTACTAAATTACCATCTTTATTTTATTTGAATTTTTAATTTTTGAATGCACCCCATATTTGGTCGTAGAGGGAACCCGATTGCATTTAGCTGTTTTTTTTAAGACTTGTGCCAATTATAAATAGATAGAATTGATTAATCAGGACACAATAAATTATTTTTCTGTCTGAAAAAAGTATCCGAACGTGCAAAACATTTTTTATTCAAGGTGGTCCCCGAGAACGAGAAGATTTGGAAATGTTTTTATTTCATATGTATGTAGGTATAGTTGGTCATTGATTTATTTGCCAAATTATCTGTGATTGTATGCCATTTGAAAAAGTAGTGAGCAGCCTGCTTGTACAATTAAATTGTATTTTAGAAATATCGATTGTGTTGTTGCTATACAGCGGAAATTTCGAATTCACTTTGAGACTCCTCACCAGTTATTTCTGCGAATGCCACACATTGGCGGATTCCTTTATTTTAAGTAACAGTTATAGCCAATTAATCCAAACGCAGAGAAGCCAGTCAAAGTTTTGAACCCCCTAAAACTATACATTGTGTCATGGCATCTGTAGAACCCATTCCGATAACGAACTAAGGCGCTGCGCCTACGTAAGGCTCCTATGATGAGAAGTTTACATAAGAATCTAAGTCTTTATCCGTACAAATCCCAGATAGTTCAAGCATTAAAACCACTAATTTATCGTACTACATTAATAAGCAAATTGGCAGATATTGAACATACCCATAACTATAAAAACAGCAGCAACAATCGGTACATACCCTGGAGTTAACGGTGTGTTGTTTTTAATTAGAATTGTCGGTCTCTATTTTTTGCTCATTACATCGAAATAATTAACCAGTTTTTGCAGTTTTGCAGCTAGATTTGAAAAAATGCCCAGAAAGCCAAGATTCGTGATTCCAGCAGGATAGGGCTACTTCACATACAAAAGGAGCATCGTTAAATACCATACCAAAGTTTATTTCCGGGTCACATTATCTCCAGGCGAGGAAACATGGCCTCAGCATCGCCGGACGCCTTGGCACACGATTACTTCTTGTGGGGCTACTTAAACCACAAAGCTTTTGTTGACAAGCCAAGAAATATTTAGTTGTATATTATTATGCAAAACGTAATGGATCCGATTCAAGAGCGCGTACCGAGAAAGGGAGGATATCTACAAGTTTATTATTTTTAAGGAAAATAAATGGCATTTGACTACCTTGCTTATGAACAATGGCAGATGTAGCCTTTAAGCGACATCTAGTGGCAATCACATGCATCAACCTGGCCCGTCTAACAAAATCAGTCAGAGTCGGAGAAGCAAACTACTGTAAAAATCCGGCGAGCCGGTATCCTCACAGAGTCGCCGCCAGGCTTAAAGGCTACATCTGCCATTATTCATCGATCTCTCAGGGTCAAGTAGGCTCTTAAAGTTGCTTTCCTTCGTCGGATTCTATATCTTCACTGACGAGCTGTTATAGAGCGAAACGCGCCTGGAGATGAATCCGGCGAAGGAAAGCAACTAACTTTTGGAATACCTTGCCTATGTTATACCTTATTAAATAATTACAACAATTACTTTGACAAGTATGAACTTGCCTTTTCGGAGAACTTCTTGTACTATGAAAAGATTTTTGTCGAAATGCCTTTCGTCTAAATCCAAATAGTCCTAATGGCACTTAATGAAATTAATCAGAGAAAAACACCCTTTTAAACTATTTTATGTGAAGGGATTAGCTCTGCTCCTGCTGATTTAACCGACCGTGTATCCTTCTAAAAACGATGAGGTTGTGCAGGCAGGAAAGCAAAATTTATTACCGAAATACTGATTCAATTAAAGTTAAAGGAACGAAGTGCGATGTTTGAAAGGCGTAAATTTTAGAGAGCCAACAATGGAGTTTTGTTTGTTGTTATTGATTATTTCTAACCAATAAACAATTTATTACGGCGAATATAGATTAGTCTTTATAGAATATTATTCTTTGGCGAAGTTGTTAAATTACTATGATTAAATACAATCAATACGATAAAAAGTTATTGATCTAATTCTTTTAATATGTACTGCAGAAAATCCTTTATTACACATACTCGTTAGAGACCATGACTAGACACAGAGTTCCAAAATGACGTTTTCCAAATGAAGTGCTTTTTGAGTAGTATCGGTCGAGAGATACTAAGCCAAACCACATACGGATGGGCTGCAGTGGTCTCTCAAGCATTTCTATCATGTACCGCTCTAAGCAAAATCAGTTGAACTTTTGTCATGCAAATATCTGTTAAAGGGGCACCAACGAAGTTTGTCAGATCATGGTCTATAATCATGTAAATGGCTATTCTTTCAGTTTGATAGCGGTAAATAGTGTTCAAACGAGTGTCGAAGTTGGGCTATGAAATACGGTAATAGTTTGCTGCTCAGGTGTAATTAAAATATTTTAAAAATGGCGTGCATACGCACTGCTCGCAGAGCGCCATAAAGGATTGAAAAATAAATATAATTTAGATAAAGGATTGCAAAGATGCCAAAATAAAATGATTAAATTAGTAAATATGTATCCATATGATACAAATATTAAACTCGTTTATAATGATACTTTAATGGTAATGAAATAAGTTTATACTAAAAAATATATCTACCTATTGTACAAAACTGTAAATAATTTTATTTTAACAAACATTACCTTTATTAAAACAAAAGGTGTACACAATTATTATAATCGTGCAAAAAATAAATTATTTTTCGCCTTTACGAACACGAGAAGGGGTAAAAGTGCGATAACTCATAATGGACTAATTGAGTACAACAAAATTCCTCAACGTTTAAAGGCAATAAAGAATAAATTAACATTTAATAAACACCTGAAAGCATATGTAGTTTAAAAAAAAATTATAATAGTAATACTAAGAATAAAAATTGAAATTAATAGGACCTATAAATAATATGGTGTTACTAAGAAGTCAAATATAAGATCATTGTATTTTCAAAGGATTCTATAATTAAATATTTGTTACCATAATAGAGGATTATAGTTTGGAAAAATACCTTAAGTTTCTGCGAGGCAACCTTAGCTACGGCCGCAACATAACTATGTCAAGACATAATACATGTGATCATCCAAATTGAAGACAATAAATTAATTAAAGGAATCGAATATCCCGCCATGACTCTATGTGGTTTATTAACAATATATTTGTTAGACAAAACTACCGTCTGGGTTATTGTTGTGAGTTGAGAAGTTAAATTGATATACATGGACAAAACGATAGATTATTCTTGTTACTACTGACCTGATATTTAAATTTTAGTGCGTTTACATACGTATAGCCTTGCGGCGCTCTTTCCCGATGCCTAGAATGTTAGTTTAATTTAAAGGGAAAGGTACTTTATGGGTAATTTTATTTCAAAACAGCAATTGCTTTTTGACAATTGTGGCGTGCGTATGACCATTTGCGTTTTTATTTTAACTAATTACGGGCAATAGGAAAAGAGTTTTGAACTAAAATTTTAAGCAATCGGCAAATCAACCTTTAGGCCACACGTAAATGCACCAAAATTCAAAAAAGAAATTCATTAATAACGAAAACGTAAGTGGGCTAGTTAAAGTTAGCAGCGATGTTGTATAAATTATTCCGGCCACTCTATAATAGTGTTATCAGCAAACTTTCATTAAACTTTAATGGTAAGTTTAAGCAATTCTTCGATATTGCTACATAGTACCTAGTCCTACTCTCTAGGCTTCAGTTGCCTATTTATTGTATACACAATACTGAACTTGCACTTTTTAAAACTTTTAAAGGCAGCGTGACGTCACGTGTCAAGCAATCGGGATTATTTATATTGACGATCAAACGAATAACGTTAATTCGGTAGTTTAAAAAATCATATAAAGATATATTTTCGAATGTGCAATGGATATTAGGGTTAGTTTTTATGAATGTTTTATGATGCCACTTTGTTAAAGTACCACCGTAAAACCTGTTGAAGATAATATTTTATAATTTCAGAGATTCTTCTAGTAAGCTTTAGTAAATTCGGTAGGAAGCTTATGGGTACTTGACTATGCAATAAAAACTGTAAACAACGTTACGGTAGTGCTCTTGTTGCCCTTTTTATTTTATATACTCATCTGTCTACCTCTGTTGGAAAAGGGTGTTTAGCGTAGGTAGTAGTGTGTTACGTGGTAGAACGCTGTTAAAAAAAAAACTAGTGTCATTTTTCTGTCGATTATGCAAATTGATTTCTGGATTTTTTTAAATGAGTAGGTATATTTGATTTTAATTTTTTTTTTAAATTTTAATGTGACTGAAGAGAGTTTTTAAGGGGTAGATCTGATAATTTATCCAAGGTAGATTTGTTTATGGTGGCAACTTATTTTTAAAAAGAGATATAGATTTTCCATTGGTAAAGTTCGCGGAGTAAAGGCAGATAAGTAAGTATGTGTATTTCATTATTATAAATGTCTAGTAAGTAGTAAGTAGTAGTAGCTACATATTATAATAAAGATTGGTTTGTAGGAGTTCACCTCGGTATTGGCCTACCAAATAGTAAGAAGCCGTAGATAAAAACGAAAAATAATCAATGTTAAAAGTGCTAAAAACACCAAAAGTGTGATGGGTCTTCGCATTATATTACGATTTCTATCTACTTTAGCATCATGCCGTTCAGTTTCTTCTTTAAATTGACGGGAAAGACTTGTTCGTCTCTATTCTGTTTTGTCCAAAGCTACCTAAAGCAAGAGCAGATTTTAGGTGAATTGCAGACTGGCGGTGTTTCTTAATAGCATTTGTTAAGTTATTTAAATCTGCGTAACCGGTAGTGGTCCACACAGTTTTTGCTTTGGAAAATAGTAAACACGGCCAACAGAATATTTTATTAACATGATTACAACCTGTAAGCTACTTATTTATACTATTAACAAATTAACAACAAACTAGTAGTAAATTAATCAGATAATGTCCCTAAAAGCCACACGAAAGCGCCGGTCTATCCGCGACCTGCCCTGAGTGCCCTGTAACCTGCGACACGACACCTGACACAACGACGAATTACGCTAAGACATTTTCCATTCACTCGATCTCGTTTTAACACACGACGCTACATCCGTGCCTTTTAATTCGTACTTCAATCAGAATTGTAGGTGCTGCCTTCAAATAAAGCTAAAGGGTCCATACAAACATCTAAAATGCCTAGGCCGAGCTTATATGGGCCACCTATAATATGGAAAATATTATTATTGCTGATTTCAGTAGTTGCTATCGCTAAAAATTCCGCCTTTATTTGGCTTATGTTATATTTATTGGGACATTCCTTGGAGTATAGACGATGCAATATTAGTGTTTTAAGAAAAAGTAGGTAGATAAGGAAACTTAATATGGATTTATGTAAAAGCTAAATTGATAAATTTTAAAAATTTTTCTTTGCGATTTCACTTTTTTGCCAGGGTAGACAATGCCTTCTTGCCTACATTGTTTGTACGTCACTGACAATAGGCCTAGTATAGTGACAGTGGTCCGGGCAAGGACGGGCCTAAATGAAAAATAATAGCTCGAAAGTATATTATGTTCATTTCAAGACCAGACACCTACGTCGAACCAAAGAAACTTATATTGCGTAGCTATAAGTTTCTTTGGTCGAACACATTAAAAGTAGTCTATTTACTAAATACTTGTTTTACTTCGTTCCATGAGAACTGTGTTCGATTTGAATCCGAATTGAAAACATGAAATTAGGTATTGTTACCGTATTCAGTTCGTCTTTAGTTTAGGATCGATTCACCAGTTATTGGGATCGTATCGGAATCGCACCGAAATTTAATCATTTTGAATTGAGATTTTAATATATGTGCATTTGCCAATGCTATCAGCTCATAATACAAATAATTTGAGATTAGGGTTTGAGTTCTTACGGATATTGCTATATGCTGGGCCATCAAATAATTAAGTTATTTGATAAACGAAAATTCTCAAATAAAGACATTAGCAAAAATGGCCACCAAAAGTTTGGAAAACGGCTTGGAATTCAGAAGTAAAAAAGTACTCAATCCTCATAAAATAGTTGTATTTATCTATAATTATGAGTATTTTAGAAACTAAAAAATTCTTATATATTATTCTGCTTTATCTATTACTACCAGTAACATTTTTCAAAACCCATTTCCCTTAAGGCAAACGTCCTAATCGCTCTTAATGAAATTAATCTGAAAAAGAACCCCTTTAAAAGTAGTTTATGTGAAGGTATTAACGCTGTTCCTGCCGATTTAACCTTCCGTGTATTTCCCGCTAAAAAAGAGGTGGTCGTACAGGCGGGAAAGTTAAATTTATTGCCGAAATACAATTCAATTAAACTTAAAGCAACTGAGTGGGACTGTGTACGATTTCGAAGACGTAAATTTAAAAAAACATAAATATGTTATGTTTCTAGAATGTGTTGCTAATTAAGTATTATAGTTAATTATGCATTACTTGAGAGTCAGTATATAACAAATTGTTAACTTAATCATTTGCAACAACTACATTGTTTGAAATTTTCAAAGACATCTCTTTTCGGATCCGTATTTTGGTTAAAATTATATTATATCTTTTTCAATTATCCCCTCGCGTCCATTCTTAGACATGGGCCTCCGTTATTTTTCTTCAGTAGGTTCTGGGCTACTTAGATCTATTCACTTAAGACTTTCCTGATAACGTCAGCTCAGCGAGAGACCGTTTTCCTTTGTTACGTTTGGCTGCAAGTGATCTTCATTTCAGCAGTCTTTTGATCCGTCGGTCCCCTCTACATAATAATATACACTATCGGCAAAGTAAAACTTTGCAGGCCAATTTTAATGCAATAGAATAGTATGGTTATAAAATGCCTAAGATTAAAAAGAGAACGACAGCGATTTCCCCTATTCCCCTTCCAATACGATGAGAACAAACGAGAGTATTCCTTTTGCGCGGCCTCGGAACTGCTGGATTTTGCGACGTTGTCACGTAGACTTTTCGAACCTAAGTTTTTAATATTTTATTGGGGAAGACAACATAAATAATTTCATTTTTACTGGTTGATCGAAACCCTGCCCTTTGCTTTCGCGGGTGGCGTTACTATGCAAGACTTGTAAGGACTGGTGGGGGCGGCTACGGCAAGGCTCATATTCACAGAGTCTTTTGCATAGACAGGAGTAAATTAATATTTAAAAAAAATGTATTCGCGTGAACAGAAAATTAATATAGTTTTATGGTATTCCAAAGCTGAAAGTGCCGAAGGTGTTGTTGGGCAATTTGCATTTGCGTACCCTGATCAACAGGTTCCTTCCCGCCAAACGATTATTAATATTTATAATCGTTTTAAAAAATCCGGGTGCATTAACCAATGTGGTAAATGCTATCACGAGGATCAACAAGCCCGTCCTATTCCTGAAGAAAGAGTCGAGAGGGACGAAAATGTATGCGCTTTTGTGGAAGCAAGTGAGCCATGTTCCAGCACCCATATTTCTCAAGAAATTGGCATTCCAGACCGCACAGTTAGACATGTTTTAAAAAAGCATGGGTATAAATCCTATAAAATTAAAACTACCCAAGAAATTTTTCCAGATGATTTTATGAGGCGAATGGAGTTTTGTGAGACCATGAGAAGGCAAATTGATGAAAATGAAGATTTTTTAAAAAATATTCTGTTTACGGATGAATCATCATTTTCTCTTCATGGTTATCATAATCCTGCAGCCGCCAGATATTGGTCACGGGAAAATAAACATTTAAGTGCGCCTTTGCGGACACAATATCCCCAAAAATTAAACTGTTGGGCGGGTATTTTGGGCGACAATATTGTAGGACCTTTTGTCATTGACGGCAACTTAAATGGGGAAAAATATTTGCAGATGCTGCAAGAGGAAATAATACCAGCTGTGCGTGCCTTGAATGTTAATTTCGAAGAAATTTGGTTTCAGCAGGATGGTTGCCCTGCTCACAATGCAAGGCGAGTTCAGGAGTTTTTGAGTATGACATTTCCTGAACGGCTTATTAGTGGCAGAGGTACCATACCATGGCCGGCAAGGTCACCGGATTTGACTCCCCTCGACTTTTTTTTGTGGGGCCACTTATCTCAACTAATTTACAGGTATCCATATGAAAGGGCTGTAAATTTAGTTGACTTAAGAGCAAAAATATTCGACATTACTAATTCCATAACACCGGAGGTATTGTCGAATGTTAGGACGGAGTTTTATGATCGGCTCGGGTATTGCGAAGCCCAGCAAGGCAATGTCTTCGAGCATTTATTAAAATGACTTTTTTAGTTTTATACCATTTTAAGAATACTTATTGTTTGAAGTTATTTTTTAATTACAATTACCATTAAATTTATTTGTTTTTAAGAATGTTCATGAGTTTATTTTTTTTTAGAATAACAGGTTTTATTTTACTTTTATGCTTAAGGCCGATAAAAATTTAAACACCTTAAAATTACTGTTAGTTGTATGTATTAATAGAACTACCAGTGATAAACATGACCGCAAAAAAACGACGTCGTAAAACATCGCACAAAATGCGATTGACAATCACTACTGCTCCAATATCTGGCTGATACGATACTGCCGTCGCCCGTCGCCCACCTACGTGCCAGCTAGTATTCCCCTCTACCATAAAAGCGTATTGGTCGGTGGAAGGGGAATCGGCTAGAGCATGATTTTGTCTCTCTTTATTTCTCTCGAGCCTTTGCCTATACCGTTTTATCACACTGAAAACCTCCGCATGTAAGATAAATGCTTGCCAATAGTGTATAGCCAATATATTGTCAATACCGTGTAACAGAAATGTCCCTAGTATGCGGCGTTTTGCGGAAGCTTTGCGTCTATGCAGTTCTCGTGTACGCCAGGTCCGGCTTTAAACTTATTTAACTAAATTTGTATTGATTTATAAAAAAAAAGCAGTTATAGTAGATCCGAATTATAGGAAGATGTAATGCATTAATTTTCTCAATGAAGCAATAGGTACACCGTAAAAAATTATGAAAATTTTAGGACTTGTATATTTTGGGATATACAGGGTGTTATGGAAATGACTTATTATTTTTTAACCCGTAAATCTGTAGGTCGAGCCGAATTGGGGAAAAATTGCGTTAAATGGCGCTCGAAGCTAGAAATTCGAGAAAAATGCCTTCAAAAATTTAGCTCAAAACACCTACGCGCCAATGATCAAACAGCTGATTCGTACTACTTGTCAAATTGTTGACAAAAATCTGACAGATATTGTCTTTAGATATCGTCAGCCCAAAACATGTGTTTTGAGCAGTGTTGCCACATTTACTACATCAGTTTCATCAGATAACCTTTTTTGAATATTTAATTTTTTCTACTTAAATTTAATATGCTTTAGTTTCTACCCTATTACACGAAAAATTGTCTACGTATTGCTCTAGTTTTATTTGTACATACCTTGAAATAAAAAACATATCGGCAAGAAATCCACGTTATACCGTTACCATTTCAAATGATTCTAGCGGGACATTTATTCACTTTAACAACACATTAACTGTTCGGGACATTATCAAGTTATTAGCTCTTTAATTCTGTGTTATTAATACAAGAAATTACTAGTTATAGACTTAATACTTTATAACAAAATCCGGATTGAAAACAACGCGTTTTGGACGGTGGCATTACTGCCCCGCCAGACACACGTTTGATACGGTTATGTAAATCAGCCAATCAGATGCGGTCAAGCGCTCGCTAAGCCGATTGGTCGTCATTTTCAATTGGCGCGCGATTTAAATGAGTTAATTTAAAAAATGTTATAAAATGATATCAATTTAGGAATTTCTAGGTGTTAGAATAGGATAGCAGCATACATATTTAATGTTACAGATGAGTCTTGAGTTTTAATACTTTAGAAAGGCAATATCCATAAAAAAATAAAACGACCATTTTTGAGAGGGCCCTCGGAAAAAAATGTTGACCCACTTTGTTGCACTCGCATTGTTTAAGAAGGCTTGTGCATTACTAGTCGTAACTAATATTTACTGACCACAAACTATTCAAAAGAAGTTTTATATTGGCACTATTTTGCTCTAAAAAAATGTATAAGTAGAATGCAGAGTTGTATACCTACCCACTCAAATAAAAGTATTTAAATGTATTGTAAATATCAAGGGCTTGGTATCTAAGTTATCCAATATTTTTATAATGTAATTGCCTTTTAAGTAGGGCCACCGAATCGTGTTTAGTGCAGGTATGGATAAAGTATTAGTTTATTTAAAATTAACGGTTTAGACTATCTAACTAAAATTTTACACCTTTCCTTTGGTATGTGTATCCACGTAGATTTTTCAGATGGGTAGTAGGGACCACTTTAGTTTAAAATAGCCTGAAACCCTTCAGGAACCTCGAAGCACTTGTAAGCCCTTTTTGCTAATAATTTTTAGAAAGTAATTGATTGAACAGCTCAATTTTTTGTTTTCAAAAAAAGGACCTCAAGGCAAATCACAGATAGGGCTTACAAGCCCTCAAGGTCTAATTTTGGCAGTGAATGCTTCAACCCGAGATGTGGGAAATGTTTAAAAATAATAAGCGAATTAACAATAGTTCTTTATTTTATGATTCACAAACTGTTAAGGAAAACAAGCATAAAAAAATGGTCCTAAACCAAGTTATTCCTGAACTCTAGTGGAAATTTTACGCCCGGATTGTCAGTTCAGTCAGTACTTCTGCTTTTGCCAACCATTTTCTTATGGTGCGTTTTCACGTTCATGCAATTTGCGCAAATAGGTTTGTACCTGCAAATTTGCACAAGTAAATTGTTGTGTGAAAACCAAAATCGTTAACTTGCACCAGCCAGAATTCAACAGAATTCAATAGGATTCAATAGGATTCAATTACTCAGTTTATTTGCGCAATTTGGCATGACAAGTCTACTTGCGCAAGTTGCACCGAGCGTGAAGACGCACCATTACAGTTAAACTTGATTGCAAAACACCTGGAAAAGTTCAAAAAACAATAGGGGCAAAAAACTTGACTAACTGGAGAAGCTAGAAATAGGACGAGCCATGGAGAGCCCCATTCTTACTTGTATGAACGATGTGTTTACATTCAAGTCCCATTTAGTCTTTAATTATCTTATTTAATTTTTCGTTTACAACAACCGGAAGGTCAGGGCTATCTGTCTATATTTTCATCTTCACTTCTATTCTTTTCTGTGTTATAAGTTAGGTGACCTTTGACCTACACCTACTGGAGCCTCATTTCTCTTTTTATTTTAGTCGTGGATTGCTCGTTACTTGTTAAGGTATGTTTTACACCCTTGCAGTTTATGTATTGCGTTTCTTTAGTTTTTTCATGTTCTTCTTTTAGGGTAGGAACGCTTTCTTTGTTTTAAATGAAAAATTGTTGTATCAAGCTTTTTCTGTATAACCTCTTCATGTCTTGTCGTTACTTGTAAGGCCTTAAACCTGTTGATTGTCCTAAAACAAAACGTTAAAAGGTTGTAAGAAACATATCATTTCACTTATCGCACATTAAAGAATAGTCTCCTAGTTGTAATGAATTATATTAACATTACCTATTTTCTGACTTTTACAATACGGGAGACATTTTGACAGCCATAAGCGATTGTGGTATTTACTCTTGCTTTGAAATGGGAATCCTCCAGATTGGAAGGACCTTTAGAACCCTTCTCTTATTAAGTCTCATCATAATCTGTACCTACAAGTAAAAAATACTAATTATCAAAAAATAAATACATTTTTGTAGTATTTTCTTTAAAGTATCAGTATGAGTAGACTGTTATTTAGTTAACAATAGTATTTCTACGCAGGACTTGAAGAAACAACACAAATGTTCTGCAATAGGTAGGAATGGATCTCTTCATGTCTGCTGTACGTCCAGTACAAATGTTCTGACTTACCCCCGGGAAAATCAAAACTTTTTAGTTTACTGTCCGCGCGATTTATAAATTTTATTTATTTATTTTTCATAGTATAAATTTAGACCAAAGAAAGAATGTGAGAGTTTACTGATTTGTCTTGGGGCGATAAGTACCTACCTATCTATTTTTTTGTTTTTTTTTTTTACATATGGATGTGTCTTGTTTTCCTTTATAAAATTTAAAAATATTGTTTTTTAAATTTTATTTATTGTACTTTACTTTGTCAATCAGAAAAGTACCCCTTTTGGTAATAAAGCATATTTAACATAAAGCACATTCATCCCGAGTGTAGGTTATAGTATATTAATATTAAGATTTAATCATTAATAAAATAATAAAATTAAAATACCTTCCAAGAATACACTCTCAGGATAATTTAATATTTCTGATATCATCTTGCTGCATCCAATATCTCTAGGATTGATACTGAGAAACGTAGAAGTGAAGACCCTAAAACAAAAAATAAGTACCAGCCATCTGTTTATGCCCCTACTTGTTAAATTATTGTTTATTTTTGAAATTCCATTCAGATGATATTGATTAGGATTTAATTTTGGAGCAAGTCGCAGGTTAATTATATTGAACGCTTTCCGGATCGCGATCCGCCTAGTGAACGAACATTGGTATCTGTGACTCAGCAACTTAGGGACCATGGAACCTTTCACGGCTTTGGTGCTGCATGCGACAGAGGACGACCCCGAGCTGCAAATACGTTACACTACAATCTTAAACGCAGTGGAAAATAATCCCAGTTTAAGTACCCGGCGTATAACAACGCAAGTCGGGCGAGCGTCGAATTATATTACTTGGTGTACTCTTAATGAAGAACAACTCCACCCTTACCATTTACAAAAAGTACAAGCTCTGCTTCCGCAGGACTATGCTTCCCGTCGGAAATACTGCAGGTGGTTCGCGCAGAAAAGTTAGGACGAGCTCGATTGGTTCCGAAATGTGCTGTTCACAGACGAAGCTGGCTTTACTCGAAACGGAATTTTCAATCAGCACAATACTCGTATGGAGCAGGGAAAATCCTCACGCGTACCGTGAAACGCACCATCAACGGCAGTTCACTTTAAATGTTTGGGCAGGGATAGTCGAAAATCACCTTATAGGGCCCTACATCTTGTCGGCACGATTAAACGATGAAGGATACTTGGACTTTTTACGTAACCATTTACCAGGTTTGTTGGAAGATGTTCCTCTTGCAGTAAGGGAAAATATGTGGCCTTTACATGATGGAGCTCCATGTCACAATGCGGGAATCGTTAATCAATATTTGAATGAAAAGTTTCAAAACAGATAGTACTGCTACATTTTTATACGACCAGTGGCGTAAAAACCGCCCCCGCAGGCGGGGGGGGGGGGCGCAGCAAAGCCAGAGGCGCCCTCAAATCCCTTGTTTCATCATTGTCACAATATTAAAATTAAAAATAAACAATAATGAATGAGAAATAATGTAATATGTGAGTAGATATAAAATAAGGGCAACGTAGTAAATGATAATTAACAATTTCAATAATTTATTATTATACCCCAATAACAGTACCTACATTATTTTAAAATTTCATTATTTTTACAACAAAAAATTGTTTTCTACAATACTTTATATCTTTCTATATTAAACAACGCTTACAAATGACAATATTTTTTACTATGGTGTAAGTGTGAAGGATTCAGACAGGTGCCAAATAGCAGGGCGCTTTCAAAATTTTGCGGGGGAGCGCACATACCCTTAGTTACGCCACTGTATACGACTATCTAATTTATTGTAAACTAGAGAAATAATTCCTCCTTTTTTTGGTAGCTTCTTACAATTAGAATCTAGTATTTTACTATCTAACTGTGTTAGAATAAAATACAGCAAATTTTTCTATATAACTCAGTGCTCCTCGAGAGGCATATAGCCCGGACAGTACCTGTTTCTGGCAATATTTGTTTAATCCTTATTGTATAACGCATTTTGCGGTGGTTTGAGAATATTCTCATCCATTTATGTTTATATTCTAAACAAATTTGATCCCAGAGCCAAAAAAACCACTACACGAAGTTTCACCTTACATCATTTATATTAAAGCCAATAATTGAAAAGTCTGAATTATTATAGAATCTCAGATTATTTCTTCCCAAACAACACTAGCAAGTTCTTGGATTCTACATCCCAGAAAGATACTTCAGAATACAACAAGAATCCCATTCAGACTTCATAGCAGGTATATTAAGTGTGTGTACTAGTGTACTGTAGGTGTACGTCCTAGGCCCGGTACTGTACCTATTATACAATTGTGACATACCTACACTAGGAAACGATTCTATAGCTACTTTGCTGATGTTACTGTTATTTTAGCAGTTGCAACCAGATTAATGATGGGACAAAATTAAATGGGACCCAATTAGTACATAATATTATTAACCTTAAAGTTATTCAGCATAAACAATAACTTAATACTCAATTTAAACACATCTATGTACTTAGATGTCACCTTAGACCCTGAGCTATGATGGAGGGCAGATGTCAAGAAAAATAATTCCAAGAGGACATAAACTTCACCACCATGTAATCTCCCTTCTATAATTTTTTGATTTAAAGTGTGATAAAAATATGGAGTTGTATTTAAAACTAGCACTTAGAAGTATAATGCAACTTTAAAATTCAAAATGATTTGGATAAACCCTAGGTTATACTAGAAGTAACAATATACATTTCTATAAGTTAGTTGGACCAATTATTAAAAGTTAAGAAATGTAAAATATTACATTTTTACTATTGTATTGGCAGTACTCAAAGGTTCGAACTTCGACGTAAAAAAAAAATTGCTAAAGATTGTAACAAAATGAATACAAGTAAAGCCGGCTTCAAGGAAGAAGATGATGACGACCCAACAGAACCATTACACGGAGAAAATAGTATTCAGTTTGATGGATAATCATCTTTACATTATTGAAAACAACGTAAATAGCTATAGAGACAAAAAGTGTTCTGTACAATACTGTAGAAAGGGAAAAAATAAACTGCATTTTATTGGTAGAGACAAAAACCACAGAATCCACCAACTGCAAGGACATGTGATAACTAATACTCGGGTTTGGAAGTATGGCACAAGTGCACCCTTCACTAAAAATGAAGAAAGCTAAAACACCCCAAATAAACAATTTTTTAAACGAATGCGTGCATGTTCCCATCCCTTTCCAAAATGATCAATTACACATATTTTTGGTTTATATGCATCCAACCTCTCGAATTGAGAAAACTATAATTGTAAAAGCATTACTAAACAAATATTCCATAATTATTGGTGATTTTAATGTAAACAAAGAAAATAAAAACAAATTAATGGTTATAGAATATGTACATCCTAATAATACAATAATAACTTAATCGTCATAAGTTGGCTAAACAGATGTCAAGAAATGAACGAGGCAAAAGAAAAAAATTTCTACCATAAAGTGAAGAAACTAACAAGGTACAGGACAGCGCTAACTGTTCCAGCAATCACTGAAGATGGCGCCACGTTTGTAACGGATTCAAAGAAAACCAAAGTTTTCTAAAACATTACCAGAAACACTACAGCACTGAGCCAAGCCCAAACTTTGACAACGACAACTTCAGAACAGTTGAGGAATGGTTTCACGAGTATTTTAACAACTCAAACATCAACTCTCAAGAATTCAGTCAATGAGGGCGAATATTTTAAAATATTACACCATCAAAAGAATACTTAACCAGTATAAGACAAAATACCATGGATACTTTTGTAAAAAAAACTTGACTACCCAATTTATAAGAATATTATAAGACTATACATATAACTTCTGCCTATCAAGCAAAACGTTTCTAGAAAAATGGAAAAAAGAGGTTAGAATAAATCGAGGCATCAATATACCAAAACCAAATACTGACCATAATTGCACAAAAAATTACAGATCCATCACTATATTACTAGTGCTCGGTAAACTTCTTGATAAAATTGTCAAAAACTTACTACAAAATATAACATTCCAACAAATACCTTTGTACCAGTTTGGCTTTAAACCTAAGTGTTCCACCATTTACACACGGTTTATACTAATTTCCAACAGACAAAGCGAAAAACACAACAACAAAAAATCTGCAGCACTGTTTCTGGACATTAAAAGGCTTTTGATAATGTCTGGCACACGTGTCTATTATTAAAACTCAAACAACTTCAGATTCCAGACACTCTCATTTGGCTCCTAAAACTATCTTGAAAACCATAAATTATCTATTAGAATTAACACTTCACAGTCGGAAGAATTTGTACCACAACAAGGATTGCCCCAGGGATCACCACTATCACCTCTTTTGTACAACCTGTATTGCTGCGACCTCACTCCAATTCAAAATCCAGACTTCTACCTGCGGCCGCTTGCCGATGATACAGAGCGGTTATAGCTCATGGAAGAAACATATACATAGACAATAGAGCCTACAAAACCAAGTCAACTAGGTATACACTAAAATGGTTCAAGAAAAGACTACTTGTGAATCCAATAAAATCGCATTTTATAATTTTCAGCCATAAAATATCTCCAACATCCCCAAGAATAACACAGATACCACTCAAGTTGATCCAGCACCCTCCGCAAAATACTTAGGTATTAATATTGATCTCAAAGTTAACTTTAATAGCCACTCTAGAATAACAAAGAGCAGGCCACGTCTAGAGCAAAACACTTCAGAATACTCAATTACAAAAACAGAGGAATTGCCACGTGTCCAGATTTATAAAACCATATGCCGACCAACTATCAAATATGGACACATCCTTCTCGCTAATGATCGACAACCAGTCTGGACAAACATCAGCAAAGCAGAGCCCATCTTGACTAACACATACCCAATAAACCTCAGAAAGTCAACGCACAAAAACTGTGGCTTACAAAGGAAGACTTTAAGGAAATTCAAAAGAACCGATGGAAATTATCTTAGTGGACACAGTAAGAAACTCTCGAAGGAAAAAACCTCAAAACTTGCGCGTAAAAACTTACTTACAAATCGAGTGGTCTATGCCTGGAACCAATTGGACGAGGTCACTGTCTCTTCAAGCTCCATAAGCAGCTTCAAAAACAGGCTGGACCAGAACCTGAAGTCTATCAATACTACATTAGTCCATTATTATTATTATCTGTGATATCCTGGTTAAGATGTGCTACCAACCTGTGATATAGCCTGTGATAGCAAAGTCAAGTTTGATACGAGTCGTTTTTTAATACAAAGAGCAACCAGAGTAGTCCCATCGGCATGCGCCGTCTACTAAGTACTCTGTAATAATAATAATAATAAATTATCTTAGTGATCAATACCAAAATAACAGAACCAAAACATACTTAGTAATAGCCAGAAGAAACTATGAGCACAACTTGCTCAGTAACACCAAGCAATTCTATTCATACATAGGTCGTACCTTAAATTTCAAAGCATGAAATCTTTAGCATAGTAGGTCAGGTAACAAACGCACCACTTCAAACAGACCACGAGATCTCCTCACAACAATTTCACAGCGTTTCTACCAAGTCGAGTACAAATGATGTTATGCGAACATTGTCCTCTGAAAACCGTGCGAATACTTGCAAATCTTCACAACCAACACCAACGAACAACTAAGAGGTCACACGAAGAAGTAAAAAAAGGAGAGGAGCTTTTGCCTGATTAGAAAAAATTTCCTGTCGAATCGTGTTGTGTACAAATGGAACACACTAAATGCGGACACACTCTCTGCTTCAAACAAAACCCTTTTCAAGAATAGGCCGGATGTGAACATGACCACTCTAGTCCACTACCTCTGACAATATTGTCTGACGGGTGTTGTAACAATGCCTATACTTACATAAAAAGGAAACAAAGAACTGGCTGTAAACTACAGGCCAATATGTCTGATCAACGCAATATGCAAGTGCATGGAAAAGATTATCGCAAAATAATTAAGATTTCCTCCTAGTCAACACATATCATACCAGCTCAACAGCACGGCTTTCTTCTGAAAAATCTACATTGACCAACCTATTAACAAGACTTAATGAATGGACACTAGCTGATGATAACCATGAACCGATCAATGCCTTCGAAAAGGCCTTTAACAAAATACCTACCAGACTATATAATTTACAAGATTGTCTACTTTGAAATCGGAGGAAGTAGTATATTAAAAGGGAAAAGGAAGTATATCAAAATCTATGAAACCACTCAAGATTAACCCTGAACATGCCGCTGCAGCTATTACGGAAGCTATAGCTGCTGAGAACACAAACCTAAATATAACCAAAAAAACTTATCAAATCAAGCTATAAAGAGCAGTAATAAAACTAGCTCCGGATTGGCAGCGGCCTAAGCAATCATGGTTATATGTGGGAAACTTGAGAGTAGATTCTACTATTGATGATCTCACAAATCACTTAAAGAACAATAATATATCTGTGATGACCTGTGAGAATTTAAATTCTAAAAATAAGCATCTTTTAAGATTTAACTATAAAATAAAACTGTATATTTATAATGTTGATTTTTTTTTGTTTACCCTGTATAGTAATGAATGTTAAAAGTGGTTTTATAAATTTACAAAGAGTAGGACTTTTAAATGTGCCTATACATACCTAAACTTTTATTTTTTTAATAAAAAATGAAAATTTTAATGTACTAACAGAGTATCTTAATAATAATAATATTATTATTATTAAGATTCTCTCCGTGAGCTTATTATTATTAATTTAACGCACCAGACCAGCGGCTTAGGTGGGGCTAAAATATTGCATATTTTTAACTTGGGTGTGTGACTGACTGTCCTGTACTTACCTCACTTCTTACTTTCAATTAAATCACAATTTTCTATGTCATATTCTGCCTTTGGTTGATTGAAGACATCTACGAGATCAATTATTGTCCTTGACATAGCTAGTTTCTGCTAAAGCTAAAAGTATATTGTATCTTTCATTTTTTTTAATTTACCATTACACGGAGGTCAAAAACTAGTTTCAGATATTGAAAATCGTATACATGGGGCAGATCTCCAATTATATAACTATCATTAACCGATAAAATAAAGATTTATTCACAATTTAAAACTGTATTTTTATGTTATACGACGTAAGGTGAATTATTTGCGGTATGGTTTTCTGTGAACTGGAAAAATAAAATTTAAAAATTGTTGCATACCTACCTTTATAAAATTGCATTGCATTTAAAATGGAGTGTAATAGAAGCATTTCGTTCCTTCTTCCGAGATCGTGTTCTACAGTAAAAAAGCTCACGGAAAGAACAATCTAAATTCAACAAATAACGTTACGGTTATGTTCTTTTTCTTCTTCTGTGACTTCTGTTTTTCTTGGTAATGATAATAGCTGGCTGATTGTCGTCAAGACAGGTGGCCATTGCAATTAAGAATAATAATTACGGTATCCAATCCAGTCCTCTTAACTGGACACACAACATTTAAACACGATAGTCCAGGGGGCGGGAAATGTGATTTGTTGCTGTTCTGTGATTGGGTACTGAGCAGTTCAAAGTCAATGGCTTCATATGTGGCTTCATAAATTTGTTTTTAATATCATTTCTTATTATTCATTTACTTGCAACGGCATAAAATTTGTTTGCGTTTTGCTGCTGGAGTGTATAGTTGTTGAATAATGTGATACACATGTGATGGATAGGGCTTGTTGTTGGTATCTACGATTTTTACTCAGCGAAGTATTATGATAGCAATACAATTTCATGGGGTGAGTAAAAACTATACCTATTGAATAAGGCTTGTTTAATTGAAATCGCAGTATAGTTTTTGATTTAATCTTTTTTAAAAAACCTAAAAAAAAGATTTTCCCGAATACTTGGCAACGTCGCAAGGTAATCAGCTGTCTGTAGAAATTCCGCCAATTTGTCATGTCAAAAACACGTGTTTAGGGGTAATGAACTTTCATAGAGGCACAGATGGTCCGGTTTTAAGGTATTTTACAAAATTCAAAATACTTCCGATTTTAGAAAAAAAAACTATCAAGTGTAACTCTAGGCCACCCCAGGAGTGGCCCCTTAAAATATAATAAGTCATTTCCATAACACCCTGTATATATGGTCATTGAAATTTCGAATTAAAGTTTAGTTCCGTACTGTTTTTCTTAACAGATTAAAAGCAAGCCAGAACTGAGGTTTTAAATGCTTTAAGTAGACTTGAGAAACATGTGCATTTGTCTTGCATTGCCAGTTTGTGGGACAGAAAATAAATATGATAGAAAGCATAATATAGTTGGGGAAACCCCAATGCAGCGCAGTATAAAAACTGTAAAACAGTAAAACTAACAGTTATGCTATTAATATGTTTATTAATGCTATAAAACTACTACAGTTAAGGTGTGAACTACTCAGAAAAAATGCTAAATGTTCAATACATTGAAAAAAAAATAAACAGGGATGTTAAAAATAGTATTTGGATGTAATATATAATATGTGATCTGATATCATGATATGATGAAACACATAATATTAAAATATAATTGGATATAGTATGAATAATAATTTGTTAGAGAAAAGTATTTTTAACATATTTCACTATTAAACATTCAATATCCAAGGCGCGCCGTGAATAAGGAAGTGAAGGAAAGAGACAACCATGCCTTTAGTATGACCCAGTATAAAATACAATAATAGGTAGAGAACAAATTAATAAAAAAACCGTATCTTAACTAAACTTAATTAAAAGTACACAACAGTTAGTATAAAAATATATCGGTAACAAACACTTTTTAAAATCATTATAAGTAGCTAGGTACTTACATCAAGAACTGAGTTTTGGTCGTTGGCAAACAGATGTTGCAAAGCAACACCATGCACTTTATTCTCATTATGAACTAAAACTAAAAGGTCCTGCTTGATAGGCTAAATAAACCTAAACTATAAACGTCGTATCTAGTAAGCAGGTTTTAACGAAAGTTTAAAAAAATAAAGAACTTAATAGCAGGCCTGCAGGCACAAATCTCACAGTACACACGCCAAATACTGTTAATTTTCAATTTTAGGGGAATATCAAAAAATCGTAAAAATCCGACGTACTGCGCATGAGTAAAGCTTCTGCAAAAGCAGTTTTCAAGGTGCATACCGGAGACATTTTTAGATTGCTTGGAAATTAGCTTTGTTTTTTACTGGTGGAAGTTTGGCCCTTCTCATTAAAGCCACAAGACCAGACCAGCCCAGTTCCATTTCAGCTTGGCGTTGGCCAGGATGACGCAATTGTCAACGTAATTATTTCGGTTCAACATGCCATGGGTTGAAAACGTTTTTTTTAAAGCATATTACATTAATTAGGCATGGACATATTACATTAATTAGACATAGACATTAATCTTGAATAAGTTTTTCAATTTGTCATAATATAAAGCCTATGAGATTGTGAATGCTTGTTCTCTTCAGTTCGCATAATTCCCTGGGGATGCGGGTTTAGTGGTCTTAGTATATTATGTAGCTTCCGTTATGATATTGTTTCTTTCAAGGGTGTGGTGATAGACTTGTTGGGGACGAGATTGGTCATGAACTGCATTTTCGATATGCTGATCCCACTCTGCATCATTAAAAACTACAAAATTCATTGCCCTCTTGAAATTTGGTGGCAAATTTTTATAATATGAAAACCACATAGAAAAGATAATGACAAATTCTAGAGAATATTTTCCTCATATGTTAAAGTTCCCATAAGAGAAATGCAATTTTCGCAAAATTACAGCGTAAACAGCACTGCCAGAAATCGAAAATTGCATCGCAAGTTTATATTGTTGACGAAACGTCAAAGCGGGATTTTATTGTTAACAAACGTCAAAAAATGTAATATTCTGACAATTAACCTCATCTTATTGAGTGACAGCAGACAAAAAAGTCAATGTCAACGAATGTTTTCCTTTCATTTTGTCAAGAATTGTTAATAACTATCTCTTTGCATTGGGATAACCCGTGGCAACGTAAATTTTTTTGTTTTTTTGTAAACAACGCTATTGAACTTTTCCGTAGACGTAATCTTACTACAAAAATGTCTCGTTTTGGCGAAGAATCTATCCTCGAAATAGAGCAGAAAATAACAGAAGCCATTCCAAAGAATACTGCATCAAATCACGACTATATTTGGCGGCAGTTCATGTGTGTTTGCAAGGAAAGGGGGCACGTTCTTACGAATTCAAAGCAAAATATTGTTAAATACAATAATTGTACTTTTCATTGCAATTCTTGTAATTTTTAAGCATTTTAATTTTATTGTTAGTATTTTCTGTTAAATAAAATATTTAAATTTACTTAATTCGAGTTCTTAATTAATTTGGGAAATATCCAAATAAATTACACTCGTGCATAAAAATAACCAGATAATTTTTTTATTCAATGTGTTTTTTTTACAAATTGCAATCGTTTGTTTTCATATTTTACTTTCAAACTCTTGCAATTATAAAAAAACACATTTCATTCAAAAATTATCGGTAATTTTGATGCACTTGTGCACTTACCCCCGAAAATTACCTTCATACATTTAGCTAAAGGTGTTGTTTTCGATTGACTACAATACAATATTCCTAGCTATCGAAAACAAACCCTCTAGTTATTAAACAAAAAACCATAGTAACCTCCTTACAACGCCATTATTGGAAGAATATGTCAGTCTGACATTCTCATTGTTCCGAGTTTAGTTTAAAAAGGGTCCCGTTTTGGAAAGAAATCAATCGAAGTAATTCAAGAAAAGATCGCACAGAATGTCCCAAAAAAACACTAAAAATAGCAAGCAATATGTCTGGCGTCTATTTATGATGTTTTGTGAAGAGAGAAGGTATGTTCTTAGCAAGGAGACTCAGATTAAAAAGCTTGCAGACCTACTTCAAGAATGGGCTTACAACATGAAAAAATAAAACGGCGAGGAATAAAAAGATTTTACAATAAAGACAATATGGAACTTAACAGAGAAGATGCTTCAGCAAATGTATTATAGCGAGTAGCAAATCAGGTTTGATCTATTTACGAATATTGAGTTTAAAATGGCTCGTGAGGCGAAGAGCGCAAAACGCAAGGAAGTGCAGTATCTACCAGAAAAGAGAAAAGTAAGTTCAGCTTTTTTAAAATATGATGAATTTAAAAGAATTGTTGATAGTTGCGACGAAAGTAGAAAGAAAACTATTTTTTATACTAACCTATGAGTTGGCTTGGAGAGGAGGTGAAGGAGCTCGTTATCAAATAAGATATTTTAAAAGGGATACTAACAGTAGTGGGACAACACAGGGCGTAAACTGCACAATCCTATTTCTTCGAAAACCGCACAGGGAGGAGATAAACCCTGTACAAGCTCTAAATGGTTCATTTTAAACACGAGGAATTCTGATATTTGTCCTATACGTCTTTTTGACCAATTTATACAAAAAAGAAGCCAAAGTAATCATGAACGATTATTTTTAACAGAAAACCCATTCTGGAAAACATCAGAAAACTGGTATAAGAACACTCCAATTGGCAAAAATACCATAGGTCAATGGACCACCAGCCAGGCCAAGAAAATGGGTCTAGATACAAAAAACGTAAAAATAACCAACAATTATTTACGCGCAACAGCTGTTTCAAAACTAGCCAAGCAGGAAGTTGGCGAGCAGCAGCTTATAAAAATCACGGGACATTCGAACACAAAATCAATTTCGTCATATCTACTAATGGACGAGGAACACCATACGCTTCTTATTCAACAAATGAGAACGAATGAAATTGATGCCCAACCTAGTTGCTCGAAACCAACCTTAAGACATGTTTCAAATTCCGAGTCAAATTCTAATATTAATTATTACAACTGTGTTATTAATAATTATTAAAGTAAAATATATAAAACATTATTGCATTTAACTTTTGTTAATTCAAGTAATTGTCTCCCTAAATTACACTCCTGCATGAAAAATTTCAAGCATTCGTGTAATTACCCTCCGAAAATTTTTATTTTTATTAAAAAGATCGTCAGTTTTCCAAATATTGTCACGAGGGGCACCGGGGGCTTGCTTAGAAGATAGTCATCATAATTATTGCAGCTTTTTATTTATGTTGAAATTACTTAAAAACAATTAAACTAACAGGTTAACCCAGTGCTACCTTATATGAGGTTCCGCGTCGGTCTCGGATTAGGGTGCTACTTCGCTGGCTTCTTTCCGTATTTCTCGAAGTTCCACGTCTGAGTGTCGCCAACTCGGTAGGCCGGTCAACACGCACGACCGCTGCACCCTACTTCCGCTCAGCCATTGGCTCTCTCTGAACTTGCAGAGGCAGTGTCGTGCGTGTAGGAACAAAGTACCTCGTGACACTTTCCCTCCCCTCAGAAAACAAAAAACTGAAGGGTTTCTGTCACAAAAAAAAAATAATCATTGATCCCTAAGCCTAACTATTTACAAAATATATACAGTAATCTATCTGGGTTAACCATGACCAATAAAATAAAAAAAATTACGATTTTTAAAGAAGTTGCTTATAATCTTTTCTTTTTCCTTTTCCTTGCCTTAATCTGTTGTCTTCCCCGTGTTTGACCCCTGGCGTCCGTGGTCCTCCATCGTCGTCTGTCGTCCGGCGTCGACTTTCCCTCGACGCGACGTCGGCTTTCCCTCGACGTCAGATTTCCCTCGACGTCAGATTTCCCTCGACGTCGGTTGTCGTCTGGCGTCGGCTGTCGTCCGGCGTCGGCTGTCGTCCGGTTTTTATTGTTTCACGTTCTGGCATTTTGTGACTTAACAATAGTTATGGTTTATTTGTTATTTATTATGTCAAAAAGAATAAAAATGTAACGAAGCAAAAGAAAACACAAAAAAAGGTGGTTTAACGTGGCAAATGCTGAAAATGTCCTCCACCCTCTACTTGGCATGCTCCCAGACGATGGTAAAATCCGTCGACGGAATTTCGAATGGCTTCAGCCGGTATGCTATGTGTCTCCAATCTAATTTTGTTTTTCAAATTTTCAATATTATTTGGCCGATTTTGGTAAACTTTTCCTTTTAAATATCTCCAAAAAAAATAGACTAGAGGCGTTAAGTCTGGAAACCTCGGTGGCCATTCAATTGTACCACGTCGCCCAATCCAGCGACCTGAAAATATCTGATCTAAATATCTTCTCACATTGACACCAAAATGCGGGAAAGCACCATTTTGCTGAAACCAAATTGTTTCATTAGGTATATCTTGATCTACTTCGGTGGGAAAAATTACAGCTAGAGCAGGCCTCAACTCGAAGGATAAGAAATCCAGGTACCGTTCACCTGTGAGGTTTCCTTCTAAAAAGAATAACCCTAAAATTCGGTTATTAATGATACCTGCCCATACATTTATTTTCTGCGGCCGCTGAGTATGCGCTTCAAATATCCATCGCGGATTTTCTTGACTCCAGAAACGATTTTCATGTCTGTTAACCACACCGTTTAAATAAAAAGTAGCTTCATCCGAAAATAATATGCTCTGTGGAAACCTATGTGTGATCCGGTGTGAACCATGTCTCGGTCATCCGTTTTTTACTTTTTCGATTACTACACTATTTTCTCAAGTTCTCCCCCCTCGCCTACTTGAAATCAATCATGAAAAAAAATTTTTCTACTAGCGTGCGGAAAAACGCATTTTCCGCACATGTTTTAGTGCGGAAAATCCACTTTTCCGCACCGTGCGGCAAAGATTTTTCCGCACTGTTATATTTTGAAATTAAATTTAATTAAATTAAATGCTGTACGATTTGAAGTCACTGTTCATCATATTACCTTTGAAATATCTTAGTTGCTATGGTGTATATAACCAGTTGTTGATTTGTATGTAACTGTCAACAGAATATTATAAATTTAAACTAGTTTATCAGTTTTTCTACTGGAGTTTTGCTGAATTCTTCGGCACGCAAAATGATTTCCGATGAAGAGATGAACGAATTAATATTGTAAAATTTTGTTCATTGTAATAAAAATTTAAAAAAAAACTCCGTTTTTTAAATTATTTTCAATTTGTTTCCTCACGCTAGTAGAAAAACTATTGTTCCTAACACGTGCAGAAACCTATTTTTCCGCACTTAAATGCTTGACACCACTCCGCTACGCGTCGTGCTGTCAACGGCATTTGCGTGCGGAAAAATCGATTTTCTGCACTTGTTAGGAAAATAGCTATTTTTTACTCAAATATTTTACTTTTCTCTCTAATTTTCTTCTTTTCTCAAAAAAAAACTTACATATAAGACGCGACACGACAGTTGAAGGTCACAAGAATTTAACATGTTGATCAGACATGCGTTCAAGCAAAATTCAACTGTATAGAGCCTCGTGCAGCTGCTCACGATCCCTAATATTTTTTAACTCTCGAAACAAACACATAATTCTATTTATTCTTTAACTTGACTTTACCTTATACTTTTTTAATTTATTGGGGAAAACAAGGAAAATAAAACTTTTATTTACTACTTCATTTTGATAGTGGTATACAATAAAATTAAAAATAACATATGCCTTTTTCTCTCTACTTAAAAAAATTGTCAGGTTCATAATACGGGGCTAATCTGTTTACCTGTAGATGTAAAATTTGGTTACTGACAAGATTTTAAACAATACCACGTAAATCTAGACTCCTACTTATCAGCTATTATTAAAACAAAATCAAAATCAAAAACTTTAAACTTCAGCCCTATTGTTTGTCATAAGCATCCATTAACAAGTATTTTGCAATTAAAATATCAAATAATAAACAGAAATTTCTTTCTGTACTCTTTACCAAAAATTTCTTATAAATAAAAATTTTTCATAATGAACTTTCTTCATTTATTTTTATTTACCATGACTTTTCTTACAAAGTGCCTGAATTCGGTAGTTTCCGCTCAACTATTTACAACTCATATTATCAATGTCTTTTTAGCGATAACAGCCACGTAACTTTCATGACAACAATTAATTATTGTTTCATCAATAGCATCCTTAGAAGTTATCTTGTAAATAGAGTTAGTAGGATATGAAAGTTTTGGATCTAAGACCCATAGCACTATTTAGCATTTCTTATAATTTCTAGTAATGCTCATATTATCCATATCGATAGTAATAATAATTCAATAAAAACTTTGTTTTATTATATTATGCTGCCGGTCACTGTTTAACCAAAACCAGAAAAAACATCCACTTTTACAGAAAGTTCTGATTATTGTAATCCATACAAAATAAAAAATGGTTGTCGTTGATCGAAATCCAGTAGCACATGAAAGGGCTATCGCCATTTCTCAAGACCACCTGGCTCTGATGTTTTTACCATCGAGTCGTAGCTTTTGCCCTTAGACAGGCCGTTTGTGCCAGCCAACTTGCTACACTGTGTGCTTTTAGTAAATCCCTTTTTAGTTTCTTTACCCTGCTTTTTGATTAATGTTATTAACTGAAAGTTTTTATGTTTTGCAGTTTTCCTTAGATTATGACTCTTGTTTATCACATCGTTCTGCGATAAAGAAATCGTTTATTCGTAGCTAATATTATTTCATAACAAAACCGTGAAAGGGCTTACGTTACCCGTCTATAGAGGCATATAATGTATTTATTAATAAGGGGTGCATGGTTTTGCAAGTTTGGAAAAAATGAGAAACTTTGCTGTTAAAGTAAGCGCCACAAATATAACATTATTTTTTACATTTCTGTCTTCTGTATAAAAACTCTAGCAGTGGCGGCTCGTGGCGAAAAATTTTCGAGGTGCCACGCCCCTTTTTACCTTTGTATCGATTTTCTTTGTGCTTTTTATCCCAGAAGAATATTAAAAAAAAAAACGCGGTTTTTAAATGGGATTTTTATTTCAATTTTCCTTTGAAAATTGATTGTCGAAAAGTTATTTAGAATGTTCTCAACAGAATTTTGGTCCATAACTATAACACTTCGTGTGACATAATCCGAACTACTAGCCATTATTACATACATCAACAAAAAACACCCAGAACACCGTCAATAAACTTCAAACTTCTCTAATCGCGTCAAAAAACTCTAAAACAATCATAATATTAAAGTATTGAAGTGTGTATTCAGATAGCGCACGGCGACGTCCTCTCATCGGGCGATTAACCGAATATTCCCGATCAATCCGCACAGGGAAAATCCATTTAACGAGAGCGCCGAACGAATACACACGGCAGACCATTTCAATCAGTAGAAGTAAGTGCATGTTGCGGTCGCGCTTGAAGTCTTTCGCATTCGCTATTCTTATATACAAGTTTTCTTGATATTTTTTTAATATAAATTTTATTTTTGCTTGGTGCTTGGCTTTCTTAGGCAGAGCGCGCGCACGGGCGCACTTATTGACGAGCCGCCCCTGAACTCTAGCAAAAAATGCTGCCTCTATGCGGCATGCCTTGTAGTCCAGGCAAATTGTAATTTTTCTGGGAACTAAAAGCGAGCAAGCTGCAATTTTCCATGGGTGTAGGGTACCTCTAGAAAAGCTTCACTCTGAATTTGCACGGTTCTTACCCTCTTAACTTCGGCGCCATCCTGAATCAAAAGGTTAAATCGGTTTTTCGCTTGTAACTTCTATTATTTTTGTACTAGAAAAAAAATTAAAAAAGCATTTTGTAGAACAAAACAATACCTACAAAACCATGCATCCGAGAAATCCATTAACTCATTTATTAATACTGAAAATTTCATTATTTAAATAAAATAAGCATTATAATATCAATTTTTTTGCTATTTCTGATTTCCTGTTACTCTGATTAGAAACTTTCCTCAACAAATATTGTAGAGCAGTGAATTCTTTACATTTTTTGCAAAATTTCAGCTTGATCCCTTTTAGTACCCAGAAAAGCATGGTGAAAAGAACAGTTTTCTTGGACTATTGCGGCTTAAATTGTGAGGTTTCGGCGAGCGCATTACTTGGAGCTTAAAAGCCAGATGCCGCCGAGTACGATTTGTACAGACGTGAACCATCCTCGCATATTTCACTTTTTAACGTAGTATGGATAAGAACAGAGAGAAGCCGTACCGGCGCTTCGCCATTAGCAATGAAAAACACTGTCAATAGGTCGAGTTTTACATAGAGATATCAATTTTTAACTGATTCAGCCAATGAGAAACGGAAACTGGACTTTGAAGACCAATAGAATATCCATAAGAGGCAATCAGATATAGCTATCTTGGCGTCCACGTTGACTCTTAAAGCATTAACCCGGGTATTGTCCCTTTCTCTTATAAATTTTTTGTTGAAGTTTTTATACAATTATTTAAATGTGAACGATAATGTTATATTTGTGGCGCTTACTTTACCAATTTCTCAAAAAAATATCTTCTTTACAAAAGTATGTGCTTTTAAACAAATTACTAAAAAAATTCGAAGAAAGTAAATTGCTCTCATTCATAAGGAAACAAGAATAGGACAATTTCACAGAAATGCAAAATTATCTTGAATTTTATTTTGGTAGAAAATTTAAATAATTGCTCAAATACAAAATTTCTTTTAGAAAATTAACTAAAATTAATTTAAACGAACTCGAATTAAGGAACAAACCTAAAAACGATATCGTACATATTCAACAAAAATATAAAAAAATTGCAAGGAAGCACACTGTATACAACCCATATTGTACAAAACCACATTGTACCCAAACATACACCCACAAGAATAATATATTGACTTATGACAGTGAGTTAGATCTTCCTATTTGACTTGTTTTGATTGCTGGCAATTTTACTTTGTTTTAATTGATAACAATAATAAAAACTCATCAGTTTGTTAGTATATTCAGATGACTAAATAAGGTATATTAAATAGTCATCAACTGAATAAAAAATATTGTTAAAAGTTCTATAACTTTCACATTAAAACTCCTAAGTCTGTTTATGCATTTTACACTTAGTGGTAGCCGGTTAAATATTTTTATTGGTAATACAAGGGGACCTTTAGCAACTAATGCAAGTTCGTGTTGAGGAAGATAAATGTTCATATGACTTCTCAGATTATAATGATCATTCTTATCAGGTGTCTTTCCAAAATTAGAGGGATTCGATTTAATATAGTTAACACACTAAAATTTATATTATATTGATGAAAATGTAAGAATTATTCGCAATTGTTTAAATAATTCTCTACATTAGAAGCATTTAGGATTAAATGACATAGACCATATAATTTCTTTTGTTGAACCAAAACTTCGCCATATCGAGCACTATTGCCCCATGCCAAGATAGCATACTTTAAACAAGAATGAACATATAAATAATTATATAATAATAAAGGCTTAAGTCAACATTAGTTTTTAGTTGCCATACAATAAAGTAATGAATGAGTCAAGACAAAGTCAACCTGATCTAACCAAGTTAACTTGACATCAATTAAAAAGACCAAATATCTAACCACACATCTCTGTTTAATGGATCTATCGTTGACCCTCACAAGAAGGTTTTTACTCAAGTCTCTCAGTGAAACATAAATAAGTTGAAAAAGTAGTCCATACTTACAGTGGAGTCAATGTAATGTAAATAAGTTTGTTTTGTTATTATTTAAAATAAGACCATTATTTTTGCAATAAATATTTATGCTATTAACTTTAATAAACCTGCATTTATACTGAGGTCCTCAATACATCCCGCCGATGATACAACAGGTATATCATCAGCAAATAATAACAAACAATTTGGGGGTGCATCAAATGAAAATATATCATTGATAAAAACAATAAACAACAATATGTGCCAAGCAGACTTCAATGAGGGACTGAACTTCAGGTGGTTTCATGCTGAGAAATATAATATTGACCGTCCGCTTTTAATACGACGAGTGTGAGAGAAAATTGGAAAAAGATGGTCCAGGTGATGCATTTCATCGCCACGAGATGTCGGTCTAAAGCTACATCTGCCACTGTTTATTCACCTTTCAGGGTCAAGTAGACTCTCTGAAGTTGCTTCCTTTTATCGGACTAGGATGCTATAGCCTCACTGATGAGCCGTTATACGGCGAAATGTGTCTGAGAATGAATTCGGTGAAAGGAAGCAACTAACCTTTAGATATCATTAGTTGTGTTTTGCAAAAATATGCCTAGGATTTTATTTTTATTATCAAAAAAATCTGATAAATTTAGCCAGCCTAAAATATCCTTACTATACAGGGTGTTTCCAAAAGGATTTGATAAAATGCTGACAGATATTCCTTAGGCTAAAATATAACGATCTACCTCTATTGGTCCAAAAGTTGATAGCTTTCCAAATTTCAAAGTTATTCTTTTTCTACCTTTTTCTCGGACCCAGACCACATATTATACAGGGTGTTAATTAATGTCATGCAGATATTTCAGGGGGTGATAGTACTCGTCAAAATACGAAAAAAATGCAATTATATGCATGGTCTAAAACGCGTTTTTTTCGTTATACAAGGTGGCAATGTTTCAATTTTTTTTCTCGTATATTGCGTTTTCTCTCTTATATTCTCCGATAATTGTTTCAAATTTGGAACATCAACCATCTTTTAGAATCTCTACAATAAGGTATCAAAATTGTCGGTCGCAGTATACAAGGTGCTACATTTTCTTGAACCGGCTACAATTTTATCTTTCAAAACTTCTTTGTGAAGCTCCGTGTATGAATTCCGGTATGAAATTTGAACTCTCTGTTCCTTTGTTTAGCGGTCTGGTCTCTTGCAATATTCTCGTATCTGTGACCGTTTTCGATTTATTTGCAAAAGTAGCCTTCGATGGAAATTAAGTGTAGGCGAAATAGCGCAATAATAAATATGAGAAAAAAAATAGTAGACTGGGATAGGCAATTGTTAATTCTGTTTATTTTCCTTCTGACATTTTGTAACAAATATTTTTTTTGTTTGACGTTTCCGGAGTTGTTTTGAACTGGTTAATGATGGTTGAATTCACAAATCAAGAATTTGCGGAGATGCATTTAATCTATGGACTTACCGATGGCAATTGTTATGAAGCCAGACGACCGTATGCATGAAGGTATCCAAATCGAATACTGCCTGACCCACGAACATTCGCAAATCTACATAATCGACTATGTGAAAATGGATCGTTCAAGAAATCCACTCATTTAGCAGTAGGAAACAGAACGGTTAGGACTCCTGAAGTCAAGGAAGCAGTCCAGAATGCAGTAGAAAATGATCCTGCTACTAGTACGAGAAAAATTGCCGCAACACTTAACATTTCATTTGTGCTTGTCTGGAAATGAATAGACAACTTAATGTATCCTTACCACATCCAAAGGGTTCAAGCTCTTCTCCCACGTGACTTTTCACTACGTTTTAATTTTAGCCAATGGTTCCTACAGATGCTAGCCCAAAATCCGTTTTTTGAAAACACGATTTTATTTAGCGATGAAACAAATTTCTCAAGGAATGCCATAAGCAATTTTCACAACAACCATTTTTGGGCAGAAAAGAATCTGCATTCGATATGCGAAAATAATTTCCAAGAACAGTTTTCAGTAAATGTGTGGGCAGGCATTATTGGAGATTATTTGATAGGACCATTTTTCCTACCAGCAATGCTAAACGGACAATATTATCGTCAATTTCTTGAAGAGGAACTCCCAGGGCTGCTAGAGAGGTACAAATTCTTGTCAGAAACCAAATGTGGTTCATGCACGATGGTGCACCACCACACTTCAGCATAGAGGTAAGAAACTTTCTCAATCAAATTTTTAACAACCATTGGATAGATCGAGGGGGACCTCAGCCATGGCCCCCTAGATCCCCAGACCTGAATAGCCTGGATTTCTTTTCTGGGGACACCTGAAAGCATTAGTGCATCAGACCCCATTCCAGACAAAAGAGGATTTAAGAAACAGAATAATAGCTTCATGGGACATCACATTCACAATACTCCTGGAATATTTGACAGAGTCCGTCAGTCCATGAGGCGAAGACTTGATTCGTGCATTTTAGCAAGAAGCGGATATTTTCAACAGTTTTTATAATTTTGTTTTATTTTTATTTGATTAACTAATTAATTGGTTTGTTTCAATTTATTTTTAATTTGTAATGTTTTTATCTGATTGTTAATAACCCTGTCGGTTGATCTAAAATAAAAATGAAAATAATTACTTAGAATACATACAAATAAAAACAGCTTTTTACTCTGCTTTATTTCGCTTACACTTAATCTCCATCGATGGCTATTTTTGCAAATAAATCGAAAACGGTCACAGATACGAGAATAGTACAAGAGACCAGAACGCTAAACAAAGGAACATAGAATTCAAATTTCATACCAGAATTCATACAGGGAGCTCCAAAAAAAAATTCTAAAAGATAAAATTGTAGCCGATTTAAGAAAATGTAACACCCTGTATACTGCGACCGACAATTTTGATACTTTATTATAGAGATTCTAAAAAATGGTTGATGTTCCAAATGTGAAACAATTATCACAGAATATAAGAGAGAAAACGCAAAATACGAGAAAAAAATTGAAACTTTGCCACCCTGTATAACGAAAATAGCGCGTTTTAGACCATGTATATATTTACATTTTTTTCTTATTTTGACGAGAACTATCACCCCCTGAAATGTCTGCATGAAATTAATTAACACCCTGTATATAACCAATATTAATTATTATGTTGCTAATACCGTGTTACAGAAATGTCCCCAGTATGCGGCGTTTCCCAGAAGCGTTGTGTCTGCGCAGTTCGCGTGTATGTCAGGTCCGGCTTTAAATTTATTTAACTTAGTTTTTTTAAATAGGTATTGATTTATAAAAAAAACAATTATAGTAAATCTTTGTATAATATGAAATGTAAGAAGATGTAGGGCATTCATTTTCTCGACGAAACAAAACACCGCAAAAAAATATGAAAATTTCAGGACGTATTTTGGGGTGTAGATAAAGAAATTAAAATTTTGAATTGCAATTTAGTTTTTGGCATAGTTTCGTAAGTAATACTGGTTGTTTTTAACATCGTAATAGGTGCCCCTTGTCGCCTGATCTCCTCTTATCATTTTCTATACAACATACAGCGAAAGTTGCACAGAAATTATTATTCTTCTTTTAAACAGATTAAAATCAAGTCAAACGAAAGTTTTAAATATTTACAGTTGACTTGGAGAATATGTGCATTTGTAAATTCTCTGGGGGAATTAAGTGTAGCTTTCCCGAAAATCTCGTGGATTTTCATTATCACGATATCTACAATAATTGTGTTTGTCAACAATCCCATTTAATAAGAAAGTTAACTCATCGCTAAAGAAAATATTTTTTATTAAGGTGTGGTCTTTATCAGTCCTTTAGCAAATTAATTTACAAATTTCGATCATTTTATCGTAATCGTCTTCATTGAGTTTGTGTAAAATTCGTATTTTGTAAGGGAATAAATTATTATTTAAAAAAAAGCACAGAACCAGTAGAAATATTCCTCAGCTTGGCGACTTTCGGAACAGGAGAAGAAGTTGGATCTGCAGCGAATTGACCGAGTACCTCAACCTGGCAAGCTTCATCCAAAACCCTTGCTTGTACATTTTTTTTGTTGCATACATATCCAGTTTCTTTGAACTTCATGCACCAATTCTATGACATGCTTATGCCCGACGTTTTTGTCTGAATGACCGTCATTAAATACTATAGTTGGAGTCAAGCAAATATTTGACGCGTGACACTTTCATCTTGTCATATTTGTCCAATACTAGGTTATTTCGATTTCACTAACTTTATTACAGCTGATACTTAGTCAGGGCCGGACTGACGAATATTGTTATTTATAAACCTTTGCAGAAAATGATTGCTGGGAAATTGGTCTAAGAATATGAATTATAATATAAATAAATTTGTTTTGATAAATTCTGTGCATTGTAATGGTGGGATTCAGGATTGACCATTAATATCACAGGTCTTAACAAAAGCAATCTTAGTAGTATATAATGATTAGTAGTGTATAACGATTATATTAATTAATAAAATGCGGATCTGCAGCCCATATGATTTGACCAAATCGACGAGAAGGTAACTCGGTTTATGTATATCTCTTTTTAGTCATATAAAAGGATAAAGATACAAATAATTCGAGTGGGTGGTAATTATTATAATATAAATTTAGGGATTAGTAACTTTTATATTATGAGTGGCCTGCCATATTTGACACCCATGACAATATGGAAGTTTCACGCGTCAAATATTTGCTTGACCCCAACTATATCACGGCTCTACGTGCACAACAATTTTCAGCTCCGTGAAGGAAGATTAGTTCTATTGGCATAGCTACAGTATAGGTACCATTTTATTATTTTTCAAATTTTAAACTACCCTGAAATGATCGAATGAAAAATCAGTCAAATATTGGCAATTATGTAAATACCCGCCAAATAGCTCGTAAACAAACTGTTAAAACATGGTGCTTTTGTGGCTTGTGCACGTTTATACTACAGATTTATCTCATTCCTCTGACTTATAAAGACAATCGTTAATGCAACTTAAGGTTACCATGATATTTTGCAATTTGGAGAATTTAATACTTTCAAAATTAAAAGACAATTACGCAAAATTATATTTGACCGTTATAAGTTATAACACACATCTTTCCATATAACTTGAAAACCGATTACCCGATTTCATTTTTCGTGACATGGTTGTATTGGCAATTCAATGCCCCTTGCAACGATATTTCACGCGAAAATTGAGTTTTTTTGTCAAATCCTATTTTCCTCAAAATTGAGAGATATTTATGGTGGTTCATTTTGAAATGAAAACCATATATAAATATTTTATTCTAAGGTTTAAATTTATATTAAATATCCGTCAATAACACTAGGAACAGAAAAATATTTCCAGTCATGTAATTATATTAGATACGGGCACATTTAAAAAATGATTTATACAATTAATAATATTTAGCTGACAACAATGCCCAAAATAAATACTTTATTTTACAGCTGGCTAAAGAATGACGCTGTGAAAAATAATCATTTTTCTTTATTCAAATCATTTACGATGACATACATACGTGCATGCATCGTTAGAATTTTGACCACCGTGATGGGTCCAGTTACATATATCAAGCCTACAACTTTTTAAATATGATTAATTGAAATGATCTAAAGGTGACTCTCATCATAAACCATTATAAAGAAAGAATGCATTCTTATTGAGACTGATGTTGGCGTAATTAAGCTAATCGTAGTGCAATAGAAAATATTTTAATAGATATACATGGGCTGGGCCCTTCGTCCTTGTATAACGGATTTTATACATATACATGTCAGATCGTTTAACCAGGTAATTTGTGATTATTTTATTTTTCTTTAGTTTTAACTTAATTTCAGGGTGTTATATTTGGTAAGATAGGGACGAATCATTAGTTAGTTCAGGTGAGCGTTTATAATATTTGTAGGCCTGATGATTCTAGGAATGCCGAAACATGTAGACCTTACCTTTTAATTTGTTAGACACTTTCTTTGAATTGAACAGGGACTAAATAAAGTCATCGTTAAAGTTTTTCTGTTCTGACCAATATTAAACCAAAAAATACCTTTTTAAAATTTGCTCATTTAAATCTAACGCCCATTTACACAGGCTTCAATAAATTTGTGAATTTAGTATAAACAAATGACCTTGATATTATTGGTGTGGCAGAAACTTGGCTAAATAATAAAACATCATCTATTCTGATGATGTGTCTATTTCCGGCTATAATTTCTACAGAAAATATCGTGGTCTTGAAAGAGGAGGCGGCATAGGGATTTATGTCAGGTCAGACTTTCGCTGTGACATTATACCATTTACTAATTCTCCAGTTGTCATCTGTTTTGAATAACTATGGTCTCGAGTTTAAGTGTGTAATAGGGTTACCATAGCAGTTATGTACCGAACAGGTAATACTATTCTGGAATGTGTAAATGTGTTGGATGCTCTATTACCTGAGATTTTGCCAATGGATAATTATATTGTGGCCCTTGGTGACCTTAACAAAGATATGTTAAACATTATAAATCCTGTCAGCCAACTATTTGACAGCTACGGCTTTTCCAGGTGGTAGATGAGCCAACAAGGCTGACTGATCGAACAGCTACCCTGTTGGATCCAATTTTTGTACATACAAGAGACATGTAGTTGGTAGTAGCACTATGGATGCTAGTCTGATTAGTAATCATATCGAGGGCATCATAACATAGGGGCGTATCAACGAAATTGATATTATTCAGGGAACAAAAAAAAACGTTTTAAAAATTCAGTAACTAACCGTTTTATTTTAAATTGTATTTGAGAATATAACATAGCTTAGTTATTTTACAACAATATAAATTTCCCAATTTATTACTAAAATTAAAGGTTTGTAGTCGATACGCCTTTTTGTTACGCTGTAACGAAGGGCGTAACTTTAAATTGTGTAGATACGCCTTTAAAATTTGTTGACACGCCTAAAAGGAAAGAAAGTAAATAAGAAAAATCTTTATTTTTACAAAACAAAACAGTTTCTAAAGACATAATTGAACCAAAAGAATTAACTTTTGCGGCCACTGCGCTTTTTTGATCTTATCCTATTTTTTATAAGGGCCAAGCTTACTTCTTCATCGTAAGTATCTTCATTTGCGCCGCGGGGCAAATTTTTATAATACTGATGGTATATACCCGGTATGACTTCTACTTTGCACAATTCCTGTAAGTCAGCGTACTTTTTTTCATTGATTAAAAAAAGTTCATTATACAAATTGGGGACTTCTTCCTCAAAAAAATTAGTATGGGAAGGTCGGCCTGACTTTCTATTAAGAATGTCGACTTCGTGATAATTTTCGTCCCAATGTTCATTTTTGTAGAAAAGTGACCTTGGGCAGTCTTTTATGAATTTTATTGCCCTAACATTCCTCCAGTTCAAAATTTATCCCTGTTCTGCAACTGTACAATTGGGCATAACATTTTTACAATAAGCTTTAAAATTTTTAAAATCCTTGAAATTTAAACAGTGCACTTTGTAAGGTTCTCCCTTTCTCTTAGCTAGCTGAATAACGTTAAACCAATCCTTTGGAATAATAATTTTTGCATAACGTGATTCAAATTCAATTGCTGCGTGCATTGAGTTACACTCCATGTGTGTATGGCCCACTTCTAAAAATTTTATTTCAATACTTGCAAGAGAAGGATTTTTAAAAAGAGCATGATGAAGCATGGCAGCTACTATAGAATTTCTGTTTTGTCCAGGACAGTTATCAGAAAACAATATTAGGTGTTTTATGCTGGGCGACACGTTCCTGTATAAACATAGGGACGCATGTCGAAATTTCATTCGAGCCACGTTTTCCATTGGTCTCATCCCAAATATAAGAATAACCTGCCTTCTTCTGAATTGCATAGATAGTGAAATTGTATGCAGCTAATTTTCGTTTATTAAAAAGGGGTTTTGCAAAAAAAAGTGGGCTATATAAAACTGCTTCAAGGTCAAAATTGCAAGTGAAATAAGTTAGGTCAGTTCTTGCTTTTTCATCATCTTGTTTTTTAATTAAATTGATGGTGTCTTTTCTTTTAATGTGTAGCTGGTATTCAGGTTGGCGGGGAAGTTTTGAATCTGCTGTTTGTAGTATAAATTCGTAACACCAGCATTGATCTTTTCTTGGAATATAAAAAGCAATATTTTTCTCTATTAATTTTTCTTTATATTTTGACCTACTGACTGGTTTAGTATTAAGACACGCGCAGTACTCTAGGTAAAGTGTATACATTTTTTCCTTATTTAAAATGCTTTCCAAATACTTTTTGTGCTGTCTTTTCTATACCAGTGGGCGGGCACAGTCGCAAAAGAATCAATGTGGTTATCCATTATTTGAATAACATTTTCAGAAAGTTTGATACCCGGGGAGTGCCTACCTCTGTTATCCAGAGATGTCAGAGACACGTCGTTGCGATAAGATTTTTGCAAAGAAGTGCGCATAATTTTTTCCGAAATGCCCAGAGTCCAAAAACTATTAAAAATAATTTGTCTTCCCGCAAGGTCAATTTTGTCATTACATTTCAATTTGCAACTGTTGCATCCTTGTCTTACTGTTCTTGCTGGAACTAAATTTCCCTTAGAATTAATGTATTCTATGCCACTATTTCTTTTCTGTTTTCGGGTATTTTCCACGTTTGGGGCTATTCTCGCTATTTCGTACAACTGGGCATTGTTATAAAAAATGCTAATTAACTACAAACTACCTACTTAAAATATTTACCTTGTTCTCTAGTCATGGCAACAAATTTTTTTGTTCTAGATAACATTTTCGTTTACGAAAAAACACTTCGCGCATATAACGATGTTGACTATACGAAAATCACACGTCGAATAAAATATAAACGATTTTAAGGTTTTTGGGTTGGTTCTGTTTTAACTTGTATGATTGTCCTTCAGATAGGTAGCCGAAATGGTAAGGAATTTTTAGAAAAATTTTAAATTCCAAAGACAACTATTAAACAGTAGTAGCAGTGGATATTATGTAGTCTAAAGTTTTATTAAGTAATTCGCCTTTTTGTTAAAATTTATTTGCTAATAGTATTTAGCCAAAATA
This sequence comes from Polydrusus tereticollis, assembly GCA_963920685.1. Lineage (NCBI taxonomy): Eukaryota > Metazoa > Arthropoda > Insecta > Coleoptera > Curculionidae > Polydrusus > Polydrusus tereticollis. The sequence continues at coordinate 127,625,428 of OY987327.1, forward strand.
ATTTTACACAATAAATAGTAAGATATTACTACTTGGCAAGTGGTAATCATAATATGACATACAAATATGTATACATGTGAGAACTTTGTTCTCTAGCCACTTGCTCGGTAGTTTCTGCAATCTGAGTCTGTATTTTAGTACTAACAGTGTTAGTCAAAATACGCCAAATTGTGCTATTTAATTCAGCGCTTGTTGGGGCATGTAGCCCAGAGAATAGATGTTTTAGCATAATTTGGTTAATCCTTATTGTATAAGGTCTCAGCAAGTGGCTAGAGAACAAAGTTCTCACATGTATACATATTTGTATGTCATATAAAATAATTTTAATGGTTTTTGTTATAACAGAAAGGCGAATGAACATACGTCTTTTTGATAAACTACATAGCTGTCAATATGTTTATACGCCTAAATATTTTGACAATTTTCTCGAAAACTATTTGGAATGCAAGTACGCCGTTTTGTAAAAATGTGTCTCACATAGAGATCTACCATACGCCCTAAAAACCCATTTTACCAAAAATTGAAGAAACGCCCCTATCTTATGAAGCCCTCGATATGATGCTATTTTGTAAATTAGAAATTCCATTGAATACAAGAAGTGCTAAGCTTGTCATATTTTATATTTATGACATAGAAGATTCGATTAGCTTTTTGACTGAAAATTTAAACAACTTGTTTGAAATTCATGCTCAAATTAGAACTGCAAGGGTAAATAAGCCTCATGCTCCGTGGTTGACGGCAGCTGTTAAGAACCTAATGAAAGAAAGAGATAAGACTAGGGTTAAAGTAAGACAGGAAAATACTACAGAAAATCGAGAACAAAATAAGAATTTTAGAAATGTTGTAAAAACCGCTATACGTTGAGAAAAGGCCGCATATTTGGCTTATGTCTCAAACCAAAAAATCAACGTCAGCTATGAAAGACACTGCAATATGTGTATTCTTCTAAAATAAATAACAATGACCATCCTCCAGCTTTTTCAAATGCAGCTACAATTAATAACTATTTCTGTAGTGTTTTCCGAAAAGCAAACTACCGTGATAATACAATTAGGTTTTATAATAGTACCAAATACTGTGATTTTGAATTATCTTTTAGATTGGTGGGTCCGATGGATATTTGTAAGTGTATCCAGAGTATTAAATCCAATGTAGCGGGAGACGATGTTCTGACACATTTTATGTTAAAGCTAAGTTTGCTAACTATAATTAATCATATTACCAATATAATTAACAGTTGTTTGTAAAGAGGATATTTTCCACAGTGTTAGAAAAATTCAATTGTTACCCCAATTTCTAAAATCAAAAACCCTGTTAATATCAGTGGTTTACGCCCAGTCAGTCTGTTGTCGGTTTTATCCAAAATGTTGGAAAGAGTGGTTTACACTCAAATATACAGAGGACCACAGCACAACCTCTGCATTATCGAATATCACAGATAATATTGTTAGATCCCTTGATGAAAAGCTGGCAGCCATTTTGGTGCTACTTGATTACTCAAAGGCCTTCGACGTAATTGATCATAATCTCATATGTTTTAAATTATTCTATTATGGCTTTGATGAAATTTTAACATGTATTTTTCAAATCTTACTTATCAAATAGATCCAAGGCAGTTCGAATTAAAATTGGCATTTTACAGTCGAGGACAGTTGTGTCGGGAGTACCACAAGGGTCCATTCTTGGGCCTATGGTTTTTGTAGTTTATACTGCAGATATCTTCTCAGTGGTTTCAACACATATACAGACATATTCAGATGACACACAGGTTTTGTCAAAATTTGATCCCTCAGACCCCGAAAGGGCAGCAAACTTGCTAAATGATGATTTGGATGCTATTTTGCGATATTCTCGGGAACGCAACTTAAGAATTAACCTTAAAAAGACGTAGGTACTTTTTTTTGCTACAAAATATGCTTACAAATATACTTCTCAATACCAAACCAAAGCACAGATCTTCATTGTTTCAAAGATGTTTCTCTTATAGTTCTGTTAAACTTTACAATACTATTCCGTCACAATTTAGGCAGTGTAGTGTAAGAAAACTCAAAACAGGTTATAGGGATTTATTACTTATATAATTAGGTTACCATTTTCTGCTGGTCCTTTATTATAATTTTCAGATCAGTAATGTTGCAATCTGTTTCTATTGTAATTATAGGCCACAAAACAGATCACAGTTGCTTAAGTGGAGGAATGGTCAATGGCTAAACTTCTCCACCTGTGCTCCAAGTATGTGTATATAAATGTATGGATATGCTTAATAAATACGTTTATTATTATTATTATTATTTTTAAATAAATTCATACTAAGATATACATTTTAATAAAAATGTGGTATTAGTAGAATATAGGGTTTTGAAGATTAGAATGAAAAAAAAAAATAGTCTAATGTTAGGGCTTTGCTAGTCATCCAAAGGCAAGAGGATCCAATGAACATATTTTGCGAAATATTGCCATATTGTAAAGGTAAAAGAATTTAGTTAATAATTAACCTCTAAAGTCTCAGTACAAAAAGTATAAATAATGACAGAGAAAGCTAATGTATATTTGATTGTTTTGCCTTTGATTGGGTCATATATTTAAATAAAATATAGTATAATATATATTAGACTGTTTTGCAAGCTTATGCGAAAAAGAATGTACCATATACTTGCTTTTGCAAGGATATAAAAGTAAATTTATCTAACAGACACTAAACTTATTTGCTTTGTAATAGTCCGTATATCCGCATGCAATTGTGAAACAAAAGAATGTGATAAAAAGATGAATAGGAACGAAAGACGAAGTATCCATTAACAGTTTTGGAATATGTCTAAAAATGACCAGACTATCTGGCTATCAAGTAAAATAACTGAAACATGTTCAAAACGAAAAGTGGAAGGTAGCAAAAGAAAGTACTCAAAAGAATATTATTTTGATCAAAATAGGAGCAGAGTAGATATATGTCAAAAATATTTTCTAACTACATTGGGGTATAAAAGCACCACTGTACTTCAGCATTTAGTTTAAGGTTCACAAGATGATCTCGGTATCAATTTATTAATTCCGCGAAAAGTTCAAGGAGGAAAACATCCGCCTGCAAACAAAATACCATTAACGCCAATTCGACACTCCCTATATCAATAGTTTTGACCCCAAACCGTCTCATTATCAGCAAAGTCACGCCTCCGACAGAAGGTATTTACATCCGGAATTGGGCATTAAATACATTTATGAAGACTTAAAAAAAATTACATAAACGTATCTTATGAGAAATACAGACAAGCTGTTGATAATTTAAACATTGCCTTTTATAATCTCGAAGCAGATAAATGTGCCTTTGGTATATAAATGGACATGAATCCAACAGAACACAAATTAAAATTAAAAGAGAAACACTTAAAACAAGTTAATAGTATTTTTCTAAGATTTTATGTTTTTATGAATTGCATAACGCCTCCTTTCAGCGTTTTCAAGTTTTTTAATATTTCCCGGATGTGTGAAGGTATAACAATTGTTACTTTAGATAAATTATTGTAAGTAAATAAATTATTAAAAAAAAAAACACTACCAGTTTCAAATTCCTAAGCGACGTAAAAATTCTCGTCTGGTCTTACATTATTAAATGTTGCTTTAAAGTATGGTAGGTACAGTTGTTTCAAGCCTAATTTGGTGACATAAAAAAGCATTAAACTCCCGACCATAGGCGTTGCTTCTACCAAATAATTAAATACGGATTCTTTTAAATATTTAATATGATTAAATAGTATATATTACAGCTTGTTGATTATAGTTTATGTTGATAAAAAATTTGTGTACCCGTGACTTCGCCTGCAGAGAATATTTTTAAAATGTTCTTTCGGTAAAAGAAATGCTAATTTCGCCAAAAACAATTTACAAAAATTGTCTTTGTCCAGCAAAGACTACAAGGAGGAATTAGTTTTCCTTGCCAAGAAAGGATAGGAACAGGTGCTATGTAAGTTGGAATATACAGTTAGTAGTTAGAATTCACTATATATATTTTAACAACAAATACGTTTTTAAGATACGTGTTAAACGAACATAATTAATTTAAAATTCATAAACAATTTAGTGACTGGAATCGTCACAACTTTCAGACGTAGAATTGTTTCCAGGTAGTATTGCTACTGGCGCTATAGGTGGTGAAACAGAATATCCATTTTTTGTTTTTATAACATGAGCTACGTAATTTTTCCATACATCGCTAATAATTTCGTTATTACCTGCCTAATATTATTAAGGACAACTGCGCTTAAAGTTGGTGATTGATTATTGAGTGAAATTCTTTGTTGATAAGAGCAACACATTACAAAGCCATCTTTACTTCCGGCATGAAGAATAATAACGCGTTTTCCTCTCGAACACAGTGTATCAAAAATACAATTTGTACTGTCTGCACAACCATACTTAACAACATCATGAATATCAAATCAAGTTGCGTCTAAATAAATTATTTTCTTAATTCCAGACTTGTTTTGCTTTCGATGGCCGACTCTGGCACTCATTATATTCCTGCGATAATTCACCCTGATCTTCTGTTTCAAATTGTCCCCAAAAAGCCATACTAATATAATAAAATATAGGTACCAAGTAAAAACTTACTCGTCTAAAACCATTGGAATTTCTCTGCTAGTACTTAGAGTGATTTAAACTGATGATTAAATATTACCGAATTAATATGTTCTACCTTCTCAAAAGAAAACTAAAAGTTACCTATATTTAACATAAAACAAACCTTTATTTCTATCTGACGTCTAAAAATGTTATATTAAAAAATAAAAAACCCACCTTAATTTAAAAAGTCTATTCCATAAAGAATACCACCACAAATTCAAAATCCTAATCCTTTTCTCTCAATAATATATTTAATGAAAATAAATAAAATCATTTCCCTACTAGCATGGGTCAAGAGAAAAAACAAACTTGTTTAAGACCTATTTCTCCTACAATTTACAGTTATTAGCTTACGTCAAATAAATATAAAACCTATACACTCAATACTCAACAAGTGTTCCAATTAACCTCTTATTCTTAACCTATTTGTGTAGCCAAAGGGACGTTCCCAGTCAAGTCCATAGGCAGCCACACACATTCATTGAACTATCCACTACTGTGTTTTACCTTGTTTACATTATAATTATATAGATTTGCTGATGATGATCTTTTCTAAGGTCGAAACTAGTCCGACTCAATTTTCAAACTTGAATGTATATTGAACATCTAACTCATATGGTGAATCCCTCCCATATATATGCCCTCGATACCCATTAAATCTGGGGTGTAGTGTAGTTAATATATTAAAAAAATTTTGGTGGTAAGACTTTCATTTCCCTTTAAAATACATAACCACAGACCATGGACTACTTCTTAAATCTTAAAAAAATGTAAAAAAAAGATCTGACAGCCCCGATTATGATGCCGGCCCCTTTGAAGTCCAGTAGAAGCTTTTTTATGACATCAAACTGACTTAGGACAAAGTACAACTGGTCGTTAACTCCTTCTAAATGTTTCAATCTGTTAAAACATATGTAATATTCAAGCGATGTGAAGCCTTTTGTAGCATTCTTTGGTTATTTTTTTACAAATAATAAATAGCCTTCAATTATTAAATTTAGTTACTTTATTTTGGTTTAAGAAGTTAGGTCCCAGTACAGAAGGGATGGCAAATTAGCCGAGCTTATGCTGCTGATCTGCAGAAGGTATTTCTTTTACCAGGAATGCCGAAGTTAAATGATTCCTTTCCAACTTCAAGGCTGGTGCTATTTAATGAGAAGTTACGTGCAACGGCAAAAAACGAGCATTTTTGTATGTTATGGCATAAAGCAGTAGCGGGGAGTTGGGCTGAGGACAAGGCATCATCGTTTTTAAAAGTCTTGGAACATAACAAACGCAGAACATATTATACTGTGGTCGGATACCTGTGGCGGTCAAAATACAAGCAACGTCTTATTTTCTGCTGTATTATCTTCAATAAACTTCTCCTTATGTATCACGAAAACTACCACATTAAAATATCTGATATCAGGAAGAAACAATTGGAATGAGCAAATGACCAGTTACCATACTTCAACGATATTGCGATCAAAACATTTATAAATAGGTTAGAATCATTATACGTGAAAACAAACTACGAAAATGAGGACTATAATTACCAGAACACATTCAAACGCCAAGAGGGATTTCCACCGAGAAGAAGGAAACAACAGCAAACCGGTTGGGTGGTACTAATTTCGCCACTAGGGTCAATAAAAACCCAAAACAATTAATAATTTCGCCCCCGGCTCGAAAACGCCCCAAATAGTAAGTATACAACGGACCACGGCCTAGTGCTTCCACAATAAGAGCTACCGTACGCAGTGAGTAACAACCTATTCTCCATGACAAAAGGTTGCCACTGTCATAACAAAGCCAGGATTCTTATCAGGCAATGATAAAAGTCCCCAGCAGTTAAAGCGACGTAAGGAAATTTTTTGTGCAAATGGTCTATGCACAAATGCTGACTGTACTGCCACTCACCATTTACGATCGACATAATGTGCTATACCGCAGAACCCATTGCTTAAATTATTCAATAAATTGGATCAGTTAGCGATGAATCAAATTACTTGTAACGAATGTTAGAGATGACGGAATAACTGATCGATTGATAATGCTAGTATCTACTGTCACTCAACAGGTATTAAACTCTACCGCTAAGCAGTACGGCCTTAGATACGAAACATAATTAGATGATAATACTTGTTGCTCGCACGAGAGTAAAATTTGAATTCTGCGACTTTGTCTTCTGGAACGTAGCGATTTATATTTCCTCATTTGTTTACACATCTACTAAAACGATGTATTTATAAAATAAACGAAAAAAGTTTAAATACAAGAGTTGTTCATTTTCCCTTAAAAAATATCGGTCTATTTACCCTCCTTTTCTATATTGCGCCCACACGTCAGCTTTCTGAGAATACAGAAGCTTTCATTCTTATGCAAATTACTCACAAACCACTCTTAAAATAGCATATTATGTAAATCACATTTTAGGATAGTATAGCAGAATAAGGATTTGTGGTTGTTTATTAAAAATTTGTCTGAATTCTTCTACTTTTTTGCAGTGCCATTAATGAGTCTCCCAATGCCTTTCTTTCTATTCGCACTTCTTGTCTCTCTAAACGAAGCGGCAGATCTAGTCGAAACTTGGCAAACCATTTAGGGTGGTCCGATTAAAATATCAAAGTCACTACTTCCTAGTAGAAGCGATACCACCGCATATTCGAAAATATTTTAGATGGGTAGAGCATGTAACCTGTACTCGGTAAATAATTAAAAAGATCAAGTTTTACAAAAAAGTTTACATTGGTGGGAAATGGAATGCTATACTGATATTTATACAATATACATACAGCAAAACCGAATTAGAATAAGTAGCGGAATATAATACACTTGGGACAAATTATAAAACTAATTTAGGAAAATAAGAAGGAAGAAAAGGATATGGTAGATTTGAGCTTCACCAGGAAAGCTCTCCTATAATATGGCAAAAACAGTTATAACATCTAAAAATAAGAGTATTTTAGCAAGGTGTACTTCCTGTCTTCACATACAGCACTTAAGCCTAGACCCCTAGACGCTTACGAACCGATAAACATTTAACAATAATAAACAACAATAATGTGAATAGAGTTGCGAGCCTATGTTAATATTGCACGGATATTACGCAATTGAAAACGCAATTTAATAATATTATGCAAGTTTCAGCCAAATAAATTAAATTAAAATTTGGATTGAATTTAATCTTTATCCCTGTCACCCATATATCTGACTCAGGTCCATAAATCTGGAGCTTTAAATAGTCGTTATTTAATTGATTTTTTTCCATAAAATTTATGGACCTTTCAAACGCAAAACAAGGGACACTGGTTGAGGAAATAAATTGAATGGACCAGAATCGAATTGTGCCAGAATGCTGTGTATGGCCAGGAAAAATTTCAGGTAACTGGATTTTAATCAAGTGGGTCGTTTCGATTGTCCGCAAAGCAGTATGAGATTTTTGTCAACGTCAATTTGGGTCATTCTGGGAATGTAATTGCCTTTCTAGCTTAAATTATTTTGCTTGCTTTAACCAGGCATTGGTTCCAGTCAGGACATTGTTAATAAGTCCTTACTAATATTAATATTATTATTATTATTATTATTTCTACAGGTTTTCAGATGGTTTCGCGAATATATACAGTGATGCATAATAATTTAGTGTAGGTCCTTCTTGCATTGAATTAACGAACCACATGGGTCAAAAAAACTAGCCTAAATCTCATATTAAAAATGCGTCCCTACACAATATATATTATTCTAGAATAAGAATATTGACATAAATTACAAATTAAATGAAAATGATGGAAACTATAAGATTTAGAGGCACGGTACCTATATTATGTAAACCCCATTCGCCGTCTTACTAAATTTCTCCTCGGCGTTTTTTAAGTACAGGTTCAAAACATTCTGTTACTAGAATAGCATCCTATTCAATACTAATATTAGCATAGCAAAATTACGAACAAACTTAGTAAATCATTCTACCATTTGCAGTAAACTTTTATTAGTTAGTACATTCAATTATGAGAAACTTTCTTATTTTTAAAGTAATAATTTGTACGATTTCTTACATCTAATTACCGACTCAATTAAGACAGAATCGAACCATGAAACATAATTTTGATAGAGCTAAAAAAACTACTGTGACTAAGAATTATTTTTTTTTATTAATTGAAAAAATTATGGTTTGAAAACAGAAATCTTATTTTATTAATTTTTTCAATTTCTAAAATAATGAATGTGTTTGGAATATTGATAATAATGTTATTGTTTTAATATTCCGATTCATTGCGGGTGTAACGTAAGTTCCATCCTGGTTATTCTAACTTAGTTGACTTCGAGTCTAAATAGCAATGAGGTAGTCTTAGAGAACCAAGTTCTGGGATTTTGTAGCCCTGATATGGTTTTTCACCCTAGACCTCTCTTTCCAATCACTTTTCCTTTCATTGTGTTCTAAAGTACCTAAGTGAAATCTAGTCTTTCGTTTGTGTCCTGAATTCACAAGTATTTTAATAATTTAACTACCCGTCTCTTCGACCGTGTACGCAAAGAAAAAACAGGCAAATATTTTCTTCTAATAACCATACATAAAATATCGAGGTAACGTGATGCTAATAGAAACTTAGTATTTTAAATAAATACCCGGCACCTAGCTTATACGATAAGTGCTTCCACCTCAATAAAATACGAATTAAGAGATTCTGCAATGATATTAATTTTTTCAATTTCTAAAATAATGAATGTGTTTGGAATATTGATAATAATGTTATTGTTTTAATATTCCGATTCATTGCGGGTGTAACGTAAGATTCATCCTGGTTATTCTAACTTAGTTGACTTCGAGTCTAAATAGCAATGAGGTAGTCTTAGAGAACCAAGTTCTGGGATTTTGTAGCCCTGATATGGTTTTTCACCCTAGACCTCTTTCCAATCACTTTTCCTTTCATTGTGTTTTAAAGTACCTAAGTGAAATCTAGTCTTTCGTTTGTGTCCTGAATTCACAAGTATTTTAATAATTGAACTACCCGTCTCTTTGACCGTGTACGCAAAAAAAAACAGGCAAATATTTTCTTTTAATAACCATACATAAAATATCGAAGTAACGTGATGCTAATAGAAACTTAGTATTTTAAATAAATACCCGGCGCCTAGCTTATACGATAAGTGCTTCCACCTTAATAAAATACGAATTAAGAGATTCTGCAATCACTCTCAAAAAACAATGATGTTATACTTATTTCAAGTTTGTAATAAGAGAAAAGGAAAAATGTCTTGGGAAAATTTAATCAAACGTGAATATTCATACCTACACCTGTTTTCAAGAAATATGGATTATTGTTCACAAGTAAATAGGGTATTTTTATTATAAAAGTATTCAAGACGAATATTGGCAGCTTTGGGCTATAGAGAATCATGTCGTCAAACCTTTAGAAGCTCCAGGAAATTAACTGTGTTTAATGTTTACATTTTTAATCTCATTGGCTTGGCCAATACGAATCCATAACGAACGGCTTTTGGAATAATGTAAACAACTTTCACACACTTTTCCAGTAAACTTCATAAATTATTCTGTTTAATAAAACTACATAAGACCGGTTTACCGATTATACCAGTTGTTTTCTTTGTTTCAGCTCCGTCGCATAGAATATCACAGTTTACAGTGATATTCTCCGCTAAATTTATAATTGAAAATTCTTATGATTTGGTTAAAAAAATACAAAATATAAAGTTGCCTGCAAATTCTGAACTAATCTCTTTTGATGTCACCAACTTATTTCCTAGAATACCTATCAAAAACACTCTAATTTTGGTAGAAAAACTCCTAATTTTAAAATTTGTCAAAAGCATAAAAAAACAAGGAATAATGAATCTCCGAACTAAATTATTTTAAATTTATTAACAATATTTTTCTGCGATCGTGTCAAAAATGGCAGCTTTTTAAACTATTTTTGATGTCAGAAATTACTTCTAATGCCACTTTTATATTTATAATACGTCGCTCTTGACAACGTGTTATAAACATGTAATAAAACACGCCAGTTTAAAAGTTTCATTTAATTTTTGTTAATTGCAAAAATTCAACTTTTTTTTAACTTATTGTCATGGGCTGATCTGATCAGCCATTCATCAGTCACCTAAAGACCACATTTTGTACACCACAATTATTTTCTTGTCCTAGAGTTTGATAGACAATATTTGTTTAATTCTGAATAGAGTATTCTACATAACCCTCAGCAACAGTGGACGACCCCAAACAACCATGACGCTTAACCCTTCGGATCCACCGTTATATTTCTTTGTAATAAACTGTAGACTTGTTGGGTATATTATAAAAAATGTATGAAATGGTGGAAAAGTAATTTCTTAATTACATTTTTCCCAAAAACAGGTGGTTCCATATTATGACAACCAGGCGCAAGATACAGTTATAAAAAAATCAATTTTTTTGGGTACACAATATATTCTTGGTTTAGTCCCCCTTAAGATGGAAAATTATTCCTTTCTAAGTTATTTCGGCAATTAGATTTTTTTTAAGTGCATAAGTAGGTCACAGAAGGGGTACTAGATATTCCATTATCAAAACCAGAAATTCCTTACCTTTTATATTTTATACAAACGACAACAAAGCTTACTAATTAATTGACACTGGCAGTTGTATTTAAGTATTTAAATAATTAGGTAGCTACCATGAGAACAGAATAACCTGCTAGGTACCAAAAATTTGAAATAAGTACAGAATCAATAAACTTCTAAAGGATAAATAAAAAAAATCAGTGTGACAAACAACGATCGTAGAAAAATATTTCTAGGCAATACGTGCAAAAGGCGTACTTTTTACACTAGATACCTACATAAACAGCTATTCTTGGCTACATAAACATCTTACATAGTAATAATAAATTGACTATAGAAACAGAAATCAATCAATAATTTAATAATTTAACAATAATTAAGTCCAATTTTATCTCATGACTTTTATTTAGAATACTATTGAACCAGCATAAAGAAATATTTTTTGAAAATATTATGATTCTCTGCTTCACATAGAACATTACAACTTCTTTTAATCAAACCTTCTTTTTTATCATGAATAATATTTCGACACTGTCAAGTTCGATTGGTTAGTTCCCCTCTGGTTATTTACTTCGATTGTACTACTGCTCTTCATTTTTTCAAAATTTTAGACACACCATCACAATCATTTTCTAATTATATTATAATATATTATATATATTTTCAATCTTCAACATGTTTAAGTGATTAGTTCTCTCCAATATGTACAAATTATAACTAGGCTACCGCCATCTTTGTTCTCCAATATCTTGAATTGTTCCTTTAGCTTCAATTTCTAAACTTGTATTGCTGAAGATGACATTCACTAAGGTCGAAACATATCCTCCATTAATGAGACCACACTCCTAATATGTAGAGATCTTTCCCACTAAAATTTTCTAATAAAATTTTTGTGGTTTAGACAGACTATTAACCCTACCTTTTTTAAAAAATAATGCTTTACATCAAAAAATATCATTTGATGCACAAAAGTTCACAAAAATATCTGGGATGGTATAGTTGGGGTCAAGCAAATATTTGACGCGTGACACTTCCATCTTGTCATATTTGTCCAATACTAGGTTATTTCGATTTCACCAACTTTATTACAGCTGATACTTAGTCAGGGCCGAACTGACAAAAATAATAAAATATATAGTCGGAAGTGAACAATAAAAAGCTAATGAGTGCTTGCCAACGTATCAGTATATTTATTTAAAGCTTCATTAGGGCTAAAATATTATAATTTTCTTAAAAATTTTGGCCTGGGGATTGTATATTTCATATGTATTTGCATTTGACTAGGTGTTTCCAATAAATGTCTATAAATAAATGTATTCAAACTTTTTCACCTTACAATTCGTTAATATTCATTGTCATTGTGTATAATATGTTCTTTATTTGTCATGTATTTTATATGCAGGCTCCAAAATTTTTAAGAAAATTATTATATTTCAGCCCTGATGAAGCTTTACATAAATAAAGCGAAACGTTGGCAAGCACTCACTAGCCTTTTTTATTGTCCACTTCCGACTAATTCTATCAACGTAAATGATGTTTATTGATATAATGCCAGTAGAGTTACTTACTTTTCTTAAGATAAACACGTCTAAAAAAATAATACTAAATAAAAGTCTTATAAACTATAAACAATGTTTAACACTCACTACACAAATAAAGACAATAGAACACTATAAAAGGCAATAAAATGATTTAAATACTCAAAAACCAAAACCAAATACAGAATGTCAACAAGACAACGACATCACTCGTTTTGGAATAAATAAAATAATGCGGATCTGCATTTTACCAAATCGACGAGAATTCACGTACGGTCGACAAGTGATATGACATTGAAAATGCACAAGAGGGAGAAACAAACAAAATTACGTTCGATGTTCGATTCATGTGTTTTCCTTTCTTCTTCTCTTCTTTTTTCTTGAGGTAACTCGGTTTATGTATGTCTCTTGTTAGTCATCTAAAAGGATAAAGATACAAATACTTCGAGTGGGTTGTAATTATTATAATATAAATTAGCCATTAGTAACTTTTATATTATGAGTTGCCTGCCGTATTTGACACCCATGACAATGTGGAAGTGTCACGCGTCAAATATTTGCTTCACCCCAACTATATCAAAGCTTTTATACAACAACAATAACAAAAAAGAAATCTTGAAACTTTGGCACCCTGTAAATCTCAAAAGTTAAGAGGCTTGGGACATAATATGTAGGTGCATATGAAGTTTTTTCTTAAAATGGTCCCGAAAGTCACACCCTAATTAGCATAATATCATTAATATCATTAAGGGAAGACAATGCGTAAATTTATAGGATAATTAACACCGTTTTGTTAATGCAATATCCTGAAAGGCTATTTGAAATACATGTCGGGACAAATTAAATTTAAGTAAAGAAATATTTATATTTCTAAGAAGCCGGCCTCGATAGCTCGGTGGGTAGAGAGCTTGCCTGGCAACCGATAGGTCCCTGGTTCGAATCCGGGCAAGGGCATGGATGTTGGTGTGAATGTGAAACTTAAGTATACAAGTTTTAAAAATAATAATAATTAGCAAAGAGAGATGCTAGTTATGAGACCACCCAGAAGGACGCTTTCTACGAAACCCGCTGGCTAAGCAAACTCTTATCTTTAACTGAAAACGATTATACAGACACCCACGTAAAAGATCAAATTCAAAATGCAACTCAATCAACAAACGCGATTCCAAGTACAATTACTAATCTCGGAAATACATACGATAATAACAATGGAATAGTTATTTACGATATAAGTGTTGTAAAGATTCATATTACAACACGAGATGTTAAAGTTGTTAAACGAGGCGTCAGCCGAGTTTAATAAAACATCGAGTGTAGTAATATGAATTTACAACAAGAATATTGTACAAAATTTTATCTACTTTCATCTATGAATAAAAATATTTGGCAAAAGGCATTTTTTTTTTAAATAAAAATGCACCTGCTATTAAAAATCGTTTTGTAAGGGCATCTATTACAGCACTAGTGCTGTAATGGCATCTATTACAGCACTAGTGCTGTAATAGATGCCCTTACAAAACGATTTACAGAACTGTAAAATTCATATTACTAAATGAAAGTAGATAAATATAAATTTTCGTATGAACCAGCCTCACAACGAAACAACTTAATTACCCTTAATTTTAACAAAGCCAATTTGCCATATATTTATAAACCCGAATTAAATGCAAACTTTCTTTTAGATACTGGAAGTTCACGTAGTATTATTAATCCAGAATTAGCTTATAAACACTATAAAAATAATATCTCTCAGGAAAATTTTAATATACAAACAGCTCATAATATTTCATATCACAATGAAGTAGTATTACTACCTATTTTTAAAATGTTTAGTATAAACGAAATGCATAAATTTTACCTTTTTAAATTTAGCGAGAAATATGACGGACTTATTGGTACTGACTTTTTAAGACAACTAAAAGCCTCAATTAACATAGACCAAAAATTATTAAGTACGCCATACGCCCAAATTAAAATAGTATATGAACCTGAAGAGTTCACAGAGTTTAAAAGTAATTTGAAAACGAATACTCATACAATTATAATTCCACCAAGAACCGCACAAATTTGCACAATTCCTGTAAATATAGAAAAAGGAATAGGCCTCCTTAATCATATAATTTTTGCCAAAAATGTTGAATCACCCGGTGCTATTTGCAATATTAAAAACTTTTGTGCTGTTACTACAATAATTAATGCCGATGAACGCGAAGTAGAAATTAAGCTACACACACCATATGAAATTGAACCTTTAAATATTTCAGAAATTAATTTTATGGATAAAATGCAAACCGACAATGATTTAGACGAAAATATCGATAATATCTTAAAATCAAATTTATAAAATATCCGATTGGACCATTGTAATATTGAAGAGAAAAATGCTATTAGAAAACTTTGTTTTGAATATCGCGACATATTTTATAGTACAAAAATTCCATTGACTTTCACTAATAAAATTAGACACAAAATTAATCTTTCTGACGAAACCCCAATTTTTACCAAAATTTATAGATACCCCGAAGTTCATAAAGCCGAAGTTAAAGGTCAAATTCAAAAAATGCTCGATCAAGGAATCATTCAAGATTCAAATTCACCCTGGTCATCCCCAATATGGGTCGTGCCAAAAAAGTTAGATGCCTCAGGCATGCGTAAATGGAGACTAGTTTGCGACTATCGTAAACTTAATGAAAAGACTATTGACGACAAATATCCATTGCCCAATATAACTGATATGTTAGATAAACTCGAAAAAAGTCAATACTTTACTATATTAGACCTTGCTAATGGTTTCCATCAAATTGAAATGAATCAAGACGACGTTCAAAAAACTGCATTTTCAACAGAAAATGGACATTACGAATATAAAAGAATGCCGTTTGGTTTGAAAAATTCGCCTTCTACATTTCAACGTGTTATGGACAACGTCCTACATGGACACAAAATTAATCTTTCTGACGAAACCCAAATTTTTACCAAAACTTAGAGATACCCCGAAGTTCATAAAGCCGAAGTTAAAGGTCAAATTCAAAAAATGCTCGATCAAGGAATCATTCAAGATTCAAATTCACCCTGGTCATCCCCAATATGGGTCGTGCCAAAAAAGTTAGATGCCTCAGGCATGCGTAAATGGAGACTAGTTTGCGACTATCGTAAACTTAATGAAAAGACTATTGACGACAAATATCCATTGCCCAATATAACTGATATGTTAGATAAACTCGGAAAAAGTCAATACTTTACTATATTAGACCTTGCTAATGGTTTCCATCAAATTGAAATGAATCAAGACGACGTTCAAAAAACTGCATTTTCAACAGAAAATGGACATTATGAATATAAAAGAATGCCGTTTGGTTTGAAAAATTCGCCTTCTACATTTCAACGCGTTATGGACAACGTCCTACGTGGTTTACAAAACGAAATATGCGCAGTATATCTCGACGACATAGTAATTTTTTTGACGTCACTACAGGAGCACATCGAAAGATTAAAATTAATTTTTACACGTCTTAGAAATGCCAATCTAAAGATACAATTAGATAAATGCGAATTTCTCAGCAAAGAAGTAAGTTATTTAGGACATGTGATTACACCAGATGGAGTGAAACCTAACCCTGACAAGATTCACGCGATTAAACATTTTCCAATACCTAAAACTCAAAAAGAAATAAAAAGTTTTCTCGGATTAATCGGTTACTACCGAAAATTTATAAAAGATTTTGCCAAAATTACAAAGCCAATAACCTTATGTTTAAAAAAGAACGCGACTATAAAAATCGACGAAAAATATACATCAGCCTTTAATACCTGTAAAGATTTATTGATGAACTCACCAATCTTACAATATCCAGATTTCGCGAAGAATTTTATATTGACTACAGATGCATCTCAAATCGCATTAGGTCCAGTATTATCACAAGGTAATATTAATTCCGATAAACCAGTAGCTCTAGGACTCTGAATGAATCCGAACAAAAGTACAGTACTATTGAAAAAGAATTACTAGCAATAGTATGGGCATGCAAATATTTTAGGCCGTATCTATTTGGTAGGAAGTTTATTATTTTTACAGACCATCGCCCACTTGTCTGGTTATTTAATTTAAAAGAGCCAAATTCTAAGTTAGTAAGATGGCGTCTCAAATTAGAAGAATTCGATTACGATATAGTTTACAAACCCGGTAAGATAAACACGAACGCAGATGCACTATCGCGCGTAAAAATAAACGCTTTAGAAAATGAATCTATAATCGCCAACCCTGGAGATATAGATACTGTTACATTAGAAGCTTTGAGACAGATGGCAGAAAACGTTTTACAACCTATTAATAATCAAAATCCCGAAAACAACCAATCACCTTCTACTAGTCAAAATCCAATTCAAAAATCAAACAAGATCAAAATAATTTCTGATATTCGAATCAATAAACCTAATCAATCAGCTTGCGATACTCAACACTCTACAACTAACGAAACTACAAATACAGGAATAAAAATATAAGATGAACTAATTAACAATAAAGTAAATCAAATTTTAGTTTTCCCATGGCCCCACCATAAATTAGATATTTCTCAAGAAAATTATCATCATAAAATCATTACCCTAAAAATACCCGAAAGAGATAGCGAAAATTTAATATTTGAATTCTTAGGAGATTATACCATGTATACATACTGTATTTAGAAACAAAGGTCTGTCTTTACCACCAAATAACTTTATTTGCCCCTCTAGGGTAGAAAACAAGGGTTATAAAAATACATAAAATGACGATGAATTAAATTAAATTTCTTAATGCATGTGTTGTACTAGTTTCGACTTTAGAGAAAGTCATCCTCAGCAACTAACCATTTAAGAGATTTTTATATGAAAAGAAGTTAAAACAGTTGGGGGAGCAGAGAGGTAATTCAATAATACAATACAATATAATGCAGATTATGCAACATATCATATATCATTGCAAATAATGTACCTATTACACGACCAAAAAATAGTAAGTATCCTCAGTGGTATAACGCTTCAATAATTCGTAATATTAAGAAAAAAAGTAAGTTTTGGAATAAGTGTAGACGATCCAGAAATTTAAATGATTTTGTCGAGTTTAAAAGTTTGCGCAAGAAAGTTAAAGTTGATATTGATGTGGCTTATAAAAAGTATGTAAAGGAAGCTGAACTCGATTTTTCTCACAATCCTAATAAATTTTGGTCTTTTTTACATGGTAAAAAGAATTCTACCAGTATTCCAAATAATATGAATTTTAATAACGTGAATCTAAATAGCCCCCAAGTTATCGTTAACGCATTTGCGGAGTTCTTTCGTTCGGCTTATACGGACTCATCGACGTTTCGAATGGGTGATCATAACGGTTTAAATAATTCGCATACACTAGTTATTTCGGAAGTGGTGGAGGAAGATGTGACGCGGGCACTAAAAAAGTTGAAACCAAAATCTACGGCGGGTCCTGATGGTATTCCAGCTTTCTTCATTAGGGACTGTGCGGCGGTTTTTGCGAAGCCACTTACTGATCTTTTTAATTTGTCTTTAAAGTCCTTATCCTTTCCAAAAAGCTTGAAAAAATCCAGAATATGTCCCGTATTTAAAAAGGGAGATAAATGTATGGTTGAAAATTACAGACCTGTAGTAATATTAAACAATTTTTCTAAAGTTTTTGAGACTGTATTGCATGAAGTTATCTTTAGTCATGTCAAATTAAAAATTATTCCTGAACAACATGGTTTTTTTCCAGGGCGCTCCACTATTACGAATTTGACCACGTTAACTCAGTTTGTCTCTGAGAGTCTAGATCGCGGAAGTCAAGTTGATGTCATTTACACAAATTTTTCTAAAGCGTTTGACAGGCTCGACCATGGTATTCTGCTCAGAAAGTTGTTTCATTGCGGGCTAAGTAATAATTTTATAATTTTTTTAAATTCATATCTAATTGACAGGCAATTGTCGGTAAAGTATCGTGGTTTCGAGTCTGTCTTCATTCATGCCACCTCTGGGGTGCCACAGGGTTCAGTCCTTGGTCCCTTGTTTTTTAATATTTTTATAAATGACATCATAGATAATATTAAATCACATTCACTTCTTTATGCTGATGACCTAAAAATATTTTGTAAAGTTGACTCGCTCAGTGATTGCATTTTCCTTCAAGAAGATATTGTCTCTTTGGGTCGATGGTGCGATTCAAACAATTTACACCTTAATATAAACAAATGTTTTGCCTTATCATTTACTCGTAGAACTAACCCAACTTACTTTGAATACAGTATAAATCGGACTGCTTTGTTAAGGTGTTCTCAATTTAAAGATCTGGGTATTACTTTTGATGCAAAGTTATCTTTTGTCAATCACATCAATGAGCTAATTTTAAGCTCTTACAGAAATTTGGGCTTTATCTTGCGAAACTCTAAGGATTTTGTTAACATGAATACTCTGATTATATTGTTTAATGCATTCGTGCGATGTAAGCTGGAATATGGGTCACTTATTTGGTACCCTGCTTATGAAGTTCATTCTAACGCGATTGAAAGAATCCAGAGACGTTTTGTTAAATACCTTTGGTTTAAGGCGGATGGTACCTATCCTGTGATTGGCTTTCCGAATGATGTTATGCTAAGCAGATTTAACATATCCAGTTTAGTGAAACGTAGAGAATTTGCTGCAGTTTTGTTCTTGTATAAGATGTTAAACGGTAAATTGGACTGTCCAGAAATATTGCCTAGAGTTAAGTTTCGAGTGCCATCCCTGCAGGCTCGCAATAATCATTCCTTTTTTTATTTACCTGTTCCTCGAACAAATTTATTATTGTATTCACCGCTCTATGTCATGTGCAATGATTATGAAAAATATAAGCACCATATTGACATATTTTTCTGTACTGTACAACAAATGAAAAAAGTTTATTTAACTGTTGGTTAATGGACTGTATATTTTTTACTTATAAGTCAATGTATGTTATCACCTACTGCTTAGTTAGGCTAGTATAGATTAGGTTAGGTTTAGTTTGGTTAGAATTTCATTTTGTATTATTTAAATAATGTTATTTGTGTTTTTTGTATGTTGCTACCCTGTAATTGGAAGTTACTGTCTGGGTAGTGTACTAAATAAATAAATAAATAAATAAATAAATAAACATTTGGAATCGACAGGAGTTTAGTATAAGAACGATGTATCTCCATGTGAAGGTAGGGGTTGATTTATACGCAAGTATACTTATACTAAACTCCGGTCGATTCCAAAGGTTGCATAATCTGCATTATATTGTATTGTATTATTGAATTACCTCTCTGCTCCCCCAACTGTTTTAACTTCTTTTCATATAAAAATCTCTTAAATGGTTAGTTGCTGAGGATGACTTTCTCTAAAGTCGAAACTAGTACAACACATGCATTAAGAAATTTAATTTAATTCATCGTCATTTTATGTATTTTTATAACCCTTTTTTTCTACCCTAGAGGGCAAATAAAGTTATTTGGTGGTAAAGACAGACCTTTGTTTCTATTTACAATCTCGCCACAGAATATGGACTACTTCTTAAATACTGTATTTACTTTCACACAGACCAACTCTACATTAACTTTAATCAAGTCTATCTTACAAAATTCTCAGAACGAGGTCCAAAACTATTAAGATGTACTAAACTTAATAATACGGTAAAAGATTTCGAAGAACAAATAATGCTAGTTAAAAACCATCACGAAGGTAAATCGAATCATAGAGGTATTACCGAAACAATTGAATATTTAAAACGAAACTATTATTGGATTGGACTTAAAGACACTGTATCAAATTTCATCAATGCATGTGATACATGTAATAGAACAAAATACGCTAGAAAAAAATCACATACCCCCTTAGTATTAACAGAAACAGCGTCAAAACCTTTTTCGATTGTACATATAGACATATTCATTTTTGACGGTCAAAATTACCTTACTTTAGTAGATGCTTTTACCAAACTCGCACAAGCTTACAAAATAGACGGAAAAACAGCTATTCATGTAAGTCAAGCTTTAATTAAATATTTTGCTAGTTACGGAATCCCCGATCGTTTCATTCTAGACAACGGATGTGAATTTAATAATGACACAGTCAAAGAAATTTTATCTCTTAATAAAATAAATATTCACTTGAAAACCCCTTATCATCATGACCCAAATGGTATTGTTGAAAGATTTCACTCTAGTATTATTGAACACTTACGAATATTATTGGAAACACACCCAAGCGAAAAACAAAATTTAATGGATTATGCTATTATTGCCTATAATAATACTATCCACTCAGCAACCAAATACACACCTTTTGAATTAACTTTTGGACATACCAATGCAAGAGATCCACACGAAATATTTATTCCCCAAGCTTTTTATTCGGACTATGCCGAAAACCATAAACAAAAACTAGATCTTGTTTACGAAAAAGTTAACCAAAATTTAAATACACAAAAACAAAAAGTAATTTTGCGAAATAATACCCAAGGAAATACAAGTAACGAGTTTAAACTAGGACAAGTAGTATTTAAACAAAATCCTAAAAACAGAAATAAAAAATGCAATAAATTTATAGGTCCTTACGAAATAACACAAATTCTCGAAAATAATAAGGTAGAAATCACTTCAAAAACTAAGAAAAATAGAAAAGAAGTCATCCATATCAAAGAATTAAAAAAACCTAATATTGTTGCAGGTCCCTCATCACCTACACAACAACACTAACCTATCCCAAGTACTATGACCTTAACCACAACCCGGGACTACTACCATTAAAACTTGGTAATGCACAAAACAAAATAGACTTCTGGTCTTTTATACAAGTATTCGATATCACTGATATTATTGATGAATTTTTATCACTTAAATATAATTTTAAAACTTTACAAAACATTATCATGACACACAATAAGACCAAGATTGAATATAAAAATCAATTTATAAACTCATAATATTTAGCACATTCATTAGAAGAGAAAATTGAACGACAAATTTATCAAATAAATCCCACCTTATTAGTGACTAAAAAACTATTTAAACGAGGACTTATCGACGGTTTAGGATCAATAATAAAATCAATAACAGGTAATCTATACAGCAATAATGCTTTAAGATACGATCATGCTTTAGAAAAACTTTCTAATAATCAAATGAAAATTAAAACACTTGTGAATGATCAAATTACATTACTTGAAAAATCAATTTACACTTTCAACAAATCAATTCAAACAATTATTGGAAATCAGATTACTCTGGGAGCTAAACTCATAGTTATCGAACAAACTATAAAAAATGTTGAAATCAATAATGTACAAGTATATCAATACTTTCTTATTGATTTTGCTATTTTACAAATAACTACAGCCTACCAAGAAATGTACGACATTCTAGAAAGAATAGAAATCGCAATAAGTTTTTCTAAACTAAATACGTTTCATAACTCAATGATAAAACCAACCGAACTTTTAGAAGAAATCAAGCTTATAAATAAACATTTAATTAACAAAAAATTATGAGCCTAAGTTAGAAAATATTTTACTCTTCGAAAAAATAGTCACAATCAAAAGTTATCTTAAAGAAAATAAAGTAGTTTTTATACTAGAAATTCCAATAGTGGAAAATGAGGGTTACGATTACTATCACTTATACGCCCTTCCTGTACCACAGAACAAAACATTTTCCTTTATTCTACCCCAATCAAAATACCTTACCATCAATGAACAAAACTACATGCTTTTTAGCGAAAAATGTCTTCAAGTTGGTTCTGAAGAATACATTTGCCATGAGAATAGTCCGATAAGAATAAAAGAAGAAGATGCCCCTTGCGAGGTCCAACTTCTAAGTTTCTCTAAAAACCCGTCAAATTGTCAACTATTACCAGTTCACATTACGGATGTGAAAATACAAAAAGTCGAAAATAACAAGTGGATTTTTATCTCTCCTAACAATTCAATAGCAAAACAAAAGTGCGAATACAATCGCGAAAACAGACAAATAAAAGGTACATTTTTAATCGAAATAGACTCAAATTGTGAAGTGCAAGTCGGTATTCTACAAATGAAAACCTACCAGAATATTCAAAATGAATTTAAACATATTGAACTGCCTAAATTACAATTTAATGAATCAGCTTATTTTAAGGACTCTGTAATAAACTTTAAACCTTTAAAAATAAACAGTGTAAATCTAGAAGAACTTAAAAATATAAAAACCGCGTTAATCGCTCAAAAACACGAATTAAATACAATTTCGGAATTTATGGGCCTTATAATAATAATACATTTTGGACAATATTAATATATTTATTGATTGCAGCTATCAGTATCTTTTTTGCTGTAATTTATTTCCGAAAGAGCCTAAAGAAAAAACGACAACCGACTGCCAATGAAATTGAAGATGTCCAGGAAGTCCAGACTATCCCCAGAGAAGCCAGACTTCCCAATCCAGGTGTTACCCCCCGGATTTCTCTCTAAGGGCGGAGGAGTTATGAGACCACCCAGAAGGACGCTTTCCATGAAACCCGCTGGCTAAGCAAACTCTTATCTTTAACTAGGAAGTTTATAAATATAACTTAATCCTTTAATTTGCAGCTTTATACAATTTACTATTGTCAAAGAACGTTGTACCGTTCAAGTAATAAAGTTCGCCCTGTAATTGAATTTATTGTTTTTTTAAAAAGTTGCGTTAACGAACCTCATATTTAACTTGCTGGCAGTTGGTACAAATAAGGAGAAAAAAAAAATTGTAAGGTACATAGCGATTTTTTGAAAAAAATGATAAAATGTATAAAAAATTTGTCACTCAAGGTAGGTATTTTTAGCCATTGTTCGAAGGTTAATATCAGGGCCGTCGCAAGGGCCTGGGCGAGAGGGCAGCCGCCCGGGGCGGCAATTTTTGGAGGGCGGCCGTTGAACCGATTTCTGTATGGATGTTGAGATGAGCCTATAAATGAGCCACATCAAAGTTGATATTTTCTTTGCTGTTATGGATACCATTATCCAATCTTTAGAGGAAATATGTAACCTTTTAAAAGTCCAGTCCGTTTTCCATTTTTGTTTGCATATTATATACAGGGTGATCCCACTAAAAGTGGCCAAGGCAAATATCTTGCTTATCTTTAGAAATGCGAAGAAACGCTTGACACAAAAGTTTTATTCCATATTTGGAAAGCTCTAAAAATATATATTTTACCGAACCTACATATTGTTCCATTTAAAATAAGCAAAATATTGGTGATTTGCGTTTTCGTATGTCTATACTCTATTGCTTAATGCGAGAGAGTAATGAAGTGTAGATTTGAAATGACAGGACATATTAAGCAGGGTGGACAACTTAAAGGTTGCATTGTAAATGTCAAGTTTATTGCAATGAGTTTTTAAAAATTCCATATTTCAGACCTACACACCCCGAATCGGTTCGAAATTAGGGTCACCTTAATTTGCATATACAAAAGAAAGACGAGTTTGGTTAATGAAAGTATTGTTACAGCGGCGTGACTACAGGTAGTTTATTAGAATAAAAGTATAATAATAATTATACTTGGTTATTATTATAGAGATAGGCAGATAATTGAGATAATAATTATTCTGATATTAAGTAGATAAAAACTTATATATAAGTAAGAATAATATGAAAATAGATAAACTGAAATAAATATTAATATTTATAAAAAAAAATCTACCATGTACAATACAACAACTTAGTTTTTAAATTTCAGTCATCATGTTCCGAGTAGTCCAATGAACTATCATCGTTGGGGTCCAGAGAAATAATAGGGGACTCTACAGTGTTTTCTAGCATGTTATCAGCTTCCCACATTCTTACTCCATTTTTCACAATCCACTGTCTTTATTCCTTCTTGCAAGAGGTTTCCAACGTCTCTCATTTTAAAAGTGGTGTGCTACAAATCCTTTTACTTGCGCCCACTCCAATTCTATGGGGTTTAATTCACAGTGATATTGAGAAAGGCGAAGAACTGTTATATTTGGTTTGAAGCAATTTTGTCGACAACAAATTTCGTACAAAGAGGTTTATTTAACTTTACAATCTCCAGTTGCTCCCTTTGCAGCATATCTTTATGAAATGGCTTCTTATTTACAGTAAGCCAATGAATGGTATAATTTTCTTTCCAAGGGTATTTTTTTGGATTTGCTTGAGTGGTAGCTGGCAATATTCATGAGTATAACAGACCCATTGCTGGACGTATTCTTCAAAGACATCGGCATTCATGTCTTCATGATAGTCTCCAGTCCGTTTTGCTTTAAATGCTAGTAAGCCGCCATCGACAACTCTATTTTTGCTACCCATGTGACTAATTATTAATCTTTTACCTTTTCCAGAGGGTGCTTTTATTCCAGTGGATCATCCTTTCATGAAAGCTTGCCTCGCGCTTTTTACACGTTTATCCTGCCATATTTTACCAACGGTTTAACCTTTATTTAGTTCCATAGCTGGCTAATTGTCGTTAAGGCAGGTGGCCATTTCAACAAAGACTAAGATAACCTTCATTTAACCAAGTTTTGTCCATATAACAGATATTAGATATTCCTGTTTTTCCTTCGAAATTGTCTAACTGCCCTCAAATATCGTGGTCGCCAGTAGATGATTTCGTCTTTCTCTATTAAAAGTAATTTTCTGTTTTGAATTTTTTCATAACAAAAATTCATTTCCTCCAAAGTTTTCAATAGCTTACCCATGGGTGGAATGAAATCATCATTTCTCATTTCAAACATTATTTTGTCCAAGGTAGGTATTTCTTTTTTTAAGTAAAACGAGTGTATGATTCTTCTGATGGCAGTCTTTATCTCCATTTATTACAGTTTCCATTATTCCTGTACTTCTCTTTGGTGACCTAATGGGGCCGCGTTTATCCTCGTGCACAAGTCGCTATATTGATGTCCGACTCCAGTCATATTCGAACATATTTCATCTATTTTTGCAACTCCAAATGTTATATGAAATAATAATTGGACTACGCTTATGGAATACGGCGAAGACTACCGGATTTTATAGTTCAATAATGATTTATTACTCTCTCGCATTAAGCAACATACTATAATGATTATCCAGATATTTGTGTTGGCCACTTTTAGTTGGATCACCTTGTAATGTGTATATTTATTGTTTCACGTTAATTTTTATACATAGCAGGTAACATGTAACGGATTGTTTATAGTTAACGTATTTCTGGGACAGCTAAGAACCTGTTAAATATAAATCCAACAGTATGCTATACGTGGTATTGGATCACATTCCTTTTAATAGATAAAATAAATTATTTTTAACTGTCGTAGTTATAGCATCCTCGCATGTTGCTACATATTATTATAGTATTATTTGACGAAATAAAAATATCAACCTATTGTATAAATGTTAGCGCATCTTATATGGCCTAGTTGTTAGAATACCTCTGGACTGTAACCTAAGAGACTCGGGGTCGATTCCTTTTGCGGACATGTTCTTTTTGTTAAGTTTATAATATATATTACTTTAATATTTACTTTTACGCTAGTACGTAGGGTGTTGATATTAAACCATGTTTTCCAACAAAGGATAGGGTGATTGCGCCAGTAGCCGGCCCTTCTTAATCATTCTATTTTTGTTCTTTAAATAAACGATTAAAAACGATAGAAATACTCAAGAAAATACGTAAATATTTTATATTTAAGTTGTTCTGAAAAATATAATTTTTTTCAAAAGAAAGTTATTGTTTAGTAGTCGGCCATGCCTATACCAGAAGTCAGCCGTCACATATTAATAGTTATTTAGCACGGGCCCGTGCTAGCATTTTTTATTTTAATAATAAAAAGGGGAAAACATATCATAAAAAAGCACAAAAATTATATTTCCAAAAATATAAAAAAAAAACCAAATGTACCTACCTAAAATACATAAAATGTGCAAACACATTTTTTAAAAGTATAGGTCAAGTTAAAAGTTCTCATTTTGTACTCTATCCTTCTCCATGTAATATGTTTTCAAACATTCGACGAAATGGCACTTGTGGAAGGGTCCAGCTTTCGGGTGTTTTGTTTATGGAATTGACTTAGATTAGTTAAGATATTTTTTAAAAGCATCGGTTGGGGAGGTGGACGTCGGCATCGGCTCTATGGCATGTAAGATTATTGATGACCATTTATGTGCTTATATATGGATCTGGTGCCGATGCATAGAGGCTTATTGCTTGTGACACGACCTGCGGGCCGGTCCTGTAGAGTTGCACGTGGTATACCATAGTTTCGGCAAGTTTCTCGAATTTTAGCTCCAAATTTTATAGAATCTAAAGCTTTTTCTAAGGAATATCTATGGAACTTTTTTTTTGGCCCGCATGGCATCGTCTATAATGTAAGGAGAACATATTTTCGTTAGACTAAATTGCTTTTATAGCCGAAAAAATCTTCTGATTGAGTACTAGCACAATCATCAATTTATGACTTTGCCAGTGGTCGGCCACTAACTTTAATATACCCTAGGGACTTGGTCATTCATTTTAGACCCGGCCGACTACTGATACGTACGTTTTTGATACATCATAGTACATGATGACAAAGGAAGATTTTTGTTTACATGTATTTGTAAATTATAAAGTATAAATAAAATTTTGCCAGTAGTTGGCCATGATGGCCGATCACTAGCAACTTTATAATAATTTAATATTTTAAGGTGGGTTTGATGATGTTATTTTCAGCACGAAGAATAAGGCGATCAACGTACAACAGTATTTATTTACAATGTCCGATATACAGTATAGTGAATGACAATAAGGGCGCGGCGTCAGCGTTCCGATCGGAAGCACTGGTACTCCGTAGATTCTCGGTCGTCAATCTTGTCCACAGGCGAAAGTCCCCTAAGGAAGCAGTCAAGCAGAGCAAGAAGGGCTGGTCGAGAGTCGGCGGCGAACTCTCCTGGTCTTAGGGCGGCTGGCGTCTTTTATACAGTCCGGGGCTCGCTTGAGATGCGTTGGATGGAAGGGCGCGTAGAAGGGCTGCTTGGCAGAATACTGGTGGCGCTTTGAGAGGGTAGTAGCGGCGCGCTTCGGTACTACTGCCGTATAGGCACTGTGGTACGGCTTTATTGTGCTACAGTCTCCCCCTCAGAACCTTCCTGACGTCTCGGCTGGTGGTTCTGGACCTTCTTGGGGCGTCCTCGGCGGCGTAATGGCTGGATTGGGGCGATGCCTTCTTCGGGGTCGTCGATTTTGCAGTGTCGCAGTGCTGAGGTATGATAGGTGGCGATCGGGTCGTCCGGGTTCTGGTTGGATGCAACTTCAAAGCTGGTGGGACCTTTTCTGGATAAGATCACGTATGGTCCATCTCGGCGTGGGGCGAACTTGCTGGAGCGCTTATTTGCGGAACTGCTTAGGGTATGGGTTTCCACCCATACACGGTCTCCAGGGTTGAACAAGGGACTAGTTTGGACACGCCTGTCTGCGTAGATTTTCCTGCGATCCTGCTCTGCTTCGTGGGTTTCTTGGGCGGTTTTAAGGTTAGCTGCCATCCGTAGTAGGCGGGGTGTAACCTCTGGGACGAAGTTCTCTGCTTGGATTATTGTCCGGAGATCGTGGTGCACCTCGGCAGGTGATCGTAATTCTTGCCCTAAAGCTAGGTAGGCGGGGGTATATCCGGTCGATTGGCAGCGTGTTGAATTTAGGGCGAAGCGTATCGTCGGCAGTTTGTCGGACCAGTGGTCGTGGCTGTTTCCTAGCTGGATTGCTAACTGGGTCTTTAGATCTCGGTTTCGTCTTTCAACAGGATTGGCTGCCGGATGATAGACTGGTGTGAATTTCTGCTCAATACCTAGGCAAAAGGTGATTTGTTGCATTACTGCGCTTATGAACTGGGTCCCATTGTCGCTGATGAGTCTCCTAGGTATACCGTAGCGGAGACATACTTCGTGTACAAGTGTCCAGGCACAGTTCTCAGCGGTGGCACTTTCCAGGGCGAAGAGCTCGGTCCAACGGGTGGCGGTGTCTTCGATGATAAGTATCCATTTCTTGTGATCTGATGATTCTGGGAGAGGCCCAAAGAGATCGATGGCTAGCACTTCGAACCTCTGCCTCATGACGGGGGTCTGCAATAGTCCGGCGGGTTTGAGGTTGCTGGGTTTATAACGTTGGCAGGCGGTACAATTGGAGACATATTGTGTCACGCTGCGTCGAATGCCGGGCCAGTAGAACTGGCGGGAAAGTTTGTGTAGGGTACGTTCAACTCCGTAATGTCCGGCGGTGGGTGCATCATGGAACTGTTGTAATAGCTTCACCCGTTCATCTGATGGGACCACTAGTTGCGCTTCCTCATCATCGTCAGTCGTTGAATACCGGTATAGGACACCCTGTGATAATATGTAACCTCTCTGTGTCCATTGGCTCGTTTCTTCTGGACGGTCTCTGTCAAAGGCGTCCATAATCTTTTTTATCTCAGGGTCGGCCAGCTGGGCTTCTCGGAGATCCTTCGGTCCACGGGTTGGCAAGTCCACGGTTATGGTACAAAGGTCACAGTGTCTGGAAATATCTTCAGTACACGGTGCTCGAGAGAGCATATCGGCGACGATGTTGGCTTTTCCTGGGATGTAATTTATCTGTAGATTGAAGGGTTGTAGTTGCAGGGCCCACCGGGTTAACCGGCCACTGGGTGTTTTTAATGACATTAGCCATT
Organism: Polydrusus tereticollis; assembly: GCA_963920685.1. Lineage (NCBI taxonomy): Eukaryota > Metazoa > Arthropoda > Insecta > Coleoptera > Curculionidae > Polydrusus > Polydrusus tereticollis. The sequence goes on from OY987327.1 coordinate 127,654,774, forward strand.
TTAGTGGTTGGTGGTCGGTCAGGATTATAACCGAGGTTTCCTCGATATAGCCTCTGAATTTGGCTACGGCCCATACTACTGCCAATGCTTCTCGTTCGGTGGTCGAGTAATTTTGTTCGGCGGGCGACAATAGGCGACTGGCGTATTCAATCGGGTGTTCCTCGTGTCCCTCCCCCTGGAGTAAAACCGCCCCTAAGGCGTAGGCGCTTGCATCAGTGCGTAAAGTGAATGGCTTCGTGTGGTCGGCTTGCTTCAGTATGGGAGCTTCCGTTAGAGCTCTCTTTAGGGTCTGGAATGCTTGGTCTTGGAGGTGTCCCCATTCCCATGTTGCGTTTTTCTTTGTTAAGCGACTCAGTGGTCGTGCTACTTCGGAGAATTTGGGAATAAATTTCCGGTACCAGCTGCAAGTTTGTAGGAAGGACGTCAAGTGTTTGATATGGCGTGGAGGCTGTATGCTGATGATAGCTTCTACCTTGGAAGGGTTGGGTTGAATTCCTTGTGGTGTAATGAGGTGCCCTAGATACAACACTTGCTGGCATCCGAATTGGCATTTGCTGCGGTTGACGCGTAGTTGGAACAGTTGAAGCCGCTGGAACACGGCTCGTAGATCTTGTATGTGCTGGGAGAAAGTTCGTGACAACACAATTAGATCATCTAGGTAAGCGAGGAGTTGTACATCTTGTACGCCGCTTTGGACACGGTCAATCAGTCTCTGGAAAGTTGCAGGAGCGTTGCGCAATCCAAACGGTAATCGGTTAAAGCGGTAGGTTCCCATGGGGGTCACAAAACTGGTCTTGTCTCGATCCTCCGGTCGTACTTGGATCTGGTGGTAGCCGGCCTTCAGGTCCATTGTAGAGATGTACGAGGTTCCTCCAGTTAGCTGGAGTAAGTCATCTAGCCTGGGGAGTGGATATGCATCAGGAACGGTAATAGCGTTCAGCTTCCTGTAGTCTATGCATAAGCGAATGCCCCCACCTTGCTTGGGCACGAGTACCACTGGAGCCGCCCATGCACTTTCACATTCTTCGATGATGCCGTCTGCCAGTAGTGCACTTACTTCCTTGGCCAGGGCATCCCGTCGGGTCGGCGTCAATCGGTATGGGGGGCTACTAATGGGTGCGTGATTGCCGGTGTCGATACGGTGCTCAGCGTAAGGTGTCGGCGGGCCACTATCTTGGAACAGCTTACTGTGGGCTTCCAATAAGTTGTTAAATTCTTCTCGCTCAGGCGCCGTCAGTGTGGTTGCTTCATCGTTGGGACGCAGTTGTAGGTCTATGATGGCGAAGGTTACTTCCGGGTAGAGGGGTGGTAGTTCATCTAGTTCGGCCCACATCTCTTCCACTTGTCCTGCTGCATCATGCATGACGTAGTCCTGGCGAGAGAAAGGGTTCGGTATGGATGGAGGTCCTGAAATTTCGGGTCCTATAAACGATTCATGTCTGTTAGGATTTCCAGTCGAGAGGTCAGGGCCATATCCCGCGATTAGTCCGGAGATGTGGTCGCACTCCATAGGACGTACTGGGGATTCCTCCAATGGCGATAGGACGTTTGGTATTTGGTAGAAAGCGGACATCTCTTCACAGGGGTAGACGTCCGCGTCATGGGATACTGGGAGCGAGTCCCTGATATCAAATGCATGCCTCTGGGTTGGAGCTGGTGATAGTGGTGATAGGAGCTTCGGTATTTGGTAGAAAGCGGCCATCTCCTTTCGGGGGTAGGCATCCGTTTCCTGGGCTGCAGGGAATGAGTCCTTAATGATAAAGGCATGCTTTCGTGTTGGAGCTTCTGCAAAGAACCATCGTCTGTGGAAGAAGTCAAGAACGAGGCCGGCACCCTGGATAAAGTCGATACCTAAGAGCGTTTTGGCGTCTGGTGTATCTGGCAGGATAACAAACGTCGCTCCCACGATCCTTTCCTGCAGTTGTACCGGCACGGTGGTTACTTGGACATTTTGAAGTTGCCGGCGGCCATCTGCGAAAGTGACATACATCTTTTGGTAACAGAAAGTGTGGCCATTCTTTTTTAGTACTGCGTGTAAGTCCGGGCTGGCTATACTGGTTCGGGCTCCTGTATCCAGGTAGGCGGTCCCGGTGATGCCGGCAACGGTGATTTTTACAGCGGGTCGGGCTCGATCCTGCGTGCTGACTGCGCAAAATCCCGTTTCCGGAATAGGTGGAGAGTGTTTAGTGCTACAGTTTTGACAGTTCCTACGAATAACTCCAGGCTTCTGGCATCCATAGCATCGTAGGGTTTTAGCGCCCGTTGGCTCAACGGTCGTACCACGGGTTGCTCCACTGTTCCCTAAACTTGCTAGTCGTTTACGACAGACGGTGGCGTCATGTCCGGGTGCACGGCAGTGGGTGCATCGGTTCCTAGGTTTTCTGTTAGGCGACGGCCCCCTGTGGGTGTTCTCCTTTTCTTCTGGTGTGCTTGCTTCTATAATTCGACATTTGGCCAGTAGTTGAGCCAGTGTCGCGACGGACTCGCGGTTTATTCGGTCCTTAATGTAGGGGCGTAGTAGTCCATACAGCATGTCGAGTTGGGCATTTTCATCTGGTGGCGTCGGAAGTTGGGCAAACAAGGCTCGTTTTCCTGCGATGAATGTTCCAGTAGGCGTGCGGTTGTCCTGCGGTGATCTGAATATCTCCTGGTAAATCTGATAAGCTGGTAATGTGGGTGCAAACTCATCTCGAATCATTTGTTTCGCATCATTCCATGTCCTGGCTGCGGCTTTTACCCCTGACCACCATGTATGTGCTGGTCCTTCCAATAGTAATGTTAGTCCAGCCAGGGCGTTGGCGTCGGTTATGCCTTCACTTTCCTTAAAGAAGTCGGCGCTTGTAACGAAGTCGTCTACAGCTTCCAAGGATCGTGTTCCGGCAAAACGGGCGGTGCATTGCGTGAAGTGTTTCACTGGAGTGGGTGGCTGCATTCTTCTTAGAATGGCTTCCAGGTCGTTGGCTGATAGCTCCATGGCACGGGTTTGGCTCCTTGTCCGCGGTATGTTTACGCACTATTACTACTTGGACCAAAGAATTTGAGAAAAATGTTGTTTTCTCGACACTAACGGATATGAGTTTACAAAGCGGCACACTGCGATAAGTCCAATTTCTATCGTAACACTCGCGACAAAAATGTATATTCCGTGTGGTTATTTTCCGCACTTACTTCGGGCTCACACGTTGGTTTTCGCACTTACTTCGGGCTCACACGTTGGGCTGCCACTTTAAGGTGGGTTTGATGATGTTATTTTCAGCACGAAGAATAAGGCGATCAACGTACAACAGTATTTATTTACAATGTCCGATATACAGTATAGTGAATGACAATAAGGGCGCGGCGTCAGCGTTCCGATCGGAAGCACTGGTACTCCGTAGATTCTCGGTCGTCAATCTTGTCCACAGGCGAAAGTCCCCTAAGGAAGCAGTCAAGCAGAGCAAGAAGGGCTGGTCGAGAGTCGGCGGCGAACTCTCCTGGTCTTAGGGCGGCTGGCGTCTTTTATACAGTCCGGGGCTCGCTTGAGATGCGTTGGATGGAAGGGCGCGTAGAAGGGCTGCTTGGCAGAATACTGGTGGCGCTTTGAGAGGGTAGTAGCGGCGCGCTTCGGTACTACTGCCGTATAGGCACTGTGGTACGGCTTTATTGTGCTACAATATCAGTAACCGGCCGTATTATTTTTTTACCTGAAAATAAAAATGAATATATTTAGGACTTGTTACTAATTATGTAAACATATATTCTTCCAAAAAATCTTACTTTGGTAAACATATCTAGTATATAGTTAGTTTAACTTACCTTTAAAATGGCCCTGTTTTATCTTCATTGGCTTTAGTAAACTGCTTTTTGAGACACAATGACTAACATCTAATTTTTCGCCCCAATTTACGGAAGTAAGGTTCGACTTATAACAAATAAATATTGATATAGATATGTGTTCTTAGAAAGTAAAAGAAGATAGCAAATGTAAGAAATAGAGCTAAACTCGCGCGAAATTGAAATTAGATATTAAAGTCATTTTTGGTCGACTACCAGAGGTGGCCAGCTTACTAGCGCAACCACTCTACTCCATTATTACACATTATTGCAATAATAATAATGTGTACCTAGGTGCCTGCTAATTATTAATCTTACTATATTACTCATATTATAAAATGTATGATCGTATTCCATTGTCTAAGCCTTGATCGCGGTGCGGAGACAGCTAAATTTTTGCAAAAGCAAAAATGGAAATTATTGTTTTTTAATTTTTTGTATTACGATAATAATAATATGTACTTAGGTACCAGTGGCGGCTCGTCAGGGGAGGCAGTGCCTCCCCAACAAAAACTTACGAAATAACATTTTATTTTTTTAAAGATAACTTTATTCATTTTTGAAAATGATACTTTCATATTCTTATATTCTCAGTGTATCAAAAATTCTGAATTAGCTACTTCTAGAAAAACACTTTCTTTATAATATGATATTTTTGTTATTACCGCTCAGCTTTAGTACTATTAGGTGGTGTCTGCCCGCATCAGCGAATATGCGCCTAGACTATTATCAACGGAGGCATGCTTCCGACGGTTTAATTCTTCAGCACGGATAACACTGCAAGAACCGAGCGTCACCACGACGCGAGTTGTTTTTGTCACGTGGAAAACTGATTAGCAAGGAGGCAGAAACGCCCACAAATAATATTTCGCGGAAAGCTCCGTAGTGAGTAGTGTGTGCCGGCACAGTATACGGAACTATTTGTTTATTTGTGTGTCGAGTTGAAGTGAAATTAAGGTTATATTTTCAAGATCGTTTTAAGATTTCTTTATTATGTTATTAATTATTAAACGCTAAATTTTATTGTTTTAAAAAAATATAAATCCTGTTCATGATATTATTCTCTCGTACCTATTTTTAAGGGCAACGGCTCTCGGTAGGTTTGCTTGGACGGTCGCGGCGAGGACCAACGCTACCCGTCGGGGAATGAGCGGTGAAATAGACTTCCAGGGCGGGTGTTATCGCGTGCCTATTTTGCTAGCTAAGGCGTTTCGATTCGCATTCAGTGCTTATTAATCATTTATTTGTTGCGGGCGCGGATACATCGATAAGAAATAGTTAGCACTTACGATTTTCAATATGGAAAATTATAAATATGTAAGAAAACGGAATATACGTTTGTCCCGGAAAAAAGACAGATATTATGTAGTCGTCCGACACCAAAAATTTCGGCAATATTTAACGATAAGAGACAGGGTAAGCAATATTCAAGAGCTTTTCAGGTAACTTGGTACGAAACCTATAAGTGGCTGTGCGGAAGTATTTATAAGGAAAGCTTATATTGTTGGCCTTGTATTTTATTAGGCATCGTAAAAAACAATTGGAGTTCAGGGGGTGGGTATTCTGATTAAAAAAAATTTTCACGGGCGGTAAAATCACACGAAAGTTCCAAAGAACATAATATTAAGAATTCTGTGGCGCTTACAAGAGTAGAGCAAAATAGAGACACAATAGCGGATGCACTGAGAGAAGTTGACCATGACCTTGCAAATTGAATATTTTTCTCGGGAAACCTAGTATTTCAAAGTAATTATATTGCTGGTTGAATTCCTAACTATTCATTTTAAGCCAATGACCTTGAAATCGCAAAAAATTTTCGCCTGCGGCGCTATTTTATAGCCTCCCCCCCTTATACACCCACGAGCCGCCACTGTTAGGTACCTACCTAACAAGTTAAACAACACATATGTATACTAAATATGTAGCCACTAACTAGGTGTTTGTATTGTGCCTAATTTTAAACCCAAGTATTTTTTTGCATACAATAGGTACCTATTTCTCTTCCGAAATTAAACCAAATTACCGCTAAATAACAACGCGAGACGTAATTCACCGACGGAATAAAAAGTAATAAAAGTATATCAATTCGCCGAATTCAGCCCGGTCTTCAACACATTTGGATCGTTTTGCCACAGCAAAAGATCTCGCAGTGTGTAGTGGTGTTTAGGATGTATTTTGCAGCACGTGTGATCTCGCTAGTCTGTCCAGCTCAGGTCTGTTACAGTGGCCGATAAATTTCTTGCTGAAAAAAGACCCCCCTTAATGTATAGTGGTTTAGATTAGAATTTAGAAATTTAGTTCTCTCTTCAAACAACATGCAATTTATAGCACAACAAAAATAAATCTCTTTTTAAACACACAACTGATAATAATGATGCATAAGTGCTGTACATTATTTTTACCCAGTTGGAAATAAATATCTAGGTTGTCGTGCGCAGCATGCGAAAGAACTGGGTCAAACGTACAAGATTTTGATAAATGGCTGCAAGTTTTTAAGCACCACACGTGCACCCTACAGCAGTAATGTAACAAAAATAATTTAAGGGTGTTATTCTGTTATTCCGGAAATAAGTAAAGTTTTAAAAATTTTACGTGATTTAATAATATAAAATAAGCCAGAAATTCATTTTAAGTGCTCCTTACCCAAGAGTTAGAATTCAACGGTTTTGTTTTTAACTCAAAACCTGTTTATTTGTGACATCATTTTTATTCCAGATCTTTGTAGCTGAAATTTGTCGTAGGCACATTATCCTGAAAAATTCTTGAAATATCAAGAAGTAAGAATTATTCGATTTGCTTGTATTTTAATTTTTGTTTTCTGTAGATTGTGATAGTGAAACAACAAATGCTTTAAAGCAAAAATTGCGGTATATTTCAGTTATTAGTAAAGATGGTAGGGTCCGGTTTGTAACTCATGGTTTTCTTTTTTTGTGAAAAAAGAGGTATCCTTGCATATCTCTTTCTGCTCTTAAGGCTATAAGGTGAGTTTGAAAACGTTGACCTTTTGAACATTCCTGTATCTCTACTAAGTGGAAACATATCGAAATAATAAAAATTACATTTTATGTATAATTTAGTGACGTAGGTAGTTGTTTATTTTTTTATAAATATTATCGATTTCTAGAGAAAATGCAAATATGTGGTTTTTTAAATTGAACGCCCTGTATATTTATATTCCTTCATTCTACTCACCAATGGTTTTTCAAAAATCTTCACATGATATTTATTTTATTGTCGAAGCCGTTAAATCATATTTTTTTTTTAGAATTATAATTTCTAATAGAGAGTGAAAGGTTAGATGTTCCTTTAATTTCATTTAACAAATTTGTTGAATTCTATACAGAATGAGAACTAGACACTTTGTAGCGAATAAATTAAAATCGATACTTTAATTAACCATTACGAATTCATTTGGGATATTGATTATAAGTACTATTTGATATTATTATAAATATTAACATTATCATTTTTGTATAATAATTCAGTATTATTATTAAATTATGGAAACCTTAATTCATATGAATTCTTTACAATAAGTCTTTTGCAGATGTTGTTTCAATTAATTTCCACTATGCTGAACATAATGTTGTAACATCGTCAAAAACTGTTGCAGTGTAGAGAAATTTTCTAGAGTTCAGAAAAGTATCCCAAGCTTCAGCGAGGGTGCCCTAGCTAAGGCCACAATATTACTACGCCAAGACATAATATGACTGTGTATATTGACGCCCAATAAATAAATTGATGAAACCAAGGAGATCGAGTGTCGCGTAATTACTATATGTGCTTCTTTGACATTAACTTTTTTAGAAAAACTACCGCCTAATTTTTTTAGTGTTAAATTCTACTTGGTACGCCACTTGGTATTTAAGAAAGCTTGATAGTCAGGAACAAATTTAAACCGAAATGCCGCGCATAGTATGCTCTCACTTTAGTAAGGAGCTTTTCATGTCATACTCGATCAAGGGCCTTGGAATAATCAGTTCTACTGTCTGGGACTCTCGATAATGTTCTATTGCGTTGTTCCAACTGTGGTTAATATAAGCAAGACTGTCTCCTGTTGATATAGGCTTACGATGTCCATACTGGCGCACACTGATAATGTTGAATTCTTTCAGGTACCTTAGTAAGTTTTAGGCCATAACCGAGTGCAATGTGACTGGTCAATAGGAATTTGGCAAGGTTTTCTTGCCTTTTTTAGGTATTGGCGGAACTCGCGCAGATATTCAGCAAGAAGAAAATATTTGTTTCTCGTAGGATAGGTTAAAAAGGTTACAAAATACCGACGTCAATTTATCGGCGCATGTCAGCTCGCTCGCAATTTTTGTTAAACCAAGACTTGCCATTGAATGGGCACTTATGTGTAACAGGGATAAAGGCTTCCATACCAGTAAGAATGATATCCGATACTTCGCTAGCACAGATGGATGGATCGTCATAGTTTAGCAAAGGTTCCGCCAAGGAAGGTTCGGATATGGTCCGTTTGTAGTTGGTAGTTTCTTCTTCAGTACCAAAATAACATGGTGGTGAGACGTTCCTAACGGAGGCTTTACTGTGACCATGTACAAGTCAGCAACAAACTAGCAATATTCACTATTTTGGTCTAAAGTTCGAGTTGGTTCGACTATGAGTTGAATGAGTGAGGCGAGAGCTGATTGAAAAGGATTCAGCTAAGCGACCTTGCTCGTCCCTTGTATTTGAGTATCTGAGCCAATTGACATTATGAAGGTAAAAGTGGTCAAGGATGACAACTTCCAAATTGTGCGTGATGAGAACAAGTTTCTATAATGGTTATTGTTTGACGACCGGCAAAGGAACCAGATGAATTTTGTAATTACCTACGTTGATATTTTAATCCATATTACATCAAAATCTTAAGGTTCAAGTGTCTCCTCTCGTTGACAAGCAGTATCACTGCAGATAAAGAGACAATTACCAAACAACTATGTCCCTGAATGCTATGCTATGCGTATCTTGTACTGTAGCTCAAAAACGAATTCTGTTTTAAACTGCAACCTCCAATTTGTACTAATATCATCAAGCAAACCACTCACGATCCAACGTCGCAGTACGGTTTTGTTTATAGCATCTGCACTATAAGATTTCTTACAACCTAACCTTATTTTGAGAGCTGTGTTGTCAACCTCTCAACAGTAAATATGTCAGGTGAACACAGAATTTTAGCGGCTCTTGCGCTTTCTATTATAAAAAATAGAAGAGAAAGTTACAAGAAAAGTAGGTTTTGGTGCAAAAATGTCTTACTGAAACGGCAAAAATACTACACTCATATTCATGTATTAGAACATTCAACACATTCAAATAAATGATTTAGCCAACATTGTTGAACTGCCTGTTGGAAAGTGAGTACTTAAGGCGAACAATTAATTAATTATTTATAATTGTAAGGTAACAATAATATAATTTCCTTAACATTCTATTCTTATGCATCAGAGGATATTGGTTGGGAAATATCTGTGTTCATATTCGACCTCCTACTTCCGATATCCTTTCGTCGACAGGTTACGCAGACATTTTCTGTAATAGTGTTGTACCTGAAAACGCCCATTATACCATCGATATAATTTAGAGAATCAACCACCAAACCAGGAAAGGTAAGCAGGCAAAACAACACTACCCCTGCCATGGCTTACTCTACTTGGGATTGAAGCATTGGATTATGCTATCTGGCCGCATGATATCTAAATTAAAAATATTGTAACGCAGTTCATCACTAAAAAGGACCTCTCTCAAATCAGCAACAGTCCGATCGACATGCATTCTCAGGAAGCCTCACAGCTTTATTTCTAGCAGAAATAAAGGGCTTTATACTGGTCTCCTAATGTAGAAACTCGTATAAACATGTCCACCTAAATTTCTCTGAATAGTTCGTTAAGAAATGTGTATATTTGGTATGTTGTGGTATGTTGGTTCTGATCTATGGGCCCCACGGGCCATTTTGAATGAAATTAATGTATATACATTAAAATTCGTTTGTTCTTCAAGACTGACGTGAGAATAGTATTAAAACGACGTTTTTAGTGACATATGAAATTATGCGTGGAAGTGTACCGGAAACCTGCGAAATTCTAAGAACGAGCAGTATCAGTTTTTCTTTCAAATGTGAAAAGCTCTTGAAACTCCTGATTTTAGAACACATAAATTCCTTTTTATTTTCCAAAATATTTCTCTGAACTGTCGTTAACCAAATACCGAAACATCAAAAATTATCTTAGGCAGTTAAATCAAGCGATTTGAAAATAAGGAAATGGAAAAACGAATATTTTAGACTTCTGAATTAAAACTTTAGGTAAGTTCGTATTAGTTGATTGTTGATTAGTATCGACTATCTTTCTTTAATTGTCAAAATTTGCCAAGCAGTTTTGGTCAAGTTTCTTTCTATTATAATCTTAACCTGGTCTTGAATTATTATGGGCTTTACAACAGAGCATAAGATTTATATGTGTGTAGTTTATTTTCGAACTGATTTGATACTTAATGGAATTTGGAAATAAAATCAGGGTTTATTTTCGACAGTTCTTTCCAGATTTAGCAGTATTTCCAAAAGTTTTTATGCCTGCCTTACAAATTACGTTTGTGTAATTCGCGTAGTTGGCTCTGGTACTTATAAAAAAAAAGTGCTGTACCCCAATTATTCAAACTGAAGAAGTTATTAATGACTTTCGATAACATATGAAACAAGAGCCTACCATATTATGAAGGGTGGGTCAAATTTCTTTAAGTAGATTTTTATGATCTGATTTCCAACCATATTTTTAAGACCAAGTAGTAGTAGTAGTAGTAGTAGTAGTAGTAGTAGTAGTAGTTTTTTCGTGAGGTGGAAACCCTTTATGGGCACCAGGTACTTGTTCTGCCGTTCCCTGATAGTATGGGACTCACTCCCAGTAGAGTATACCCACTAAAATCACCTCGGTATGCTTCAGATTTCCTCTTTGGGACTGCCCTCGGGTATTACTTCAAAGAGGGTGTAGTTTATCTTTTGTTCTTTGCTCTTTATTCCCTTCTTCTTTCTCCTTTTTCCATATATTTTCTTTTTGTTAATAGTATTGTCCTGACAGTACTTTTGACCATGTCCCAATTTTCTTTGTTTTCCAGCATTTTGTTTATGATGTTCTCGGGTGTTATTCTATTCATTTTGTCTTCAATTTTCTTTCTTTCCTCTTCCCATCTAATGCATTCAAAAAATGTGTGGCTCACGTCATCCATTGATTCGCAGTACAAGCACTCCTCTGTATCACTCAAGTTAAATCCGTGGAGATATGCCTGAAAGGTGCCATGTCCTGTCAGGAATTGGGTCAGATGGAAGTCTGTTTCTCCATGCTTTCTGTTTACCCATGGCTCGAGCGCTGGTATTAGTCTTTTTGTCCATTCTGCCAGTCCTTCTTCTTCTTTCCTATTGCCTTGCTCGCTTTTTCTACAGTTTTCTTTATATGGGTTCCCATGGTCATGTTCCGATTCAAATACACTCCCAGATATTTTATATCATCTTGTGTGTTGATAGTTATTCCTTGTATTGTAACCGTGGCCATTTTTGTTTTTCTTCCACCAGCAAGCAACACCGCTTCTGTTTTTTTGGGGGGTAAGTTTAAGTTTTTTTTGTGCATCCACTCAGTCACATTTTCGAGCATTTTGTTAGCTGTCACTTCCATTTGGTGGGCCTGTTTTGCTGCGGCGACAATTTCCAAATCATCAGCGTATGCAATGAGACCAACCCCCCTAGGGACAGGCAGCATCAATACGCCGTCGTAATACAGGTTCCATAGGGTGGGGCCCAGTACCGAGCCCTGCCGAACACTGCAGGTCATTTCCATTTTAATGTTTTCACCTACGATTATTGTTCGTTCTTCCAGATAGCTGGCCACTATGTTATATAGGTATGGTGCCATCTCCCTTTTTCTCATCTCGCCGAGTATTCCATCCCAAGGTGCTGAGTTGAAAGCATTTTGTACGTCCACGGTTATAAGGATGCATCGTTCTCTTGCGGTCCTTTGATTTGCTTCGCTCGCCATCTCTTGAATTTTATCGAGTGCATCCATTGTTGACTTCCCCTCTCGGAAGCCGTACTGCTCAGTTGAGAGTCCGCCCCGTCTGTCTATTTCCCTTCTTAGTCTAGCCAGTATTAGTTGTTCAAACAATTTTCCTATTACATTTAGGAGGCATATGGGTCTGTAGGCCTTTTCCCTCTGCCCCGGCTTGTGCTTCTCAGTTAGCACGAGGTTGGCCGTTTTCCACTCTTTTGGAAAATTCCCTTTGGATAAGAGATGGTTTAACACTTCCAGGTAAGTAACGGGGTATGTGGTTATTACCATTTTTAGGACCTCCGGCGGTATTTGGTCTGGCCCTGGGGATTTATTTTCTTTTATTTTATTATTTGCTTCTAGCAGTTCCTGTTTTGTAAACATTGGGACGTCGGAGCTATTTACCATGATTTTTGGCCATTTAGTGATCGGACATTCTGGGAATAGCGTTTTTGCTATTTCCAGCTGGTTCTCATCATTTAGATTTACCACTGGTCTGGTGTTCAGTTTTTTCATAACAATCTGATATCCTTTTCCCCAGATGTCATTTTGTACCTCTTCCGTTACTGTCTTCCAGGCTTTCGTTTTTGCCGCCATGATAGTCTTTTTAAGTTCGTGTCTGGCTTCTTTATATTGGTCTGAAGATATTCTCTTTTGGAGTTCATCATGTTTTTTGTTTGCTCTTGCCAGGGCTCTCTTGCACGTTAGGCACCTTTTTCTTTATTCCGCCACCTCACCCAAAGTTTGTGAAAGCGATCAGGTCAACGTTTGGTGAGATGTAGCACCCGTATATTATAACTAGTTCAGTTTCTACCCATGAGAATCCAGGTCCGTGTCCCGTTTGATAAATTCTGGTTCCCTTATTTCTAATGTTAATTGCTACGTCGATATTGGTGTCTACCACCCATTGTGTCTGCAATACTTTTTTCTTATTAGGTTCCGCCATGATTATTATGTCTGCTTGGTAGTCTTCAGCAAATTTATACACCATATCCATAGCTTCCCTTCCCCTGTCTGTGTTACCTTGTAGGATGGTTAGCATTATCTACGTGGTGTTGCGCTCTTCGGTCTTAACTCCTTCTGCTTTCTTTGTTTTATTACCAAGTCCCTGTAAGTGGGACATTTTATGGTATCCGCTCTATGTCCATTTACGTTACATAAATAGTACCTTTCTTCATTTGGGCAATTTCTTCTTTGGTGTCTTTTTTGCCCGCAGCTGTGACATAGATCACATGAGTCTTTATTCTCACATTTGTTTGCTAAGTGACCGGCTCTATGGCATATAAAACACTTAGGAACGGTTTCTACTTCTTTCACCCGCCATCTGTTCCATCCCTCTCCTATTTTCTTTTTTGTAATTAGTTTTTCTGCTTTCTCATGATCTGTTGACAGGACTGCATATTTAAGTCCCCTTGCGTTTGCCTTTTCGGACATTTTAATTTGTATTTCCTGGTTTCCATCGTGTGGGTTGAGTTCTTTCCTGATGGCTTCTCTTACTTCATCAATGTGTGTTGTCTCGTCTATGTCTAGGATAATTACTGTTGCATTTTCCCTTTTTGTTTCTATATTCGCCTTGTTGCTTAGTTTGGTACCCAAAAGCTCTTTGAAGTCATGTCTTTTCTTTTCCTTCTTGCCCTTTATTTTGATGTGTATGCTACCATCGTTTGTTTTGCTTATTCTGTCTATTGTTACGCCTTCTGTGTTCACATCGCTTTTCATTACTTCTGCATACGAATTTCCCGCCTTGGGTTTTATGACGATTGTTTCTTCATGTAAGTTCCTTCTTGTCTTGTTCTTTTTTGAATACTGGTCTTCTTCCTTCCCCCACGCCCCGTTTAGTTTTCCTGTTTCGTTCATGAGCAAGTGTATCTCCTTGTTTTTTGCTCTACCTATATACTCGAGTATCTTTCTTACTTTAGTAACGTTTATACGCATTTCTGCAGTGCATGCTTTTATTGGTCTTCCCATTTTGATGGCAATTTCTATAGTTTTATTTAGGTTTGATATCAGGTCTTTACTGTCATCAATGGTTTCTCCACCGTTTTCGGTCATGACGAGGTATGTATATGTATCCGTATCTTCTTTGGGTCCGAAGTCATCGGCAATAATATGATTGGATGTTTTGCTACATATCATTTTCCCCGTTTTTAGTTGTCTGTTTTCTATAAGCGTCGCCAGTTGCGGATTCCTTTCCATAGATTTTTGGAGTAGTTTATGATCCTTCTCTTGTCCTTCTCTTTGTATTATAATTAAATCATTTTCGTCCTTATTTGACTCTCCGTGGGAAGGTTGGCACTTTTTGTACGTTTCTTCAGGCCACTTCCTATCTATCAGTGCCTGCATCTCTTCATGGTTCAGGATTTTGCTTAGTGCATGTTCAATTTCCTGTATTTCTTTTTCTTTTTCTTCTTGCTGCTTGTTAATTGTCTGTGTGCTCATGTTTGTAGTTTGTTTTTCTGTTTTGCCTTCAGGGAATTCTCTTTTCTTGGTGATAAATACCGGTGTGTCTATAAGTATTTTATCAAAATATCCTGTGAAAGTTTGTAGGTCCTTGGTATATCTGTCCATTTTAATAGCTGCGTTTTTTATGTCCTTCTTAGTATTAGGGATTTCTATTATTACTTTGTTTAGCTTTTTAGTTTCGTCTGTGATTTTTTTTATATTTCTTTAAATTTGAGATATTCTTTTTCCACATTTCTTATTCTCTGTTCGTAATTCTCTTCATTTCTGTCAGCGTCTTCTGCTATTTCCACTATTTTCCTTTTTAGATCTCTGCTACTTTCTTCATCGTACTGTTCGCTTTTTTCTGGGCTGCGTCCTGCCATTCTCAATTTCAAATCAGGTAGTGACAGAGTTCTATTTCGCGGGGGTGTTCTGCATATTGAGTCTCTCCTCTTGAAATATCCATCGGCCACATCCAATGTGAGTTGGGACGATCTTTTTGGTCAGGCACGGCAGTGCGCCCTTACCGTGCTAAGGCGAGAATATTCCCCTTTGGTCCGCCTGTTCCTCCGTGCATCGCTAGAGACACACTTTCACCCTTGTGTCATGCAGCTCCTCGACGCGATGGTGCTACATCTTGAGCTTAGGGTTCCATGTTGTAGTAGTAGATAGATAGTTGGGAAAAAATAATAATAACCCCTAGCCCTCGAATGCTCTAATAGCGTCGGGGTCGGAAAAAACAAGAGTTGACCAAGAGAGGTCTGACAGGAAAGAATAAAGAAAGGGATCTCAACCTAGACAAGATGAAGAAAAATGAGAAGTAGTAATAGTAGTAGTAGTAGTAGTAGCAGTAGTAGTAGTAGTGGACGAGTAGGCTTTGACGCCAAACTAGTAGGCCAGATTTGACCCTTTTTACTGACCCCGTTTTAACGTCTGGTTAATGTCAGCCAGACGGGACCTACAGTTTAACGTGGGTTCCGAACCAGAATATAACCGACAGATGCTATTTTCGGCACAGTAATTTTACGCTCTTGTTATTATTAACGTCTCCTTGATCACCAAAAGTCTCGACGAGTCAACCCTTAAACGTACTTGTGTGCAGTTAAGAGAGTTATGTATGTCCGGGGGATCCTCGAACCATCCGGAACAGCATCAGACCCGTACACTGGAGACTCCGTCGCCAATTCTTTAGTTAAGGTTTTTACCTCAACCATACCAATATCAGGCAATGTCCGAGTTACACTATCCGCACCACTGATCATCCTTTATTTGGCTCAAAGGTCCCTCACTCGACAACATGCCGTTTCTAGAGTACTAGACTAGAGTGCCGTTGAGAATTTGCCAGTGTGTTGCATGCGCAACACTACGTATACCTAAAATCCACAAAAGCTGTCAGTGACTCGTTTAATACCAATCATCAAATCTAGGAAGCGGCAGAATAAAAATATTATACAAATAAATGTTTTTTATTCGTATAAGGTACGTTGCCGCTTAAAAAACGCAAGCTTAGGAGGCGACGTTGTCATACAAGCCGGAATCAGCTAAACGTATTTAAAATAGCACGGCGATTCCAAAACTGAGATTTCTGGTCGCGGAGAAAATAAATGTGGCAAAACACAGAGTCGGAATTCACAACTTGAAAGAGGTGAAAATAAGAATGCCGGCAGGGTTTTCGCACTGCTTGATTAATTTGTGTTTAATTAATAATTATTTATTTATCCATAGATATTGTTAAAGTTTTTTTCAGTTTGCGTAGTATATGGGTCGTTTACATAAATATTGTTTTGCGTGAATGTATAGTTAATAAACTTTATTTAGTGTTGTTAACTGCTTATTTTAATTGAGTAAACTATGGATATTAACGAACCTTCAACTAGTTGTACACCTACAAAAAATTTCAATTAACATTAAAAAATCGAATAATAGTTAAAGACGTATACCATGGAATTCGGGAACGAAATCCTGAACTAACCACATTGGATGTTGTAGAAACATGTGGCACTTTAACAAAACTTTTTAAAAGAAATTAATTTTAGGTATATTAAACGAAATCGAAAAAGCCTACTAATTAAAAAAAAATTAAATTATTGTACGGCGGCGAAACTATTTTGAAAAAATGCGGGAGATTCGGGAAAAGGGGAATAAATTGTATTACACCGACAAAACACGGCTGAATGAAAGGCACACTGTTGAGAAGGTATGGCAAGATCTAAATATTAAAAGTTCAAGGCAGGCATTTATGTATGGATTTTCGTGAGCACTAAGAAATCCCAGTAGAAAAGGTCTTATACAGGGTTATTTCTTTAAAACATGACTTTTTCATTAGAAGAGATAGACCTATAGTTCCTAAAACAAAGTTTTAGGAATTAGTCCAACTAAGAAACACATGTGGAAAAATAAACGAGTTATGGCGAAATTGGGCGCTATTTCATAAAAACCAATTTTTTTAAATGGCAGCATAGTACTTTTTTGACAAATTTTGATACATTTTGATTCTGGACAATACATAAGAAATGCAACTTTTTGATTAGAGTGGCGGTTGAAAGCTACTGGAAGCCTGCATTAAACAATAATATCTCGTAAATTGCCACTCTTATCAAAAACTTGCTTCCTTTATGTCTTTTCTGGAATCTCAAGGTGTATGGAAATTTGTTTAGAAAATTCGATGTTACCATTTAAGAAAATATGTTTCTTTAAATTGCGCCCAATCTGGCCATAACTCGTTTAGGAGCTATAGGTTAGCCTATGTAATGTCTTAAAAAGATAATCCTGTAGAATCAGGTTTAAGTGTTAATGAAATAAATTTAATTTATAAATAATTATATGAAAAGTTTATCATTTATTATTTGGTTATTTGGAACTTATTACCCTGAGGTCGCACAGCCCGGAGCTCTCTATATGCTAGTAATGAGTAACTGACTTAGAATTTAGACTTCAAGTATAGTACGGTGACCTGGGCCATGCAAACTAAAAAGGCTTGCTGTGTCAGCCCGGGCTTGAACCGGCTATCTGTAACGTGAGAAGCGAGAATGCTGCCACGCGACCAGGCGCCGTCGCCTAACTTATTATTCAACCTAATAAAGGATTTTCAGTCACTTTATATAAAGGACCACTAGGACTGTCTTAAAAAGTAGTGAAACACCACTATTGTTTAATCAAAACTACAGTTCCAAATTTCTATTTATTTTAATTCTACATATATTCTTAATTTATTGTTTATGACAAACCTCTCTTTTCCTTTTAGTAAAAGCAATCCCATTTCGGCTGCAATGTTTCACCATTTACAATCCTGTTCAAAATTTCTCTAACTCTAATACCTCTGTATGATGAACTAACCGCGATATTAACCAATTCTTGGTAGTTTTCTGCACACTCTAGATAATGTGACTATATTTGCATTTTTAATCCTATATAACAGTACTATACATACAGTATACACACTTACTAGGCATGGCATTTTTTTTTGCATTTGCTCGCGAACAAATGTATCAGTTTAGAATATTCAATGTTTGAGTTACTACGGACTGATTTGACACTATCGGTATTTCAGGCACAAACATTGCTACGTGCAAGTAGCAATAGTGCTATTTCCAAATTAAATCAATACAAGCGAGAATACTCGTTCTCAGTGAGTTATTTTGTTCCTACCCCTTTTACAGCAGTTTTACTTGCTCCCGAATACTTTACCAAGTCATTTAACACACTGTTAGCTGAAAAGCTACTTTGTTATACTCAAAAAAGTTCCATTTAAATCCAACATGTGTCATTTATCTTCCTTACTGTTTAACGTCATGTCCATTTCTGTACAAGGGAACGAAATTTTTCGGCAAGGTTTCACATTTATTTCCGTTATTTCCGATAACGTTTTACAAGAAATCATGATTTGTGACTTTATAAATGATATTTTCAAGAAATATTCCAGTATGGGTTTTAATGCTTTATAGGCTCAATAAATCTCGAATAAACCCATTTCCCGTTTGGATGTTTGACGTCCAGAATTTTTTTTTGTTACATAAATTGGAAATTGCGATATCAAATTTCCCATAAAATAGATCATCTTTTTCTAAAGCTATATTTTGAGATATATTATCAAATCCATTTATTTTTTCAGTTATTTCAGTTATTGCTTGTTTTAAATTATAAACGTCCTGTTAAATATAACAGCCGCTCATAATTTCCATGACAACAATAATTATATCCTTAGAAGTTATATATAGTTAAGGTGAACAGAATAATCTAAACCTAAAGGTGTTAATAATTTGGCACTAAATAAATCGAAAATAAAGGAACAACCATGGTGGTAAACTTTAACGACATTTTAATTTTTTTTTATTTTGTCGGAATAACACTAGAAAATGCATAGGGATGATTTATTATAAATTTTGATCTATTATTTTTGAAACTAAGTTTAACTAGTTATCTAAAATATTACAAATATCTATACCTCAGGTATTTTTATGAAAAATACTTCATATTAACGCTCTATTATGTCTAAAAATGTATATTTTCTAGAGAACACGGTGTTGAAGATATAATTTAAATAAAAAAATATACCCCACTAATATTTTAATTTTAGAAGTTAGGTTTTTGAAATTTTATTGCCTATTTTAACTCTTTGCATCATCGTTCAAGTGGTTTTTGAGGAAACCAAATATAAATCGGACAACCCTGTCATGTTATAGCCTTCAACAGCAGCATTAATAGCTGCCAATGTTTTGTTAGCAAATTTTGTGAAGTGGTGTACTTGTAATGAGAGAAATAAAAGAAATTACTTTTGCATAGAGTTTTTACACTCTCGGCTAAAAGATTTAAAACAATATTCCTATATAACCGATTATACCGGGTGTTGCATCGTCGAGCGGGACATAGGAAATCCCATGTAATTTTAAATGGGGTCAATTATTGGCTTCCCTAATTATTTTAGAGAAAAATTCTATTTAGGTTTATTAAAGAGCACTAAAGCCCACATTCAAAAGAATAACTTTAGACATTTTTGATGAGCCCGTTTACGGGTTATCGCCGATTTCTTTTTAACTATTTCTCCTTTTTATGGCCCCGTATTTGCGGGCACCAGTCAAGGTAAAAGATGACTGTCAAATAAAGTTGTCATTTTGAAATGTGTGCTTTATTGTTATAAAAACTCGTACATCGAAAATATTAAAGGTGTATTTATGAGTACAAATTAATCTGAATAAAACTAAAACAAAGTATCCAATTACAAGGTTAATTATGACATTTTACATGTTTCAATATTTTACTAATTAATAGGTAGGTACTATTAAATTGTTAGAACTTTAGGATTTAAGAAAATGTTCAAATATTCCTCAAAATGACAACTTTATATGACAGTAATCTTTTACCTTGACTGGTGCCCGCAAATACAGGGCCATAAAAAGGAGAAATAGTTAAAAAGAAATCGGCGATAACCCGTAAACGGGCTCATCAAAAATATCTAAAGTTATTCTTTTAAATGTGGGTTTTAGTGCTCTTTAATAAACCTAAATAGAATTTTTCTCTAAAATAATTAGGGAAGCCAATAATTGACCCCATTTAAAATTACATGGGATTTCCTATGTCCTGCTCGACGATGCAACACCCGGTATGTGACAATCATATATTATGTACAGTGACGGAAATAAACTTTCGTACACTAAGGTTAACATTTTATGCCATTTTTGAATATTTTGGTAAACTGGGCTTTTTACAATTATCTCACCTTGCGTTTCTTATTTCAGTAATGATCGAAAAAATGCTATATATATAAAATTATTTATTCGAAGAAAATATTCCTAGATAGTTGAGCAAGTTGGAAAACCAGGAAGCACTATACAAAGCGTCAGAACTAAATGCGAAAATACAGAATTATTGGATAGAAGGGCTGGAAGTGGCAGAAGAAAAATTTGAAACGAAAATCAAGATAATAATATACAATACATGACTTCAAAATTAAATATAAAACAGATTATTCAAATACTTATTAAAAAAAAAAAAACATTCGGTTAATATTTTAAAGTGGCACCATTTTTGTCCACTAATAAGTTTAAACGTCTGGGCATTGATGCCACCAGCATTTGGGAGTGATGAAATTGCAGGTATTCCAGGTTTCTTCAATTTTATTCCACAAATCATCCCGGTTTTGAGGATGGAAATCATTGTTCTTGGTAATTTCTTTCACGATATATCCCTAAACGTTTTCAATTGGATTGATATCAGGGCTTCTTGAGGGCCAAGGTAACAATGAAATGTTATTTTCCCGTATCGAGTCCGAAAGTCTCCTTGCTGTATGGACGGAGCAGTTGTCATGCTGGTATATAAATTTTTTTTATGAAATATATTGTTTACCGATTCCAATATAACATTTTGAAGGATGTGTATATAAGCTTGAGTATTAAATCTTGCTCAAATTCGGTAGCATATTCCTAGCCCTATAAAAGTCATATACCCCCATACATTAACTGAAAATCTTCCACTTGTTTAAACATGTTGGGTATATCTTTCTTCGTACCGTGTATTTGGCGGCCTATGCACTCTAATTTGCCCGTTACAATAAGACTGAAAAGTCTTCTCGTCGGTAAATACTACCTTTTCCCAAAAATACATACCTTGCGGTAAATATTCTAGCGCAAACCCCATTCTTTGCTCTTTATTAAATCGGTCAAAAACGGATTTTTAGCAGCTACCTTATTTCTCAATTCCGAATTTTTCCTTATACGATTTCTCGCCGTTCTTACTGTCCCAGGAAAATTAGTTTGGTTGTGCGCTTCTACAGCAGTCTGAAATGGATTCTTTCGCAATAAATCTATTACATCATTATCTTGATTTTCGTTTGAAATTTTTCTTCTGCCACTACCAGCCCTTCTTTCCAATGATCCTGTATTTTCCCATTTAGTACTGAGGCTTTGTATAGTGCTTCTTGGTTTCCCAAATTGCTCAGCTATTCTTCGTAGAGAAGCACCGTCTTCGAATAAAGCAATTAATCTTGCCTTCTCGAGTTGATTCATGTTCACAAAATTCGTTAAAATGAAATAATATAATTTTCAAATCTGATGACACCGATAACAATTTGTCAAAAAGTGAAGTGCATTTCCAGGTGATCTAGGTATACAAAAGCCACATTAAGAAAAAATAAGTGTACGAAATTTTTTATTTCCGTCATTGTAGATATGAAAATCGCATGGATTCAGCCCTATGATCAAATGCTCACTTTAACTTTTAACGTGAGTGTTTCCATGACAACAACCGAAAACAGCCTACTTCTTGATTTTTCACTGTGGTGGCGAAACAGCTGAGCGGTTAAAGTTATCGGATGTGATTGTCAGATTTAAGTGTCAGAATTCTTAACCTAAAAATAGTATAGATTTTAGATTTTAGAGAGAAAGTTTTATAGTGTGCGTTCGAGATACATTATTTTATGTCGTAAGTACCTATTTATATATTTCAATTGAATGCTTGTTTACATATTTACATTATTACAGCTGTTTTTTTTAGAATATGGATTGGAATCAAAGTATTAACCAGTAAAGAACACAGACACAAGGCAAATTTTATTTCAATTGGTAACTGTGACAAGTTTTCACCAAGAAAATGGTAAAAGAAAATATTTGATACGTAAAGAGGTTAGTTACTAAACAATTATATGTATTTACCTACTAGGTACTTCATATTAAATGTACTTTTAATTACTTTAGGGCTCCTAGTGGGAATAAAGATTATTAGTATTTGTATTTGTAGTCCGGCTTACACTTATGTATTAACATCAGTAGAATGTGGTTGCTGCATGAAAGTTAAAAGGTACTCAATAATTTATCTGCTTAACAGAAATTGAGAACAACTTGTGTCAGAAAACTCACTTAGAAAAAAAGAGATTATGGTATGAGATGCTTTCCAACTAGACAGATAACTAACTAAGAGATTATTCGCAGTGAAAGCAAAGTATGTATTGTATAATTTTAGTTTTTTTTTTTATTTTAGCCTTTTTCTCAGTGATATAATGTGATGTTATAGGATATGACCAACCTAAAATTACCAGCACATATCAGGACTCACGAAGATTCCAATGTGATTAAACTCGATTCAATTTTATTCACTAATAAAAGGATCATTATCTAATAATGTAAAGGTAGGTCCCGTCTTAAAATATAGTCCCTACCTAATTTTTTATTAGTATTGCTCAAACTTCTCTACTAGCACAGCTGCTTACGATCTCTTGGAATATATTTATAAAACAATAGATTCTAATTACTATACTATAGCTCTATTTTTCGATTTAATACAATACAATACAATAGTATTTATTTGTTCAATAATAAGATGCTTACATTTACTATAAACATAATAAAAAAAAACCAATAGGGGCTGTTGAACAATGTCTGGAGAGATTTTTGTAAATAACCATTTTAAATTTGTAATTACATTACATTTAGACAATGACAATTTTGATAAAATTACACATGCTTAAAATTGTAACAAACATTTAAAATTTAACACTGAATTATTCCTTTATCAGGATCATCAAAGAATTCATTAAGGTTGTAGAAGGCCTTACTGACTAGATATTTTGTTAAGGTATATTTTAGTTTATTCTTTGGCAGGTTTCTAATTTCGTCTGAGAAACAATTAAAAATTTTTATTACGCAGTATTTTACATTTTTTTGGAGGTATGTAAGTATAGTTATAATTTTCTGGTACTAAATTACTTTTATGGCGAGTGTCATAATCATGTTTCACATTAAAATCGAGGAAAAGATCCCTATTATCACATACAAATATTACAGAGTCCAAAATGTACATTCCTATTACCGTCAGAATATTTTTTTCTACAAAAACAGACCTACAACTTTCCTGCTGTTTCATCCTAAAAATATTTCGGATGCACCTTTTTTGCATGACTATAATTCTGTGTATTTCCGTTGAACTACCCCAAAATATCACTCCATATCTTAGACCAGCGTTTGACTGCGTCGACACTGACATCTTGCTCAGAAAGTTGCATGCTATGGGCATACGTGGTAATATTTCTGACTGGCTGGAATCATTTTTCTCTAATCGCCAAAGAAGAGTAAAACTTTAGGGCTCCTATTCGGAGAAACTAAATATCAGATAGGGCGTTCCCTAAAGAGGCGTAATGGCGTAATCTCTCCCTTGCTTTTTGCATTATTTATAAACGATTTGAAAAAATGATGCAACAGTAGTCATACCTGCTTCTACACTTAATCAACTACTTGAAATAACTTATACAATTCTGCTTAGATTTTCTGTTTGGTGCCAAACAAATCATCTAGTTGTTAACACAAATAAAACCCATTACATGGCATTCTATAAAAAGCAGCAGATTCCTGATTTATACTTAAAATTGAATAATAATTTTATTACAAGAGTAGAACAATGCAAGTTTCGGGGTCTTCACCTAGACTCACAATTAAAGTAAACAGCCCATGTAGACAATGTTGCTGCAAAACTGAACTGCTTATTATGCCTTTGTCAACCTCAAAACCTTTATGAACCCCAAACAATTGTTAAATATATATTATTTTTTGGCCCACAGCCACTTAACTCTTTTTGTGCTTTACTGAGGACAAACTACTCAGAACTTCAAAGATTATTTATTCTTCAAAAAAAAATTATTCGTAAAATCTACTCCTTAAGCCCACTTGAGTCATGCAAAGAAATCTTTCGGTAGCATTAGATTCTCACACTTCCAGGTATTCTGATTCTTATTGCACTGATGTTTGTTAAAAAACACTCCTACAAGTTTTAATATACTTCAGATATAACACTAGAAACTCAAATAAAATCTATATTTCAGGCTACAAAACACCATCATATCGGAAAAGCCTATCCTAACTTCTACAAAATGTCCTAAGCTCTCTTTTAAAACTATTAATCGATGAACACTCCTTGACATATCTCGGTAGATCATTGTACTCTTTAAGACCTTTGAAAAATAAAGAATTCATAGCTCTCCTGGAATTAGTCCTCTTGATATAAAAATCATTTCTATTTCGAGTAGGGTAATTATGTACATCACTGTTATGGGCAATAAATCCACCAAGGTAAGATGGGAGAAAACCATTTAATAACTTATATATAAAAGCCATGGCCAAAAATTGTGTGTCAGAGGTTACAATGAGGATGGTATATATTTGCCATCTTCCACTCAGTGATGTCCTATGCAGTCCTGACATGAGGCTGTGCAAGCCAGTCAGGGCAAGTTTTTGGTCTGCAGAGGATAGTAGTTTGAATAACTCTAGGACTAGGCTGGAGAAAAAACTGCAGATAGGCATTTATACAGCTAAAAATTCCCACTTTTCTATCTCAGTACATATTAAAGTGCCTGTTACAACCCTACATAAAAGGTCTCGCTTTCATCTACTATAAACTACATAGTATATTATTCGACGTTAGTAATGTTTAGACATTTTAGTTTTTGCTTTCTGCCATGGGGATAATTACTATACAATTTAAAAATATGTTAAAATAAACTTGATTTATTTTTGAATTTCATTCCAAAATTCTCATTCAGCAAACCTTTTTTGAGCAATCATAAAAGTAGGTTTGTCAAATGGGAAACTTCAGGAGTGACATTTCAGGATGCCCTGTAGCTAGGTAAAAAATTAATTTGTAAAATGCTGTTAACAATTTTAGGTTTTTGGAATATCTAGTTGCAGTAGATAGAGAAAACCCCACCACATGAAACACAAAGCCATGAGACATGACACTAGTTTGCTGCTTCCAGTTGTAATTTTACGTTATAAAATGTAAATTTGGTTTAACAATTAAGTTACTCCTGTAATTTTAGATATTAATTTAGTAAAACCATTATATAAACTATTTTCGTTGTTACTTATTTATTTATTAGCGAGCAAAATCACATTTACAATTTTTACAAAATCTGGTAGGTAGGTAGGTACTGCTAATAATATTCAACACGATTGTCAAGACTAAAATAATATCTTATCAAGAACTTGCTAAATTTTTTTTGTATTTTGGTTTCACGACAAAGCTATAATATTTTTCAGTTTAAAAAGAAGTTAGTTAACGTTAGAATTTTATATGTGTCACTTTCTGCTTACTAAAAAAAGTAACCCAAAACTCAAAAGAAACTTTTCAAAACAAAATCGTATTCGGGAGTATTTTATTTATTATTTGATAATTATTATAAAACTGTAACCTTGATTGTTTAATCCTTTTGGTGATGTTTTGAGACAGCTTCTTTATGTAATAATAAAATTAGTGTGAAAACTAGAAAATTTTCGATCAGGAAATCATAAGTATACTGTTCCCTGTACCTCCGGAAAAACGTGGTAATTTAACCAATTAATATTTTAAAACCCCTTAACATGTCTTTAATAATTTAGAGTTGACCTTGTTCGTTACTGACCTCGTCGCATTTTAATTAATATAAAAAAAATATATATTAAATCCGGTCCTAAATCAACATATATCTCCACCTAAAATAAAAGTAACTAGAATGTGATACATGCCATAAAAATGTAACCTCAACTAACTTCTTTCTAAACCGAAAGATACTATACCTACTGTTTTTGCGATAAAATTTTAAGGAAGTCTCAGAGATACCTTCATACAGGAAATATAAAAAGGGTCATGTTTTTAAACAATGCTGTTATGTTAAGCGATTCTTTTAGAATTTTAGTATACCTAAAGTTATCTAAAAGTAATTTCTATAATTTAATATTTTTATTATAAATATGGGGCTGTACCCTGTTCCTGTCGCGACTTTACTGCAGTCTAAAGTTTATCCATTGTCCATGTTTCTGACACTAATTGCTTTAATAATTTTTGCACCTCAGAACATTTCAGGTATTTTTAAACTCAACTTTATTGGCATTCTTTCCTTCTACATCTCAATTTCTAATCTTGCCCATTCTATACTAGTTCTTCGTATTGCATCCAGCTGCTTCTGCCTCATTTGCCTACAAACAAAAAATAGTAAA
Source organism: Polydrusus tereticollis (assembly GCA_963920685.1). Lineage (NCBI taxonomy): Eukaryota > Metazoa > Arthropoda > Insecta > Coleoptera > Curculionidae > Polydrusus > Polydrusus tereticollis. Next base: position 127,681,016 of record OY987327.1, read on the forward strand.
ATAACATTCGAACTTATTTAAATATTTTTAGTATTAACTTTGCTCTAGGCTACCATTCCTCGATAGTAATATTTTAGTTTCTGAATTTTACAGGTGCATATGTTCTTTGTTAAGATACTGGTAGGTATAAAAATAGGACTGAATGTTTTTTTAATACTAGTAGACATCATCTCGATCTAATCAAATTATTAATAAAATGGTAAAAAAAAGGTTTAATAAGATAGAATGTTGATATTTTTATTAAAAATAAACAAAGGAATGCTCTGCATAGGATAGATAGGATAACTAACCTGAATCCTTACCTTATGAGATATTTTTACAAGCACTTAGGTAAGTAAACAACAAAAATATCTACTCTCTATTCTATTTCTAACTTTAAAACTGTTGTAAATATTTTAGAAAAATGGATCCAACGAATACCAAGGGACAAAGCCCTTACTCTCACTTTTGTATTCCTACCTGGGCTTTTGAATTGTGACCCTAGTGGTTCAATTTTTTATAAACATTAGGTACCTACTATAAGATCTGTAAATACAACACAAGTTGTGTAATTTGTACGAAACAAAACTTGGTTGATCCAGGTTTTAATAATTATCTAGTATCTAGCTACCTAGTTTAAAAACTTACCTCTATTAGGTATAAATTGTTGCCAAAGCTGAATTTAACTTTAACATCATGTATTTTTCAGCTTGTAAATTATAGGAAACTATTTGAAGGCTTCAATAAATATTAGAAAATGGTATAATTCTTATATTTTATTCACTTCTACGTGTAATTCAGTAGCTGGTACGGATTTAGGTAAATAGAAGGAAATCTCCTCGAAATTCTCTCCTCTCATGTTTTGTTATGATCTAAAAGGTATAAAAGTCACTATAAGGGAGTTGTAAATCAAATCAAATCAACTTTGTTCAGTAATTTCAAGATTTTTAAAGTAAAATAATCTGAAAGTAAAATCCTTTGTAAAAATCTATACCAACAATGTACTTACAATTGTGTTTTAACTTACCGTTATTAATATATTTCCATTTCTTTATAAAAAACGAGCTAATACATCTAACAAACGTTGCATTTTTCACCAAAAACTATTCGATTACTAATTTTTGAAGCAAAAATCGCCTAAAATCAACAAATATGCGAATAAAACCCAGCTGTGGCCGTCATCCGCTCGCAAAAGTTCATTGACCGCTTGACAACTTGACATTTCCGAACAATCTTCAAAATTTCCGCGATTGATAACCGAACTCGTCCCTGATTGGCTCAAATATGCTAAAGTACTCACTTTAGGGATTGCGTCACTCCTGTTTAGGATGACGAGATCGAGAATTAACACGACCGTTAACTGTAGTTGCATCATACCAAAATGGAAAATAGCATTGGATTTTAACCCACTCACTTTAATTTTGAAATTAACGGCTCGCGTTAACTTGTGAGTTTGATCATAGGTCTGATTGTGAGTTAGTAAAAGGGGCGGTAAACTTAAAATTGTGTTTGGCATGTGGGGCAAAAGTCAGAAAGAAAATTGTACACAGAGGAAATGCTACAAACGGACAAGGCAAATTTATTCTCAATTCGAGAAGCCGCTTGTAATTTAGGCATTCATGCGTCCACTTCGCGAAAAGCAACGTATGCCAGTCCGGCACTGTCAAGAAATGGATAATAGGTTTTATGTCCTACCTGAGTAGCATTTCGTATGAATATGCGGTCTTAAATTTTGATTGAAACACAAAGTTGGCTAGGAGGCTGGGTATACTAAACAATCTTTCCAAAAGACATGGGTTTCTCCCTAGTATAGTATACAACATGGACGAAAGTGGAATACCAACTGTCCCAAATAAGGTGCCCAAGGTTGTCAGTGATAAAGGAAAAAAAATGACCGAAAAGATATCATTTGCTAAGCATGGTTAAACGATGACCATTGTATGTGCCATTAGTGCTGCCTTGAACTTATGGATGGAGCTCCATCTGAACCTAAAGTATATGCTCAGACTCGGGATATATGAACATTACCTTGTTTTATAGTGGTTAAAACATTTTAAGGCTAAAGTAAGAACTGATGCCAAGCATCCCGTGTTGTTAATATTAGACAACCATTCATCCCATAGATTGTTAGAGACTATCATAGTTTGCAAATCTCATACATTTGTTGACGAATCAAACCTTTAGACTGCTGTTATTTTAAACCACTTAAAACATTTTACGCAAGTGAATGTGATCGATAGTTAACGAACAACCCCGGAAAAAATGTAAGCAATTTTCAGATTGCGAAGATATTGGGGCACGCCTACGAATGATGTTTTACAATCGATAGGGATGTAAAAGCTTTTCAATCATGTCGAATTTATCCCTTAAATTAGAATGTGCTTACAGAAGAGGACTTTCTTCTTTCAGCTGTTACCGAGAGAAATGTTGTCGAGATCCAGAAAATAAATGATAGTGTAAACAAAATGGCGGCTTCCTACAAGAATAACTTTTTTATCCCTCTGGACAACTGTGCGATGAGATATCTGACCACATGCCACCCAATGTCAAGATCATTTAAACACTAATCACCACTTTGGGTGTATACAGTGTTCAAATTCCTCGCCGTGTTAATTAAAAAATCTCGTAGTCAATTTTAATGAATCAAAACTAACTTAAAATAGAAGTTATTTTAGCTCTTTCGTGCTTAGTAAAAGTCAATTTTAAGGAACTAACTTTTAGGAGTCGTTTTTACATAATAGTGAGTTAAAATTAACAGGCAATAATTTTGTCACTCAAGTAAATATAAGTACAAGTTAATTGATTAAATGTATAATCGTTTTGGCATAATCACGTTGCGGCCATTGCTAAGGCAGACTCGCAGAAGCTTGGAATATTTTTCCAAACTAAGAACCTCTATACATTCCAACAACTTTTGATGCTCTATAAAGCCCAAATTCGACCATTACTGTTCACATATTTGGGGCTCTGCTCCTAAAAATACTCAGAGATTGCTGGATTTTATTCAAAGAAGAGCCATTTGCTTGATCGGTGACCGTGATCTGACAAACAACCTGGTGGCTTGAGTCTATTTTATAAATATTTTCATGGCAAGTGCTCAACTAGGGTTGCCCGCTTGATTCCACTCAGAACGGTGTATGGTAGAAGTACACAACGAGCCAGTGCAGCCCACCCCTACGTGGTTCAGCTAAGTGTCCCTCGAACGATACTGTTTGAAAATTCTTTCATCTGGAGAAGTTCGTCACTCAGGAACGAACTCCGTGAGGCCGTGTTCCCCAACGAGTATAATTTCCATATATTCAAAACCAACGGGAATCGTTTCCTATGCACACGAACCGCTCGTAGGGTACCATAAAGGATAAATCCTGCAGTGCTTTGTCGTATCATAGAAATAAAAAAAAAATAAAAACAAAATTTTATATATTTATTTGTGTTCATTGGTCTTCATTTTTATTTATTTGTATTCATTTTTATTTCTATGTACTTATTTGTATTTTTTGCATTTAAATGTATTCATTTGCACTTAAATGTATTTACTTATATTTAAGTGTGTATATGTATTTCAATATAATTATAATATATATTATAAATAAATAAATACATTTCGATAAGTTCCACACCTATTTATGGAGTGTCGCACCCCTTGGTGGGTGTGTAGGTAGGTTGCTGCTTTTATCAATTTTTAAGAGCAAATTTGTACACCTACAATAGAAACAGTAATATTAACTTTATTACAGTCCGTTTTTTTAAATCACTTGGAAAATGTCATTTATAAAATAACTTAAATAAAGTAATAAGTTACCTAACTTAGTAGTAATTTTTACTGTACCATAATATCAATTTAATGTTAAAATAATGACTTATTTTACCAGTTACTATTTAATTTAAACGTTATGAGTTAAATTGACAAAAAAACGGGAATAGACCTCCTGGGACTCAGCAGTAGAGATTTCAATTGATGAGGAGGATACACCCACTATATCTAAAAGTATCCTAATGAAGAAAGTTGTTACTCCGCAACAAATTATTCCGCTACCTGAGAGATCCAAGGAACAGAAGTGAAGAAATCGGGCCAAAAATCTTAAATAATATCCAGCATCAGCAACCCGTTTAAATAATAAACGTATAACTGAACGCGAAAAAATGTGTCGGAACGAGAGCCAAAAAAGGGATAAAGAGAAAAATCGGCACTAACGACAAAAATATTGATGGCAAAAAGCTAATTCCATCTTTTTCTAAAACATATTTATGCCCTGCTTGCTTACAAAAATATAGCCAAACGTCTTATTGAAGACTGGATACAATGCAAGCAATGTCAAAACTGGTGGTATCAGAAATGCAGTACCCACAAAACTATTAGAACATTTACTTGTGACCATTGTAAATAAAAATGTCTAAACGGGATTTTGCCCCAATAGTGAGGAAAAATTCCGATTTTTCGTTTTTATAGTTCTCCTTTTAATCGCTTATCGTAGGCTCCTAATCCACTGTCCTCAGTCGTGACAATTATCCCGGCCTGCACACCCCCAGGGACTACCAATTCCTCGGGTTGTGCAAACCATCAAATGTGACTTACCTTCTGGGAAGTTAAAACTTTTTTGAAGGTCCTAGTATGATGGACTCGGACACACAAATTTTATTGTTTTCTAACAAATAAATTAAAATTTATTTCTTTATTTGGTTTTGAGTACTTGCGTTTATCAAATCAGTACAATCAATACTTTTCTTAAATCTACTGTAAAACATGTTGTAACTGATAAAAAATAAAACGAATGTATTGTGTTTCTTATTACTTGATAGCAAGTAACCCTCATTATAAATACAAAATATAAATTTTGGGATATAGTGTGAGAACATATTAATTTGGAATGATAGTATAACATTTTCAGTTACAATACAGGTAGCTCTAACATTGCATTTTCGTCAGACTGTATAGCCTTGCCGCAGAGCCGTAATACCGCATAACGCGTCCAAGGATTGGGTCTGACGAAAAGAAAAAGGACAATCTTCTTTCTTTTAAGAATAAATAAATTTGAAATACAATCAAGCAAAGAACAAGGAGTATTTCGGTTATGTTGTGAGAGAAATTGTTAACCCCAACTCATTCTGCAAGAGAAAATAGAGGACCAAGTGGCCCAGGACATTGTTGTTGTGTTACATCAGACAGTGGTCTGACTTCTACATTTTACATCGCTAGTTAAGACAGCTTTAAATAGGATCATATAGGCCAATGTTAATGCCATCACTCTCAGATGATAGGGCACTTCAAGAAGAAAAACAAAATTTTGTCTATTCTGTAAAAATTATTCAATGCGTTTTATTTGAAGGGTTAGATTGTACACTATACGTTTAATCTTCAATCAATGTAAATTTTAACTAGAAGTCGACCAAGCGCCTAAAGTTCTATTGAGGACTATCATCAAGCCAATGAAGGAGAGATTACTACCATTCTAATTGGGTCCATTATAGCCAACCAATCATTGCAACCAACACTCTTGCCATAACAATTATATAGAAAACGTAACGTCAAGTGTTGGGAATGTCAGGGCTGAAGTACCGGAGAGCTCCCCCCTTGCGCCGGTACTATGTAATGTCTACACAAGTAATACACCCAAAAACATTCACATAAAATTATATTTATTTTTCTTATGATTCCGCCATAGCTATCACTTTGAGACAGCCGTGGTTAGTGATCTTACGTTTACAATGCCATATAAATTGAAGAATGGCTTAGTAACTGGAAAATTCAGCAGTGTGTTTCTTGAAAAAATGCTCGGACCCGTCGATTTTTATTTCTTAATGTGTTTTCTTTTATGGCAAATTTATATATACAGGGTAGCTTAAAAATAAGTTACGACCATCAATTCCATTTTGTCAAAGGAAACGTCTATTTTTTATTTCACTTCTTAATTTTAGATCGAATTCTAAGTATATTAAAATTTAATGTACCATATCCTATACCTAAACAAAACAGTTATCGAAAAAGTTTCGATTGAACATATCAATAAGTAAGACCTGCTTTTTTAAAAAGAGCAGAACATCAAATCAAATTAATTGTTGAAAATGTGCGCCATTTACGGCTTGACAATACCCAAGCCGATCAATAAATGCACATTTGCAACCATTTCCGGAGTTATGGAACGCACTTGTCTTGAGATCCTCTCTTTTAACTCCTGCAGATTATTTTGCCTTTCAACAAATACTCTCGATTTGAAGTAATCCCACAAGAAGAAGTTTATCATAGGTCTGCCGACGTAGCAGGCCATTCGATATCTATTCAACGATTGTGAAAGATTTCATCCAAAAATGTAGGCACAGTGGCAGCATAGTGCGGAGAAGCACCATCTTGCTGGAACATCAGTTCTTCGTTAGAGGTGTCTGGGTCCAATGGATTCAGAGATAAAGTCACTAATGCTGGAATTAATTGAAGTTGAAGAAATTCGAGATATACTTGTCCAGTTAAAGGCTGCTCAAAGAAAAATGGAGCAATTACTCTTCCGCGCACTATTCCACACCAACATTTGTTTTTTTAAGGGTACTGGCTGTGAATCTCCATCATCCAATACGGATTTTGTGTTGTCCAATAACGACAATTTTGTCTATTCAAATTACCATTCACGCAAAACGTAGCTTCATCGAAAAAAAATTATATTTCTTACTAAATTATTATCTAGATTGCACATATTTTGCATGCGTTCATTTCGCCTATCGAAATCATCTCTAAATAACTCAAGAACTGGAATAGCTTTATATGGGTGATATTTGTGGCATTGAACTATTCGGCGAGCAACAGATTTCCGCATGTGTAAATTGGCCTCAATATGCGACAGAGGAGTACACGGATTTTTTTCCCACGAAAGGAAAACGTCAAGTTGTTCAATTTCATTCCGAGCAAGACGACTATTTTTAGGCAAATGTCTAACATTACCAAATTCTCTAAATTTAGCCCCATTCTACTCACCACTTTTTGATATATCGAAGGACGACCAGGATGGACTTCATTAAATAATTGAGCTGTTTCTATTTGAGTACGTGTTCTATCACCAAACCCAACTATGCATCAAATTTCAATTTTTTCTTATTCCGTTAACTTCACCATTGTGAAAACCACAACTTTGCAACTACGCTTGGCAATTACTTATTTGAAGTAAAATTGTCATACAGTTTCTATTGGACTAAACGGCGACTAATTAACATTCACAAATACCGGAATTGAAAAAAATAAATAAAATAAACACACAATAAATGTTTTGCACGATTTACAAATAAAACTTTAGAAATACGTTCTTACTTATTGATATGTTCGATCGTAATTTTTTCGATAACTGTCGAGATTAGCTATAGGACATGGTACATGAAACATACTTATAATTCGATGCGAAATACAAAAATGGAATAAAAAATATATGTTTCCATTTGAAAAAATGAAGTTGATGGTCATAACTTATTTTTGGGCTACCCTGTGTATATGAATTTATCACATAAAAAATTACATTAAGAAATAAAAATCGACGGGTCCGAGCGTTATTCCAAAAATCATACCGCTCAGTTTTAAATGAATTTAGACATACTTCTGGGACTCACTGTATATATACACCAACATGGTGTACCATAAATAAGACAAAGTAGAGAAAACCTCAAATATTTTAAAAGAAGATACTAAGAATTATTACAACCGCACCTAGACATACACCTACAAGAGTATACCACACAATAACATACACCTGGAGACATTATACGAATTTCTTTGCAAAATATTGCGCACGTATGGACGTTTTGGGTCAATATACTTATCACTCACTACACCAAGCTGCATATAGACTGCCATTCGATGGCTCCCACCTTAAAAAAGACAAGCTGCACTAGAAAACTGCAAAAATATTAACATTGAAAAAATAATAAAAGCAGCAGTTATACAATAATTATCAAGGCGACAAATCCACAGTAAAATTGTCGGCACCCCAACCCCCGCAAGAAGATTTTCTGAAAAAAAGTAAAAACCGATAAAGTAAAGGAGCCAAAGATAAAGATCTAATTCACTGTTCAAATTTAAGTCAATATACTTATATTATTATATCGCAACTTTTTATTCCTTTTTCCAAAATGTAAAAGTTACCTAACCTATGGAATAAAATATATTTCATCCATTTTCCTTCTTTTTTTATTATAGTAGCCTGTTTCAACAAATTCATAACAAACATCCGCTGCTTTATCTGCTCATTAGTTTACTATCTTACATTACATGGTTGAAAATCCTTACGTTGGCGTCGTTTTTTCACGGGATTTAGGAACAAATTGTCTTAAAGATCAAATTGACCTTTTTTGCACAGAAGATTTCATCTCCAAACAACTTAAAACCCAATAAAAATCCAGCGTCAATATACCCGGCAACCTCTTCTAATTCGCGAGATAAGGTTAATGCGAAAGAGCTTAGGAACGCCGTGAATCGTGACTTTGCTTGCTAAAGGCCCGATCGAAAGTTTTTGCTCGGCTTATTACGGGCTTTTACATGGGCGTCTCCTATATTTATTAGTGAAAGTATTTTAAGAACTGTATGTTTTTCGCACTCTGTAACTCTGTCAACAATATCATATCATTTTAAATCAATCAAAGGATATTTTACCAAAAAAACATTATTTGTTCATTTTCCGGCAGAGCATCCTCTCTGGCGCTTTACGGGCGGTCCGCGTACGATGGAAGAGATTCACGTTGGGCTTGAATCTTTAAAGATTATGTTCACATGAGAACGCGGCCTCTGGAACGTCGTTCTAGAGTAACGACGTTCCTAATGAAGGAGTTTTTGAACCGAAACGCTAAGCTGAACCACAGTTCCACACTGAACTGGGTTAAATGAAGCGGGCATCAGTTTTTACATTAGAAGATTTACTATGAAAATATTTGTAGAAAATTTCCAAGTCACCATTCCGTGGTCAAGCTAATGAAATCCAGCATGCTCAAAGTATGTTTACGGGCAGAGCCCCAAATGTGTACGAGCAGTGCTCCAGTGGAGTTGTGGCTCTATAGAGTGTCAAAAGTTTTTGAGGTTTATATAGGTTCTTAAATTGGAAAACTACCCGAAACTTCTACATTAAATATTGCAAGGACTATGTTAAGACATAATAATCTGACCAACCATATTAACGCCCAAAAACAATAATTGACGAAACCAAAGAAATCGAGTCTCCCGCCATGACGATATCTAATTCTTGGATACTAACTTTTTTAAAAAATTACTGTCACCTGTGTTTTTTCAGCATTTGTCAAATACCAAAGAACATTTTGTTACCCATTCAGGTCCTTGTTGAGATATGATACCTTCCGCATTTAGAGGTGCAGATGCATTGTCAGTTGATGTTTTAGTATCAATCAAAGATGGAACAAGTGTGCTGGAGTCAGCGACACTTTTTATGGGATTTTTGGTTCTCCCTAACAACTCGTTAGTGAAAGAGGGTGGGATAGAATATGGGGCCTTGAGAGACTGTGGAATTGTTGGTAAATGTATCTGAAAAGAAACGTCCATGGAAACTTGGAGAGAGTGGCTTAAAAAAGCTTATCAACCGTCAACAAAATTTAATCGACATTACATTAGTTAGGCGCCCTTCATGCTGGACTGGTTGAAAGACCTATACTCAGTGCTAACGACCGGGACTCCTTAGGATATTCTATGCGTTGTTTCTAATATCGATATTTAAGCAAACGGTCTCGTACTGATCTAGGTTCACGAAATCCATCGCTGATGATGTTGAAGACTTCCGGGTCCTTTAACAATTTTTCGGTTAATAGCCTTCTCCATAAATTTCGATATGACCGAAAGCAATCTAACTGACCGATACTTGTTTGTCAAGGCACTCCTACCTTTTTTTGGGTACATGCAGTTTTCGGGCATAAAGGTATACTTTTTTTGTAGAGTAATCTATCTACAAAATACCAGAACCAGATGCGCTTTGTGTCAATAACATTTAAAAGTTGTTTAATATGTGATTACCGGAAAACAATCTCGGTCATCCTCGATTTAATAGAGGGAATCGAGTTTTCCCTTGAAAATTGCGGCTATAAAATTATTAGTTTCTTCGGTAAATTTACTTTTTTTCAGGAAGTTGCTGTAGACAATGAGATAAACATTTACTTATATTTTGTTGTCATTAATAATTAAACATTAAACATAAAAACATGTATTTTTCTTTTGATATATTATTTTATATGAGCAATGAACAGAGTAGGTACATTTAAGCACATAATACTCACCCTACAAACTGGTAGTACATTGTAAGACATCTGATTTTTAAAAAGTAATGACTCGGAGAAAACGTCACCACTTCTTAAAGCCATGTATAGACTTTCAAGAAAGCCTCATCGTCTCTGATTATTATTGTGAACATAACCTCATTTCGAGCTTAATCTATTTACTTGCATGTTTCTGGACAAATCAAGTAATGGAAATTGCAGGGAGGAATACACGAAAGACCCGAAGATACGAAGATGGTGACCGGAGAATATTAAAATGTATTTCCAAAATACTTTGTACGTTGAAAATAATTTATGACCTATCACCCACTGGCTTCGAATATTTAATTAATTCCATTGGTAGGCTCAAAAATAATCAAGATAATTTCTGTTCAAAAAATGCTAACAGTTAGAATTCCAGCAACTGAATACTCATTTATTAGTTTACCTAAAATATTGCAAAATCGAAGGAAGCGTTACCACGCAATATTTCCTTCTCAATGTGACAGCAAAAACCTGATAACATAGCGATGTTTGTTGCATTGCGAGGCTTTGTTCTTGCCCAGTAAACGCGAAAAAAGTATTCGACGGTGTCCGGTTTGATAGTTTGTTGCAACTAACCTGTACGCACCTTAAGTTCGCTCCTTAAATTTCTCAGGTAATTAAAACACAAATTTATAGTTTTCTTGTGCTTTAATGTTTATTGTATGTACTTGCAAAAAAAAATAGGGGTTTATATTTCTGAATGATTCTTAATTATTTACGATAATGTACAGAACAGATTTTGCGTAGTAAGGATTATATCCGACACATGGATTGATCTGAGAGGCAAAGCTAAGGAAAATTTTGAAAGTAGTTCTTTAGGTCGTCCTACTTAGCTAATATACAATAGTGTCAAATCTTAAGTGGTCTACGAAGCTTCTTAACAGAAATTAGTAGTTTGTTCAGTGACGAAATAATATTGTGACCTAAAGATAAAGATCCTAACGGGTACTTTACAATGACTGTGATGTGGGCATACGGTTAGGTAAATATTGTAGGTCCAGCAAGTAATTATCTCGCTTACGATTTCCGTAACTGATAAATTAAATAAGAGAAGTAAAAAAAATACTACTTAGTCACCCAGTAAGACATTTTCTAGCTAAATTGAAATTTTCTGAAAATAATAATTGGAGTTCACTATCTCAAGAACAGCCAAGGAAATAAATTAAATCCTTTAAAAAATGGAACTATAAAAACTATCTAAAGTAAACTAACTTGAAGTAATATTTATTCAGTGTTGCATATTATTTTTTTTTCTACGCTTGTTATAAAATATCGACTTTTCTTCACCATTATAATAAATGCATAAAGCACATCTTTTTTAACATATTAAAAAAAGTAGATCAGAGCGACAAAAAGTTTCATAACGGTTCGCATTGTATAGATGGAAGTGAAAACATGAGCCGTTATGGAACTTTCTTTATTCTTTTTTTAACAAGGTCGGGTTTCTATGATAAATCTGTTATTATTATAAATTTATAGTACGTATTTGTGGACACCGCGGCTCTCGCTATAAATGGTTTCTGATACTTCAAATAGGCCCATAAACCACCATATGCAATCATTCGTTTACAATCGTAGAAAAAATATTATAAAAACTCGTGCATAAAGCAGTACTACTTTATGCCCTTGTTGCATAAAATACTTTTTTCATCTACAGACACTATTAAAAGTAGACTATTTAACGCTTGTTGTCAGGGTCTAAAATGTCATTTTATGACACCAGCCTGAAAAGTAGATTACTTTTCACACTAGTGTTAAAAATAAATAAAGGATCTTTTTAACCTTTACTATTAACATTACCACTTATTGTACAATTTGAGCAACCAGAAATATGAATTCCTTCTGCAGCTCCACTAATCAGGGTTTTATTGTCATTTTGTAGGCTTGTAGAAAGAATGGAAACAATTTTACTGGACGACAACGTCGTAAGAATGGCAATTTTCTCCTTATTTTCCAGTAAGTTTTCGATATATCCTTCCACCATTATTGAGAACTTCCGTCCACCGTGCCCTGAGAGTTCTCAGTCTGTCAATACAGTTGCCGGATTCCGACGGAAACAGTGACCGTTGTAAAGCTTCGGATCGGGAAACCTAAAGAATTCTGCTATAACAGCAGGCATTTGCCGAAGTTTTTGATACCAAATGGATTTTTAGCACATTTTCTATTCATATGTTTGATAAAAATTCGACGTGCCCGATATCTGCTAGCCGAGGAGCTCTGCATTTTCTGTACAAATTCAAATAAAATGGCTGAATTCCAGTGAAAGTTTGAGGAACCTTAGTTTTGTATGTTGAATGTTCATTACTAATGTAGTGTGCAAATCCATGATGTTGTCGATTATCAAATGGCATAACTCTTCTATCATCTAGTGGCTACTTTCATCATGAGGTACTTATCGTCTGATAAAATTTTCAGGAACTGCTTAATTTGGTCTCTCGTCAAAATCATAGATTCTTTTGGATTGATAGCCTTCTCCTTTTCTCTTCGAGAAAGTGACAATTTTATAATATTTACTAATATCTATATTTTAATTTAATTTCAACATGACTTTAACCATTGATGGCATTGAGTAGTGAGACCAAAGAGATGAAAACTTCCATACCTTTGATTTTCCTTCGAATTATGCGAGAAATAATATATATTCGAGAAACGCCTTTGAAATTGCACCACTGACGAATTTTTTCATAAGCAATTTTGCACTGTTACTTTGACATTTTTGGCAACAATTCGAGGGTAGTTTTACTAGCTGCTTTATTTATTTCCACATTTGGATCGTTTTCTTCCAGATTATCCATGGAGTGTCGCACAAGTTCAAGAAATAACGCTTTACACAAGTTATTGACAGCGAGTTTTCACGTAACTTGACAAGCTTAACAACAGTAATACACATTGGCTGTCATGTAACCAACAACAAAGGAATAAGGTAAGCCACTTGATTTAGCATTTTTATGGCTTTAATTTTGAATTTGGTAGAGTTGGTATTATTTCTTTGTTTATTTTAGTGTCTTGTTTAGTAGTATATATAAAATGTGGTATGCTGGCCGTGCTATGTGTTTAAGAGTTGGATCACTCACTATGCTCGTTACCCAATTTCCCTTTTCACAAAATAAAATGACTCTTAACATTAGCATCATAAATAACAAGTTAGTAATCATTTAATTAATAATTAATTTAAAAAATAATTTTCTAACATTACAACAATTTTCTCTACTTAATTTTTATTTCTTGCTCCTGCGAATCCATTGAATTGACTTCGAAATTAAAATGCTCCTACTCTTTTTTTTATTTTATATTATTTTATAGATGCAATTAAAGTGAAAAACTTCCTTATGTTTTCAAAAGCATATTTCAATAATAGGGCGCCACTGAACATCTAACGTACTTAGACCAAGTATCCGAAAAGACTTTTAACCCACATTTACTTTTAAGGACGAAGCCGCCTTGATAATGGTCGAGATAAATGGATTTTATCCAAGAAAACTACGCATAACACGGACACATTATAGATTCTACAGCGCGTGCAAATTACTATAAGTGGTAAAAAGTAGAAAATATTTATATTAAATTTTCCGTGTTCCACTGAACCCTTACATGAAATATAATATACTAAGCAACAAAGGTAATAAATTACGTCAGAGATTATGTTGTAATTACGATCTACCTATTAATTTTAAAATTAGATTTATTGCACGTTGGTATTTAACATGCAAAAACTCTTTATACATTGCAACGGAATAAGTGTTGGTAGTTGCCTTACGTTAGTGACAAAACATGACCATCTAAATGTGGGGGGTAAAGAGAGAGCACGTTCTCTGTGTTATTCTCTTATGTTCTACTCGGTTTTCTCTCGGGAAGCAAATTTAGATCATACTAAGAGTAACATGCTATCAATTTAATAAAAAAATGAGGTCTTTAATATACATTTTTAAATAGCTGTCCAGAATAACTAATAACACAAATCTGAGAACCATTTATTTTGGACATCTACAGTCCTTGCTCTCGTATTGTGCCATCGGATGAGGTAGACTGTATGACAATCCATTACGAGCATCGTCAGTTCACAGACGAATCATTAAATTTGTGTATATAATATGAAATAATACTAACATTATCTAATCTTTTACCTATAATAATAACTATTATTACTAAACTTCTTTTTCTCATTAATATAACTCTTCTGTTATCTCAACTCCTCAGCATCAGACAGTTATAGTTCAAAAATAGTTAAAATAAAGGTAATAACTGTAACATGGTCTTGCGCATCCACATAAAACTAGACTTAAAACTAATAAAAACTTGAGATAGCCTAAACTAAAAAAACAATAGGTTGGCGCGCATTTGTCAGTGTTGGATACATGCTATACAACGTGTAAGCCATGAAAAATAATATTGTTTTAAGTAACATTAAAAAAAAACATCAAATGGTAGACTTATTTGCAATTCAGTTAACATTGTACCACAGTAAACAGCCTAAAAGGTTTCTTTAGAGGGGAGAAGAGAAAGAGTAAAAGGCACACAAGAAGAATCATATTTATAATTATTCTTATACAGGGTGTCCGGTAACTACTTCCTAATTTCTCGGGAGCATACAGAGGTGGTCAAAATAGACCTAATTTGTCATAGAAAAAAGTCCCCCTTAATGGAGATACAGAGCCCGAAAAGGGTACCCAGCGATTTGTTTTTTTGTCCTAATTTTTAAACGGACTTGTATACCTTAATTCAATTTTAATATTCTATAGAGACCACAAAGAGTAATTAAACTATCCTACAGTAGATGTTTTACATCGTCAGGAACGGACATGCGACCACACTGGTTGGTCCAAAATGTTGACCGGTGTCATTTGATAAAGCTGAAATCTAATTTTTTAGATACTCTAATCATTTCTCTTCAAAAAAAGGTACTTTTAATTTATTTCGATAAAATTGGCGGTTTCCGAGATAAATCGGTTCTAATGCAAAACACTCAAAAGTTACTAATGCTAAACACAACCAGGTACAAATCAGGTTGTTATTTTTAATACCTACATAACGAATTACTATTGATGAAACTTGTCAAAACTGCCTTTAAGTAAAAGTAATTTTAAAAAAAGGAAGAATATTCGTACGCAAAATATTGTGATATGAATTCAATTTATGATGAAGCGCTGTTCAACTCATCGAAGGCAAGAAGACTTTATTCTAAAAGATTTCCAGCCCGAACATTGCCAAGTTAAAAAAATCTTTTGAAGCGTTGAACGGAGCCTACGAGAAGCAGGTAAAAGATGGTTAGAGAGTAATAATTATTAGAGTTAACGAATTAATTTTTAAAATTTTTAATCTAGGGTAATTTTGCCGCGACATGGCGGTAAGGGACTTCCGAGGAGAGCACGAGACTTTCAAGTAGAGAAACAATATCTGGACGATATTGCTGACAACCCTTCCAACAGCATAAGAAAGATCGCGACACAAAACAATGTTACAAAATGGGTTGTAGATGAAACTCTAAAAGAACAGTTACTTTATCCGTACCATGTTTAAAAAGTACCCGCTATTTCTTTGGATGATAATCCAGCAAGACTTCAATACTGGTTAAAGCAGCAACATAACGTAAATCTAAATTTTTCTAACCGTTTTTTTGTTTACCGATGAAGCCGGTTTTTCAAGAGATGGCATAATAAACTCACAGAATTCACATTGGTGGGCTGATAAAAATCTGCTCGCCATAATCCAAAAGAATGACCAACAAAAGTTTATGTTAAATGTATGGGGTGGCATAATCGAAAATAACTTTATAGGTATATTTGTTTTGGAAGAACACTCAATGGTGAGATTTATTTAGAATTTTTGCAGCAGAATTTAAATAATTTATTGGAAGACGTGCTTCTTGATGGAAGAATGCAAATGTGGTTCATGCATGATGGTTCTCTACCTACTACCTAATTATAACCATATAGTACGTCAATACTTAACAAGCGTTTGTTGTCCTCGATGGATAGTAAATACTAGAGAAGAACAACTAGCGAAAATAACACAGCATTCTATCGAAGTCCGTAATAATGGCGGAATATTATTTACAGTGCAGTGCGAACATATTCGAAGACTAAGAAAATTTATTGAAGTACGTGGAGCCCATACTGAACATTTGCTAAAATAACATTTAAACGTTTTCATTATTTTTGTATTTTAATAACATTATAAATTAATTAAGCTCCGATCAACCCTTTGAAAGGTTTTTGGACTTGACAATATCTGAGCTGGAAATCTTTCAGCATAAAGTCTTCTTTCCTTTGAAGAGTTGCTTCCCAAAGATTAAATGCACATCAGCATACCCTGCGTATTTTATTTTTACCTGTTTGTGCTTAGCATTAGTAACTTTTCAGTGTTTCGCATAAAAGCCGAATTATCTCGAAAACCGCGAGTTTTATCGAAATAAATTAAGAGCGCCTTTTTTTAAGGAGAAATGACCAGAGTATTTCAAGCATCAGTTTTTAGCTCTCTCAAATGATAGCATAGTCAAGATTTTGGACCGAGTGTGGTGGCAAGTTCCTTTCCTGACTTCACTGACAATGTAAATTATCTACTGTAGCATGGCTTAATGGTATATAAAGGGCGGAATATATGCACTTAAATTCAGTCAAAATATGCGTATATATATGCGTTGTTTGCCTTTAAAATATGCAGTTAAATGAATTATTTTTTGACCAAATATGCATACTGATATGCAATATTCCTCACTTTATTTTAGTAAAATAAGGTAAAGAAACAAACTGGGTTCTAAAAAAGATGTTTATTTAAAAAAAGAATGCAAGAAAAACAAAGAAAAATAAAATAAACAATTTTTTAACTTGAGATTGTACAAAAGGCATTTATTGCTAAATATTTTCCAAACTTTTTAACTAAAAATGATTGTCTTCCATTAGTAAGAATGTGTTTATACACGAAGAAGCTTAACATCTTCTGCTGCAATTGGACAACACTGCAACTTAGGAAGTAAAGCATAAGGCGAAGATACTACTTCCTTGGATGGTTTACCTTCATAAATGCTTTTTACTGCAACTAAGTATTTAAATCCTTCATTCTTTTTTACAGTTACATCCAATTGCTTCCTCACTTGACCTCCTACTTT
Organism: Polydrusus tereticollis; assembly: GCA_963920685.1. Classification (NCBI taxonomy): domain Eukaryota; kingdom Metazoa; phylum Arthropoda; class Insecta; order Coleoptera; family Curculionidae; genus Polydrusus; species Polydrusus tereticollis. The sequence goes on from OY987327.1 coordinate 127,698,369, forward strand.
ACCGGGAATGTTGTCACATTTAGCGGAAAAAGTTTGAACAATACTAATTGAGTCAATAAAAGTCATAAAATAATAATTTGGGAAAAATCTGCGAAAAATGCATATACAGGGTCGTTGGTATGTATGGAAACGGTCGAATATTTCTTAAAGTAAAACAGCTTACAAAAAATATTCAAGACAAAAGTTTTATGGTTTTGTGAAGTCTATTAGAATTAAAAAAAGATAAATATACAGGATTAGTCAAAAAGCCGTACAGAAACAAAGTAACTATTTTTTTAATAGAACACCCAATATCTTAGAACATTTTTGGATTCTACATAAAATTATAAATATTTATTAATAACTGCTTTATAAGCATAAACTTAATAGTTTCCGAGATATCGACTTTTGAAAATGATATTTTTAAACTTTGACAGCTTCTAGCTTTCTAACGGTACGCCATAGAGCAAAATTGCTTACATGTCCCTATCTTACTCTTTTATTACCTTCCCAAAAATACCAACTTCCGGTTGAATCGGAAGTACTATATTTCCGGCTTTTCAGCTACATCCGGTTTAACCGGAAGTTGACAATTTTACCAAGATAATTAAAAACCAAGATAGAGACATGTAAGCCGTTTTACTCTAAGTCGTACCGTTAGAAAGCTAGAAGCTTGTCAAAATTCAAAAACGTCATTTTTCAAAAGTCGATATCTCGGAAACTATTAGGTTTAGACTTATAATGCACTTATTCAAAAATAGTTATTATTTTATGTGATATCCAAAAATATTCTAAGAAATAGAGTGTTCCTTTAAAAAAAAAGTAACTTTATTTCTCTACGGCATTCTGACTCATCCTGTATACTTATTTTTTTAAAATTCTAATAGACTATAAAAAACTCTAAAACTTTTGTCGTAAATGCTTTTTGCTAGATCTTGTACTTTAAGAAATAATTGACTGTTTCCATACATACCAACAGCCCTGTATATGCAATTTGCATATATTCCGCCCTTTAATGATATAAAATTAAAATTGTATGAAATTATACGAGTCTACTCAAAAGTTAGAGCCAAAAAGGTAAGTCGCTGGTTACCCCTTTTGGGCTCTGCATCTCCGATAAGGGGCACTTTAGAATCTTTTTTCTATGACAAATTAGGGTTATTTTGAACTCCTCTATATGTTTGTCAGAAATTAGGAGTTACTTACCGGACATCCTGTATAGGAGCAAGCAAAATTACAATGGAATTTATTTGTTTATTTTCTCTCTCTCTTTTTTTTTTCTTTTTATTACTTTTTTCTTTTTATTTTATCTAGTGTGCTTCTTAATTACTCTATTTTTTAGAAAATGTGGTATAAACCATGCCTTGTTACTTCCTGTCAAGTTATAAACTTAGCGAATGCTAGACATGAGGAATCCTTCTGGGTTTGCAAGGATACGTTATTAGTAAAAATTATTAATTAATATTTATTTATGAATATTTTCAAAATTATAATCATAATCATATTATATATTGCAACGCATTTACAATCAATAAATAGATATTTGAAAACAAACAGACAAATGTTAGATCTATTCGAGCCATTAGGTTATTAAAGCCTCAGAGAAAAATGCTAAGCTAGAACTGTATATGACAATTATTAATGAAAATAGTTGATCAATTTAAAATTAGAGAAAAAAAACCTCCCCAATACTTAAAGATAATATGTGCAATTAGAAAAAATGAAAGTAAATAGATATAATCACATTTTTGAAGTGACACATTGTGGAACCGGTGTCAGACCTACATTGTTAGACAGGTATAGGTAAAAACTGACAATATAGCAGGTTCAGGCTAGATAAACAAACTATTCTTTGTAAACAAATTGGATGATCCTTGTTCAATATACCCAAAACTGTTGTCAATCTATCACTCTTTAAGCTCAAGGAACATGCGGACAAATAGGTACCATTAGCTTCTAGAATTAAATAATTAGTTAAAGTGACCCCTATAATTATTTTTCGACGTTGGCTTTGTATTAAAACAAATAATTGCTCAGCATCATTAGAAATATACTTTACTTTGACTTCTAGTTAATCACTTTCGATTCTCGTATTCGAATCAAACTTGAGTCAAGCTAACGAATTAGATAATATATAGTTTAGGTTCTCTAAGGTTACATAATATATAGTTTAGGATAAGGTGCAGAAATAAAAAGAAATTTAGTCTTCACGGAGTTTATATTTTCAGATACCTTATTCTTCACAAAGTTACGTATTTATTTTTAGCCTGATGACCGAAATGGCTCAAAGTGATAAAATAGTTCGAGCCAAAAAAAAAGCTAGTTGGCCCTCCGAATCCTTTAAATCTAAAGATGAGCCCATTTCCAATCTAGATGGAAGTGATATTGCAGTTAAATTACCTAGTCTTAATCTAAGGTAAATATAATTTAATATTTTAACGTTTAGCATTTGTGATCTTATACAATTAATATATGTATGTATATCCCTTTATAAAAAATAGTCGTTTAAACTTAGCCAATACCAACACATATATTTTCTTTTCGAATATTGATTTTTTATTGAAAAAAGAATGTAAAATATATATAGAAATAGTTCTTGTCGCAATAAATATGTAACATGGTGCAGTAAAGGATCGGACTAAGGAAATTAGGTTATTATACTCGTATGATGTTAATTTAATGAAATGGAAAAAAAACTAAATATTATCAATTTTTAAATACCAGGTACTTATATTTATTTACATGTATAATATTATTCTATATCTAGTTCTGTTTCGTTGTTGCTATCCTGATTTAAGTTAATTATAATAGGTTTAGTTGTATCATGCAAAGTAACATAAGAATTCTCTTCAGTAATTACATGATGGATTAAATTTTTCCATCTACCTGGGGGAATATCATTAACACATTTTTGAATTAGTTCTACGACACTTAAAGTCAAAAAAGTATTTTCTGACATAACAATTGATTCTAATCTCTCGATGGCATTAAAAATCCAATAATCCAATAATAAGGTGGGTCGTAGCACAGTATGTACCATTTCATCTGCCAATGAGTCAAATATATATTCAATTACAATATATTCTTGAACCATTCTTCAAAAAGTTCTGTCGTTGTATCTTCATGGTAGTCCACGAAAAATTTAATATTCTTTGCAGAAAGCAACAAAGCATTTGGCACCCAACCGTTTTCTGACCCGACATGTAAAATGGTAATTCTTTCCTCTTTGTTTAACGGAGCTCTTGTTTTGCACCTGCCGGAAGAATTGGACCATTCTTTAGATGGTGTGTCATACGCATCAAACCATGTCTCAACGAGGTAAATCATTGAACGATTTTCAAAACGATATTTTCTAGTCGATGTTATATCACGGCGCCATTTTTGTAATCGCTGGGATTCCATAAGTACTTGCTTTTTGTCAATTATGCGATATCTGAAGTTCATTTTAAACAAAATTCTCCAAAAGCTAGTGATGCTACAGCTTATTTGGGTTTCGTCAATAGCGAGCCGTTGCTTCATAGTTTCTAATGTTGGTACGCATTGCACTTCGTACATGGCGTAGACTTTCCGCCTTGTCGGCTTCGTCAAAACATTTATTGGAGCCGGCATCTTTACGCTTCTTTCTTGATTTAATGGGATTTGACACGATTTTTTTTCACTGTAGTCAGAGGTGTCTTAGTAAAATTACTAGTTTCACTCGCAGCATCGCTAGAGTTAAGTTCCCTATTAAGTGAAGAACTATAAACAGTTTTTACAATGTTCCTAGCATCGAGGGATAAATGCTTTTTTCTATACTCGTTATAAAAACTCAACTTTTGTCCATCATTATAAATGCATGAAGCACATCTTTTTTTACCATGGTAAGAAAAGTAGATCGGAGTGGAAAAAAGTTCCATAACGGTTCACATCGCATTAGATTAGGGTGAAAAAATTAAGCGGTATGTAACTTTTTTTATTCTGATCTATTTTTTTTTAACGAGGTCGGATTCCTATGACAAATCTGTCATTATTACAAATTTATAGCACGTATTTTAGGACACCGCGTCTCTTGCTATAAATAGTTTCTGATATTTAAAATAGGCCCATAAGTCAAGCTGAACCACCCTATGCAGTCATTCGTTTACGATCGTAGAAAAAATATTGTATGAAACCCGCGCATTAAGCGTCTATTCTGCATTCGTGGGAGTTGCTCATCCGAGCAAATTTCTCAATCGTGACAAAAAATACTATTTTATGCTCTTGTTGCATACAATACTATGTCCTCACCGGAAGATTTGAAGAAGATCTGTCAATGTTTTCCACAGGCGCACATAATGCTGTTTTATAAGTATAATATAATATTTCGTAAAATGATATTGCAATAGAACTGAACACTTCCCATGAGAAATAAAGACTGACATTCAATCTCTCAAAATACCTGCTATAGGGGGATTTCTAGACATTTAAAATTATCTTATTTCAATTTAACCTTATCTAGAAATCATTATAATCCGGTCCCGAAAATGAATACTGGGAATTGATAAGAACTTATGGGGATTTACCGAGTATACCGAATTCCTGAAGACTGTTGCGGAATCTTGGTCAAGTCATCTTTACATCTAGTTTTTTTTGAGTTTTGTTCTTTTATCACATAATATTTGTTTTAAAACAATAGACTACTATTACTTTCTTCTTAATATGAATCTTCATTACAAACAAAAGTTGAGTTGTAACGCAATCTCGCCTGCATAGCCTTTTCGCCAAGGTGTTTATTTCTTTCATTGCTTCTTTATCTTTAGTTAAGGCGATACTGAATAAAATAAATGATATTGTTACTACTTAAGACCATACGGCATATTACTTAGTATCTTTGATAAATCGCAAATAAATTAAACGCATCACAGTTCCTTTTGAGAGGGACAGGGAAGAGGTACAAAATAACACTAATCTTGATATCATTCTCTTCAACTCATTGAAGTATCTAAAGTATACTTTACCATATGTTAAGCATTGCCATTCATCAATAAATAATTGTTATCACAGCACTCTGCAACTATAATTATAATAATACGTCTAATACCCTTAAAGTAAGGAAGGTTACGTCGCAGACAGATATACTTAAACTTTTATTTATATGGGATTTACTGCAGCAGAACAATTACAATATTGCTTCTAATTAGAAACACAAACATGAAAACGAACTGCTTCTGATATTTATTTTACCGATGGGGATTTATAAAATAAGACAAATAATAGGTAGGGGCGGTAAAATTGAGGATACAGATTTTTGTAAAACAATAAATTTATATTCAAATAACGTAATAATATATAGGTACCAAGATAGTACCAAGGCTAACTTGGGCAGCATTCGGTAGACTTGACTACATTCTAAAATCTCAAAACATTCCAATCAATCTCAAAAGGAAAGTGTATGAGGCCTGCATTTTGCCGGTCGCAACATATGGACTGGAAACTATATCTCTAACAAAACGCAATGCAGAAAAGGTCAAAACAATTCAGAAAGCCACGGAGCATGCTATGCTGGGAATCAGTCTGAGGGATCGCATAAGGAATGACGAGATTCGAAGAAGAACAGGGATTACGGACATCTTGGAAAGAGCGGCGGAACTTAAATGGCGATGGGCGGGCCATATCGCCAGGCAGGACTCGTCTAGATGGGCAAACAAAATAATACATTGGCAACCGAGAACCATAAAGAGAAATGCAGGAAGACCACAAAAGCGATGGCGAGATGACATTCAAAGAATAGTAGGAAGAAATTGGATACAAACAGCCATGGACAGGAATACATGGAAGATACTGGAAGAGGCATACATTCAGGAGTGGATGGACATAGGCTAAGGAAGACAAAGAAGAAGAAGACTGAGATATCAAAAATTATCTTGTTCAAAGGTGGTCATGAAACCAAATAGCTCTTCGAAATAATTCCATCAAGTTTAGGTTAGTTTAGTTCTTTAATTGTCCCCATTGTCAGCAGTTTTGGTGCAGTTTTCTTGCTATTGCAACCTTAAGCTGATTTTGCATTATTGGTTTCACAACTGGGCTCAAGATTTACATCATCAAAACCTATTTTCGAACTGATGCTGGGCTAGTTCATGGAATTGAGGAATACACTCATGTTCGGATGATTTTCGATAGTACTTATTGGAAGTACTTTTCCAAAGGATTTCTATGCGTGCCTTACAAATTGCGTTAATGTAGTTGCGCAACTGGCTCTGTAAGAGTACAAAAGAACTTGTTAATGACGTTCATCAACGTATGGAGCAAGAGCCTACAAAGCCGTTGAAACGTTTGGAGAAATTGTACTTCTATATAGAACATCTCAAACGAGGGTAAAAAATATTTCATGTACATCCATATAAGATGCAATAATGTCAAGCCCCTGTGCCGGCAGATCATTCATAACGTCTTGCATACTACCAATGGATTGTCAATATTTTAATGAGCTAACCCGCTAAACATAAATCTCCACTGAATGCTCAAAAAATTAGTGTCTGGTGTTAAGTTAAGTTTCCTCCTAGGTCATCTTGCTCGACGATTATAGACTATTGTGTACTACCTTATTTGAAGAATACAATTTTCAAAACTCCAACATAATTTGCAACAACTGGAAAAAAGGATTGTTGAAGAAGGTACAACCATGAGTGCATGACGAGGCGTGTCAACTTGTGCATCCAACAAGGTGAGGAAATTCTTTACAACGTTTTCTTTATTCGAAATACCCAAAATTTAATAATGCTCCAGTATTACCCCAGAAAATACATTTGAGCTTTGTCCCAAATATGTTAAGTTAAATTTGCCACTTGTAATATTGAAAAGCTATAATATTCTATTAAAAATAAAGACTAAATATTATTCCAAAAATCCAAACTCTAATAATGCTCTAGTATTACCCCCAGAAAATACAGGTGAGCTTTGTCCCAAATAACTATCCAAAAATTACTTTAATTTGCCCCTTTGTTGCTATTGAAAACCGGGTTAAGAACGGTTTTAGTCTTTCATTTCAGTTTTTAAAGTTAAAGTTTATTATTTTGCCTCTAGAAATAATAATATATTTGTGCGTTATGGATGATGTCAGTACGGCATCCAGACTAACCTAAATTGACAGAGATATTTCAAAAGGATGATATAAGCTAAGAGATCCGTTTTTCATTTCATTACCACCTTCGACCAAGATAATTTTTGATATCTCGGTGTAAGTGGGTACTATATTATGTAAATAAAATCAGTTTAAGAATATTGAGCAAAATGCTATATCCAAACAGTCGGCATACCGTTGCTAGATCATGCAGCTACTTCACGTCTCTTCAGTTGAAGATAACTGTGGATAATTGTTAATTGGCACAACAATACTAAATAGATAACGCTGCGTGCCTAGTGATTAAACACGGTCTTTAACTGCTGTCTGGTAAACGCTTAAATATAAATAAATTCCTAATTTTCTACGACCTAAAATATTACGCTAATTTATATAAAACGTCACTAGTTTCTATTCACAGTTTAGAATCGACAAAACTAGCAAAGAAAAGTGCCTCTTATAATTCCTAGTTTAGAAATATTTTACTTCTAAAAGGAGACAAAAACGGTCTAAAAGATTCAACAACATGTCTATTTATAAATTAACAGCCATTATTGTAAGCCGAAAGATACGTTTCGAAAATAACGATAATCACATTAAGTTCTTGAGAATAGATCCGAGCCGCTCTAACTAAAACTTTAGTATATCTAATATTTCTAATAATTTCTGATTGGTAAGTAAAAGTAATGACCGCTATTGGTATGAGTTAAACATAATACTAAATAATATGATTCTCAAGATGTAAATACTAGGAATAATTGCACATGTTTCTTTATCCTTAAAAAGGTATCTACCCCTAAAGTAAAATGTTACCTTAATATCGGCTGTTCTGTAATATCCAATACCGGTTTTAAGATTGAACGCATTCTGTAATATCCAATACCGGTTTTAAGAATTTGGTATTATCACATAAAATACAAGGCCATAATTCCTCTGCTCTTTTGCGGGTATGTTCATAAATGAGAATTTGTAGAACTCACATTTAATTCATAATTTCAGCAAAAAATTCCACACAAATAGTACATCTGCTCTCATCAGGCGAAATAACATTTATCCGAAAAAAACATTGCATATGAAAAACAGGGTTTTAAATCAAATGGAAAAATATTGCGAAAATACTACTCTTCATGGACTCAAATATGCCGGTGATCCACAATTAACTTTTGGCGAACGGTAAGCACGAGTTTTAACCGTCATTTTTACCGCGTCCACCAAAAATTATGAAATTTTAACTCAAAAATAAACTAGCCATGGTACCCATTCACTGCCATTTTTTTAGAATATTTTGGTTGATCTCATTCTCATTTGCCATTGGTTTTGCTGCCTATTATATTTCTGATATCTATACCAAGTGGAAGTCCAGTCCTGTTATTATAAGTTTTAGTCCTTATGATGCTAATTTGGGTTCCATTCCATTTCCAGCTGTAACAATTTGTAATATGAATCAGGCGAAGAAAAATGAGGCAGAGAAAATTTTAAAAAATGGGTAAAATATGTATAAAAAAATATTGTTTATAATATTATTTTACTGATTACCATGTAATTATTATACTTACGAATGTTTGCCTCCATTGAGCCTAATCTTTAAGTCGAAAAGTAAGAAAAACACAAAGTCTTAATCTCAAGAAAGCTTTTGTTTATAAAGAAATTAATTACATTGTTTCGCCCGTTAAGGCATCATCAGACCTAAAAATCATATACAGAGCTGCCCAAAAGTCCGGAATAAAATTAATATAGCCTTAACCTGTAACTTTTGGGGAAAATGCTCGGACACGTCAATTTAGTTTTATATAAACGCTCACGCTTTGACGTTATTCGTTTGTTTTTTTATAGACACTATGACGACATCGATCTTTTTTTTTTAAATGGAAACATACAGCTTGTGATACATCAGTTAAAAGCTAATATCTCGTACAGTATGCTGATAAATTTTGACACGAATCTGTCAAGCTATTTCAAAATGGCGACTGTTAAAATTTTTAAAAAAATCCCTATTTAAATAAGCGGAAATGATAAATCATTGTTATTTTTTTTACCTTTCAAGGTAAGAAATCTTCATTGTTTCGCGTTCTGACATTTTGTGACATTGTGACTTAACAATGGTTATGGTTTATTTGTTATTTAGTTAGTCAAAAAAAAATAAAAATGTAACGAAGCAAAACAAAACACAACAAAAAGGTGGTTTAACGTGGCAAATGCTGGAAATGTCCTCCACCCTCTACTTGGCATGCTCCCAGACAATGGTAAAATCCGTCGACGGAAATTCGAATGGCTTCAGCCGGTATGTTATGTGTCTCTAATCTGATTTTGTTTTTCAAATAAATCTTTAATATTATTCCACCTATTTTAGTAAACTTTTTCTTTTAAATATCCCCAAAGAAATTAGTCTAGAGGCGTTAAGTCTGGGGACCTCGGTGGCCATTCAATTGTACCACGTCGTCCAATCCAGCGACCTGGAAATATCTGATCTAAATATGTTCTCACATTGACAGCAAAATGCGGGGGAGCATCATTTTGCTGAAACCAAATTGCTTCATTAGGTATATCTGGATCTACTTCGTTGGGAGATATTACATCTAGAGCAGGCCTCAACTCGAAGGGGAAGAAATCCAGGTACCGTTCAGCTGTGAGGTTTCCTTTCAAAAGGAATGGCCATAAAATTCGGTTATTAATGATACCTGCCCATACATTTACTTTCTGGGGCTGCTGAGTATGCGCTTCAAATATCCATCGTGGATTTTCTTGACTCCAGAAGTGATAATTATGTCTGTTAACCACCCCGTTTAAATTGAAAGTAGCTTCATCCGAAAATAATATGTTCTGTGGAAACCTATTATTCTCGTCACACCGTCTCATCATTTCTTCGCAAAATTGCAAACGCCTATCATAGTCATCTTCTAAAAGCTCTTGGACAAGACATACTTTATAAGGGTGGTATTTTTCTGCTTTCAAAAATCTTCCAATAGTACCTCTAGATGAATCATGATTTTAAGCCAATGAAACTGTTGAAACATGCCGATTATCCTGCAGAGGTAATGCAATATCCAATTTTTCATCGTCGCCTAAAACACGTGGCCGTCCATTCCTAGGCAAGTCCTTCACTGTGCCATGTTCATCAAATTTATGGAATATTTTACTAACAGTGATCTGTAAAATTTGATTTTCCGGATATTTAGCATTAAATAAATTGCACACTTCACTTTGACTTCTTATTTTATCGCCACATCCTAACAATATCAAAACGCTGCCTTTTCGACAAAACCATTTTTGTTTAGAAAATTGTAAAATAATACTTAGGAAATACCTAAATAATTAATTTTGCAAACTGACAATGTCACAAAATCTCAGAACGTAAAATAATGAAGATTTCTTACCTTGAAAGGTAAAAAAAACATCAATGATTTATTATTTCCGCTTATTTAAATAGGGATTTTTTTAAAATTTTAACAGTCGCCATTTTGAAATACCTTGACAGAATCGCGCCAAAATTTATGAGCATACTGTACGAGATATTAGCTTTCAAATGATGTATCACAAGCCGTATGTTTCCATTTAAAAAAAAGATCGATGTCGTCATATCTTTGACAAATGTCTATAAAAAAACAAATAAATAACGTCAAAATGTGAGCATATAATAATATAAAACTAAATTGACGTGTCCGAGCATTTTCCCCAAAAGTTACAGGTTAAGGCTATATTAATTCTATTCCGGATTTCTGGGCAGCCCTGTATAAGAGAACATCAAACAGATGAAACAGATTAAATATTAAAACCTAATTTTAAGATTTTAAACCTATGGACAACACAACAAATTAAAACAAGTAACATGAAGCGATGAGGTTGCGAAGACAACCTATTGTAGAAGCTGGAATGAAAAGAAAATGCTATGAAAAATCTTGTTCTTGCCTATGTATAATATGATAGGCCTACGTTTGAACCCCATTTGGTGTTCAATAACCTTATTTAATTTCCAAAAACTATGTCATATGTCAGCTGTTTGCAATGTACTATATAAATTTGTTTCTCTTCTTCCTCCTTTTCCTTTGTGTAGTACCGGGGACTTCTATCTGTTAGACTGACGGTCGTTTGAGTGCTTATTTTCACTTTTAGTTTGAACTACTTATCGTAGCGCAGACGCAACCTCATCGCTTCATTTGTTGTATTGTCTATAGAACAGTGGCGGCTCGTGAACTGTATTAGTGGTGTTTGATGTGATTCACAGATAAAAACGAAAGGTGACGCAATCGAAAATTTTTTTGGACCATGCCTAAATTACCTCCACTACCTTTCTCTGGAGGCTAATTCCAAGACAGTAAAATTTTTGTTATTTTATTCCTACTTAAAAAAAAACGATAATATAATATAGTGTGTCCCCGGATGGAGTTTACAAGTCATTCTTTATAAAAAATCTGCTTATTGAGAATATGAATTCACAATATAAATATTTTAGATCAGATGTACATGGTGTTTATTTTTGTTGATATTATAGGGTATAGGCTAAACGGTAAGAGATACAAAAAAAACTAAGTTATGTGTCCCGTTCTCTTTTTTACTGTTTAGTTTAATGGCGCAATCAGATCTACGCTAACTTGATTGGTTTACAAGATACAGGGTGATTCTCAAAATCTGCGGTTTTTGTTATCTCTTAGGGCCCGGTTATTTATGGAGATAAAAAGGAACTTTCAATACGAAAGTTTTGTGACTTTTTACGTAGAATCCAGCGGCGTATTAAAAAAAAAATTAGCATGTGTTAATTTTTGAGGTATTATCGAAACTAGCATTTTCTTAAATGGGACACCCTGTATCTGGGTGTCTCAGAAAATTGATTTTTTTCTTGCGATTGCAACAATATATAACACTTAATATTTTGCTTTGTTCTAATGGCTACACCTCCCCTTTAAAACATAAACATATTATGTCCAGTGATGACAAAAACTAAATGTTAATCGATTTTTATGACTTTCATAAACCTAATATCCAGTTAGTAAAATCTTCCCATTACATTTCAACAGTCATTTTTATTTTTAATATTTCTAATAGTGGTACCGGGTTCTATACCTATATTGGCAATTTTTCTCTAAATATTAAATTCACTTCAACTTCCACGTTGCAGGCGGGTACTGCGGTCGTGTTGTAGCACAGCTTATATTTAATTTATTTATAACTTTAAAATTTTTCAGTAACTTTCAAATACAAAAAATGCTAAAAATTCATACACATTTTAAAATATGGGGTATATTCCCATACCATCATGTCAGCTAGACATACTAATATGACTAAAAATTTCTTTTTTAATTTTCTAAATTTTAATTTTTAGATTTGGTTAAACACCTAAGTTTAACAAATTTAATATCAACATAATTTAAAATAAAACCTTTTCCTTCATATGTTTTAAATTAATTTATTATCTCAATAAAATGCTTCTTCATCTATTCAAATTTCACATTTCACTCAAAATTTTAACTATACATTAATTTCAACACAACTAACTAGTTCATACAAAGTCTTCAACTTTCACATATCATTATATCACATTATAAGTTGTACTCATTCATTTGAGACAACCTACATCGCTTTTAAACTGGATGTTAGGTAAGTCCTAAAACTTTATTTTGTATTGTGTTCATTCTCAATCCTGTATTATTCTTTTAGTATCCCCTGATGATGAATGATTAAGCATTCGAAACATGTTGGGAACTTATAAATTTATTTTCACATTAAACTGTGGAGGAAGACTGCATTGTTTCATTTACATTACATTAACTCCACTGTCAGTATGGATTACTTTTTCAACTATTTGGTTAATGTTTTGATTTCATACCTCGAGGACAGAACATTCGCGGTATCTTCAGAAAATATAATTTCAAGCGTCAGAAACATTAAGGCGGGAGTGCCGCAGGGGTCGCCACTGGCCTCTCTACTATATAGTATTTTATACTAGTGATATCCCGCTGGATCCGCGCACCCAATTGTATTTGTTCGCTGATGATACTGCGATTACTGCAACCTCGAGGTTGCCCTGGGTTGTAGTCCTTTGTCTGCAACGCCATATCAATCTCCTTCAGAGATGGTTGGACTCTTGGAAATTTTGTCTTAATGATGGTAAGACCCAAGCCATTTACTGTTCAAACGCTATCACAAAACTACCTCAAACAAGAGTAGGTGGGCAATGCACAAATTAATTGGAAGAACAAGATTAAATATCTTGGCTTCACGTTTGACAGAAAATTATTGTGGACAGACATCGCGACTTGTAAAGGCACAAGGTGAATTAAGTGCAGTCTATTTATTATTGAACAAAAGAACTAAAATAAGCGTCAAAATGAAAACGATGATTTACAAGACAATAATAAGACCTATACTTACATACGGTACATGACGTGGGGCTCCGTAAACAAGACGAAACTAAAAAAATTGCAAATGTTACAAAACATAGTTCTACGCATAATAACGGACGCTCAAAGACATGTACCGACAGACATAGTGCTTGCGCACTTACGAATGGATTAACTAAATATTTTTATGAGAAAATAATTAAAAAATATCATACGCGAGCAAGTACATTCACGAACCGCCTCATTTTAGACACACATATCCACTCATTACCAAACTCGAAACATAAGTTCCCTAATAATTGGCTCCGCCCCTGATAAATAATACAGATATATATTAAAAAGAATAAGAAAAACCACGTAAAACCAAAACAGAAGAAGATGAGAAGAAAATGAAATACAAAATTCAAGATCAAAACCTTTCAAGATTGTTATCAACAACATATCTAAAACAAAAAACAGTAGCAAAAGACTGATATCTGGCTCAAGAAAATTGATTATAAGAAGACAAAATTAATGGATGAAAGCAATTTAGGATCCCCCGTATTTCCCAAACAGTTGAAAATAAATGTCAACAACTATATGTTATGTCTGGTTATTGATAAGGGTTGCCATTTAAAAAAATGAAAATGGTGTCGTATCTGCCAAATTTGCGAACTTACTTATCTTTTGACATTAAACTTGGGTTCTTTGTGGAAAATCATTGAGGGTGGTCTATCTTTATTTATTATAGTCAGCAAGAAAAGCGCCAATTGGCTGATACACTTAAAAAAATGTCCCTGTACATTGACGTTGCCAAATAATGCGAATCGCATTTTATCATTAATGTGAGTTTTGCCTTGTTCATACTTTTTATTTTATCACTTAAATGCACTAAATCGCTTACTCCCGTCTGTCTCCATACCTTTTCCTCACGATCTGTCTAAACAACTCAGACGGAAAACAAAACAGGGCGGTTTTAACTGAACAACCACTAATCCACTTGTTTTTTAAATGGGTGTCCTTGTTACTCTGTCGTTTATAGATTTTGCCACGACTTTTACCCGCAATTTCATTATTTAAATCGGGCATAGGGTAATCACAGTTTTCCACAACTCATTGTTTTTCATATTTGTACGATGACACGAATACCAAGTAACTAAAATAAATTGCAGCATTAAACCACTGCCGTCTCTATAGACAGGTCATGTTAAGGTTCGTCACATTAGAAGATAGAATTTATTATAGAAACTATAGAGCATGCAGGTAATTAAATTGATATTTATTACCTACATTTAACTTGGATTGTTGAGTAGAAAGATAAAGGAGCATCAATAGGAACCTGCTTTAAACTTGTATGAATCTTTTAACCGATATTTTGACGAAGATAAACTTGTGTTATAAAAGAAACTAAAGAAAATGTACAACGTAGGTAAGTATGGTTTTGTTACTAAATCTTTGTCCTAACCCAACCTACGTGCGACATGCTTAATCTTCAATATTATGCTATCTGTTCTATAGCTAATTAATATACTTAAAATCTATTTATGTCTATTGTCTAATCACAATTTAAACAATATACCACAATAATATTAAAAAAAAAGGTACCCATACTACACTGTTCCAGTGTTACCTACCATCAAGTCTTCTGGTTGCCGTGAGCTCCCCGACTATAAACGTTTCCTCAAAATGCTTTATGAAATACGCTGGTACATTTTCGTAATACAAATCGTCTATTGGTTTCCTTTTATTATTAACAAATAGCATTTTTTCAGTGAAAAACATTATATTGCGGAGTTACACTCGGGAACACATCATGAATTTGGCATTTTTCGATATTTCACAGCAACGTTATAAAATAGTTTATGGTTTTACATATAAATGTGTATATTACGTTAAACGAATGTTATAGATTTTCTGAAATAATCACATTAACTTACTTAAAACTTAAGGAAACACCGAAACGGTCTATCAAAACAATACAAACCTGTCAAAACGGGGATCGACTAGAAACAGCTGATTTTAGAATGTCGGCGAGAGCATGACGGCCTGTTGCTTGAGACGACAGTGACTAAGCCCAACATAATCGGCCTCTTGCAACAAACCCGGCCGCATGTTTGGCTTACTTTGCCGCTGGCAATTTCAAGCAGGAAATTCGCTGTCAATATTCAATAAATGGCTTGATCGTGCCTACTGTTTATTGCGCCTAATAATATACTCGGTTGTATACTTTGGGCATTTGGTTTAGAATTTCAATAGGTTAGGTATCGATATAGGGAAATTATCACTATAATATGAGTGAAAATGTATTAACCGGTATAAACTGATAGCTTTGGTTGTTTGTTTTAAAAGGTACGTGGTTCTGCCGCTCTGCAGCCCTTATACAGGTGCTGTCACTGCAATAGATCTTTAATTAGGTGGGTTCTAATATTTTATCTATTTTACCTGTTTGGTGTTCTCTAATATATTATTTTTAGGTCTGATGATGCCTGAGCGGGCGAAACATGTAACCAATTTCTTCGTAATTAAACATTTTTTGAAACAAATATTTTTGCTTTTTCTCTTATTCACACATGTCTTCCAATTGCTCTTATTATTTGTTTTTACTGCTTTAAAATCCTAATTATTTCATATTATTCCATTTCCTCATTGACGAGTAAATTATAAAACATTTAAGGTAAAGGACTTATATTTTATTATTGAATTAATAAAAAATAATAGTTAAATTACAGAATGCGTTAAAGGAAATTATTTTATCTAGAAAGGGTTGAATTTTCATGCACTTTTTCCCATATACCTACTTATTATTTTAAATTTTAGCTCAATTATAGATAGAAAATTATTAGATGACTCTTGCGATGGAAATGCAACATTTAGTAACACGCAAAATAATGATTGGGAATCTGTACGAAACTTTCTAATAACGGTAAAGTGTTCTTCAAGAAACAGCTTGACTGCCATGTATGACACTTGCAAAAACGAAAGTTTTTTTACATTGTGCTAGTGTTATGCATGTCACAATAGCTATATATGTATCTAGAGTAAGAAATGTTTATGGCACGCAGTATGAAAACTATCCTACGAGGCGAAGCCGGGTTGGATAACAAGCTAAGTGCCATAAGCACACTTGGTGCACGTGATGCATACAATTTTTTTTCTACGATCGTTGTTTATTAAATTGAAAAGAAAATGTTAAAAATCTATCCTTTTTTTATTTTAATATAGTGATAATATACTTATTTAAAATTTGTGGTAGCAAACTAACCAATTGTTTAATTACTTAAATATAACTGTCAATGTCAATCAATTAATTTTGGTTTCGGTCCTTTGGATAAAATATGAAAGTTAAAAAGTGTCTAGTGCTGATAGTGAAGGAAATAATATGTTTATTTTCGTAACAATTTTAACATTGAATACAAATTTTAAATTTGCGCGTTTTATTACATATTTATAACATGCTGTCAAGAACGAATTTTTATAACCATAAAAGTGTTATAAAAAGTCATTTCTTACACCTCAAATACTTTGCAAAACTGTAATCTTTGACATGATCGTAGAATGAGATATTTATGTTTACATGTATGTTAATTTCTTCCCAGGTTGGAAATCCTTGTTCAGATATTTTAAGCATGTGTCAGTGGGGTAGTGATATAGTAAGTTGCGATGACTTTTTCGTAAATGACCTTACTGATGAAGGAATGTGTTGTTCTTTTAACAGACTGCCGCCTGAAAAGATATTTCGAAATTGGTAAGAAAATAAAATAATATAAAAGTTTAAAGTTTTGTAAATAAAATTGATCAATATGCATGTTTTCATATCAAAGTACGAAGGTTCATTAGAGCCTTGAGGGTAGGTCGACGATGGCCGCTATTTACTTTTTGCCTCTACTAGTTCTAAAAAGCATTAATGAATACGAAATTTCTTTTTGTCATTACAGTTATCAATATAGCTGTACTTTTAAGTCAATACTCATTTATAGAATAAAAGTTACTTGCAATAACCACACCAGGAGTTAAAAATAAATACTGCCTCGTTTCGATTACCAAACTTGTTTTAGAAAGTCTTTCAATGCTTTTCTAGGAAAGCCGTAAATATTTTAAATCAGTCTTACTCCACTAATGTGTATGACTGGCATGCAGAGAAAGGATTCGGAGGTGCTAGTAGTAGTGACGCCATTCCCAGAAGACCATTGGGTAAACGTCACACTCAACTTTATTGCTTCATAAAGACTACTATGAATTTTATTATCTTTTCAGGTGCTGGTGCTCATTTGGGACTCTCTGTGATATTGGATGCCCAAGTAGATAACTATTATTGTTCGTCTACTCGTAGCACTGGATTTAAGGTGACTTACGACAAATTTATATTAATTATCATTAGTACCAGAATAAGAGTTTATCTTATAATACGGTTATTTACAGTTGAGAAACGAATTGTCAAATACAATGAAAATCCGATGGTCTGTGTAGTGCGAAACCTAAATAAAAATAAATTGGTTAAATTACAAGTCACTGCCTACTATGAAACAAAACAAGGATTTCTCAGAACGGTGCCGTTAGACAATACATAACCTCTGAATTACGAAATGATACTGACACATCGCACCATGAGAACTAAACCGTCATAACTCGAAATTTTTCAATTTGGAGATTCTATTCTAAAACGTCACAAAATCATGCCATCTATCGATAGTAACATAAATTATGTTGAAATAAAGGTTAGCCTTTTTATACACAACTAGATGTCACTTTAGCGCTAAACCAAATATTGCGTCCAAACTTATGCCTAAAGCGACATTATTTCAGTTGTGTCCTTTGAAGCTAGTGGATGGGTTGAGCGCAGTTTTATAAAGTGTCTTAATTCAAAAAGTGTCAGTTTATCTGTCTCAAGGTAAGTATTTTTAAATTCGAATTATTATTAAAGTGTCATTTTTTCGTATAAGGTCGCTTTACCAACAGATTAATTCCATCTATAAACCGACATAACTCAAAAAATGACGGTTTATTCTTATTAAATTAAATGTGGTTGGTTTTTCCTAAGAGTTAAAAAGTGACATTTTTTGAGTTGTGTCGTTTTATTTGAAAGTATGTATGGCTTTTAGGCGCGACTGCCTTCAGATGGAAAATTCGAGATCTAGGAAAATGATAAGTTTGGTTTTCAATAATACAGAAAGACCGAAGATCACACTACCTTTGAATACTCTAGGTCAGCGGTTCTCAAACTTTTTTGGTGACGGAACCCTTTTGGGAAGCAAAATACTTGATGGAACCCTACAATAAAACAATAGTTTTTAAAAGTGTATTCTTTATTAATAAGCATAATAAAAGTACAATGTAACAGTTACTAATTATTACTTACTTTACCACATGGCAAGTACAATAATAGAAGATATTAAAAAAGAAAAAATCTAACTAATGGGAGGTATGAAACTGTTTTTTATTTTTCATCAATTGGTTGATATCAGGTTTGATAGAAGACAGTTGAAGTCTCATATCAGGTTCGGCGTCCAGTCTATTGCGATATTTTGTTTTCGTGGCTGCATAGGTTGAGAATCCTGTTTCGCACAAATATGTTGTTGGGAACAGGAGAAGAATATTCAGAGCCATTTTGCCAAGCATTGGATATTCATCACGGATTCTGCACCAAAAATCGTTGAGAGGCGTCGTTTTGAACAGTGACTCCATACTTGTGTCTGATGACATTTCTAAAAGAGATTCATATATCTCGTTTGACATACTTTCGGGCTTTTCCAAGTTGGGTAAAAAAGGATTATGAATCCATGAATTCAGTTTCATTTTTGTATTCTGTTCTTCGGGAAAATACTTTTCAAAAGATGCGCGCATCGAACTGAGATATTGGACCAATTCTTCAAACAGATCATCTTGAAACATTTCTGAGTCGTTATCGCTAACAAACTCACTGAGTGACGTAAAGCTTTCTATTTCTTTCTTACCAACGCAAATAATCCAAAAATCTAATTTTCTTTTGAAGGCAGTTATTTTATTATTGGCCTGAAACACTGTTGTCTGTTTACCTTGCAATGATAAATTCAATTCGTTCAGTTTTTGAAAGATATCCGCCATAAAAGACAATCGGAACAACCAAGTTTTATCATACAAACGGTCCTTCAAATTAAAAGAAGTATCTGCTGAAAGAAACATTTGTAACTCGGCTCTAAGTTCAAATAGCCTTGTTAAAGTTTTACCCCGAGACAGCCATCGCACTTCTGTATGGAGCAGCAGTGTTTTATGTTTGCTGCCATAATCTTCACACAATAATGAGAACAATCGGGATTGTAGTGGTCGTGATTTGATAAAATTAATTATTTTTACCGCTTCATCCATAACTAATTTTAGATTTGACGGCATTTGCTTCATCGCAAGTGCTTGTCTATGCAGAATACAATGGCTGGAACTACAATTAGGCGCTTTATTTTTTATTCGTGACACTGCTCCTGCTGTTTTACCTGTCATCGCCTTGGCCCCATCTGTACAAATGTCAATGCAATTGTTCCAACTGAGATTATTTTCTTCAAAAAATATATTTATTTTATTAAAAATTTCTTCCCCGGTAGTGTTTGTGAGCAGCGGTGAACACATAAGCATGTCTTCTTCAAAAGAACTTTCATATGGATATCTCACGATACTTATACTTATTTATAATGTTACACGTCAGGATGGTGGGGTCTAAATAATGCACAATCGTTACTGCGTATAAGAGACTAAGTTTAGTACAATGAAGAAATGTATAAAACTGAGACAACAGAATACAGCAGGCAGTAGAACAATGAACACTAGTTTCTCGCTAGCGAGCTTGTAAGTAGGTAGGTAGGAACTTATCGCTCCGAACGCTAATCGTCAACTGACTGACGAGGCGCGACGCGCGATCGCCGCTTTTATACTTAGTCCTAGACTCGATCTCGAATATTCTCGAAAATACTCGAGTCGGCGCCTTTGATAAACAAAAAGCAAAAATAAAAAGAGAAATATAAAAATTGCGTTGTAAACAATTCAGAGGCGGCTTTTATCAAAGGGACTGCGCGCTCACAAGTATACAAGTATACATGTTGATACCAAACTTATGAGATATTGTACCAGCTATTGTAACACATGTTTATACAAATACAAATAAATAAATAAATATACCTACGCGCGGCCGCGGAGTCAAAACTTTCGACCAGAGAGAGGTGCTTTGATTTTTTTTCTAAATTCTTGAGGAACCCCTACAGAGGTATCGCGGAACCCTAGGGTTCCGCGGAACACACTTAGAGTATAGCTGCTCTAGGTACTAGAATGAAAGAAAGCTGTAACGATGACAAGGTAAATTCAAGGAATACAATTTTAGCTCTAATTGTTGATAATTCATTATTATTGTATTTCAGGAAAACAAAAACCATAGCCAATCTGTTGTAAATACCCTCTCATGGAATGAAGAAGAATCAATAGTAGGAGCATTTATGTTATAAAAATTCAGACATTCTTTATTAGATACCACATAAACTATTTCAGTTTGTTAGAATTGGTTAACAGAAACAGTATTCCTGGATTTTATGCTTCTTATTATAAAAATATTATAGATTTTACTAATCAAAAAACATAAAACGTTAAATTGCGTTAAGATTATACATGTTTTAGGTAATCTTTGAAACTAGTTATAAAGAACTTTTACAGTATTTAGTATTTAAATAAATCTTAACTTTAAATATTATTTTACAGAATATTATGTATTTTTGTAATGTCATTTTATCGACAAGAACGTGTTGTATATTAAATCAAAATAAAACGTCACAACTCAAAACATGTTGAAAAAAAAAAATGATTTAAATACGAAAAAAATTAAAATAAGGCAAAATATGACACAAACATAATAATATTCAAAAATATACAGTCTATCAGTAACCCCTAAAATATCTTTGAAATCAGTTTCTAAAAAGATTTGTATGAATGAAATGCATTAACCTGTGTACAAAATAATGTTAATTTCTAATTTTTCTAAAATTACGTTTTTTCGAGTTGTGACAGTTTAATTCTCAAGGTGCGACATGTTAAAGCTTATCTGCCAGCCTTTATTGGCGAAAATTATGTGCAGTGACGTTATACCCAAACAAGTATGGCTGCTAGCATTTTCGCCTTAGACCATAATAGGTATTACAGGTACATTAGACTGACCTTTAAGATAATCAAGCGGTCAAACATCTAACCTGGTTCCGTTTAATATAAAGTGCAGATGTAATTTTAAACTGACGTACAGTGGCACCAAATCTCATAAATTTGACATGAAAAATCAAACAGTTTTTACCAGCACTTTCAGACATGAATTGTAAAAATATTGTGTGGACCTTGTTGTATATAACGAGTGATTATTAATTATTTTGCTCAAGGGCGGCTGTGACCCAGTATACATAGTGTAGCAGTAGCGAGTAGATTAAATCATAGGGCGAATTTACAAGAAAGCAGCGTTGTCACGTTGAAAACCTAAAATAATGTTTTTTGACGGTATGTAATATAAAATCCTGAGCTATCTTACTTTGAAAGCCTACTTTATATGGCCGCCTCCTACTTCTAGACACCTTCTGATGTTTCTTCTTACCCTCAGAGACACATTAACCAATACGTTTGGAGAATTATTAATTTCGCCAATTTTTTCTGAAATCCTTCGTTTAAGATCATTTAAATCCTCAATTGGTGTTCGATAAATGGAGTTTTTTATAAAAGGCCACAAGAAGAAATCGCAGGGTGTTAAATCGCAGGAACGAGGTGGCCATATTTGTTGCGTATTTCGGCTTATAACTCTGTTTTCAAAAAAATCACTTAAAAAATTTAAATTTTCTCTGGTTACATGAGGTGTAGCGCCATCTTGTTGGAAGTAACCTTCCCAGAATTCATCATCGTGAAGCTCATTAATAAATGTTGTCAGAATTTCGATCCGATATCTCTCAGCTGTAATTGTGCCATCAAAGTAAATTGGGCCTACTATTCTTCTAGAACTAATTGCTGCCCACACACCAACTTTTTGAGGATGAAGAGGTCTTTCTACAAAAACATGCGGATTTTGCGTATTCTACATTCGCATATTTTGTGAATTAACATATCCTGATAAATAAAAATAAGCCTCATCGGTAAAAAATGTTTTTCAAAAGCACCACTATTTTCTTCTTGAAAATTGTTTAAAAACCATTCACAAAAATTAAGTCTTTGGGGAACGTCATTGGGAAGGAGTTCATGAATAGCCGTAACACGATAAGGGTATAGATGCAGATCCTTTTTCAAAAGTGTTTGACATGTACTGTAGCATAAATCCGTTTGCTGAATTTGTTGAGATAAATGCCTAATAGAAGTTGAAGGATTATTTTCCATAATTTGTCGCGCTTCTTCAATAACCTCATTCGATCGTTTCGTTGGTCTTCCAGCCCCTTTTTTATGTTGAACAGAACCAGTCTGACGAAATTTATCAATTAGGTATTGTGACCCAGTACGAAAATTATGAAAGGTCACCGCAACATCAGGAAACTCGGTTCGAAATTCATCAAAGCAGTCATGCATAGAGTAATTCCACACACCGCCTATTTTGTTTCCATTTCTAAAAAAACTTTTAACAATAAAAATTTTTTGTGCCTCACTAAACATTTTTACTGTAGAACTTTCAATCCGGCAACAAAGCTTCACCAAAACTTGATACGCTGAAAAATAAAAAATAAAATAAAAAACTAAATCATATCCTGCAAATAGCACTTTATAATAGTCAAAAGACGACTCCCCGGAGAAATATTAGTTAAAGCAATAGTAACCTACCTTCAAATAACTGCAAAAATTACAAAATTTCTCCAATTTTTAAACTTTACAAATACACAAATTCAAACAAGACGTAAATGTCATAAAACAATCATGTCATCTTATCTACGCAGTACGGCCATGATGCTTTTAAAATGCATGGCCTCCCTTGAGCAAAATAATTAAAAATCACTCGTTATATTTTCAACATATATATATATATAAGAAAATTGCATAATAATTAAACATAATTGACTTAATGAGCAACAACTATTCTAGTTGTTTTGAATTTATTTTAGCTGGCTGATTCCAAATAATGTAGATATTTATATTTTAAATATATATTTTATTTTATGTACATTTTAATTTCAACTCGGGTTTTTGCTCTTGTTGAATAATCAGGAAGCAAATATGTACTCCTAAGAAATTATTAAAGAAAGAAAAAAAATATATTAATTCTAATTGTGTGTGAATTAAAAAAAATGTGGAACAAGCAATGGTCACTTGTCGAAGACCATGATAATCATAATATAGTAACCATAATATCTATAACCCAGAAATCCTAATGCATACTGCAAATTCGGTCGAGATGACTGTGAAGGAAGTGGTGCTGGATACTTAAACATTACACGCCTTATTTTTCAAATGTAAAAGTTTTTCTTCTACCAGCTAATTTTATTATTTTTTTTTTCTATTTTCAAACTTCGCACCAATGAAACAAAAACTAATACACACTGAAACAAAAGTTTACCAACTATTTAATTCAATCTCAGTCATCGAAGCTCTAAAATTGGTGAAGCTATTTGACTTGAGGGTCATTCTACACGCCTAAGGCCACGTTTTCTTCGATCATCTTTTAGAAACATGAAATATGACAGTTGCAGGCATTTATATACTAGAAAGAAGACACTTTTTGCGATGGTTAATTTTTTGCTTTCTGAGGGTAGTTTCTCGCCCATTTTCAGCATTTTTAGGAATAGTTTTTTCCGCTGTTCTTCTCGAATCTGCAGAGCTGAAAACACGCAATCGCTTTCGCAAATTATTCATCTCATCGACATCAAAGGAACAGCACCATCACAAAGTATACGTTTATCATCATTTTCAGGTTCTGTGAAATCAGTTCTTCGAAAGTTTCTACTGCAAAGTCGACTGTAGGTACTCAGGTTTGCACTGTACAAATTTAGTGGATATTTCAACAGTTTATAATCATTTATTTTATTTTTCTTTATTTTTCGGAGAACCTATTTTTTTTTCATATTTCGCAGTATTCTTAGATTACAATTAGGTTTTGATCTCCACTGACCTGTGAGGCGAAATTATTGCTTCGGTATTTTTTATGCGCACAAGATACGACAAGCATCCCTTTTCACCGGCAATAACATTATGGTTTCATTTTTGTTATCTGCCAATATAATTGTCGATTTTTGAATTATTTCGAGCGGGTTTTCAGGATTTGGCCCTACTGTACCTTAGTTTCAAAATCATCGCTGTCATGTCAAATGAGAAAAAAGGGTATTTAACCGACTCCATTATTTAGTTGAGTTTATTCTTTAATTATACGTCCCTGTGCGCCTTACTTGAAAGTGATCCACGGCCGGTTCGAAACAATGCAGTGGAATAGTGAATGCTCATTCCGTGTACTATATTTATAGTCTACCGCAGCGTTTCTCCACCTGTGAGGCGCGCCCATCTAGAGGGCGTGTTAAAACCAAATGAGGGGAGCAAGCATCATATCGAGAAAAAATTTAAAAAAATATTATTAGGAAATTTATTTAATTTGAACATGGTATTTATTTAATAACTAACTTATTAGTGACCCCATTGGGCCTGTCCTGCAGAGCAAAGTTTAGTAGTCGAAAGAAGGTTTAATATTAGAAATTGACACTTTAAGCTCTTTTTCTATATTTAGCTGAGATCTATATTTTGTCTTCAAAGCAGCTACCGCAGTTAGTCCGGTTTTGCAAAGGTTGGATGTTGAAATTGGTAATAGTATACGAAATGCTCATGTTTTCAGTACAGGAAACTCACCATCCAACCCTGCGCAAAATTCAAAGAGTGATTTATTATTAAGTTGTCTTTTGATCTCGCCACTTGCCGTGAAGTATATAAAGATTCCTTCTTCTACAGTTTAGAGACCATCGGGAGTATTTTAAAATGGCCCCTAACGCCCTAACTTGCTATCAAGTTGAAGTCAGCAAGAAAATACGTTTTAAAATTCTTTGCCTGCATGGTCAAATGATTTTAAATTGTTACACAAACAACTTTCACATGTTGTTCTTCAGTCTTGTAAGCTTTAACACATTCATCCACATTTGCAAATATTTCTAGGCTTTTTTGCTTTATATTTCTGCTCCACAATTCCAGTTTCGTACAAGAAGCATTAACTTTATCACTCGTATCCAACATATGGGTGTTTGCTCCTTCCAGTTAAAGACTCAAGGTATTTTATTTCTCGAATATGTCGACTAAGTAGCTTAATTTCATCATAAATAAATCATCTCGAAACTTCTCGGCATCCGGTCGGTTTTCCTCTTCTAGAAAAATTGCGATTTCATATTTTAATTCTTAAACACGTTGCAGAAATATCCAATGTGATAACCATCTTGCCTCGCAATAAAATAGTAACGCTAAATGTACTGCACCCATGTCTTTATAAGCTGCAGAAAAGATTCTTGATTTTAGGAGTCTCATTTTTATCAAATTTACTACGGTTACCACCGTCGTTAGCACAATATTCAGACCAGGACTCATTTAATACTGTTATTGAAGATTGATCATTCGACTTTATATTGTAATTTCGTTATTTTTTTATTGTCTTTACATTTTATTCAATTTTTTTCCAATATATTAAGAAAATTTTTGAACAAGAAGCTATAGAATAATATTTTATTTATCTACAGCATAATAAAGTATAACAGTTCTATTTTTAGGTGATTCTATCCAACCCAATTGAAACCCCCAAGATGGCTGATTTTGGTTTTCTTATCAGTACGGGATTTGAAACTAGGATAGCTATAGAACCATCTGTAAGAGAAGCTAGGTCTTCGATTAGAAACGTGCCCATTGATAAAAGGCAATGCTACTTCGCCAATGAACGGCCGTTGCATTATTATAGGTAAAAATTTAACTATCATAAACGTGCAAATTGAGACAAGTATCAAACGAGTGATAATCATACTCATCGCAGTTGTGACAATAATGTTTGAAGCTAATAGATAAGTTAATATCGAGTGAAACATAGGACGAGGGTTTACTTATTCCATCTTACAAAAATATATTCTCGTGATTTCAACAAATCAAATGTAAAAGGTATCTTTTCAGCACCTTTAAATAAACAAGCTTTGCTACATTTTCTATCTAACAATAATATTAACAGAAACAGTTCCTATGTGTTTTATCTAATAAAATTCGCAAATAAAATAGATTCAATAAATAGCTTTAAAAGGGCTATTAGAAAGACAGGAATTTCGGAAAGCTCTATATTAAATTTTTAGGTATACAGAGTATTCCTTAAGTGCATGTAGAAAATTGAGGGGCATGTTTTAGACGTCAAAACGAAAAGAAAAGTTCCTAAAAACACGTATAATATGTAAAGGTCATCGTTCTCCAAATACCGGGCGATAAATTTGATCTAATATAACCAAAAGTAAATTTATTAATATTTTGAAAACGCATGGAGGCATTCATTTGAAAACTGCGGTTGGTGATTATGACACAAAAGACTGACTTTTGTATTAGTTAAATATTTGAAGATACATCAGTGGTATGCGTGTGGGTTGCCTCTAATCTATTAAACATCATGAAAGATACGATAATGCATTTTTGTCCTATAATTATTGTATTATCCTCTCCATTCTACACTTTTATCTATACCAAAAAATTCTTGTAGTTTTTTACTATTGTAGATCGTTCTTGATTTAAACAAAATACCATTCTTCATTAAAAACATTTTTTTTTGTGGTTTAGGTTCTACTAGGTAAATTTTTTCACTAAGGTGCTTATGTTGTTGTGACAGTTAAGTTTTTTGACGTTTTCAATATCTATTTTTCTACGTATTTTTTATTTGAAACTGGAATCGGGTTGTTTACACTTTAAAACAATGATGAAAATAGACGCATGCAGTTTCCAAGAAACACCCAATTTTTCAGGATTTTCGGAAACTTTCTATGCATTCGTGGTATTATACCCGAAAATTTCCCTCGTCGCTGCGCGGAACATGATAGTTTTATTTATTCAGGTACTCGAAAAATGCTCGCGACTAATTCAAGCACAGGGGAGAATATGAATGAATATCTTCGTAAGGAAAGTGTTAACACGAATGCCAACATCCTTACAAAATTGTGCTAGTATACCATATTATCTTCCTAGTTAGTAGTGCTGGTCGTGAATATTATTTGTAACTTAATTAAAATGGGGTTATCTTTACCACATGCCTATTTTTTAATTTTTTCAACAAAAAGTCATTCTTTTCAAAAATGTTTACTTTAAAACAAAATACGTTTTGTGATTGGAAAACTAAGTTCTTAAAAATAAACAATTTCATGAAAGCAGCGCTTGAATAATATTTCTTTGTAGTTTTTAAAGATTTGCTCTGCTTTAAAGGTACTAAAACATCGAATTAATATCAACAGTGGCATCAAATGGGCAAACTTGTTCAGAAACTTTTTCAAATTAATGATAAGTCAGAAACTTGAGTAGTTAGGTGTCGGTTATACACAAATGAAAAACAAATTTCAGCTATTTCTTAAATAAGTAATAATTAAGGAATTGTTTCATTCGTAAGAAATCGCTTTTAAGCATTCTTAAGTAACCAAAATACCTGTATTTTGAAACTACAGTGAGCATTCATATAAAAAGCAGAAAACAGATAGGAAAATGAAATTAATAAGAAATATGCTAAGGAATTTATACATATTTTAAACGTACGTCTATATAAATATGATGTTCTGTTTAAAATAGTAAATTTGCTACTACTTTCAAGTAGTTCTCGACAATATTTTAGCTAGTTTCAGCTTAGAAAATCGATGGATTCTTATCTAGAGACTTTGGTAGTCTACAACTAGATAAGTAAACCTCGTTTAAGCTACGTCACCTTTTCCTTAATGAGCGTGGGAAATATCGTGCTATAATGTTATTGACAATTCAACAACAATAATTTGTCTCAGTTGTTCTTATGCTTAACGGCAATATTATATTTCTTTCTCTCATGTTATTGTTTCTACACTTACAGACGATACACACAAAGAAACTGCATTCTCGAGTGCCAGTCACAATATACCATCAAATTGTGCGGATGTACCCCATACTATTTACCAAGTAAGGATTTTGTTTTGTTTTATAGGTGATCATTTGACAACGGTGTCGATTACCCTTCCCTTGTATTAGAGAGCACTAATGGAAAATAACCCACATCGCTATACATATCAAGGCATATTTTTTTTGCTATTATATTATGGACTATCTCGCTTTATTTAATATTAAATCTTGTATAATAAGGTAATTAGTTCCTCATAACTACATGTAGTTCAGCTCTATCTCAATTTAAATATAATTGGGATATATTTAAAGCTATTATAGTAATAGTTTTACGCTAGTTTAAGTTAGTTCAGGTTAATTATTTTCCAAATTTTTTCGATTTCATCCGATGGTAAAAAATTTTTATCGATATTAATTTGATAAATATTGTTTGCAGACAGTTACATCAGGGTTATACCAGTATGATTTATAGGAGATGCTTTTATACAGGGCGAAATAATTTTACTTTCAAACAGTTTCATTACCTAACATTTTATTATTTTTTTATAAATTGTTTTGTATACCTTAAGTTTAGATGGTCTGAAATATTATAATATATTATATTTCGTTGTACATATTCCACCCTTTATAATAATCTTATAATCTTCCCAGTAATCATTTATTAAATTCATGTTTAAAATGTTCTACAAATTTCATTTAATTCTGTACGTTCCCCGTCATAGAAAATTAATACAATAGATGATTTAAATTATGACAACAAGCAACAACTATTATTGTCGTAAACTGAATTTTTGATTTTCTTGTCACTCTTTTGTATATTACACTGATTTCGCAAGAGGAATAATTAATAAAATTATGAACTTGCCTTCGCTTTATTGCCAGTGACAGAGGATTTGTCTTTACATGTTCGATAATTTAGTGAAAACCTCTACATTCAAAAAATCTTCAGTGACAGTATGAGTTAAAGAAAACAAGCTTCCCTATCCCATTATAAAATCAAAATTAAAAAAATAAATATCGAAAAGCAACGCCGCAGACCCTAAGAAAAATATTTTAAACTTATTAGGGGACTTTTAATTTCTAAGAAAATATACATTAAATATACATTTTAAAAAATTAATCCAAAAATCCTAAAATTCGAAAGTAAAATTAGAGCACTCCGTTTAGAAAAATCTCGTAAAGTCGTATTAATAGTACTCGTATGAGTCGTATGACATTTCTGCAAAAAATATTTATCAAATTAATATCGTTAAATAAATTGTGGCATATTTATTGCGACAGTTCAAAACCAAAAAAATTAGGAAAATATAAAGATTCCGAATAAAAAATATTTGAAGTCCTATTTCACAAATATTTAAGTTCAAGGGTCACGCTTTTGTGAAACATCCTCTATACAGTATGTCCACGGATGGGGTTTACAATAGGACAAATGGACTAAAAATTGAAAGATACGAAAAAAGTCACTCTTAATAAACGTTTTTGCTTGTCTAGAAAATGCGATTCATCATAAGAAACTACAATTTTTTTATGCAGGGTGGGTAAAAACTGCAAAAATGTTATTTTGCTTAAGAGTAAACATACTTTATTTTGAAAGATACGAAAAAAATCCACTCTTAATGAGTGTGTTTTTTACACAACAAACCGAAGTAGAACAATTCATTAAAAGGTTTACCTATGTAAAAATTATTTCCCAAAAAGTATTCGCTGGCACACCTCTCACCTCCGACTGGTGAACCTAGTTAAGGTGATAGGTACTTGTTGTCAATGTCTTTATTTAATGAAGTTATTATTTAAGTAGAAATGCTATCTACTAAACAAAGAGTTTTTATAATACAATGCTATGGGGATGGTCAAGTTTCATACCGCTACGTCATGGAACAATTTACCGAGAAATTTGTAGGAATCCCAATAACTAGGATGACAATCTGCAAGTTAATAAAAAAGTTCAAGAGAACTGTTTCGGTTTTGGATCTCAAAAAGAAAAAGAAGAAATACGACCATGATGATGCTGCCACAGTCTTAGTTCTTCAATCTGTTGAAGAAAATCCTATGGCGTCCCTTAGAAATCGTGTTACTCAGTTGAAATTTGTGAAAAAAAGTCAAATTCAGAAGATCCTTAAAGCAAATAAATTGTATCCGTATAAACCGAACTTTAATAAAAGATTGGAAGAGGGAGATGACGCGAAACGACTTGATTTTTGCTTGTGGATAGGAGACAAAATTTTAAGTGGAAATGTTGATTTTTATAAATGTATCATGTTTTCTGATGAAAGTACATTTTCTACCAATGGAACTGTTGCAACCCAGCACGTTAGGTACTGGTCTTTAGAAAATCCCGAATTCAGAATTATGACGAGAAGACAATATTTCACAAAAGTGAACGTGTGGTGCGCGATATCCATCCATGGCATCATAGGGCCATATTCTTTTGATAACACGTGCAATAAATTATCATATTTAGAAATGCTGGATATATTTTTCAATGATGAACTCGAAAACCTACCATTAAATTTTCGACAAAATATGTATTTTCAGCAAGATGGTTGTCCAGCTCATTTCGCTCGTGAGGTTAGAGAATGGCTTGACCGCAGATTTGGTCCAAGGTGGATTGGCAGGAATGGCCCAGTTTTGTGGCCCCCAAGAAGCCCTGACTTAACCTTGGCGGTTATGTTTTTATGGGGCCGTTTAAAACAAATTGTTTTTGCTACCGCAGTACCAAATTATATTGGAATGCTGAAGGGCAGAATTATCCAGGCTGTCCAATCGATATCTCAGGAAGAAATCAGAAATTCTTTCACTTATTTGAGAAAGCAATTAGAAAAATGTGTCGAGTATGGGGGTGGAGCTTTTGAATTATGAAATCGTTATCGTATTCTTTTCATGTTAATAAAAATGTTCGTATTATTATTATTATAATTACTTCATTAAATAAAGACATTGACAACAAGTATCACCTATTCATTATTCAAGTAAAAACGTTTATTAAGAGTGACTTTTTTTCGTATCTTTCAAAATAAAGTATGTTTACTCTTAAGCAAAATAACATTTTTGCAGTTGTTACCCACCCTGTATAAAAAAATTGAAGTTTCTTATGATGAGTCGTCTTTCCTAGACAAGCAAAAACGTTTATTAAGAGTGACTTTTTTTCGTATCTTTCAAAATAAAGTATGTTTACTCTTAAGCAAAATAACATTTTTGCAGTTTTCACCCACCCTGTAAAAAAAATTGAAGATTCTTATGATGAATCGTAGTTTCTAGACAAGCAAAGACGTTTATTAACAGTGACTTTTTTTCGTATCTTTCAATTTTTAGTCCATTTGTCCTCTTGGTAACTCCATCCGTGGACATACTGTATATTCGAAAACAATTTCCAAATGTAGTAGATCGAAATCAGTATCTCTAATAGTATATAATTTAGGCATCAAGGGAGCTGAGCCGCAGGACCCTGTATACTATATTGTTTTAAGAATTTTTCACTATAAAACATTAATACAAGGCAAAACAAGAAATTGACAACAACCTAAAGTTGACCTACACCAGGGCACATACCTATTGATATATTTATTGTTACAGTATTGTTTAAATCGAAATTCGTACAGTACTTCTTTGAGTTATACTTACAGAGCAAATTCTATCTTTGTTCTTTCTATGGATTAGGACTTAAGGAAAGGTATGAGTTTCTCATATTTTGACTTAGCGCGTTTTTTTATAAATTGTATTTACCTGAAATTTAAACAAATGTTAATTCCTTCATACTTTCCCTTTATTCTAACCGCAAATTATTATAACATAGCTTCTGAATAAAAAAGAAACTCTGCTGATCAACATCATTCTTTAAGTGAGGAATTTTAAACAGAAAGACGATTAGAAATCAGTTACCACCCTTTCAACTGTCTGGTCTAAAAATGCAGTAAGTTTGTATTTACTAACGGTTTCTTAAAAAATGTAGTCGGTTGTTGGACAAGGTGATGTTGAAATATCTTATATTTCAGTTAGAATAAAAAAACATTTCAACATCACCAATTCTAATTTGTCACCAGTCAGAATATTGCGATTTGGTAGTTGCATAGATTTAAATTAAAATTGCAGATTTCTCGTTATTTTTTTGATAAAATGTTGTTAATAGTTTGTAGAGAGAGTTTAGATCAAGTTCAACCACTGATTTTTAAGAGAAAACAACAGAATTCAAGGAACTAAAAGGAAAAAAAAAGCCTACCCTGTAAATGAAAAAATTTTAGTATTTTCTTTTCAAAAACTGATAGACTCTCTAGAGAAAATCTTTGGAATCGCGACCAACGACCTCAAATAAGCGTGTATTTCTATAATAATATTAATAAATAAAAATAGCGAGAAATTCTTCGTTTTGGATTTTTTCATGTGAGTCTTTTATAGTCTACTTGCCCAGGTAATTCACCTGTGTTTCCAAATCTGGGTATTTGCTGGTTAATTAGTCATTTTAAGTTTTATTGTTAAAACTACTGTTGTTCACTAACATAGGGTTCATTATAAATCACAACGTTGCAGAAAAATGTTTTAGCAGGGAAAAGTTGATCGAAAACGGCTTAAGCTTGTTCTTAGGATGCAGTTCTTGGCGCTCTTCAATAAATGCCAATAGAATTATTTTCTAAAATAATTAGGGGAGCCAAAACTTGACTACCTTTAGATTTGCATGGATTTGCTATATACATTGATCGACGCACCTTCCTGTATAGGAGATTTACTATTGGTTGTTGAACTAGCTCCTTTTAATTAATAATCTTCGTTTTATTTTGTCATTTTTTAGAGGACAGGGATATAAAATATTGCGGAAGTAATGAAAAGGAGTGCGTTAAAGAAGCTAAGCAAGTTTTGGAATCGGTTTCTGGAAATAAGTAAGTAGGTACTTACTATTTAAAACATTTTATCAAATACACTTCATCTTCCAATATACTCAATATTATAAGCTTCAACATATCATACAAGAATATACATTTGAATATAAATACACATAAAGGAACATGTTTGCATCATTACATGTACAAAATCATAATTTGTCGCTCAATTTAGCTTACTTCAGGTCATGCTGTTTTGTTATGTACCGGTGATCATTTATCATGTCCTTCCCCCTCATAACTTTTTTGTTTTTCGCATGACTCAAAAATGTTAAATACAAAAGTTGTAGAGAATAGTATATTGAAGCTAGTTGCAAATAATACATATACAGGGTGTTATGGAAATGACTTATTATATTTTAAGGGGCCACTCCTGGGGTGGCCTAGAGTTACACTTGATAGTTTTTTTTTCTAAAATCGGAAGTATTTTGAATTTTGTAAAATACCTTAAAACCGGACCATCTGTGCCTCTATGAAAGTTCATTACCCCTAAACACGTGTTTTTGACATGACAAATTGGCGGAATTTCTACAGACAGCTGATTACCTTGCGACGTTGCCAAGTATTCGGGAAAATCTTTTTTTTAGGTTTTTTAAAAAAGATTAAATCAAAAACTATACTGCGATTTCAATTAAACAAGCCTTATTCAATAGGTATAGTTTTTACTCACCCCATGAAATTGTATTGCTAGCATAATACTTCGCTGAGTAAAAATCGTAGATACCAACAACAAGCCCTATGTCTGGAAATTTACACAGATAAACTATCACATCACAAAACATTCCCATCACATGTGTATCACATTATTCAACAACTATACACTCCAGCAGCAAAACGCAAACAAATTTTATGCCGTTGCAAGTAAATGAATAATAAGAAATGATATTAAAAACAAATTTATGAAGCCACATATGAAGCCATTGGGCGCATTCGAGAGACGAAACTGCTCCGCAGTGGTTACCGGTTATGATCCAACCGCTACCGATTCGTCGGCTTCCATGGATTTCGACTATTTCGACCAAAAGATCATCACGTTTGGTTCAAATATCAAATCCATATCAGCTGTGCGTAACAAACATTAACCTTTCTTGTTTTGTGAAGCTTACCAATATACTCATCCCTTGGTTGAAACTCTTTGGTGGCAGTTAAAAAGTACGTTTTCCTGTTTAATGTATATGTTTTGTTCCTCCATTCTATTTACTACGTTCTTCGTAACCAAACTTTTGTTGCATACGTCATTTCCCCATTGACATAACGAACCGCTCTCTCCAAGCAGCGGAAGTGAAAGATGCTACCCAAAATGGCGACCGTTCCGTAACATGTTGGAAAGTGTCGTAAAAGTAGCGGTCGACACAACAAGACGATTTAGGAACTGCTCCGGAGCAGTTTCGTCTCCCGAATGCGCTCATTGACTTTGAACTGCTCAGTACCCAATCACAGAACAGCAACAAATCACATTTCCCGCCCCCTGGACTATCGTGTTTAAATGTTGTGTGTCCAGTTAAGAGGACTGGATTGGATCCCGTAATTATTATTCTTAATTGCAATGGCCACCTGTCTTGACGACAATCAGCCAGCTCACGATACACATAAGTGTATCGTGAGCCAGCTATTATCATTACCAAGAAGAACAGAAGTCACAGAAGAAGAGAAAGAACATAACCGTATCAAACGTGTGTCGCGTTGTTTTCAATCCGGATTTTGTTATAAAGTATTAAGTCTAACTAGTAATTTCTTGTATTAATAACACAGAATTAAAGAGCTAATAACTTGATAATGTCCCGAACAGTTAATGTGTTGTTAAAGTGAATAAATGTCCCGCTAGAATCATTTGAAATGGTAACGGTATAACGTGGATTTCTTGCCGATATGTTTTTGATTTCAAGGTATGTACAAATAAAACTAGAGCAATACGTAGACAATTTTTCGTGTAATAGGGTAGAAACTAAAGCATATTAAAGTTAAGTAGAAAAAATTAAATATTCAAAAAAGGTTATCTGATGAAACTGATGTAGTAAATGTGGCAACACTGCTCAAAACACATGTTTTGGGCTGACGATATCTAAAGACTATCTGACAGTAACTGTCAGATTTTTGTCAACAATTTTTTTTTTGACAAGTAGTACGAATCAGCTGTTTGATCATTGGCGCGTAGGTGTTTTGAGCTAAATTTTTGAAGGCATTTTTCTCGAATTTCTAGCTTCGAGCGCCATTTAACGCAATTTTTCCCCAATTCGGCTCGACCTATAGATTTACGGGTTAAAAAATAATAAGTCATTTCCATAACACCCTGTATATTAGATTTAATCATACAGGGCATTGCGGTAATGCGTGACAGGTTAAAGTTATATTGTTTTACATATTGGTAATTTTTTAGAATCTCCTAAAAATTCTGAATATTGTTCGTATAACATGTCTTATACATAAATATAATAGTTTTCGAAATATTCGCATTTTAACTAAGCGGTTACATTCAAAAACTAGTAGATGCAATCGGGTTCCCTCTGCGACCAAGCATGGAGTGCATTGAAAAATTTAAATAAAATAAACATTGTTAATTTAATAAATAAAATAAGAAATTACTACCATCGGTGTAGATTTGTTATGGTCGCACTCCTGCGGACTATGATTTGGAAACAATCGGATTCTTAGTCAAGTAGGCATTGTCATATTTATGCGTAGCCTATGACTTATATGAAGTAACTGTGCAAGGCCTATTACCACGCAGTTTTTCAACAAAAAAAGTGCAAAAAAATATTTTATACAGGGTGTCTCTAAAAGGTCGGTACAAAATCTGAGCACATATTCCTGAGGCCAAAATAAGGCGATTTAAAGCAACTTACCTTAGTCCGAAATTGCTCCGTTTCCGAGATACAGGGTGGTAAAGTGAAAAAATAAAAATCGAATTTTTTAAAATTAATTATAATTTTTTAACGTATTACTTTAATACTTGGCACCCGGGGGTTTTTTGGGATGCAAAATCCGAATACGGACACCTTTTCACTGTGGCCAGTAGAGGGCGCTTCACAATGCACTTCTTATGGTTTAGAATGGCCATAACTTTTTTATCAGTGTAGTTTTTTCCTTTTTTTGTTAAGAAACTAATTTTTTGAACATTTTGAAACAAAAAAAGTATTCTTGTGAAAATTCGCTAAAGTAAGCCTTTTTGAGATATTTCGGTTTTTAGTGTTCGATGCCGCACCGGAATATTTAAATTACTTTGAATAAAAAATTCCGCTATTAGTAAATTTTCGGCAGGAAAAAATGTTTCACTCGGGTTAGTTTATCCAAGTTTTGCAGGAAGAATTTGAGTATGGATTTTTTTTTTTAATTAAATGTGGAACAATTTTATTTTAAAAGTAAATTTAATTAGCATAAACTTTTAGTAATTGTTCAAAATGCCCGCCGTTAACATAGGTACAAAGATTATTACGACGTAAAAAGTTTAAATTTACTTTTTGCATCAATTCCGCATCGTTCTTTAATATGTTGACTGCATTTTGAATCCTTCCCGACGATTTCTATTCATTATTAATCGGTCTGGAGTATACCATCGTTTTTAAAGACCCCCATAAAAAATAATCCAACGGAGTCATATCCGGTGAGCGTGGCGGCCACTTTACAGGAGCGTCATTTCCTTTACCGATCGATCTGTTTGGATGCTGTCGATGCAAATAATTGTGGACATGTAAACTAAAATATGGTGGAGCACCGTCATGCATAAACCACATATCTCGTCGAAGTTGTAATGGCAAATCTTCTAATAAATGTGGCAGCGTATTTTGTAAATGTTCTAAATAATCCACACCATTTAGTCGTGGAGGTAAAATGACAGGACAAATAATGAAATTGCCAATGATTCCTGCCCACACATTAATTCTAAACTCATGTTGATAATGAGTTACTTTCGTGGCATGCGGGTTTTCAGCAGCATAAACATGTTCGTTATGTAAGTTGGTTACACGACTTCTTGTAAAACATGCTTCGTCAGTAAATAAAATGTGTTTAGCAAAATTCACATCCTGTTGTCTTGGTTCGGTAGTGAATCGACAGAAGTCCAATCGTTGATCGAGATCCGGAGCCAAAAGGTCTTGTACCTTTTGAATATGGTATAAATATCAAGCAGCTGCTGTTCTTTTAATGTTCTACGAACTACATCCTTGGATACTCCTACCTCTAAACCTAAGCATCTGGTGCTTAATTTTTGATCTTCAGCATTTCTTTCCAAAATTTGTTCTTTAACCTCAGCAGTCCTTATTGCACGTTGCCGTCCATAATTGGCAGTTAAAGGAGTGAAGCTACCAGTTTCGCGAAGGCGTCTCTCAATAGCACCAAATGTTTGATGATTTGGTATGCGCCGATTTGGATATCTTTCCCTGTATACCCTAACACCTTCGCGGCCATTTCCTTCACAATACCCAAAAACCAATAGCATATCCGTCATTTCTGCAGAACTGTATCCTTCAGCCATCTTTACAGTCAATTTAAAATTTAACTAACACGTTTCAAACACCTTATTTATTCTAGCATTGCCAAATTCTTACTGAAACACTTACTGTAAACAACATAGACTGATAGCAAAAATTCTTAAAATACGAAACATATTTACATCTAAGTAGTTTGTTGAAAAAAAACTTTAAAGGTGTTCATCAAACAGGTAAAGATTCCGAGGATTTTTAGATGTGACACTCCAAAGAAGTATCTAAAAAAAGTACATTTTTCACTGCTAATTCACTGACCACATTTTATCCTCAAAGATAACAGCAAACATTTTTTATTCAGAATAATTTAAATATTCCTGTGCGGCTTCGAACACTAAAAACCGAAATATCTCAAAAACGGCTTACTTTAGCAGATTTTCAGAAGGGTACCTTTTTGTTTCAAAATGTTCAGGAAATTAATTCCTTAACAAAAAAAGGAAAAAACTACACTGATAAAAAAGTTATGGCCATTCTAAGCCATAAGAAGTGCATTGTGAAGCGCCCTCTAATGGCCACAGTGGAAAGGTGCCCCTATTCGGGTTTCGCATCCCAAAAAATCTCCGGGTATCAGGTTTTAAAGTAATACGTTAAAAAATGTTCATTAATCTTAATAAATTCGATTTTTATTTTTTAACTTTACCACCCTGTATCTCGGAAACGGAGCAATTTCGGACTAAGGTAAGTTGCTTTAAATCGCCTTATTTTGGCCTCAGGAATATGTGCTCAGATCTATAAAACCTTTTAGAGACACCCTGTATAGTCAAAGGTTTTAAAATTACAAAAATATTTTTAATTTATTAAGATTAAATACCTATTCTGTATTTTGCTTAATCGTGCCGGGCCATATTTTTTTAAATATTTAGATAAAGATTTTTATTTTCATGCGCAACTTATATGTTTTTCATCTATTTTAGGTGAAAATATTTCGTTAATCTAAAAACACATTTTTTTTATTGAGGACAATTTGTTAAATCCTCGTAAAGGCAGAAAGTGTTAAAAACTTTCAGGGATACCACTTGAAGTTATTGATAAATAATACTGTAAGTTAAAATTTAATGTATTGAAAGTTCAAAGAGAACAGATATTTGTTCCCATTTTAGTAGTAATTTAGATAAACTTAACTTATATGATGAATGTTGTTAAACTCCAATATAGATTGGGATACCCGATACATTAAAAACTGGCAAAAACGTTAAAAACTATTAACTACATCGCTCTACACTGTAAGACAACATAACATAGGGCAATATTTTCACATGACTTTCTTTAAACCCTGTACGAAATCGTTACAGTAATGAACCAAGACGATTAAAGAAAATCTATAAAACCCTGCACCACAAAAAATCTTCATCACAAAATGTCTTACATAGCAAATCTTATTTTAAACAATCCTGAATTTTGATAAATATATAACAATGCCGAAAGTGGTATGCAAAAAATTGAAAAATATTACACAAAATGCATTAGTCTCTCTCTCAATTCAAAAAAGTCTACGCACCTTATCCATTTAAAAATAATCAGAAAAATATGAATACTAGGTATCTATACATAAATTGTTCCATTAAAGAAAACACTTTGCCCATACAAACTAAAAATCCTCAAAAGCCCTTAAAATATTAAAGTAACATCGCTATAGTGTCTAATTGTTATGAAAAATTGGCTTCATTTTTAATATTTACATGGTTTTTTTTTAACCTTGTATAAAATCAAGATGAAAAGACAAAAAAAATATAAGAAAAACCAACTTTTCAAACCTGGTAACCTTAAGCTACAAAAAACGCCTTTTGGGACACCATGTTTTATGTAAATTTTCTTATTTTAACAGAATTGGCCTTTTACTTCCAATAAGTTTTCATGTGGACTTTGCCCATACAAACTAAAAATCCTCAAAGCCCTTAAAATATTAAAGTAACATCGCTATAGTGTCTAATTGTTATGAAAAATTGGCCTAATTCTTAATTTTTACATTGCTTTTTTTTCAACCTTGTATAAAATCAAGATTAAAAGACAAAAGAAATATAAAAAAAAACAACTTTTCAAACCTGGTAACCTTAAGCTACAAAAAACGCCTTTTGGGACACCATGTTTTATGTAAATTTTCGTATTTTAACAGAATTGGCCTTTTACTTTTAATAAGTTTTCAGGTTTATTTTAAAATATGTAAAAAGATGCAGTTTTTCATTCGTTTTCCGATTTATATGATAATATCTGCTAAAGGTCCAAATAATTTGGGATGACCGGTACACTAAAGTTATTATTAATATGCAAAATAAAATAGTTCTGAACAATATTCCTTCAATTTTAATATGAATTTTGTTCAGGTCAAACATAATTTACTGAGACACCCGGTATACTAAAGCCGGTCAAAAACATCGCCAGAATTGGTTGATTAAGAGTTTTAAATTTTTATCTAACTTATTTGCAATCCTGTATGAAATAAACACATAGAAATTGGTCACAAAGACTAAAGACCTAAGAGAAACACACTTTCCATATTCGGAAATGTCATTAATTTCAGTTAAGAACTAGCTTTTACGCTATATAAATTAAAAATCTACAATTTAAAGCAACATAAATATTACTTGCCAAAAGCGAATATTAATTTGGTCCACTTTTACACATTTATTTTTCATCTATCAATTATTTACTTATAATACTTTAGAAAAGGTTGCTGTAAACATCATCATAATATCATAGGAAATATTAGCGGGCGATAAAGTTCATAATGCCTGGTGATTTTAGTAATGCCCGGTAATTATTATTAAAAAAAATATTGAACAAAATTTGTATTTATTTTTAACAATTTTTTTACATAATATTATTCTGTTTTTCCTATGTGAAATGTACAATTTTTGAATTTTCCTGAGAAAGATGCTAGACCAACTATGAAATTTTGCGACTCGATTGCTGAGTTTCTCGATGTGCATGCGGATTTCTGCTCCACTTCAACATTAATTACCATATTTTCTTTTTCGGTAACAGAGCTAGCTATCATTTTTGCTATTCGGTTTTTCGACATGATGCTTTCGTCTATATAACCCTCCGCTACGCTAGTACTCTTCCACTTTCCATGTAGCTTAAGTGTTGCAAGGGAAGCACCACCCTCGATAAGAAGTGTGGATCAGGTCCGACTTAGGCAATGTCCTGTAAATTCCTTGGCGTTTTCTAAATTAAGAAATTTTGCTATAATTGAAGGAACACGTGTTCCACGTCTTAGTGTATCTTTACCCACAGGCATAGCTATGCATTTACCATTTCGGTATGTAAGGAAAAATCTGCGTTCCTTAATTCCTTTTGGCCTTAATGCAAGGTACTGTCTAACCAATTTTAAGGCATCCGTTTGGTCTCCTTCTATTATAGCAAAACTTTTTGACGTAGCAGTTTAAGTTTCTGGTACCTTGACAAACATAACAGGCCCCTTATCCTTAATATCATCAATGGTAATTTTTATCATCTCATCCCGTCTTAGGTCGCCAAAAACTCCCATTACGAGTACCACTTTATGCAGCAGGAAGGTATCATTCGGCGCATTTTTGTTAAAACTTATTCACCTTCCAAAACTTTTGACTTTTAGAAAAAAAAATACCCCTTTGATTTAACTTTTAAAAATGCTATTAATTGACAATATCTTGAAATATTAATGTTTCTCTTTTCTATAAATTCAGACTTTATATGGAAATATTTTGTCCAAAGGTTATTTGGGGTATATTTTTCCAATTGAAATAAAGTAAAAATAATTAGGAATTGTTATTACCAATGAGCAAAAGGGTAACATACCAATTCCTGAAAGTAAGCCATCATTACTGTTTCAGTAATCACCGTAATTTGGTTTTTTACTTTCCATTGTAGAAAATTCTTATACTCCTTGTCGTACAGGGCTTTAGACCTTGCCGGTTATAAGTTTTTCTTAGCTTTTTCAACATTTCCTAAAATATTTTGTGGAATATCCATATTCTTCGGTTATAAAACGTAAAAGACGCTTAAAATAAACAACCCTTAGCAACCGTCAAACTTATTCTATTAAAACCAAGCAAAGCTCACTAAATATTAAAAATTGGCGAAAATAGTTAAAAAAAGATGCAGGAGATTAACTATTTATATTTTAAAATTAAAGAAAAATAAAGTATTGCATACACCACAGGCGTTACTAGACTATAATGCCCATCAGGCGAAAATTATCCCTCTGGCCAAAGGCCCTCGGGCTAGTTGCTTTCGCCTTTCGGGCGTTATAGTCTACTTAAAGCCCTTGGTTTATAAATAACTATTATGTCAAAAATATACGTCCGCGTCCTAGATAATGGTCACTAGACATATTATTACAATGACGTTGGCATGTTAAATATTTTTAAATAAATACTGTTATTTGTAGAAGAATTACTATCCCCACAGAAAGAAAAACATGCTTAAAACACATATATAACATTTGTAAAGCGCAGTACAACCTTTTACCAAAAAAATTAAATTAGAGGACGCTTTCTGACACCATAACGTCTATCAAAAATATAAGCTTCACCAAATACAAACACATGTTTCGGTCATGGCCACCCTTTTTATTTTATATTGTTTAGGTACTCAAATATTCATGATTTTTTGGCAGTTTTCGCGGAACCAAATCTTAAATATCTGTAAAATTAGTGGAAAACTTCTAATTTTCTTGTGGTGTTCTTCCAAAATGACGGCGGAAAAGAAATACGTTTCCTATAAAATATTTTAAAAATTAAGAGAAATTTGAATTCTTTGAATACTCTATATAGAAAATTTGAAAATTGATAATATGTACATACATTTTTTCTCTTTGGGAAAGCGCTTTTCGATGAAGTATACAAAATTTTGTTCGACATTTTTTTTAACAAAAAAAAAACGTTTTAAAAAATTGTAGTTTTTAGTTTTCGAAGCTTTTCATTTACGAATTTCAATCGATCAAAAAGAATACTGTCACTTCCCGATCTCTACAACATTGGAAAGCTTTAATTGATTGTACCAAGTGATGTAGCTGCCACGTGGCACGTATGAATTTTCGTCAAATCATTGATAAAGTTTAATAGTTCCACCGCGAACCGTTTCTGATGAAATTTAGAACAAACTACAATAAATTAGAACTGATTTATAAATTTCAAGTAGTGGCATTATAAACAGGAAGAATACCAGACAATTTTAAGGTCGTCAAACTCTCAATGTATGATGTGCTATTTTAAACAAAAACATAATACGTCACCATTTCTTTAACGTTACTTTAAACGGATATAGTAATTTCAATTTTCTCCAGCAAGAACTAGAGGACTATTTTGATGAGCTTTCATTGGAAGAAGAGAAAACATCATCTGTGTAGTAGTAGTATTGTAGCTGTTAAAAACTATCTTAATCAAAAATTCAATGAATAGATTGGAAAGAATGCACCAAAAAATGGCCACCTAATAGCACTAACTTGACGTCGATAGATGAATTTTTATAGGGAACGCTAAAAAATCGAATGAATGCAAATACCATTAGAAACACTGAATATTTAGAAGAACTTATTAAAACAAAAATCTAAATTTTGAATAAAGATTATTCCCAATCTATCACCGCCGCATTAGGAAGGTTCAATGAATAGATTGGAAAGGATGCAATAAAAAAAGGCCACCTAACAGCCCTGACGTCTATGGATGCATTTTTATGAGGAACGCTAAAAAATCGAATAAATGCAAATACCATTAGAAACGCTGAATATTTAGAAGAACTTATTAAAACAAAAATTCAAATTTTGAATAAAGATCTATCACCGCTGCATTAGGAAGGTTACGAAGAGCGTGTACAACCGTTAATGTAATAATGTATTGAAGGAAACGGTGGTCTAGTTGGGCAATTTAATTTGTAATGTACTACAGGTTTTCCTGTATCGTTGTTCAAGATATTAGATTTAAAAATTATTTTTGATTTTGTATCTCACTCTAAAATAAGATAATTGATTTTTCCTTTCATCGAGAAGATCATAAATAGTGGTCTCATGTTGTAGCTAGCTAATTCAAGGCCACCAACTAAAATCTAGAATATTTATTTATGAATGAATGAAACTCTTGAATATGTATATTCAGAATTTTTAGAAGATTCTTAAAAATTACCAACATATGGGGTGATCCATTTTAAAAAAATGTAACTTTGACCTGTCACGCATTTCTGCAATACCCTAAATATACGTTAATTATTTTCTAAATAGCTTACACTATCCTGGGCAACTTTTGTATTTAACATTTGGATCTAATGCGAAAATCAAAAAAGTTG
Organism: Polydrusus tereticollis; assembly: GCA_963920685.1. Classification (NCBI taxonomy): domain Eukaryota; kingdom Metazoa; phylum Arthropoda; class Insecta; order Coleoptera; family Curculionidae; genus Polydrusus; species Polydrusus tereticollis. Next base: position 127,742,377 of record OY987327.1, read on the forward strand.
AGAGGGGGGCATTATAAATGATCACCGTGTACATTGTACATACTTACGTAAGGATTATTGATAATCGTCTAAGGAAATAAAGGATTTTACTAACTTCTGAAGAAAATTAATTGAATATGGGTTTTGCGTTCTCGTGCGACCAATTTTTGAACTTAAAAATAATTTCCCGTGATTATTTTTAGCCCCTTAAATTCTAAGTTTTTTTATTAAAGCTCTAGGCTCTATGTTGTCCTAAATATTGCCCGTGGCCAATCTTATCACATCACCCCACTACACACAGCATATGGATTTATATCATACAGAGTGATTCAGGATGAGCGTGCATTAGAACTTTTGAGAGAACTACAGACAATATTTTTTTGAAACTTCGTTGGTTTAGGTCTATCGACATGCATATTTCTGGATTTCCCATTAAGTTCCAAGTTAATTTTAGAGAACATATTTCTGCTTAGGTCTACTAGTTTTTGAGATATCTGCAAATTTTTAGTTATTTAGCAAATGCATGGAAATCATCCCTATACAATTTTTACCTTAGCTAATGGACTAAGATTTTTCTGTCCATATATTAAAAACTGTCTTATTTTAAATAGAACACCTTGAATATTTTCATTTAATTTGATAGAAAGTTAATTGCCCTATAAAATGAGTACATACTGTTCTACAATATACCACATAGGTGGTATAGAACAGTTTATACTCAGTATTAAATATAATCCAAAAATACTATTTTATCAGGGGTGCTATGAAAACAAATCTACCTGGGCACCGTATACTGATGTCTGTGAGGAAAAAAATTGTTAGCGGCAATGTTTTTCTAGTATACCTAGAAAGTCACGAATTTTGTTTGGACTTCGCAAAATTGAATTGGTAGATCTAAAGCAGATTATTCAGTTGTAGTAAATATATATTTATTAGTTTAAATATTAGTCAAAAATATTACGTAAAAGGAATGTGCACTAACAAAAAAAAAACATATATCAAATTTTATTATTTTATTTTATTAAATGTCGGGTCGATTCGAATATTTGTCGTTATGCGCTTAACTTAATTTTGTCACATTTAGTGTAAGAAGTTATTGAATTTAAAAAAGATTTACTTGAAAACTCTAGCAAATAATTATTGACGGTATCAACATATGTAAAAACTAATTCAGTATAACTGTATTTCTTATTATCAATAAATAAATTTCTTATTTACCAGAGCATGATCCTAATATACAAAATCCAAAATAACTTAACACCAGAGTACTTGACTAACAAATTGGAAAACCATGTAATAATGCACTCTTATAATACAAGAAATAAAAGAAATTTTTATGTTACAACTAAAAATAAGAAAAGTACAGAGAATGGACTGTATCATAAAGGCTTGTTGGAGTTTAATAAGCTTCCAATCGAAATTAAAAATGTGGCCAATGTTAAGCAATTTAAAAATGTGCTAAAGCAAAGACTATTGCGAGAATGATAGTTTAAGTGCATGTCAAGCTTTGAGTCGAGAGTATAGATTTATGATTTACTCCTATGGGTAATGCGTAATAACTTTACATTATAATAGTAAACTACGTTTTTTTTGTTTTTTTTTGAGTTGTATGGTTTGTATATGTATGACTTTAGACATTAGGATGATTTTGTGCAGTATTAGGCTGATTTATGTAAGCAAATTTGGATATAATGTTGTAATTTGTTATTAGCCAGGTGCTAAATAAAGGATTTATATATATATATATATATATAACGAAGGGTAGTCGTTGCTGGACTAGTTAGGAACAACAAGTCTTTTTGTGGGGAAGCAGCAAATGAAAGTGCACTCTTTTAAGTTAAACCGAGCTTTCGGAAATGTTTATTTCCATCTTCAGGGTCTGAAAAACAATTCGATGCAATATTAAAATGTATAAAATGCAGTCACTGATTGTTACTTACATCTTAGATGAGTTTGTTCATAGTTGATGTTATCGCATTGTTTTTCAGGAGATATATATAGCATTACAAAAGATGAAGCTTCTAGTTCAGTCTAAACACAATAAAATCTATAGATGGTCTAACATAACAACAATAAATTAAAATTATTAAAATTTACACGTACTACATCGTGATGTCGACAGTTGAATATGTCAGTAGACAAATAAATGAGGTTAGGGTGAGTTTGAAATTGAAAGTGGGTATTTCCTCTTCGGACGGAGGTTTGTATACGATTCACTCTCCCTTGTAATTGAACGTTATTGCTGTTCTGTCCACAGTCAAAATTTAAAAAAATTGTGAATCAACTTGACCATAGCCTCAGCCCTTCCACTGCATTCTCTCCATATGATGTTCTGATCGTTTGGTAAAACCCCATACCTGTATTTATAACGAAGGGTAGTCGTTGCTGGACTAGTTAGGAACAACAAGTCTTTTTGTGGGGAAGCAGCAAATGAAAGTGCACTCTTTTAAGTTAAACCGAGCTTTCGGAAATGTTTATTTCCATCTTCAGGGTCTGAAAAACAATTCGATGCAATATTAAAATGTATAAAATGCAGTCACTGATTGTTACTTACATCTTAGATGAGTTTGTTCATAGTTGATGTTATCGCATTGTTTTTCAGGAGATATATATAGCATTACAAAAGATGAAGCTTCTAGTTCAGTCTAAACACAATAAAATCTATATAATTCTGCAAACGATGATAATACCATGTATACTAATCCCAGCCTAATTAAAACTAACCTTGTTTCGAATTACGATCGAAATAGTGTCTGGAAAATCAACTTGCCTCAATGGTCTGTTAAATTAAAAAAAAAGAAATGTTGCAATTTAGTTTTTAAGGAATCGCGTTGATATAATAAGTAGTATAGAACCATGCTACGTTATAGTATCATGGTACAGAATAGGGTGTACTCATTTTAAAGAGTAATTAATTTGGTATCAAATAAAACATGAGTATAATATGTTCCCTTTAAAATAATAAAGTTTTTAATGCTTGAATTGTTTCGCATTGAACTTTGAATTGTGACCACCATAGATCAACTTTTTAAGCCAAGTTTTTTCTGATATTAGCTTACCTTATTGCTATCGAGTAGCAAACACTTTTTAGTCCAGAAACTAAGATAATAATTGTGTAGAGATTATATCATAACCATGCATCTCCCAAATAACTAGGAATAAAAAGTGCAGATATTGTTGAACAGAGGCCAGACAATTGTCCCACTTAACCTCGCCCTTTTATATAAACAAATAAAGACCTTAATTATTATTATTATTGTTATATCTTAAAAGCTAATAGACTTGTCCTCTAAGATTTACTTACAATAAGTTAATGGGGCATCCAAGAATATAATAAAAATACCGTGTTGTATGTAAAAAATTAAAGTTGACATCTACTTCCGATTTAGCTGGAAGTGCTGGAATCATGGCAATATTTTAATTGAAGACAAGCAGTTCTTATGCATTAGGGTGGGCCGAAATTGTTTTTTTTATTTTTTTTTAAACGCTATAGTGCGGAAAACTTGCCTCAAGGGTAGCTTAGCAAAATGCAAAAAAAAATAAAAATAAACTTTTACATTTGGCGGTAGCGCATCGACCCTTAACTTTCAGAAAATATACGATTTTAATTATTTTTCTAATAAACGGAGGAAAATCAATTAATTGTCAGTCAATAATTTGTGTACACGAATCAGAGTTTAACTCATTTGGTAGGAGAGTTTCTATATCTGCGTTTTTTGAGCAAGACGGCTCTGATAATAAATTACTAGTGGACTGACTTTTATGTTCAACCAACTTTCTTTTATGTCATTGGGAACTTTATTTGTTTCCTTTACGTCTACAATTCCAATTTTCCCTATGCCATGGTTTCTTTGAAAGTACAAGAATTTTAGTTCAATGATGGGTATCTTTTTTCTTTTTTCAGAGTTACAGATATTAGACACAGGACACTCGCAAACCTCAGTGACCTTTTGGCAATTGCAGTCTAATGTTATTTTGCACTTACATGCAAAGACATCAAACAGTAACAAAGATTTTATTTTAAATCTTCAACTCTTGTTTTAAACTTTTCCTTTTCCTTGTCACGCTTAAAGGACTTTATAGGATTACGATGTCTGTCGTGATATGCGTTTATTAACTGAACAGTTCTGTAATTCGTTACTGTTAGATTGAAGCTGTATCAAACACAAGTTTAACTGTTTGATACTGGGTCGGCACTGCCGACCCTCCCGCCCCTGAAAAGCCGCCACTGAAGCATTTCAAACTTTAGAAGATCTGGGAGATGTGGGATTTAAAAGACTTCACTTATTATCCTAGATTTGAAGGAATGTCATTATTTTATTAAAATAATATAAAACAGGTATAATATACTTTAGCGTTAAGTTTTAGTGCAATGTATGGAATATTTAAAGCAAGCCCTAAAATATTAGTTGTATTAAATGAAATGAAAAAAATGTGCCTATATCGGATATCTGCAACATATTATACTCAAACGCAATGTACGTCCGGTAGTGTTCATGTGGGAACTGTATTTCTTTGACTTTAATTAAAAACTTTTTCACCAGCAGTTTTCTTATCTTATTTGTCTGTCACTCTAAAACAAACGAATTAAAACTCTACTTTTTTAATAAATTTGAATTATTAAGAGCGATGCGCTACCGCCAGATGTAATTATTTTCTTATTTTTTTTTTGCATTTTACTAAGCTACCCTAGAGGCAAGTTTTCTACACTATAGCGTTTAAAAAAAAATTAAAAGAAAATTTCGGCCTACCCGATTATGCATGCTTGAGGTGAATCACCCTGCCATTAAATACCTGTTGCATTTTTATATTTCTGTTTATGTGCACACAGTGGTGCATGAAGTCGTAGAGTAGTATCTTCTGCCTACCCATTTAATGACGTGTTACAGTCAAAGAGTGTACCTTAGGGGTTCTGCTGCTAACTTTTTTGGTCTGCAAGAGTTTAACATTTAATTCCCAAAGCAAAAATACAAAATCCATTGCGTCTATACGGAGTCCTTTGTCAAACCAGTGGCATTTAATTGGTTTAAAATATCGCCAGCCATCAATTTTAATTGCTAGTCAATTTTTACACATTTTTTTAATACTTTATACTTATAGGATTTTTGGACAGTCATTTCAAGGAGCCTTTTAAATGACTTGTAGTAATACTTTTTACCTTAAATTTTACTGTTGATAAAATTATTGAATTGTTTTGCGTTTTAGTTCCGCTTGCCAGTGTCTTCCATCTTGCTTCTCTGTCAGGTACACGTACGGCAAGTCTTTATGTAAACTATCCAAAATGGTTCCTGATGAGTTACAAAATGTTTCGTCAGAATATTTTAGGTGTGTACGAAGTTAGGTTAATAGTCTGTTCAAATCCAAGCTGCATAATACGAAATAAAAAAATGCACGCGGAAAGCATCACAATATTGGAGCCCCACGACCGAACTAAAGATAAAGTATTAATTAATTAACGATTTTATGTAATTATATCTACCAATATTTGACTAAAGCCAGTATTATAATAATACAATAAGGAAATCCAGTTGTTTTAGACAGGGGTTTGCCCTGGCCTCACATTTATTGCTAGATCAATTATTAAACATGACCTATTTTGCTATATTTTTTATTTTTTCACTTTTTACCACCCTTACACTATTACAATGTTAATATTGATAAGCACGAATAAATCGACTTAACAACCCTAAAGCACTGCACCGAGATACCGTTAGGATTTCATTGGTTTTTACCTTAGAGAATGAATCAGAAGTTGAACTAATTATAGCCTCATGCTATCTGAATATCATGAAGGTTTTTTGAATGAGATGTTCTGTATACAACGGAATATTTCACGTATTTACGCGAACTGCCAAACACTGAGGTGCAACTTCGTGCACGTCTTAATCAAACAGAAAGAATGCAGTCTATTTAACTTCGAAATTCACGGTACTTTTACTGCACGTTTAAAAGAATAGTAACCTGTGTTACCGGGCACGCGTCCCAAAAATATCACTTACTTTGACATTAGCAAATCACTTTGTCTGGCACACATGTCAGATGTAAACACGTGCTATTATTCTCTTAGCCACATGGAGCAGCTACTTGCCTTGAAGTCTAACAGGATACGGAGTTGTTTATGGCGCTATAGCGCTCTAGTCCGGAAGGTCCACCAATCACAAGTGGTCACGTGGACCCTATTAACAAACCAACGAGAAGCGACCGTTGAAGCATTCAAATGATGTTTGCCCGTTGTCACCTACTTTAAATATTTTCGAAGCCGCAAACCTATTGCTGCCGATTGACGATTTTCGTAGACGTGAATTTAATATTATTTAGTTTAGAATATAGCACTTTCATATGCTTACAGAAGATTTGATGTGTTCCGAGAATTAGAATACTGTGAGATATAACACTAGTTTATTAACCATAGGCTAGACATTTGGCGGTTTTGCCAGTAAAATAGAATACAAATAATATATTGTCGCTACGCTGGAAGACTGAAGGACTCTTGAACACAGGCGGCGTTTTTCTTTTATTGCAGCATTGTCAAATCCCAGACATCGGTGCGACATTGACATATTCTTCTTCTTTATGTGCCATGCTCATTCGAGCGTAGGCGACCTCTCGCATATACCTGTGATGTGTGCCTTTTTTTTTCAGATTTTTCACAGGTATATGGGACCTACAGTTTATCGCCGGTTCCGAACGGCACTATTTGAGAGGTTGTACTAGGCAAATTACTACGTGGTGGTTTGCCATTGCCTTCCACGAGGTGACGACCGAATAAATAAAGATCGACGCATGGTCCCGGGATCGAACCGGGGACCTTCGGCTTAGTAGTCGGACACACTAACCACTAGGCTGCGGTCGCCACTAACTGACATATTAATTTATGTTTATTACTTTGATTATTAGAAAACGTGTTTGCCAAACACTAGTCAAAAATGTGACAATAAAAAATATTTATATAAAAACACCGATAACAAACAATAACGCCAAAGGAATCACATTGTTGCAACATTACCGACAAACGTAATACAACCGTGTTACCACGGCGGCTTGCCTGGGATTTAAGTTTTATTACCGATGACCAATCGGAATATAGTTACGGTTGTCTTCACCGGCTCCTCATCGTTTGACGTTATGCAGCTTTGATTTAAATAGAAATTTGTGGTGTTTTTTAATAATATGGAGAGATATTTTATTTTTTTTGGAAACAATGTATTTTTGTTTGTTTAAAGAAGAACAGCGATAGCCTATGAAAAGAGTTAGCAATAAGTAAAACATAAAGAGAATCGGTATCAAAATGCTGATTTTACTGACACCTACTTTTTTTTGTCATGATTAAAGCAATAGAGCAACTTTGTCAGCTTTATATTTGAAATTAAGTCTATCCAAATAAAGAACCTAAAAATAATGTAAACCGGGTGTCGACGAAATTATTGTACAGAGTGTCCAGTTTTCGTGTGTTTTCATATACCAACTCCCTTATTTTATTATTATAAAAGATAAAAATATGAGGTTTTGGGCTTACTGTCCTATAATTTTATGAAACTTTCATTGCCACAAGCAAGATTTTCATAGCCCTCTTAGTTTCAGTCATACAGGGCGATTTTAAAACTTCTCATTTTAGACGTTCCATTGTATCTAAATTATTCGACCGCTTATCAATAAGGTAAAAATTGATTACTATAGAGTTCTTTATGCAGAGTTCAGTGGCGTAGTTATTTTTTTTTTCTTAAAAGTTTTGTTTTTGAGTTATGACCCAAACTTTTATTTTTTTTAAATGAGACATCCTATATATATTATTTCTTTGTATTATCCATGTTTTTAAGAGCTTCTCAAAAATGTATAATATTCCATATTTATTTCTTTTAAAAATGGATAATTTTAACATGTTTTGTAAAATTAATCATTTTTCGTATCGAAGGCTGTCATGGTCAATCATGGATAGCTATGAGAGAAAACCAAATTGTGTAAATGCGCCATTACGGATTATTGTCGATTGTTACTGTTATTTGTTCGATTTTGTTTGTTTTGTTGTTTATTTTTTATTTCTGTGAAAAATTGTTCAAGATGGCACAAAATAACAAATATGAAAATTATAGAAAACACGATATGTATATTCGTTTTATCAAAGGTAATGAAAACGCGAACGCTGCTTCGGAGCTGCATTTTAATAGGTAAGTTTTAAAATCATTTGTTAGGTGCCATTAATATTAATAATAAGCATAGAAAAATTTTCAACAATATTGTTATCAATTATTAGCTTTTTGTTACATATTTAAATTATTCGTAGATATACAGAAAGATAACAACCTGCTAAAAGAATATCTCAAAAACTCCAAGCCAATCTCATTGAGCATGGATCTTTTAAAAAATCAAGGCCTAGTTTTTATAACAAGGAAAACATGTAAGAAGAAGAAATATGCAATGCAAAAAAGTGTATGATGAAGTTGAATTAAAAAATTAAGAACGCAGTTAACCCTAAAAAAACATAGATTTAGAACATACAAATATCGTCCAACATTTGCATCCCGGTAACGCAAAACGTAGGATAATTTTTGCAACTGGTACCTACAAATGTTGCGAGATGCAATAATGGCAATATAAGAGGATGTTACTTTGGCCAATTCAAATAATATTTATTACCAGCAAGATGGCGCTCCAAATTACAATTCTCATATTATTATAGTGAGAGAATATTTAGAAACCACATTTCCCGTTAAAGGGATTGGTACCAATGGACCTGTCAGGTGGCCTCCAAAATCACCTTATCTTTCTGCGTTGGATTTTTTTTTATGGGGGTATATAGCAAATCAGTCATATAAGAGGCAATACCACAATATTCATCAACTTCGAGAAGCTAAACATCAAACCTTTAGGCTTTTACAGGGAAGGCCAATTATTTTATTAAATGCATTGCGAAGAAACGAAACGGTGTATCGAAAGTGTTTAGAACACAACGGAGCCCATTTCGAGCAACTTTTGTAATTTAATAAAATAATATATTTGTTTTATTGTTTGTTTAAAGTAATAAAATAATATAAAGTTGTATATTAAAAAGAATGTTGTTAATTTTGTTTTTTATTTCGTATAGTCAATATATAGGCCTATATATTTACTGTACGAAAAATGAATAATTAAAAAAAATGTTAAAATTTTTAAAAGAAATAAATATGGACTATAATATATTGTTGAAAATCTCTTAAAAAGATGAATAAGACAAAGAAATAATGTATAGAGTGTCCTATTTAAAAAAACAATAATTTGGGACATAACTCAAAAACAAAACTTTTTAGAAATATACTAACTACCCCACTGAAGTCTACGTAAGGAAACTCTATAATAATTTATTTTTACCTTATTAATATATTATTAAATAATCTAGATAAAGGGAAGCGTCTAAATGAGAAATTTCAAAATCGCCCTGTATGTCATAAATTGAGAAGTCTATGAAAATTTCGTTTGCGGCAATGAAAGTTTCATTAAATAATAGAACAGTAAGCCGCAAACCCCATCTTTCTGTCTTTTATAATAAGGGAGCTGATATATGAAAACAAACGAAAACTGGACACTCTAAACAGAGATTTTCCTTATGATTTACCACCGCTTTAAAAAATTTATGTCTTGAGATATAAGAAACAGATAAATATAAAAATTGCAGAAATGTTAACCAGGAAATTAGAAGACGATCGCAAAATTGAAGAAAATTGTAACTGATGGGTTTTTAAAATAGAACACCCCATATATTGTCACATCCTTGAAATCAGCTTCATTTCCACTATTAGGACCAGCCATTTTAAAGTTATTTAATTTTAAATAATTGCGTGTGAGCCATGATACAAAGAAAGAAGATATGACACCGCGCAGGAATGGGCGGGAACAATTGTTGAGTGTGACGTCACTTTGTGAGTAGGACGTGATTTCATAACCTGCAAACGTCACAATATTTTTACCTATTATTTAAGACATTTTTTATTGAAAACCTTTAAAATATTGTATAAAATGAGGTGCGCTGTGTACGGTTGTGGTGCTGATAATCAGGCGAAAGTTTTTTCGCCCGATATTAGGTTCTTTAGCTTTCCAAAAGACGAGAAAATGCGGGGTATATGGAAAACCGTTTGTAAACGCGATGATGACTTTAATATTAAAAATTCTCGGATTTGTTCACAACATTTTAGTGATAGTGATTATGAGCGAAACTTGAAACATGAGTTACTTGGGTACAAGCCAAAAAAATACCGACCCCTTAAAAAAGAAGCCATTCCAACAAGAAAGTTACCTTACAAACCCATCACGGACTGCGAAAATGGTGATTCTTGCAGGGAAGATCGTCTTCAGAAAAGAAAAAGAAAGGAGATTGTAGAATCTATGTTAAAGCGGTAAGTTATAGATACGTGTTCTTTAATAGTTATTACATAAATAGTTTGCTAAAAGTCCATTATTCCATTATATGAAAGTGGAGTAATTGAATTAATTAGAAGATGGTTGGGAAGTTCTTACTCCCAACCCTGTGTCAATTATTATTATGCATATATATTTAATATTCTATTATTTGGTAGTTTGTATCGGAGTGTGTGGTTTTATCGAGGGAAATTAGCTAGCTACTACGATAAATATATTTTAGACAAGTAGAATATTTTGTGTTTGCAGAGTTGATGTTTTTGGTGGTGGTGGTGCTGATAATAATCCCTCGGAAGATGCTGCATGTGATGATAATTTTATCTGTGATGGGGCTTTAGTAGATGCATCTACCCGAGACATTGGGTATATTATATAATACCTAATATCATAGTTGTAGTGCATAGACCTTTTTTGGGTAGTAAGGGGGGAATCTTATTAGTTTTATATATTTTTTTATTTATCGTGGATACTCTTATTTTTTAGAGTCAATACAGAAACAGGCACTGAAATAAGTGATCGTGACAAGTTAATAGAGAGTCTTCAAGAAAAAATTAAATATTTGGAACAGAGACTAGATATTATTGGGAAACTTTTTAGCAGTGAACAGCTAAAAAAACTAGAAGGTTCAAAGGCTCGCCTAAAATGGTCTGTTGAGGATATTTCCAGCAATCGTTATTCATTCTGCAGGTCCCAGAGCATACAGATTGCTTTTAAAAAAAGGCTACCCCTTCCCCGCTGTGTCCACTCTTAGATCTTGGCTCAAAAAAATTCAAATTGCTCCTGGTATATTAAAAGGTGTTTTTAATATAATGAAGGTATCAGATATGAGCTGTTTGGATAAAGTCTGTGTAATACTGTAGTTTAGTGGTAGTAGGTACTTGTGAAGTTGTTATTATAGAACCTATTCACACATTAACGAACTATGCATGCTAGCTTTAGTTATCGTTTTATTTCTAGTCTTAGTATTAGATATAGTCCTTACTATTTAATTTTGTATGTTATTTGTAAAAAATGGCACTGGCAAATAAAAAAAAATTACAACATTCTAATTCTAACGTTTTTTTTTTATATCTAAACATGTTCTGTTTTATACAGTGTTACTTAAAGTTATGATGTACTTATTTTAATGGGTGATTCCTGGGCCAATTTTAGGACAAAAAGTTCATATAAATATATCGCTTTATTTTTAAGATACGGGGTGTTACAATTTTCAAGCAGAAAAAGAATATGTACACCACTGGCTTTTCCTTTCTTGGTACCACAGTTATGTAGACAATTCAATATCTAATACAAAATACATTTTGATATTTTCTTGATTTTGGCCTCGTTTAGTAGATAAATGCAATTTTATCAAACACCGACAGACGCCTATCGATATGAAGCACCTTTCGTCACACTATAGAAGCCTAGGAACAATTTTTGCTCAGTAATAAGACGTAATTCTGAAACTAATAATAATTTAAACAGAAAAAGTGGCGTGTAATTTTTTTCGTTAGAAATCGAGTTAAAAATATTAAAACATGTTAGCGCGGACGCCACTGGTAGACGTAGACCAATCTTTTTATGAAAAAAACGTATTTTTATGCCTAGTTAGTACTTACTGAAATTCAAAATAATATGTAAAGCGGTCTCGAACATATTAAGGAAAAACCGTCATTTTTTTTTTTAATTTTGGACACCCTGTATCTCAAAAATAAAGCGGTTGACGACCTATATTTCTGTGAACTTTTTGCCTTAAAATTGGTCCAGGAATTACCCGTTAAAATAAGTACGTGACATTGAGCAACACCCTATATAATTAAGTTCCAAATTCTGTGATAATTAAGTGTAGGTTGGTTATATTTATTTTACATTGTTGGCTGTTGACTGTATCTGGTTCTTATTATTATTTTAATTGATTAAATATACTTATTAAGTTTGATAACCATATTCTTCAATAATGCAGCAATAAATGCTTGTACAATATTATATTAAAATTAATATAATATTTAAATATTCCTACATGATTATGCGAAAACTTCTTACCAGCTCACAAAGTGACGTCATGCGCAGACTGAACGCATTTTGGACTGCTAGGTATCATATCTTGATTTTCTTTGTATCATGCGTGTGAGCCGTTGTCGGCGATTCAACATCAGAAATGGGACGTTTTATCGCACTGGCCATGGATCAGTATGAAAACCAAAACAAGCAGATTATTATACTATGACATATTATTCTAAAGAGATGAAAAGTTACAGAAGATGAGGAATAAAAGTAAATATTTTGTTGTAATAAACGTTTACATAAGGACCTCGAACTCGATTACCTGGATATGTAATTCTGTACTGCCTCATCGCCTTTAAAGCATTTTTGTTATTTGGATAATAAGGTTGAATTACACGTAGTTTTTCTTCCTAGTTGAAAAGCATTTTCACGTCAAACGGAGATAAGTATTCACAGCCATATAATTTATTTGCTGTATTCTCAAAGATGTGAGAACATATTGAGGTGTTTTATGACAAAACCCCATAAGTTACAATTGTTTTAATTTTGCAAAGGTCTTTTGTCATTTTTGTTAACTATTAAAAATTTTCAGGAAAAATCCTATACTTTTGTATTATTTTTTTTTTCTTTCTTATCTTAAGAAGTAAACGTTTTAAAGGGGGTGGCAAATTATATGGGAAAACCCTGTACATAACACATTATGTAAAAAGGTATTTGCATCAAAATTGGGTTTCCTAGTGCTGTCTGAGTAAAATCTTAATGTTTACCTAAAAACCAAACGAATATCACTTTTGGCATTTTCGTTATTTCCGTAAAAATTAAGATCCTACTTAGACATAGCAGACCCATATATTTATCAGTTTGAAAAGAATACAACCTGTTTAATGTTAGTATACATTTGTCCTTATGAATTTTCTTTTTACAGGAAGAACATGGCATCGATGCAATTTTTCTTTTTTACCTCCAAGTTTACGTCGGAATTAAAAAGTGAACTATTTGGATTTACAGAAATTTTGTGTAAGTTAAAGTATAACTCTTTTTAGCGTTCTCAATCTTTAGATAGGAAAAAGTTAGCTCTATTTAACAAAAGTTTAAAGACTATTTACTTTTTTTGTAGCTAACACTGGTGGATTGCTGAGTCTTTTCCTGGGATTTAGCTTCTTAAGTTTGGTCGAATTACTATATTTTCTATCCCTAAGAGTTATTTGTAATAAAACCAAACGCAACGCAAATGAAAGGATCAAGGATAACAAAATATCAACATCACAACAATTTTTAAGATAAAGAGAAACAATAGGGGATTCTATAAAACTCTTTCTTTCATTTAAAGTAAAGTAATCAGGCACTTCACAGCATAAATGCGCCCGAGGCTGATTTCTTGTCATGGCTTCGTTTAGACTGTAAGTAGCTACCTGTGTTAATTTGTTTTCATCTGTACAACGACCAGTACCAACCATGAGTTAATTCTTTATTCTCTTAAGTTCAAATTCAAACTTTACTTTGTTGTTTCAAGTACCCTTAAAATACTCATCAACAAAGTCCGAAGCACTATGAAAAGAATGCGAATAAAAAATTTAATATTGCCCACATCATCTATTTAGTTATTTATACTATACTAGGTATATAATTATTATTAAACTATGGAATAATATTAAAACGTAGGCATATTACAAAATTATTTGAATTTTTATCAGATCAATATATAATTTAATGAAGTATGATTTCCGTCATCGAATATCTCAATAAATCATAATTTAATCTAATTATCCAAATCTGGCAATATGTAAACGTGTCGAGTTTAACACAGGTTCCACATATTTAAGAAGTATTTGGTGTGCTGTTATCCCTTCCTGGTGTACTCTTAACAAGCCACATTTTAAGAAACTACAGACATTTCAAAACAAAGTACTTAAAATTATCGCGGATGCACCACGGTACACGATGACTCATGTCTTACACAACGATATACAAATGCCGACTCTGACAGAACATTTTGACAAACTGATTAAAGATTACTACAGACTGACGGACGTCTTGCAGAACGAACTCATTACACAATCACATATACATTCAATTCCGAATAAACCTTATAAACTACCTAGGGACTGGCTGCTACCTCGACCTTAATGATTAGATATAATCAAACAATTCAATAATTAAGAGTTGCTACTTTTCACGAACTTCTTCAGTTAAATAAGATCTATCTCGAAATCAAACCCTTCTAAAGAAGATCTGCTTAAGATGTAGTACTAAGAAAAATAGAAGTAATAGACGTATGTCTCACTTAAAAAACAAACATGATCCAAGGTGTGCTGTACACCTGACAGGCGTTTGACTTCTCTAGACGTGTGCTGATTACTTGTCAGTAATTGTCAGTAGCGTAGTATTCTAAACGCGATTTCTAAGAAATGCGTACACGGATTGTTACATTTTTATGAATTTAGAGACGTCTTAAGTGAGCTGTTGCGTTTAGTTTATTTTATTATCATGTAATTCAGTGTTTTCTTGTAATTACACCTAATTTTATTATAAAAAAATCATATTAAGTAAAGTTATATGCATGTCTATAACACGCTGGTTACAACTATATTATTTATGGCTTTTACTTCCTCTTTCTCTTCATACGTCGTAGTGCTATCCTCGTGCGGCGGACTATAATAAACACAGAAATATCTAACCTTGTGTGTTCGAATAAAATCACTTTTATACTACGGTAGGCTAGCCCGACTAGAAGCTTCCTAACCCCTTTATTCTTTTGTGGCATTTATTGCCACTTAAATGTGGTAGATTGTTAAACCACAGTACAATGAATATACGGTAGATCCACTAGCCTCATATTTTCAATTTTGCCGGTATGGCTCGAATTTAAAGAGAATCAGTTCTAAGTGGATAGTGGCAAGCACTGGCACTAAACTGGGCCTTTTCGCTTAACAAGGGGTAGATGGAAAACTATTCTGTTTGAGTGATCGCGTCTAATGAACGTAATTATTTGGAGCGCTGCGCTCACTTGCTGTTTAAAATTTTATCAACTAATGAATTTTCACTGAATAGGTATCGAACCACCCCCCCCCCCTCCCCCTTCTGTGCAGCAGCTGACGAGAGACTGCACACGCTGCAGTTGTCTGATTAGCTTTTTGTTTTTGATGTGGAAACATGAAAGGATTTTGGGGAAATGACTTTACTCGGTGATATTTGTACTCTGGTGGTTAAACATTCTTCGTACTCATTGCTGATCTAGCGACCGGCAGTGAAACGGGACCTCTGGTGGAGTATGTAAAGATAGATTGGGTATTATTTGCGAGGGTCTAAATCCCAAGAATGATTGACTGGGACTGAGGTAGACAATATTGTTTTTAATATTAAATTACCCGATTTATATCAATATAGAGGGTATGGGGGTCTCAAGGTGCGGTGGTAATAAGAGGATTGATTTATGGTTTTGGTAGTATGAAAAGTTACTCTCTTACTGCGCAGGTGGATTTAGTGCTAGGTTGGGTTGGAGGATTTAGTGGAAGGGGGACAGTGTTCCATGTTTCAATATTTGGTAAGCTTAGTAATTCCCTAGGGGAGGGGTGATAGGCAATCATGAATTTTCAAAATCTCGTACGCTCTATAATTCCCTACCAGGTATCATGGAGACTCTTTCAGGAATAAAGGATTATCAGTTTTTGTCATAGAAAAAGTGGGTTGCTGAGTTAGGCTTAGGTAAATTGAACCTAATTATTATTAAATATATTGAATAAAAACCTTTTCACTTTCGCTCCCAAATTTGTGTTCATGACGTTGAGTTTTTACTTCGTATTATGTGACATGCTAAGTTAGACAATGGTATTTAACTTATTTTTCTCCGTAGTCATATTGTTCAGCAGATCTTCTTTAGAATGGGTTTGATTCGGAATTGCTTCTTCATTTGTGCAAAAAGGGGTCTGTCTTCAAGTTGTTACTTAAAATTTTGATAATGTGCTTATCACGTCTTACTAAGGCTTAGGTAGGAGTCAGTCTCTTGGGTGTTAATGTAGGATTTGTCAGGATGGGAGTAAATGTCAGAATCTGTGATATTGGTTTGTTCTGTACGTCTATAATAAATTAGGTTTTAGTGTCCCATGAGTGACGATGGGTGTGGCCAATATTATTCAATAAAACACCATATTCCTTGAGGTATCAAACAAATCTATTTGCTAACATAAATTCACATCCGTCCACTCAACATTGTGGAGTCAGCAAAATCCTTAAAATTAATAATTGACAACATACATATTATTGCAACCTAGCTACTTGTTAGAGGCAATAGCCCTATTGACCTTAATTACCTACACAGTGGTTGAACACACCTTATTATACAGTGGTTCAACCTACCTTATTACAAGGGGCAGTATTAAAGAAGGGTAAATTTAGAAGAAAGCCCTAAGGATAGATATTAAAAAAAAATTTATACGTTGTTTCCAAAACGTTTTAGAAAGAGCCTAATGATAAATGTTTTAGGTTTCTGTATTTTTTAGACAGTTTTCTTTGTGGGTTGTAAGAATATATTTGGGCACTTGTGCCTCACAAAGAAGTAAAAAGTAAAAAAGTGTAGAGCTTTAAGGAACCTGACAGTATGGAACATTGGTAAAATTAACGAGCAAAGTTATACCTATAGTAGAGATTTGTAAGGTTTTCGCATCATTTTTGTTTTGGAATCATTAACATTAGGTTATTAGGTATACCTAACCTTATCAATTTTAGTACTAATCCATCGTGCCAGACTTTGTCAAATGCCTTGCTCACGTCAAAAATGACCGCTCCCCTACAAAAGCGGCGATTCAGGGTCTTTAGGATATTGGACGACAGTATAGCAGTTCGGAATCCAAACTGCTGTGATGGTAAAATATTGTTGTCATATACGAAGTCGTTAATGTCATTCAGCATAAAAGAATTTTTCTTGGACCTTACGGGTTAAGTGGCTGTTACATCATTACGTCTATAATTTTCGACCGATTACGGTAATGACGTACCTTCCTGCAGAAAACCTCAATCTTCACAGATAAAAACAAGCTTGTCGAAGAAGTGTTTCGAAATTAAATGTTAATATTGCTATTAATTCGTTTATCATTGCTTGCTTCAATTGTTCTTACTTCTATTACTTATTTAATAAAATAATTTGCCTATTTTTTTTTTATGATCTTCGAAACCTACAAATGGTTAATATCAATAATGAATATTCTTGATATTCCGTTGTTGAGATATTGTCAGCAGGGGCCGGTTCTGCGCCATAGGCGCCACCAATATTCATTTTCGGTGGGGTTACTTATGGTCATACTGGGTCTGTCCTGAACAAGGTCTGTTCTAAGAAGGGCCTGTTTAAAGCAGAACCTGTTTTAAATAGGGTCTGTTTTAAGCAGAATAAGTTCTAAACAGGGTATGTTCTAGACAGGGTTAGAAAATTAACATTGGTGGAATCTATGGCGCAGAACTGGCCTGCCCCCTCTACTATTGTCTATCTTCGAAAAAAAAAATGTTTAAGTGTTTTTTCTGTCATCCCGAAACGATGAACATAATCTACAATCATCTTATCACACTGCCTAACCACGCCGAAAAGATGGTTACTAGATCTGGCTTACTTTAACGTTATGGTTAGCGTGCATGTGGTTAGACTGTAATTAGTTGTAGTAAGGTCAATGAAAAATCCTTCAAGTTTTGTACCAACCTTGCTAAAAACGAGGGCAGACCGATTTATGTGTAGCTAATGGATAAGAGATTTTGTTTGTGTGTGACTGCGCAAGTCAATTGATTAGTTCATCCATTATTCTACATTTAATTCCACTTTAAATTGTCATTGATTGTATCATAATATCTTCTAGTTTGCAAGTTGTGAATTACTTTTAATTAAATATTTTTAGGTGTATTGCTTAAAATTTTTACCTTGTTTTGTTATTTTTCTATTACCAATAAATTTATTTTTGGTTTCTGAAAAAAACGGAATTAATTTATGATAAATAAATATTTTCTATTATTTTTACTCTACCTACTTCAGCTTAAGTTCCTAATGGGTAAATTGAACTGGGTTAAAATGTAAAACTCCTACGTGTTAGTTTGTATGTGATTGCCTTAGAATAAGTTATTGTTACTGTAGCTATTAAGGTTAGCCTATCTTATATAAATTTATTTATTTTATACTGTCCGAGATCAAGTATCCTATATTAGTGCCCGGGACGTGACTTATTGCATTAAGTCAATATTTATACAGATTTTCAAAAGTTAACTTTTCTAAATATTTATTTTAAACGCGGATAAATAACTTACTTCTAACAAGAAAAGTTGAGAAATTCATTTTCTTTGATTATACATTTATTTAGTTTAGGTATAAAATATTTTTTTTTATTTGCTCTTTTACCGTATCCAGTAAATAGACAACCATAACGTTTTCATTAATTCCAGTTCCAAGTTTATATCTTATGTTATCCCCACTCCTGGAGAAGCTTGTACTCCTTTTCATACCGACCTAAAGATTTTGAAGGAAAAACTTTTAGGATCAACTTCTTTCTTCAGAATTCATTTTCACGCTACAAACAAAACAAAACACATAAAGTGGTAGCTAATCAATGATGGGAGTTGATGACGTAAAAATGAATGATAATATTGACACCTCCCTGCATCTTAATTAAATTCAATAAATAACAAATTGTTCAGTAAAACCCTTTCACTTTACAAAAAGGCCACGTAATAAGACGAAACCGAAACCTCCTCACATAATGTCGCTAATTTAAAAAAAACTGAAGATTATTTTTTATAATTAACGACGAAACTCTTTAAGGTAGAAACTTCAACTTCTAGGATTATATTAAACTTTATGTGCTTAGTTTGATTTTAAAGTCAAAATTGATAAAACATAGTCTTTCTTTCAGGGGCATAGAGGGAACTAGTCATAACTTGTTGGTGTATAGATTCAAAACGTTTTTTTAACCAAGTTTGAAACTCCTGATACTATTAACTAAAAAAAGGTACTCTTAGTTACGTTGCTAGGATAAACCGTTTTTCAGAAAAATGAATTTGAAAATTAAGCTATTATGCTAAGCCTTTCAAACTTGGTTTAAAAACGTTTCGAATCTATACACAAAAATATTGTGATTAGTTTATTCTCTCTACGCATTCGATTGGTATGCCGCTGATCAAATTGCTTAAGCATAAAAACTTGATTATCAATAAAAAAGTTTCAAATCTCTAAACCATGAATAGTTTCGTTAATAATTAAAGAAACCCATCTTCAGAATATAACATTTGGGGGGTTCTATCGCCATTAGAATGCATTTCTTGATGCTTATAGACCTAACTAATATGATTATCTTTGGAGTAGATAACGCCATGTAAAAATGGCCCCTTAATTTTAGGACACACTGTATACAGAAAACACGTCATATTTTAATTTCTTAATCAAAATTAAAATATAGTAGTTTTCCTATTCAGTGCGCAAAGTTATGTTTTCCCGCACGCGAAAGCAGTTAGACGAACGACGCGAAGCGGAGTTCGGATAAGCTTTAAGTGCGGGAAAACTACTTTGCGCACGTGTTAGGAACAATATTTTTTCTACGAGTGAAATAACTATATATTTTTTTAATTTTAAATTTTTATTGACATCAAAAACAACTATTTTTTTAATTTTAAATTTTTATTGACATCAAAAACAACTTATAACTACTTATACCTAAATTGCCTATTTATTATTATTAATTACATTAATATGGAATGTGCAGTTGTTCGCTTTTTCTACATTTATTGCAGATCTAGCAACTAGAGGTGAAAATGTTGTAGTAGATGTCATTTCCTGGTTCATCAGTACTGTCGTGTTGCAAAAGGAATAAATGGATCCATTCTTTGAAGTACTTGGAACTGCTTCACATTTTTTAGGGCTGCAGCTTAAAATTTTGTTGCTTAGCCCTTTTTTATAAGTTGTGGACTCATCGATGTATCCCTCAGCTACCGCAGTAGATTTCCAACCCCCCAAACGTTTTATGTCAGTGATTCCTTCTCCAGAATTGGCCAGTAACGTTGCTGATGACCTTCTGAAACTGTGCCCTGTATAGAGTTCCGGATTTGGCAGTTTCAAAAAGGCAGCTATTTTAGAAGGCATCTTTCCGAAACTATTTACTCCAACACATTGTGAAACGCATTTATCTTTTTTGTAGACTAAGAAAAAACGGTTGTTTGACGTTATCGGGCGTAAGCTTTTGTATTTTCTGTACAGTTGCAGGTAGGCTCCGTTATGAATTTCTTCCGATATTATAAAGTTTCTTGCTGTATGATTTTTTGAATTCCTAATTTTGACAATTATGAGGTTTTCTTTATCTTCAATATCGGCAGTGGTTAAATTTGCTAGCTCTTCCCTTCGGCATGCGCCGGCAAGTCCAAAAATAGTGGCAACTTTAATTAAAAGGTAAATTTCATCTGGTGCCGAATTAATAAAACTGAATATTTCTTCCTTCGTAAATATTTTTGCTTTTTTTGGTTTAAACCCAATATTCTGCTTTTTCAGAAATGCAGTGAGCTTATAAAATTCACCAATATCGATGTCTCTTTTTATTTTTATTACATTTTTGAGCATTGAATATTTTGACCACATTGTGTTAGGTTTAAATTCTTTGCTTAACTTAAGAAAGTAGGCTAAAAGTACCTCTTCCTTTAACGTTTTTATCCCCCTTTGTTCGCACCATTTGGAAAACAACTCGTACTGTTTCTCGTATTTTTCTCGCGATTTGGCAGGCAGCAATTGCAAACTAGCCATGTTGGCGGCTTCTAGGACATCTTCTGGAAGTTCTTCTTCAGTGATATCCATTTTTAAAACAGTTTTTTTTATTTTAAATAGGTGAAAATGCTAGTGAAAATTTTGAAGAAGACCTCTAAACTGACATGAAAGCGTTGTATGACAATGTATTTTGGTTGCTAAGGGAACAAACCGCATTTGACACAAAAATACTTGATTTTTTTTAACTTGAACAAAATTAGAGGAAAATATAATAATGCAGATTTCAAAAAAATTTTGAGCCGCACGGCACAATACTTCGGTATAGTTTATAAGGCAACACATAAACCACCTGTCAACTTTGTCTTGTTACAATATTTTTGTATAAATATCTAAAAAAATTATAAAATATAAGAAAAAAACGCGTCTATAATATGGTAATTTTGCTTTAAAATAAGTGTGCGGGAAAAAAAATTTCCCGCACAGTGTGCGGGAAAGTGCTACTTTGCGTATGCAAAAGTGTGCGCAAAGTAGCTTCTTTGCGGTCACTCGTAGAAAAATTATTTTTCGAAACTGACAACATGATTTATCAATATTTTACAACAGCCTGCAGGAAGAGCTCGAGTAAAGCGCAACTAAACATATACGAGTATATTTGACCCCGCTATTAGTGAAGCTATTGCTAAATAAGAAACTGCTAATGTGTTTTCTATAGAAAATGAAGTTACACTATTTATTTTATGTTCATATTCATACATAGTCTACTTATTAAGGCTAAATTTTTATTCCAAAACCAATTATTCATAGATCGTTTTGAGTAACTGTATTCCTAATAAAAATTTATGTAATTTAAATGGTAGTTTAAAGATAATTAGGCATTAAATTAAAGCCTGCCATGGCATGCCTGTTATAACTTTTAACCATGGTTACCTAAATGTAAAAGCAACGTAGTCACTAATTAATATTACATATTATGTAGTATTAAGGAGCACCATAATGACACCAAGTATCGTTATATGATCGTTTAAATAAAAATATTCACCAATAAAGCATTTTCTTAATGGAAAAAAAAGGTTTTTATTTTAATTTACTGATTTGAATTTTTTTATATTTAAACAGCAATCGCTGCATTCAAGCAAGAGGCTGATTTATTTTTTAACACACCAGGTTACATTGATTAGGTACAGAAATACTTTAAGTTAATAAATAGGCCTCTCGAAAATAAAGCGGTTGCGGAAAAATAATAAACAAATTAGTACAAAATCTTGATAGGCACATTGAGATGGTAGCATGCAAGAATAGTTATTTATGTATCTAGGGAATTATAATGGTCTTAATTACCGAGGGCAAAGTTTACGTCCCGAGGGCCTTTGGCCCGAGGGACAGCAATTGCCCGAGGTAATTGAGACCCTTATAATTCCAGTGATACATAGATAATTTTATTTCTGACCGATTTTAGTAACATTTTGTTCATTTTTAAAGTGGAATAAATGTTTCAATAGATGACAATCAAATTGACATTAGATGTCAATCGTTTGATTTTATGTCAAATTTTTTTTAATATCCCAAGGGAGTTATGACCCTTATAATTCCCGCGTAACTAAGACGTTATAAGCTAATAATATACCGGTCAGAAATAAATATTAATTATTAATCATCGCGTTTATAAGTTTTGAAGTAAGGAACAATTTTTTTAATAGGAATTCCTGTATATCTATTTTCGTTAGTTAAAACTTAAAACTTAAAACAAAAAAGCATATTTAAATTTTATTCTATGTGTAGAGCCAGCGATGATGTTGATATTAAAACATACGTCAAGGCAAAAGATAAATTAGATATAGGTTGCTTAATTTATCTATAGTTGTCAAAATAATGCATACAAAAGACTTTAAGTAGTTTATAATGTTGCCAATACACCATTACTTTTAATTATAGTTTATTACTTATTGGGAAGGAAACCCTGGAATTAAATGTATTCATTGAAAATAAATAATAATATATTTATAAAACTAAGGGTACTTTAATCTTATTATTTTTTTTTACGATAAGGCACAGCACTGCAGGATAAATCCTTATGGCGCTCTAGGAGCGGTGCGTGTGCGCAGGAAACGATTCACGTTGGTCTTGAATCTTTGGAGATTATACTCGTTGGGGAACGCGATCTCAGGGAGGTCGTTTCAGAGTGATGACGTTCTCCAGATGAAAGAATTTTGAAACAGTGTCGTTCGAGGGACACTAAGCTGAACCACGTACTGGTGGGCTGCAGTGGCTCGTCGTGTATTTCTACCATGCACCGCTCTGGGTGGTATCAAGCGGGCAACCTCAGTTGAACACTTGCCATGAAAATATTTGTAAAATAGACTCAAGTCGCCAACCTGCCTTCGATGTTCAAGGCTTTCCAGATTGTTTGTCAGACTATGGTCACCGATCAAGCGAATGGCTCTTCTTTGAATGGAATCTAGCAATCTCAGGGTATGTTTAGGAGCAGAGCCCCAAATATGTTTTTCGTTGATAGCCTTCTCCATAACTTTTGATATAACCGAAAGCAATGCGACTGGACGATAGTTGTTTGGCAAAGTCTTCTTGCCTTTTTTGGGTATGGGCTGGACTCTCGCAGTTTTCCAGCAAGAAGGAAATATTCCTTTTTTGTACGATAAATTAAAAAGCCTACAAAATACCGGTATCAGTTCGTCAGCGCATGTCTTAATTACAATGACTGGAATATCGTCAGGGCCAGAAGCCTTTTTAGTGTCGAGACTCCTCAAGATTCGTTTAACAATGGCGGTGGCGAAAAACAATCTCGGGCATTCTCGATTCTACAGGGGTAATGTTCGGTGGAGTACTTCCCTGAAAATTTACCGTTGAATGTGAAGAGAATAGTTCCGCCAGTAAGTTTGCTTTTTCCTGTGCTTTGGTCGCAATGGTGCCATCAGAACGTGTTAGAGGTGGAATGGTTGACTTGGTAAAGTTCTGACTGACGGCCTTAGCTACCGACCAAAATGATCTTGAGCCGCTAGGACATTCAAGAAGTTTGTCTCTGATCCTCTGGTTGTGTGCTTCTTTGCTTTGGTTTATCGTTTGCTTGCATTGGTTTCGGGCGTTAACAAAGATGGTACGATTTTCGGCGGTAGGATTTTTACGCCATTGTCGGTAGAAATAATTTTTTGATTTAACAGCTTGTTCGCAATTTTTGGTAAACCAAGGCTTGCCGTTAGAAAGGCACTTTTTTGAGAAAGGGATGAAGGCTTCCATGCCAGTAAGGATAACCTCCGATATTTCTGTTGCACAGATGGATGGATCATCAGAGGTAAAACAAACGTCCCGCCAAGGAAAGGTTCGAAAATGGTCCCTTAGGTCCTCCCACTTAGCTGATGTATAATGCCATACCTTGCGTGGTTTAGGAGGCTCTTCAGCACTAATTGGTAGTTTGTTCAGTGCCGAAATAAGGTTGTGGTCAGACGTTCCTAACGGCGGCTTCACGGTGACAGTGTACAAGTCGGGGTTTGAAGTTAAGAAAAGATCCAACAAACTAGCAAAATCACCATGTCGGTCTGGAATCCGAGTTGGTTCACCCACCAGCTGGGTGAGGCCAGAGCTGATGGCAAAGGATTCGGCTTCACGACCTTGTTCGTCAGTCATGTTTGAGTATTTGAGCCAGTTGACATTATGAACGTTGAAGTCGCCAAGGATGACAACTTCGGAATTGGGATGGTGGGTTTGCAAAAAGTCGAGAGAGAAGAGAACAAGTCTCTATAATGGGTATCACTTGGCGGCCGGTATAGGCAGCAGATGAATTTAGTAATTCTCTGCGTTGATATTTTAAACCACATTACATCAAAGTCGTTAGGTTCGAGTGTCTCCTCTCGCTGACAAGAAATATCACTCCGGACAAAGAGACAAAGGCCAAAATTCCGCCTAAATCGGTGATGAAAGTCATACCCAGGATATAAATAGCTGACCGTACTAATCGATGATCTGACTTTGGTTTCGGTTAGTGCAAGTACATGAGGTTTGGTAGATTGTAGATGTTGATGAACTGCATTGATGTTCGAGTTCAGTCACGCCACCTAAGCCGATGCGATGGTATTTCACCGGGCGATGTCGGGTGAGCCAACATCTTCCATCAACACTATTCAAAATTTCTTCTTATCCTATTGATTTTGGTATTGAAATGGCACGGAAATATGACAAGATAGTGCATGAGTAAAGGGAATAGGTGGCTCCTATTTAATTAGTTGACATGGGTCGTATGCCTCTTGCAAGAACAAGCGATTGGTATTTGTGTGTCAGTGGAGTAGTGGTACAACGGGCAAAAATTATTCGGTATCTATAAAATCATTATAACTGAATCAATCATAAGGCAATATTTATTATTAATTAAATTATTTAATTTAATTTTTTTTGTATTGTTTGTAGATTCGCCTTACTTGCTTTAGTTTGGGTTAAGGTTAAGTGTTGGTTTTAATGTTTTAACGGGAAAAAATGTATAGGGGTTTCATAAAGTTTTTTTTTTATTGTTTGAAAAATCGAGATCAGGATGCTCAATTATTGGATTATTTTAAGTTGTTAATTTACCACTGAATAACAATTCGAGTTCCTGTTTTAAAAAAAAAAAGCAAATCTTAAATGCGAAGTTAAAATGTATATTTTTAATAATAAAATTATTTTCTATTAATTGCCTTAACTTGTTTTTAATGGGTAATAATGAAATAATAAATAAATTGCTGACAAAATTTTAGAGTCGGTCGTTCCAAAACAACTTCGAAGCCCCGCCCAAAACGATGCAGAGAAAAAGAGTTAAGTAGGTTTCTTGTTTATAAAATAAATTACCACTGATACCACTCTCAATCTTGAAAATGAAACGTTTTGGACATATTTTTAAAAATTTAAGGAATTCGACCTTGATGTTACGGATGGTACTTAAGAACACACACTGTATATTTATGACATATTGTATTCAAAATGGTTGTTTTTAAGGAGAGAAATACGGTATTCGTATTTATATTAGCAGGAATGTTGCCATAAGACAGAAGGTTAAAGACACATTACCTAAAAGCCCTTAAGTATATTTTTCCTGCAATAACAGAGTATTAGAAAAATCAAAATGAAAGGGTGTTTCACGATGGATGGAACCTTGGACGTTTATGGAAAAAGGGCGAAAAGTTTTTTTTTTAATTTTTGTTGTCCAGATAAGCGATCTGGTATATCGTTATATAATATTTTCGGCAATCCGGCGTTGCCGCTTCTACCAGAAACAGGTGGCAACATCGTTATTTTAAAAGGAACGCCCTATATATTTTCTAATTTTCAGATTCTACATGTATTTTTGAGCAATTTTTTTAAATGTTACCCTTATCTGTAGACGTTTTTTAGATATTTTTAGATATCAATTAATTTTCTTTTTTTTAGCGAAAACATTGCTAAGTTAAAATTTTGCGTAAGGTTAAAAATGCCTTTCGGTATTTAATATTTTGGTCATATCTTTGTTCAAGCATACAAAGTGGTTCAAAAATAAAAGTTTGTAGGTTACTTAAAAAAATGGCCGAAAATCTCTGAAATTGTTCTGGATTCGAATAAATGTCTTGATACATTTCATTAAATTTTCTACACGTTCTGCCTATAATCTTATCACGCTGTCTATGTAGAATAAATAAATTTATTATAACTGCGCTTGAATTACTATTATTATCTTCCATTGTACCGCCAACTTAAAATAACAAACTTCCACTTCTTTAAAATAAATAGTTGCCATGGAGCCTAAATAAAATTATTGTTAAACTCGTTAAAAATTACATGTTTTACGAAATTTTGTAAAGAAATGCTTCTCAATAGAAAACTTACTTAAAGAGCTAAGTATATGCAATGTATACATTGTTAAAAAACTTTCTTTTGTCGGCTTTTCAAATCAGTACTTAAATACAGGGTGTCTTATTTAAAAAAATAGTTTTTCGGTCATTTTTTCGAGTAACCTACAAACGTTTATTTTTGAACCACTCTCTACGCTTGAACTGAGATATGACCAAAATATCAAATACCTAGAGGCATTTTTTAATTGCGCGCAGAATTTCAACTTAATAATGTTTTAAAGTTTGGAGAAAATCAGATTTATTACAAGTCATGCTTTTGTTAAAAGAAGAAAATTACCGATGAGAATATTTAGAAAAGCTAGTCAGAAATACATATAGAATCTGAAAATTTAAAAACATGTAATGTGTTCCATTTCCATAATGCCACCTGTTTTGGGCAGAAGCGTCGACGTCGCTTTGCTGAAAATTTTTTATAACGATAGACCATGGTTGTTAATCTGAGTAACCAAATTTTCAAAAAAAACGTGTCACCTGTTTTCCATAAACGTCTAACAATTCATTCACCGTGAAACACCCTGTATGTATTAACTAAATCTTGTCAGCAATAATTTTTACTTTGGCTGTAATTTTTTTTCTTCGAATAGAAACGGTCTAAAAGACTTCTAGAAGTAGTTTGCTACTTGTGTTGCAGAACCGTTTATGTTAATTACATTTTAGAAATTTGTATTTGCCATAATCATAGTAGCCTGTGGACTCGCCAGATTGGATTTGACAAAACAATATTTCGAGAATTAATTTGTGTTATAATAAGTATTAAATATCGCACTGCGAACATTTTTTTAGACCATTCATGTCTTAACACAGTTTTGCAAATTGTTTCAGCTCATTGCAAATAACGAAGGGTTTAACTGTCGGATCGCGGACAATGTTCCTGTATAACCCCATCTACATGCTACAAAAAGTTCAGTGTTACTTTCGGAATATGTGAATCTATGCTCAACATATTTACACCAAAATATTAAAACCCAGCTAAAAGGTTTAATTTTGTCGGCCCATATAATATAGTAATAGTGTAAAAACTTTGAGAGTCATAAAATTGTCAGTAATGAATCAAATAATTAAAAAACGATTGTATTCATAAGAAATTTAAATTGATAAGTCTATGTATACTTTGGTTCTTGAATATTTTTTACGTCAGATCTAAAACCTTTAACATCAATTGAGTCCTTGTTTAGTTTTTACACCTTATCATTTACGAAAAATGTAAAATTGGCATTTCTTGCCTTGATTATTGTGTGTCTTGTTATCTGGCTGAAAGTATTAGTGATACAGCAGCATGGCATCTTAGATACGTTAATTCATAACGTAGGTACAGTGCCTCTCTACTTTACTGTATTTTAGTGCATCTCTACTATTAAATCTGACCGATAATAGGTAAACTTTAAGTTTTAACTCGATTCGATTGACCCTGAGCCTTCTTTCAGGCCTTCGTACTTAACTTTTTTAAAAGATAATCACCTTCGTTTTGGCAGGATTCAGACGAATCTTCCATTTCGAAAGCCATTTTTCCAACTGATTAATATGGCACTGCATCCGGGTGACGACAAGCCACTGTTGCTTAGAGGTAGTCGTGATTGCAGTATCGTCAGCGAACAGACAGAGCTGGTTCTGCCTATCGCGCGGAATGTCATATGTATATATGTTATACAGCATCCTGAAGAGAGTTGAGCCTTGCGGCACTCCCGCCCTAATGTATTTCGTCAAGCAGGCTGTGTTCTCTGACCAGACTGCAAAACTTATATTCTCAAGAAAAGAAGCTACTATCTTGATAAGGTAATTCGATACTTCGAATCTTATCATCTTCCATATGAGACCGTTATGACAGACCTTATCAAGAGCTTTACTAACGTCAAAGAAAATCGCTCCCGTATGGGCTCGTCTATTGAAGCCCTTTAATATGTGTAAAGCTGGACGTGTGTCTTGCCTGACTATGCAATGTTTAGCTCTGAATAAAGACTGTTTATCAGGCAGCACATTTCGCTCAAAAACAAAGTCGTTTAAAAGACTTAGAATAATTCTTTCGATTATTTTACCCAGGCTAGACAGCAGACTGATGGGTCTGTAACTTGTCGGTGCCGTGGGATCCTCACCTTTCTTGAGTACAAAGATAACTTTTGCATGTTTCCATGCACTCGGAAAGTGATCATCTTTGACTATCGCCAGCGACAAATTTACTACATTGCCTAAAGCTCTGTCGGGTAAATTTCGCAACGCCGCATTCTTTAAACCGTCAAAATCCGGGGCTTTTTTCCTTTTTAAAAAGTTAACAAGGGACCTCGTTCATCGTAACCTGGGGAAACAACTGAACAGGGTGGTTGATTGTCTTGCAAATTTACACCGTTCTGGCGACCCTAGCATCACTAGGCACGAGTTATCTAGCCACCTAGAGCTGAATAGACATTTATTTTGATAACATTGCATTTATTATTATATTGTAATCTTTATACATCGTTTTGAGCAGTCAGTCAGCTGAACGCATTCGTATTGTAAAGTAACGCCTAAGATTAAAGAAACTTTTTAAAAAGACATCATCGATAACCAATTAGTTGACTGGCGCAGTCGTGCGGATTTTCGGGAAATCAATACGTGTCGAACGTATAGATTTTTTTGGACATTCTAATTAACCGAGAATGAAAGAAATTACCATCGTTAGTGTTTGCTGTGAGGTGTCAGAGTGGATTTCTAAAAATCGAAAACCCCAGTTCATCGTGAACCTGCTACCTTGGAGTAATCGGAGATTGGACCCACATTGCCAAATCTCGCAAGACCAGGATATTTTGGAAGGACCATATCGCCAAACAAAAACCTGCTCTTATAAAGGATGTTGATGATTGTCGCCATTAGTATGTAATTACAATTGAAACATATGTCTGAATTCAAAGATATAATTGATAAATTAAGCAAACTTAAGCTTCAATTAGAACCTTCAACTGACTCTGCTTTTCAATCAGAAGAAGTAATTAAACAAATAAATCAAACCTTATTGAAAAATATAGTAGAAAATAGTGCTGCAGGCACATTACTAAATAATTCAGATACTTTGTCTGAAAGCAGGGAAATAGAAATGACTCAACAATTTAAACCTGAATACTTAAAATGCGTACCAGATTTTGACGGTAATCCAAACGATCTAAACAGGTACCTAGCAGTATGTCAAAGTAGCATTAATGTATTCTATATAACAAGCCAGACAAATAATTTCCAAAATATTTACTTGTTAAATTGTATTGTCGGAAAACTTACCGGGACGCAAAATTAATTTTAGGAACCCAAAATGTGCAAACTTGGGATGCACTAAAGATTATTTTAAGTAGACACTTTGCTGATGAACGTGATGAGGCTTGCCTAAACAGAGATCTTATCATGCTTGGGCAACAAAACAGAAAAACCATATCAATTCTGTGAACGTATTTTACATATTTTAAACCTTCTATGTTTATATGTAAATATTCACGAAGCGAATGATGATGCAATGAATCTTAAGAACATAAAGAACATTTCTATCGGGTTTGAAAGAACTATTAGGAACCACGTTACATTGTATGCAGCCTAAAGATTTACCTGAAGCTTTACAATTTGTTACTGCGGAATATAACACTCTTTATTTCCAAAATTTGTCAAACATTCCAAATCAAAAACAACCCACACAATATTTTATGCCCACAAACAATCAAAATTTTGCGCATATACGACCTGCACCACCATTCAACACATATACACCACAAAGATTCTTTAATAATCAACCTACTTTCCCATCTCAGCCTATACCGATAAGACCCAATTACAATAAAATGCCACAAAGATTTCCAACTAACTCACAAGTATTTAAAAACAGACCTAACCAGACAAATGTTTTTAAACCCAATCCGAACAAACAATTTCCACCGCCTACACCGATGAGTGTTAATACGAAACAAACAAATAATAACTTCAGACCAAATAATAATTATAGACCCCAATCAAAAAATTATTTCCAATCACAGACCAATCAACAACCAAATTTTATAGCGGAAGAACTATACTATAATACTAATACTGTCAATAATGACCAAAACTACGCTGATAGTATTGAACAGAACTACTATGTTGGTGACGAAAATAATCTCTACGATGCAAAAGAACATCAATATTTCGATGAATCTGACGTAAATCAATACGCCGAACCCAACCCTTCTTAACAAAACTCACTTTCTTTAAGTGTTATTGAAAATTTTAATTATACGATAAAACAAATAAACTTTAATGAAAAATTATTAGAATCTAAAATAAGTCAAATTTCTTCTATCGTACAGAAAGCTGCTTACAGAGAAAACTCTCTTTATATAAAAGATATTATTAACCAAATAGTTAACGTATATAAAATAATTATTTCTATATTACAAGACGTATAGAACTCCCTAACATTTTCCAAATTAAAAATAATGCATCCTAGTATAATAAGAACTGAAGATCTTTTTATCGAATTAACTAAGTTACAAAAACGAATAGGTCTTCAACAAATGCCTTTACCGGCAACATTAGAGAATACCTTACTTTATGAAAAAATCATTAACCTCGAATCTTTTGTGCTTAATAATAAAATAACATATCTTTTACATATGCCAATAATGCACCTACGTCCTTTCGATTATTTTCATATACACTGCGTCCATTAATTATGGAATACGTAAAAAAGTACTCAAATTTTAAACATCCATATCTCCATCAAAATTATATCAATCCACTCAATTTTCGATTTATTAGGTAGGCCGTCCCTTTGACTACTTAGCACAAAGTATTTCACCTTACTTTATGTCTTTTTTATACAGGATGATGGCTAAGATACCAAGCCATGTAAAATGTGCTGATTTTAAAATTAATGTTTGGAAAATACGAAGCAATGGAAATTGAATTTTATTAGTGTACTGGTTACAGCTTTATGTTAGGTACTTACTGTACAAATTACAGCGCAGTGCCGTTCGTGTTAATTAAAAAAAATTAAAAAATCGTGATATAACACTAACTTAACAATAGTAATAGCAATTTAAAGAAACAACTTAATTATAAGAATAAAAATTAATAACGCGTATTTCCTCCACGGGCATTAATGACAGCTT
This sequence comes from Polydrusus tereticollis, assembly GCA_963920685.1. Taxonomy (NCBI): domain Eukaryota; kingdom Metazoa; phylum Arthropoda; class Insecta; order Coleoptera; family Curculionidae; genus Polydrusus; species Polydrusus tereticollis. The sequence goes on from OY987327.1 coordinate 127,774,410, forward strand.
GACAACGATTTGGCGTACTAAGAATCAGATTTCTTATAAAAACCTGATCCATATTTTCCCATATTCTTTGTAGCGTCAATCTCAGCTGAGCCAAAGTTTCTGGTGGGTTAGCTTCTGCACGAACCTCTCTACCCATTCGATCCCATAAATGCTCTATAGGGTTAAGATCTGGGCTTCGAGCTTTCCAATACATTACGGTAATTCCCGTTTCTGCTAGATATTCCGTTACTATTCTCGCCGTATGTGGACGTGCGTTATCTTGCATAAAAATGAAGTTTTCTCCAATAAAGGGAGCAAAAGGCACAACATGCTCCTGAAGAATTTCCGTAATGTACCTGTCACTAGTTAATCGCTCTACAAATACCAATTCCGTTTTTGCCTCTAGAGATATACTTCCCCAAACCATAATTGATCCACCGCCATAACTAACCCGCTCTTTAAAATTACACTGAGCATAGCAATCACCAGGTCTTCGAAACACTTTTAAACCTCTATCATTGCTGTATAGACAAAAACGGGATTCGTCACTAAATAAAACATTAGCCCATTCATCTTTACCCCATGGCAAATGCTCTTGAGCAAACTGCAATCGTTCACGTCTATGGTGCGGTTCCAGCTTTGCTCCTATCGCTGCTTCATACGGTTTCAGTTGGACCTCTTTTAAGCGATTAAGTATTGTTTGCTTACATAGTCGAACATTGTGAACGTTTGACAACCGTGCTTGTAGCTTGGTACTTGTTGTAAATCGCTCCCGAATACATTGCATTGTTAAAAACCGATCCTGATTAGCAGTTGTTTTCCTTGGTCGGCCTTGCCCTGCTCTTCTTTGATTCGATCCATATTCTCGATACCGTTTTAAAATTTTTGATATAGCCCCTTGCGTTTTATTCATGATTCTGGCAATATCAGACTGAGACCGGCCCTGCTCAAACAGTCCTCTTGCATAGGAACATTCTTCTGGAGATATGAATCGGATATTGGCATTCATTTAAAAAAAGAAACTAAACAAAAGGCCTTGCCAAGAACTGCCAACAAATTTATAATCTTGATAAATTGACAAAGGCAATTGGTTGACTAGCAACGTAAATCCAAATAGAAGTAAAACGTTTTCAGTCAATATAATTTGCAATATACAGATTTTTTAATTTACACGAACGGCACTGCACTGTAATTTGTACAGTAATTACCTAACATAAAGTTATAACCAGTACACTAATAAAATTCCATTTTCATTGCTTCGTATTTTCCAAACATTAATTTTAAAATCAGCACATTTTACACGGCTTGGTATCTTATCCATGATCCTGTATAAAAAAGACATAAAGTAAGGTCAAACACATTGTTCTAAGTAGTTCAAGGGACAGCCTACCTAATAAACTGAAAATTGAATGGATTGATGAAGATATTGATTTTAAAATTCGAGTACTTTTTTACCTATTCCATTTTTTATTTTTTTTTTAATTGACACGAACGGCACTGCGCTGTAATTTGTACAGTAAGTACCTAACATAGAGCTGTAACCAGTACACTAATAAAATTCAATTTCCATTGCTGTATTTTCCAAACATTAATTTTAAAATCAGCACATTTTACATGGCTTGGTATTTTAGCCATCATCCTGTATAAAAAAGACATAAAGTAAGGTGAAATACTTTGGGCTAAGTAGTCCAAGGGACGGCCTACCTAATAAATCGAAAATTGAGTGGATTGATATAATTTTGATGGAGATATGGATGTTTAAAATTTGAGTACTTTTTTACCTATTCCATAATTAATGGACGCAGTGTATATTCAGTCTCAGTATATTATCAGAGTCTATTTAAGGTTGTCTTTTCAAGTAATAAATACCTATTAAAAAACCAGTAGCACTACGCATATTACACTGAAGAATGCCAAGAAATATACCCTCACTTCTATATTTGCGAGAAAGAAACATCGCACGAAATTAAAGGAACTAGCCCTTGCGAAGTAAAACGACTGAACTCTGACAAAAACACCTCATCCTGTAAGCAAACTGAAGTAAAGATCGCTCATATTATAATCAATCGCTAAGATAAAACCAATCAATGGATATTAGTCCTACCTACCAAAGAAGCCATAAAACTGAAATGTTTTGGTCAAACAGAAACCCAGAATATTATTGGAACCTATCTATGCCATATCCCGATTGGCTGCCAAATCGATACTAACTCAGCATCAATAATTAATGATTAGAAGTCAATCAGAACCAATAACCAGCCAATCATGTTTCCAGATTTTGCGGAAATCTACTACCAGTACTGAATTGAAGCCTACACCTACACGACTTAAAATTAGATGGTCTATATAATTTGAAAAGTCAAGTTATACTAAATCACCCCCACTTGGATTTCAGTGAAATGACGAAAGCACCAAGCCTATGGGCAATAATGTTATATATTTTTATCGCCATTTTGTGCCTATTTATTGCTTATAAGAAGATGATGCCAAGAGTCCTAAAAAGACAACGAGAAAAAGGTCCCAAAGAAGAAAAGATAGCAATTCAACTACCCTGTCAAACCTTTTAGTTAAATCTTATGGAGGGAGAAGTTATTTAGCCACCTAGAGCTGAATGGACATTTATTTTGCTAACATTGCATTTATTATTATATTGTAATGTTTATACATTGTTTCGAGCAGTCAGTCAGCTGAACGCATTTGTATTGTAAAGTAACGCTTAAGAATAAAATAAACTATTTAAAAAGACATCATCGATAACCGATTAGTGAAAACTCACGTCATTATTTGAATTTTTACTGAATTGGTCATATAGTTTGATGGCATTCAGCTTTATCCTTTGCGTTAGTCAGAACTTGGCCAATTTCCTTATTTCTCAAGTATGACATGGGGGCTCTATCGCTTCTGATCAAAGCTTTGGTCATTCTGGAGACAGAATTATCTTCGATGATGAGTCTATGTTGTTAATTATTATTAAACTATTGACTATAGAGTGGCACTTAAACCCCAATTATATGACCTTAAACGTGTCGATATAATATGTGAAGCATCGAATTAACACAAATAAAGGAACAAGTCAAAATATTTGATTTTTGCGGTAAAACTCGTGCGTTCCAAAGTGACATTAGACGTTATCCACCCTCTAAATCATCATATGAGAAATGCCCAATAAAACATCAAAAACCATTTTCAAACTTTTTCATATAGTTCGTATAATGCGTCCATCAGCTTTTTCCATATTATCTTTCAGTCCTTTCGGGTTTTGCACGCAGCGTGTTTTTATAACTCGAATCAAGTTTTATTAGAAAAAGTTAAAGTTATCCGAGGTTAACAGCAGTTTCTGTGTTTTCTGTTTACAATGCTGCAAAATATATGGCACAGGCTCTTTGGATGTATTATTAATTTATCAGAGGGAGTTTCTATTTCAACTACCAGACGAAAAAAATGCCACGAATTGTTCCTAAATGAACATAAATAGACATATCGTATTTTCTTTCTTTTATCCAATATCCATAAAGTTTTGGATTTATTGGGTTGCTGAAAAAATCAATTTTTTTTTAATCCGTGTAGGTTCTATAAAAATATATTGAATTTATAAACCCTTGCAGTTTGTTACAGAACAACGATATTCTATTTTCGGGCCAGAATAGTTTTGCAGCTCGAGAAACAACACCCTCATGTCTTCCCAAGTAGAAAAAAAAAACGATATTTTTTTGCATTATTGTTATATACAGTGCCCGGCAGAAAGTACGCACCAAAGGGAATTTTTTTTTATTTCAAAACTTGGCAAATTTTTTTGACGGTGGAAATATTCTGCATGTTCTTTAACAAAAAAGAGCATAAACAAAACTAGTAAATATTGCGTCGTATACGAGGGAGGGGTCAAAACGTTAAATAGACTCAAGAATAAAGTGCCCTTATTTTTCACTGTAGAAAAAATTTTTGTTGGGAAAAGTTGTTTGCACTTATAAGTTATTGATAAATACCAAATTTTAGCTCGGTAGCACAAAAAAAATATTTTTATTTTTTTGTTTACGCCCCCTCGTATAACGAATTGATAGAAGCTATGTGACCTATAAGTTCAGGTTAGTGAACAAGTAAAAATTGCATAAAAGAACACAGTAATTTAACGTTCTACATGCCCTCCGCCGTTTTTGATACCCTTTATGGTTTTATGAATAAGCTCCCTTGTAAGATTTCGTGCAATGATGATTGATTTGTCTAACACATTGCCTGATGACTTCTAAGTGATCTTAATTTCGAAATGGTCGAAAACTTTATTTTTAAGGCAACCCCAAAAAAGAAGTCCATTGGTGTCATATCGGGTGATCTTGCGGGCCAAGGGTTTTCAAAAAGCAACCAATCCACCGATTATTGAAGTAGTAATCTAACCATTCCCTTACTGCATTAGTACTATGGATTGACGCGCCATCTTGTTGAAAATAAAATTCCTAACGGACATTTAGTGGCAGATTCTCAATGAAATCACTTACAACGTTTTGCAAAAAGTCCAAGTATATTGCAGCACTTAGGTCTCCACGGAAAAGATATGGTCCTAAAATACGATTGTCTATTATCTCGCATTAAACATTTGTCTTGAACGAATATTGATTCCTACATTCGATCACAAAGTGGGAGTTCTCGTTTGACCACCAGCGGCAATTTTGTGAACTTACTGTATCGTTACTAGAAAAAGTTGATGCGTCGGTAAAGAAAGCATGCCTACCAAAGTACGGGTTATCTTCTATCATACCTTGAAACCAAAAACAGAAGTCGAGGCGAGCATCAAAATCTCGTGCCTGAAGGGTATGTGCAAATTTTGGCTTATAGGCTCTGCAATTATGTTTCTTAAAAATCCTTCGTATTGACCTTTCAGAGACACTTATATCATGTCTCTGAGACAATGGCATCGTTGGAACTACGGCTGCAGACAGCAACACATTTAACCTTGTATCTTCATTAGTTAGGTTTTTCTTGTGCGGCTGTTTGAATTTATTTTCGACTGATCTTGTTTGTTTAAATTTAGTGACAATTTTTAAAACGGTTAAATGAATTATATTTCTATGGGAATGTCTCTGGTTAAAAATATCTGCCGTTTCGCGAGAAAAACGGTGTTTTCCCCCAAAAATCAAAACTACTTTAATTTTTTCTTATAAAGACAATTTTGGTTCTGCCATTTTTTACAACTAAAACAACAACTGACGCTTAACGTCAGCTTGAATCCTAAATATTTTTTCATGGCAACAAGATTTTAATGAAAACGAATTTTATTATGTAACGGTTTGAACTTTAATTCATGAACCAATGGGTTTAAGAGTTTTTGAAAAATTTGGGACAGCAAAATATTGTTAAATGTATGAAGTAAACCCTCATTTGTTTTACATAAAGTTTCTTCGCTTGGTGTGCACCAGAAAAATTAAATTATTCTTGACGTTATTTTATTAAACGTCCAGTTTTCGCGTATTTAAACAAATTTAAGTAAGTTAAAAACTGAATTTATAGGTTGCATAGCTTCTATCGATTCGTTATACGAGGTGGCGTAAAAAAAAAGTAAAAACTTTTTTTTGTGCTTCCGAGCTGAAATTTGGTATTTATAGATAACCTTTAAGTGCAAACAACATTTCCTAATAAAATTTTTTTCTACGGTGAAAAACAAGGGCACTTTATTCTTGAGTGAATTTAATGTTTTCACCTCTCCCTCGTATACGACGCAATATTTACTAGCTTTGTTTATGCCCTTTTTTGTTTAAGAACATGCAGAACATTTCCACCGTCAAAAAAATTTGGTAAGTTTTGACATAAAAAAAAATCCCCTTTGGTGCGTACTTTCTGCCGGTCACTGTATGTACATGTGTGTGTATTAAGTCAGTGGCTCTGGTTGAAGCCAAATGGTCAGATATATTATGTATGAAGGCGTAAAGAATAAAACAGTTTTGGATATATCGTCACGAATTCCAAAGTGACATTAGACGTTATCCACCCTCTAAATCATCATATGAGAAATGCCCAATAAAACATCAAAAACCATTTTCAAACTTTTTCATATAGTTCGTATAATGCGTCCATCAGCTTTTTCCATATTATCTTTCAGTCCTTTCGGGTTTTGCACGCAGCGTGTTTTTATAACTCGAATCAAGTTTTATTAGAAAAAGTTAAAGTTATCCGAGGTTAACAGCAGTTTCTGTGTTTTCTGTTTACAATGCTGCAAAATATATGGCACAGGCTCTTTGGATGTATTATTAATTTATCAGAGGGAGTTTCTATTTCAACTACCAGACGAAAAAAATGCCACGAATTGTTCCTAAATGAACATAAATAGACATATCGTATTTTCTTTCTTTTATCCAATATCCATAAAGTTTTGGATTTATTGGGTTGCTGAAAAAATCAATTTTTTTTTAATCCGTGTAGGTTCTATAAAAATATATTGAATTTATAAACCCTTGCAGTTTGTTACAGAACAACGATATTCTATTTTCGGGCCAGAATAGTTTTGCAGCTCGAGAAACAACACCCTCATGTCTTCCCAAGTAGAAAAAAAAAACGATATTTTTTTGCATTATTGTTATATACAGTGCCCGGCAGAAAGTACGCACCAAAGGGAATTTTTTTTTATTTCAAAACTTGGCAAATTTTTTTGACGGTGGAAATATTCTGCATGTTCTTTAACAAAAAAGAGCATAAACAAAACTAGTAAATATTGCGTCGTATACGAGGGAGGGGTCAAAACGTTAAATAGACTCAAGAATAAAGTGCCCTTATTTTTCACTGTAGAAAAAATTTTTGTTGGGAAAAGTTGTTTGCACTTATAAGTTATTGATAAATACCAAATTTTAGCTCGGTAGCACAAAAAAAATATTTTTATTTTTTTGTTTACGCCCCCTCGTATAACGAATTGATAGAAGCTATGTGACCTATAAGTTCAGGTTAGTGAACAAGTAAAAATTGCATAAAAGAACACAGTAATTTAACGTTCTACATGCCCTCCGCCGTTTTCGATACCCTTTATGGTTTTATGAATAAGCTCCCTTGTAAGATTTCGTGCAATGATGATTGATTTGTCTAACACATTGCCTGATGACTTCTAAGTGATCTTAATTTCGAAATGGTCGAAAACTTTATTTTTAAGGCAACCCCAAAAAAGAAGTCCATTGGTGTCATATCGGGTGATCTTGCGGGCCAAGGGTTTTCAAAAAGCAACCAATCCACCGATTATTGAAGTAGTAATCTAACCATTCCCTTACTGCATTAGTACTATGGATTGACGCGCCATCTTGTTGAAAATAAAATTCCTAACGGACATTTAGTGGCAGATTCTCAATGAAATCACTTACAACGTTTTGCAAAAAGTCCAAGTATATTGCAGCACTTAGGTCTCCACGGAAAAGAAATGGTCCTAAAATACGATTGTCTATTATCTCGCATTAAACATTTGTCTTGAACGAATATTGATTCCTACATTCGATCACAAAGTGGGAGTTCTCGTTTGACCACCAGCGGCAATTTTGTGAACTTACTGTATCGTTACTAGAAAAAGTTGATGCGTCGGTAAAGAAAGCATGCCTACCAAAGTACGGGTTATCTTCTATCATACCTTGAAACCAAAAACAGAAGTCGAGGCGAGCATCAAAATCTCGTGCCTGAAGGGTATGTGCAAATTTTGGCTTATAGGCTCTGTAATTATGTTTCTTAAAAATCCTTCGTATTGACCTTTCAGAGACACTTATATCATGTCTCTGAGACAATGGCATCGTTGGAACTACGGCTGCAGACAGCAACACATTTAACCTTGTATCTTCATTAGTTAGGTTTTTCTTGTGCGGCTGTTTGAATTTATTTTCGACTGATCTTGTTTGTTTAAATTTAGTGACAATTTTTAAAACGGTTAAATGAATTATATTTCTATGGGAATGTCTCTGGTTAAAAATATCTGCCGTTTCGCGAGAAAAACGGTGTTTTCCCCCAAAAATCAAAACTACTTTAATTTTTTCTTATAAAGACAATTTTGGTTCTGCCATTTTTTACAACTAAAACAACAACTGACGCTTAACGTCAGCTTGAATCCTAAATATTTTTTCATGGCAACAAGATTTTAATGAAAACGAATTTTATTATGTAACGGTTTGAACTTTAATTCATGAACCAATGGGTTTAAGAGTTTTTGAAAAATTTGGGACAGCAAAATATTGTTAAATGTATGAAGTAAACCCTCATTTGTTTTACATAAAGTTTCTTCGCTTGGTGTGCACCAGAAAAATTAAATTATTCTTGACGTTATTTTATTAAACGTCCAGTTTTCGCGTATTTAAACAAATTTAAGTAAGTTAAAAACTGAATTTATAGGTTGCATAGCTTCTATCGATTCGTTATACGAGGTGGCGTAAAAAAAAAGTAAAAACTTTTTTTTGTGCTTCCGAGCTGAAATTTGGTATTTATAGATAACCTTTAAGTGCAAACAACATTTCCTAATAAAATTTTTTTCTACGGTGAAAAACAAGGGCACTTTATTCTTGAGTGAATTTAATGTTTTCACCTCTCCCTCGTATACGACGCAATATTTACTAGCTTTGTTTATGCCCTTTTTTGTTTAAGAACATGCAGAACATTTCCACCGTCAAAAAAATTTGGTAAGTTTTGACATAAAAAAAAATCCCCTTTGGTGCGTACTTTCTGCCGGTCACTGTATGTACATGTGTGTGTATTAAGTCAGTGGCTCTGGTTGAAGCCAAATGGTCAGATATATTATGTATGAAGGCGTAAAGAATAAAACAGTTTTGGATATATCGTCACGAATTCCAAAGTGACATTAGACGTTATCCACCCTCTAAATCATCATATGAGAAATGCCCAATAAAACATCAAAAACCATTTTCAAACTTTTTCATATAGTTCGTATAATGCGTCCATCAGCTTTTTCCATATTATCTTTCAGTCCTTTCGGGTTTTGCACGCAGCGTGTTTTTATAACTCGAATCAAGTTTTATTAGAAAAAGTTAAAGTTATCCGAGGTTAACAGCAGTTTCTGTGTTTTCTGTTTACAATGCTGCAAAATATATGGCACAGGCTCTTTGGATGTATTATTAATTTATCAGAGGGAGTTTCTATTTCAACTACCAGACGAAAAAAATGCCACGAATTGTTCCTAAATGAACATAAATAGACATATCGTATTTTCTTTCTTTTATCCAATATCCATAAAGTTTTGGATTTATTGGGTTGCTGAAAAAATCAATTTTTTTTTAATCCGTGTAGGTTCTATAAAAATATATTGAATTTATAAACCCTTGCAGTTTGTTACAGAACAACGATATTCTATTTTCGGGCCAGAATAGTTTTGCAGCTCGAGAAACAACACCCTCATGTCTTCCCAAGTAGAAAAAAAAAACGATATTTTTTTGCATTATTGTTATATACAGTGCCCGGCAGAAAGTACGCACCAAAGGGAATTTTTTTTTATTTCAAAACTTGGCAAATTTTTTTGACGGTGGAAATATTCTGCATGTTCTTTAACAAAAAAGAGCATAAACAAAACTAGTAAATATTGCGTCGTATACGAGGGAGGGGTCAAAACGTTAAATAGACTCAAGAATAAAGTGCCCTTATTTTTCACTGTAGAAAAAATTTTTGTTGGGAAAAGTTGTTTGCACTTATAAGTTATTGATAAATACCAAATTTTAGCTCGGTAGCACAAAAAAAATATTTTTATTTTTTTGTTTACGCCCCCTCGTATAACGAATTGATAGAAGCTATGTGACCTATAAGTTCAGGTTAGTGAACAAGTAAAAATTGCATAAAAGAACACAGTAATTTAACGTTCTACATGCCCTCCGCCGTTTTCGATACCCTTTATGGTTTTATGAATAAGCTCCCTTGTAAGATTTCGTGCAATGATGATTGATTTGTCTAACACATTGCCTGATGACTTCTAAGTGATCTTAATTTCGAAATGGTCGAAAACTTTATTTTTAAGGCAACCCCAAAAAAGAAGTCCATTGGTGTCATATCGGGTGATCTTGCGGGCCAAGGGTTTTCAAAAAGCAACCAATCCACCGATTATTGAAGTAGTAATCTAACCATTTCCTTACTGCATTAGTACTATGGATTGACGCGCCATCTTGTTGAAAATAAAATTCCTAACGGACATTTAGTGGCAGATTCTCAATGAAATCACTTACAACGTTTTGCAAAAAGTCCAAGTATATTGCAGCACTTAGGTCTCCACGGAAAAGAAATGGTCCTAAAATACGATTGTCTATTATCTCGCATTAAACATTTGTCTTGAACGAATATTGATTCCTACATTCGATCACAAAGTGGGAGTTCTCGTTTGACCACCAGCGGCAATTTTGTGAACTTACTGTATCGTTACTAGAAAAAGTTGATGCGTCGGTAAAGAAAGCATGCCTACCAAAGTACGGGTTATCTTCTATCATACCTTGAAACCAAAAACAGAAGTCGAGGCGAGCATCAAAATCTCGTGCCTGAAGGGTATGTGCAAATTTTGGCTTATAGGCTCTGTAATTATGTTTCTTAAAAATCCTTCGTATTGACCTTTCAGAGACACTTATATCATGTCTCTGAGACAATGGCATCGTTGGAACTACGGCTGCAGACAGCAACACATTTAACCTTGTATCTTCATTAGTTAGGTTTTTCTTGTGCGGCTGTTTGAATTTATTTTCGACTGATCTTGTTTGTTTAAATTTAGTGACAATTTTTAAAACGGTTAAATGAATTATATTTCTATGGGAATGTCTCTGGTTAAAAATATCTGCCGTTTCGCGAGAAAAACGGTGTTTTCCCCCAAAAATCAAAACTACTTTAATTTTTTCTTATAAAGACAATTTTGGTTCTGCCATTTTTTACAACTAAAACAACAACTGACGCTTAACGTCAGCTTGAATCCTAAATATTTTTTCATGGCAACAAGATTTTAATGAAAACGAATTTTATTATGTAACGGTTTGAACTTTAATTCATGAACCAATGGGTTTAAGAGTTTTTGAAAAATTTGGGACAGCAAAATATTGTTAAATGTATGAAGTAAACCCTCATTTGTTTTACATAAAGTTTCTTCGCTTGGTGTGCACCAGAAAAATTAAATTATTCTTGACGTTATTTTATTAAACGTCCAGTTTTCGCGTATTTAAACAAATTTAAGTAAGTTAAAAACTGAATTTATAGGTTGCATAGCTTCTATCGATTCGTTATACGAGGTGGCGTAAAAAAAAAGTAAAAACTTTTTTTTGTGCTTCCGAGCTGAAATTTGGTATTTATAGATAACCTTTAAGTGCAAACAACATTTCCTAATAAAATTTTTTTCTACGGTGAAAAACAAGGGCACTTTATTCTTGAGTGAATTTAATGTTTTCACCTCTCCCTCGTATACGACGCAATATTTACTAGCTTTGTTTATGCCCTTTTTTGTTTAAGAACATGCAGAACATTTCCACCGTCAAAAAAATTTGGTAAGTTTTGACATAAAAAAAAATCCCCTTTGGTGCGTACTTTCTGCCGGTCACTGTATGTACATGTGTGTGTATTAAGTCAGTGGCTCTGGTTGAAGCCAAATGGTCAGATATATTATGTATGAAGGCGTAAAGAATAAAACAGTTTTGGATATATCGTCACGAATTCCAAAGTGACATTAGACGTTATCCACCCTCTAAATCATCATATGAGAAATGCCCAATAAAACATCAAAAACCATTTTCAAACTTTTTCATATAGTTCGTATAATGCGTCCATCAGCTTTTTCCATATTATCTTTCAGTCCTTTCGGGTTTTGCACGCAGCGTGTTTTTATAACTCGAATCAAGTTTTATTAGAAAAAGTTAAAGTTATCCGAGGTTAACAGCAGTTTCTGTGTTTTCTGTTTACAATGCTGCAAAATATATGGCACAGGCTCTTTGGATGTATTATTAATTTATCAGAGGGAGTTTCTATTTCAACTACCAGACGAAAAAAATGCCACGAATTGTTCCTAAATGAACATAAATAGACATATCGTATTTTCTTTCTTTTATCCAATATCCATAAAGTTTTGGATTTATTGGGTTGCTGAAAAAATCAATTTTTTTTTAATCCGTGTAGGTTCTATAAAAATATATTGAATTTATAAACCCTTGCAGTTTGTTACAGAACAACGATATTCTATTTTCGGGCCAGAATAGTTTTGCAGCTCGAGAAACAACACCCTCATGTCTTCCCAAGTAGAAAAAAAAAACGATATTTTTTTGCATTATTGTTATATACAGTGCCCGGCAGAAAGTACGCACCAAAGGGAATTTTTTTTTATTTCAAAACTTGGCAAATTTTTTTGACGGTGGAAATATTCTGCATGTTCTTTAACAAAAAAGAGCATAAACAAAACTAGTAAATATTGCGTCGTATACGAGGGAGGGGTCAAAACGTTAAATAGACTCAAGAATAAAGTGCCCTTATTTTTCACTGTAGAAAAAATTTTTGTTGGGAAAAGTTGTTTGCACTTATAAGTTATTGATAAATACCAAATTTTAGCTCGGTAGCACAAAAAAAATATTTTTATTTTTTTGTTTACGCCCCCTCGTATAACGAATTGATAGAAGCTATGTGACCTATAAGTTCAGGTTAGTGAACAAGTAAAAATTGCATAAAAGAACACAGTAATTTAACGTTCTACATGCCCTCCGCCGTTTTCGATACCCTTTATGGTTTTATGAATAAGCTCCCTTGTAAGATTTCGTGCAATGATGATTGATTTGTCTAACACATTGCCTGATGACTTCTAAGTGATCTTAATTTCGAAATGGGCGAAAACTTTATTTTTAAGGCAACCCCAAAAAAGAAGTCCATTGGTGTCATATCGGGTGATCTTGCGGGCCAAGGGTTTTCAAAAAGCAACCAATCCACCGATTATTGAAGTAGTAATCTAACCATTTCCTTACTGCATTAGTACTATGGATTGACGCGCCATCTTGTTGAAAATAAAATTCCTAACGGACATTTAGTGGCAGATTCTCAATGAAATCACTTACAACGTTTTGCAAAAAGTCCAAGTATATTGCAGCACTTAGGTCTCCACGGAAAAGAAATGGTCCTAAAATACGATTGTCTATTATCTCGCATTAAACATTTGTCTTGAACGAATATTGATTCCTACATTCGATCACAAAGTGGGAGTTCTCGTTTGACCACCAGCGGCAATTTTGTGAACTTACTGTATCGTTACTAGAAAAAGTTGATGCGTCGGTAAAGAAAGCATGCCTACCAAAGTACGGGTTATCTTCTATCATACCTTGAAACCAAAAACAGAAGTCGAGGCGAGCATCAAAATCTCGTGCCTGAAGGGTATGTGCAAATTTTGGCTTATAGGCTCTGTAATTATGTTTCTTAAAAATCCTTCGTATTGACCTTTCAGAGACACTTATATCATGTCTCTGAGACAATGGCATCGTTGGAACTACGGCTGCAGACAGCAACACATTTAACCTTGTATCTTCATTAGTTAGGTTTTTCTTGTGCGGCTGTTTGAATTTATTTTCGACTGATCTTGTTTGTTTAAATTTAGTGACAATTTTTAAAACGGTTAAATGAATTATATTTCTATGGGAATGTCTCTGGTTAAAAATATCTGCCGTTTCGCGAGAAAAACGGTGTTTTCCCCCAAAAATCAAAACTACTTTAATTTTTTCTTATAAAGACAATTTTGGTTCTGCCATTTTTTACAACTAAAACAACAACTGACGCTTAACGTCAGCTTGAATCCTAAATATTTTTTCATGGCAACAAGATTTTAATGAAAACGAATTTTATTATGTAACGGTTTGAACTTTAATTCATGAACCAATGGGTTTAAGAGTTTTTGAAAAATTTGGGACAGCAAAATATTGTTAAATGTATGAAGTAAACCCTCATTTGTTTTACATAAAGTTTCTTCGCTTGGTGTGCACCAGAAAAATTAAATTATTCTTGACGTTATTTTATTAAACGTCCAGTTTTCGCGTATTTAAACAAATTTAAGTAAGTTAAAAACTGAATTTATAGGTTGCATAGCTTCTATCGATTCGTTATACGAGGTGGCGTAAAAAAAAAGTAAAAACTTTTTTTTGTGCTTCCGAGCTGAAATTTGGTATTTATAGATAACCTTTAAGTGCAAACAACATTTCCTAATAAAATTTTTTTCTACGGTGAAAAACAAGGGCACTTTATTCTTCGTATACGACGCAATATTTACTAGCTTTGTTTATGCCCTTTTTTGTTTAAGAACATGCAGAACATTTCCACCGTCAAAAAAATTTGGTAAGTTTTGACATAAAAAAAAATCCCCTTTGGTGCGTACTTTCTGCCGGTCACTGTATGTACATGTGTGTGTATTAAGTCAGTGGCTCTGGTTGAAGCCAAATGGTCAGATATATTATGTATGAAGGCGTAAAGAATAAAACAGTTTTGGATATATCGTCACGAATTCCAAAGTGACATTAGACGTTATCCACCCTCTAAATCATCATATGAGAAATGCCCAATAAAACATCAAAAACCATTTTCAAACTTTTTCATATAGTTCGTATAATGCGTCCATCAGCTTTTTCCATATTATCTTTCAGTCCTTTCGGGTTTTGCACGCAGCGTGTTTTTATAACTCGAATCAAGTTTTATTAGAAAAAGTTAAAGTTATCCGAGGTTAACAGCAGTTTCTGTGTTTTCTGTTTACAATGCTGCAAAATATATGGCACAGGCTCTTTGGATGTATTATTAATTTATCAGAGGGAGTTTCTATTTCAACTACCAGACGAAAAAAATGCCACGAATTGTTCCTAAATGAACATAAATAGACATATCGTATTTTCTTTCTTTTATCCAATATCCATAAAGTTTTGGATTTATTGGGTTGCTGAAAAAATCAATTTTTTTTTAATCCGTGTAGGTTCTATAAAAATATATTGAATTTATAAACCCTTGCAGTTTGTTACAGAACAACGATATTCTATTTTCGGGCCAGAATAGTTTTGCAGCTCGAGAAACAACACCCTCATGTCTTCCCAAGTAGAAAAAAAAAACGATATTTTTTTGCATTATTGTTATATACAGTGCCCGGCAGAAAGTACGCACCAAAGGGAATTTTTTTTTATTTCAAAACTTGGCAAATTTTTTTGACGGTGGAAATATTCTGCATGTTCTTTAACAAAAAAAAGCATAAACAAAACTAGTAAATATTGCGTCGTATACGAGGGAGGGGTCAAAACGTTAAATAGACTCAAGAATAAAGTGCCCTTATTTTTCACTGTAGAAAAAATTTTTGTTGGGAAAAGTTGTTTGCACTTATAAGTTATTGATAAATACCAAATTTTAGCTCGGTAGCACAAAAAAAATATTTTTATTTTTTTGTTTACGCCCCCTCGTATAACGAATTGATAGAAGCTATGTGACCTATAAGTTCAGGTTAGTGAACAAGTAAAAATTGCATAAAAGAACACAGTAATTTAACGTTCTACATGCCCTCCGCCGTTTTCGATACCCTTTATGGTTTTATGAATAAGCTCCCTTGTAAGATTTCGTGCAATGATGATTGATTTGTCTAACACATTGCCTGATGACTTCTAAGTGATCTTAATTTCGAAATGGTCGAAAACTTTATTTTTAAGGCAACCCCAAAAAAGAAGTCCATTGGTGTCATATCGGGTGATCTTGCGGGCCAAGGGTTTTCAAAAAGCAACCAATCCACCGATTATTGAAGTAGTAATCTAACCATTCCCTTACTGCATTAGTACTATGGATTGACGCGCCATCTTGTTGAAAATAAAATTCCTAACGGACATTTAGTGGCAGATTCTCATTGAAATCACTTACAACGTTTTGCAAAAAGTCCAAGTATATTGCAGCACTTAGGTCTCCACGGAAAAGAAATGGTCCTAAAATACGATTGTCTATTATCTCGCATTAAACATTTGTCTTGAACGAATATTGATTCCTACATTCGATCACAAAGTGGGAGTTCTCGTTTGACCACCAGCGGCAATTTTGTGAACTTACTGTATCGTTACTAGAAAAAGTTGATGCGTCGGTAAAGAAAGCATGCCTACCAAAGTACGGGTCATCTTCTATCATACCTTGAAACCAAAAACAGAAGTCGAGGCGAGCATCAAAATCTCGTGCCTGAAGGGTATGTGCAAATTTTGGCTTATAGGCTCTGTAATTATGTTTCTTAAAAATCCTTCGTATTGACCTTTCAGAGACACTTATATCATGTCTCTGAGACAATGGCATCGTTGTAACTACGGCTGCAGACAGCAACACATTTAACCTTGTATCTTCATTAGTTAGGTTTTTCTTGTGCGGCTGTTTGAATTTATTTTCGACTGATCTTGTTTGTTTAAATTTAGTGACAATTTTTAAAACGGTTAAATGAATTATATTTCTATGGGAATGTCTCTGGTTAAAAATATCTGCCGTTTCGCGAGAAAAACGGTGTTTTCCCCCAAAAATCAAAACTACTTTAATTTTTTCTTATAAAGACAATTTTGGTTCTGCCATTTTTTACAACTAAAACAACAACTGACGCTTAACGTCAGCTTGAATCCTAAATATTTTTTCATGGCAACAAGATTTTAATGAAAACGAATTTTATTATGTAACGGTTTGAACTTTAATTCATGAACCAATGGGTTTAAGAGTTTTTGAAAAATTTGGGACAGCAAAATATTGTTAAATGTATGAAGTAAACCCTCATTTGTTTTACATAAAGTTTCTTCGCTTGGTGTGCACCAGAAAAATTAAATTATTCTTGACGTTATTTTATTAAACGTCCAGTTTTCGCGTATTTAAACAAATTTAAGTAAGTTAAAAACTGAATTTATAGGTTGCATAGCTTCTATCGATTCGTTATACGAGGTGGCGTAAAAAAAAAGTAAAAACTTTTTTTTGTGCTTCCGAGCTGAAATTTGGTATTTATAGATAACCTTTAAGTGCAAACAACATTTCCTAATAAAATTTTTTTCTACGGTGAAAAACAAGGGCACTTTATTCTTGAGTGAATTTAATGTTTTCACCTCTCCCTCGTATACGACGCAATATTTACTAGCTTTGTTTATGCCCTTTTTTGTTTAAGAACATGCAGAACATTTCCACCGTCAAAAAAATTTGGTAAGTTTTGACATAAAAAAAATCCCCTTTGGTGCGTACTTTCTGCCGGTCACTGTATGTACATGTGTGTGTATTAAGTCAGTGGCTCTGGTTGAAGCCAAATGGTCAGATATATTATGTATGAAGGCGTAAAAGAATAAAACAGTTTTGGATATATCGTCACGAATTAAGTCTTTACTAAATATTTTTCGCCCTGTGTGATGTTTGATCGTACACTTAGCATTTGCTGACTAATCATACGAAAATTATATACGGTAAGAGATCGGTTTGACTACGAGCGGGGAGTCAAGTCAGGACCGTGACAATGTGCGCGTGATACTTAGTGGTCTGCCCAAAAAGAGTTGAGTCCCACTGTTAATTCATCATGTAAGTATCATTTCTTCCCTTTCAATGTAAGCGAGATCCTCTAGCAGTTTATTTAACTACCTCGATTCTTATTTTTGTCTTCCTTTATTTAGTTTGTTTAACTTCTAACAACTTATTCAGCCATTAATAAAGATGTATTTGTTTTGTACTAGTGCCTTTGATTTAATTTCATCTGTTCTGCCCCCCAAATAACGGCAATACAATTTACAGATTCTTATCAGTAACAAACGCTAAGCCGTGATAATATTCTCTCCTTAGGAAAAGATACCTAACAGGAGCATTCGTTTAGTACTTAAACGTTTCAACCATTTTAAAAATATTAACAATAAAAACACGCGTGAAACACTTTGTGCGTCAAGTACGTCAACAATCTTCAGACCCGATCAAGCGTTTGGGCCAATGTAGCAAAATATTCGGAGTCCGAGACGGATGTCGAACACTGTGTGGACAAGCAGCGATTTATTTATAATGGCAGTAACTTCGGTCTGTCATCTCGGATCTTGAAATCGGATGTAGTGGACAAACCACCTAAGAATTAATATTCAGAATTTGAGAAATATTTATGACTAGGTTGCTGCCAGCAAGTGAACGGACGATTTAAACTAAGTGTTGTTTTAAAGATATTTCTAAATACTAGCAAATTTTTACTCGCTCTGTATAAATGACGGTTATAAGTGGAAAAGTTAAACTCGGCACCAATAAACAACTTCAGGAGTTCTTTAAAAATATGACAAAACAATACGCGGTTTCCATCGTAAGTATTTTTTGACTCACCCTGAATGGCCTGAATACGCATATTTTAGTTTAAAACATGCTCAATAATACAAAATAGTTTACGTGTCACTCTTCGTTCACTTTCGTAAATAAAAGTTATATCTGGTACTTAAAATAAAGGATCTGCTCCAAAATATACGCAGAGTTCCTGTACGTGTCAATTTATTCTGTATTAGAAATAATTCGTGTGAATGTGTACGAAAATAAAAAAAATCTGAACAATTTTAAATGAAAACTAAAAGATTCAACGAAAAAAATAATCGAACACATAATATTTCCTAAATTTAATACAATACTTAAACAATATCATTAGTTTCCTAATTTTTCACTGAAACTTTGAAAAAGAAATATATTTTATTTTATTTACTGTAAAGTTGTAATAATGTCGGATTCGTAATAACAGCTTTATTTAAAGCGTAATTTTTAATACATGACTTTGTTTTCATAAATCATTTGGCCTAACAAAAAAAAAACGCGTTAATATTGATTTATGTCTCGCGTTGACACTGATAACATGTATGCCGACCCAGTTCTTTTCAACATTTAACATGAATACTTTCTAGCGTGCGTTTTCAGCCGCGTAACTATAAATAAATTTTCTATTTACACAGTTTTTATCTCTTAAATGATGCGGACACAAATGTATTTGCTTGTCGATTTTTTAAATTAACGTGTCCATGTAAAATACGCTCTATTTAGAGCCTGAGGTTATAGTCCATAAACCTTTTTGAAATGGTAACGTAATTTTTTTTATATTTTTGCATTCATCAGTAATTGTTCGCAGTAAGGTTAGTTATAGTCATACAATTACTAACATAAAATACAGGAGCTACCATTATACTACCAATAAAAGATAGTTAATAATTTATACCTAGTGTTTCCTTGCTAAACACTAGAGTAATTGAATGTTAACCACTACTAAATAGAAATGCAGCATAATGAATTCCTCAGAAGAAATCTGTGGCTTGGTGCAAAAACGGTCAATGTCACTTTTTGCCGAAAATAAGGTAAGGAAAATTATTTAAGTATTTCTCCTTGTAAAATAAAGGCCAATATCTCAGATAGTCTTTGCATGATATTCACATGAAAAACGAAAGGGCCATCTCAAATAAAAATATATTTAGTTATTTAAGATAGGCCAAAGTAACATTGGCTCAAGCATCACTACTCTTTTTAGTTCAAGAAGGGCCTGACTTGACATTGGCCCTTTTCTATGTATAGATTTTTTAGCAGACTTGACATTGGCCCCAGAGTATAATAGTAAGCTGTCGGCTGCAAAAGTTCGATTCCGTATTAACCTCAATTTTTATAGTAAGCAGGTGTATACAAAGTGCTGTATTTTCTTATTAAAACGCCATGGATAGCATATTACAGTGAATCATAAGTCTCTAGAATCAGGACATACTCACATAAAAGCTGACAGCATTCATGCTGCCATTAAGAACAAAAAAGGTGACAACCGCAATAGATTGGATTAATCTAATCCGAACTTTACTGTAAAATTAAAAACACGAATTACTGCTAAGCCAACATGATTTTTTAAATTTCACTATGTTCACGTCAAAAGAAATACTCTAGGCGCATTAATTCAATAGCTAAAGTTAAAGTGGATGCAATACAAAACAGCTTATCCGAGACGTATGTTTTATAAAGTTCTCTTCACAAGGGTTTCAAAATAATCGATTTTAATGCAAAACAACAAAAGAAAATACCAAAAAGACTTGAACCAATTAGCAATAAACCTCTTTCCTAAGTACCGGAAACCTGAAGGATCTTTTTTGGGCAACACGTTTTCTAAAAATCAAATTCATTGGTACAAATCATTAGTCAACGTCACGACGAAATATTCCAATTTTAAATCAAAATGCAAATCGGCAACGTACGCTATAAAAAATCCATGTCATCATAATTTCAACTGACTTATAGCATAGCAACAGCTTAATTGTTTTGATTGATCCAAGGAATCGAGCGGCCGCGCAAGGGAAGCAAACAATGGTAGCGTCCAAGACTCGAGGCAAGAAGCTGCTTTACGTGGCCGGGTACCGGGATCCACGTATGCTTCTGACATAAGGTGTCACTCTAGTTCGATCACAGAAAAGTACTATTCTTCTGGGCGATTTTCTTTTTGTCAAGAAGGGCAACTACGTCGTGTGTGTTGGGGTATTAATGGGTATGCAATGACATTGCTCAACTGAGTTTGATTTCTCCCAGAGCGGTGCATGGTAGAAATACAACAAGCCACTGCAGCCCACCCGCACGTGGTACAGCTTAGTGTTTCTCAAACCACACTGTTTTAAAATTCTTTCATCTGCAGAACGTCCTAACTCTGGAACGAACTTCCTGAGGCCGGGTTCCCCAACGAGTGTAATCTCCAAAAATACAATACCGACGTGAATCGTTTCCTGCGCACACGCACCGGTCGCAAAGCGTCATAAATGGTTAATCCTGCAGTGCTGTGCCTTATCATAAAAAAAATCCTTTTTAAAGAGCTTGTGTACGAGAATTATAATTTTCCGACGGCAGTGATTAGTTAGTCTGGCATCTTAGTAAAAGAAAGATGCAATAGTTCAGTTCTCAGAAATAATAATACAAAATAAGTGATTATTTACTCCAGCATCAACATTTTTTCGTTCTGTTCTAAGTTTTGGTAATAGCAAAGACGTGTTGATTCAATTGTCTAATGTTAATAAAACTAAATCCCAAGGGTATTTAAATTGACCTCAGTTACAAGGTGCCTTACATGTGAACATGAACATAACAGATTGTTACTGTGAAAATAATACAAGGTTAAATTGATGTAAACATGAAAAAGTTACCAAATCGTGAAATAAGCATAAGCAAAACATGTTAGAGTAATGGTGTGTTTTATTAAATCAGGCAATATTTCATAAAGCATCTGTTTACTCTTAGAGATACAGGAATATGTAAAGGCAAGTTAGAACACCTTGCCCCATAAGATCTAAAATGCCGTTTATAGACAATGGAATTCAGCTGTATTACAACCACTTTATTGAAAATCTGGTATCAAGTTATCAAGTTCTTGGGTACCTTCCAGATATCAAAGATGATGATTTTGAAGAAACTTTTACACCCTCTTAATAAAGATTTAAATATCATTGTTAAATGCAACTACTTTAAAATTATATGAATAGCTTATTTTGGTTTCTTACTACATTGGTAAATATAAACGTTAATTTTTGTTTTGTTAGTTTAAGATTTACTTACTGCAGAAATATGTGGCACTTTGCCAAAACTTTCTTCACGCACTCTGTTCAGGGTTTTGAAAAGCCTTTATCAAGAAAATTACGACTAAGGAAATGGCCGAAGAGACCAGAGAAGAGGACGAAACAAAATAAACCTGGATGATACCACAAAATATGCCATTCATCGCAAAATCCATGGATTTTGTTTCCTAAATTTACCTAAAATATCATTAAAAGTTTTCAAACGAACTTTAAACGAAATGAATAATTGTAGGTTATTAAATGAAATCGAAAAGCCTACTAATTAAAAAAAAAAATGAAACTATTGTATAGCGGCGAAAATATTTGAAAAAAATACTGTAGTTTCGGGAAAAGAAAAGAATTAAATTACACCGACGAAATAGTGCTCAATGAAGGGCACACTGTTAAGAATTTATGGCAAGATCTTAATAATAAAAGTTCAAGGCAGGCATTTTTCGGATGGATGTCCGCAAGAAGTAAGGAATCCTAGTGCAAAAGGTCGTCGTCTTATAGGATCAGGATCTAAGTGTTAATGAAGTAAATTTAATTTATAAGAAATTATATGACGTGCGGACGAAATTCCATCATTTATTATTTCTTGAAATACCCATAATGGAATTCATTTCCCTGACATCGCACAACCCGGAACTCTTTATATACTAGTGATGAGTCACCGAGAGAAATTTTGGACTTCCAGTATAGGTTAGTTCAGGTTATGGTTTACCAAAAATACACGTGCCTCTACGACCCATTATAAGCTCCAGAAATTCCCCAACATAC
The DNA here is from genome assembly GCA_963920685.1 of Polydrusus tereticollis. NCBI lineage: Eukaryota > Metazoa > Arthropoda > Insecta > Coleoptera > Curculionidae > Polydrusus > Polydrusus tereticollis. Next base: position 127,796,651 of record OY987327.1, read on the forward strand.
GAACTGTCCCGATTTCTAACTCCAATACTACAACCACTACAAGGGCACTGCACATCTATCGTGAAAAACTCGCAGCACATCGCTAAGATCATAAGTGGACAGAAAATTCAACCAGATGATCGATTTGTCAGCTTTGTCTTTGAGACTGAATCTAGACTTATCATTTTTGAACTTCGTATTTTCTAAACTGAACCACCAAGATCAATTGCTGGTAAGTACCTTTTCTCCTCTCTTTATGTATAGTACATAGCGAAATTTCTTTTAGTATCCCTGAAGATGGACATTAAAATGTCCGAAACATGTTGGATAACGATCTTAATAATAAAATTATGTGGAGGTAGACTGAAGTCGTTTTATTTGATTATATCAACTCCACTGAAAGAGTGGACTACTTTTTCAAGTTTATTATTATTAATTACTAAATTAAATTAATTATTCTAGAATGTAAAAAGCCGGTAAAAACAATTTAAATAACGCTCAATAAGTATAAAAATCTTATACTTAGAAAGTACATGAATATTAATATCAGACAGAACAAACCTGGTTCTGCTGTTACAGTTGTGTAGGCTGATTTTATGTATCGGGGCCTGAATCAAAGCTCAATCTTGTGACTTGTTGAAGCTTCCGAAGGTCTAGCTAGACGTCTTTCTTGGGAGAGAGAATTACTACTTTAAGAATGCACGTCAATAAAAGTCGAAAATGATATCCACACAGAGTTACGGAACGAAGAATCGAGCAAGACGTAGAAAAAGAGACTAATGAGAAGAAGAATAAGAAACAGGCCTGTAACAAAACTTGGTGTCAGTTTAAATGAGCTAAAGTAAGGTAGGAACACTTTAGATTTAGTACAAATAGGACTAATAGACTTACCGAACGTGGCCTTTTAGATGTTATAAAAATAAACTGGAACGAGCAGAAAATCAGCACCATATAGGCCTATTAGGCCCACAAAGTTATGTAGCAACCTTGGCGCTAACCAAGAGCCTAGTTTTCATTAAAAATTAGCAACAAATACTTTGGAAACTTCAATGCCACACTGCAGAAAGGACGGTTTCCACAACAAAAAAACGCATGAAAAGACGGCAAGCTCTCAACGGTCAACGGTGTCGGGATTACATTTTCAGGGATTATATCAGGACTGTGCTTTCCTAGAGCTAGAGAGTTGCGACTATAATTTGACAGAGAAGTAAAGCTTTGAACTTTAAATAAATTAGGATGGATATGAACAAACGTTTACTCTTGTTTTCAAACAAAAACAAGCTACAGAGAAGAAAATTGGTTGGTAAGTGTATTCAATTTAAAACTGTAACAGACCACTGGAGATGTTTACCAGTTGAACACCTTTACCATTCATGATACATCATTGTCACTAACCTTAGAGCAAACAAAGGATTGTAAATGTTTGGTAGACAGATCGTGGGAGACAATATAGAACCTTGAGGGCTCCGACATTGATTGATGTTAAATTCATTCGAGAGAAAACCGTCCATCATCACAAGCAGGACACGGTTTTTAAGAAAGCTTGACAGACATCAACCAAATTTTCTGGCATATCGTAGGTGTACCCTCACTTTGGTTAACAACTCATTATGCCATATTTGATCAAAGACGCTAGAAATATCCAATGCTACCGCCTGGTACTCCCCATGATGTTTTATTTCGTAGTTTCAAATAAGGGTAACATACTCCTGTTTATCTAGAACTACAAAATCCATACTTACCTAAACTAACCTACAAAGGCTACAAAATATTGGTGCATCAATTTACAAACTATTGAATGCAATTGACAATACGTCAGCTTCGCCATTCCGTGACCCCAGTTAGAAAATATATATTATCTAATTTTGTGCAGTGCTCAAGAAATAATATGTAAACACAATTAAAAGCATTTCGATAAGCAAAATAGTCTTGTATTTCGCAAGCAATCTCTTTAAACTTGGGATATTTTTCTATTACCTTACGTCAAAGTTAAGATTGTATTAGTGAACCTTACGCAATCCAATAACCAATAAATTACATATTTTCATATAACCCGTAGCTTTATCTACTGAAAGTCCTAAGAACAAGCCTCATTTTCGTTGGGCATTGCGGGGTTATGCATCTAGTTAATCACATACGTTTTAATAGTAATCAAAACTGAAAACGAAGCGAATGACAAAAACAGCCAAATTTGACGTTATATGTTGAAATGTTGCCAACGGACGAGAAAAAGTAAAATGGAATTGCTTTGTCTTGTGTTGGTGTGACATGTTCGTTTTTGTGTTGTAAGGAATTAGAAGGAAAAATAAGGAACTATAAAACACTATAATATATTTTGTGGCTGCTACTATATTTTTTATATTTTATTATGAAACGTTTACGTTATCTATAAAAACATTTAAACAGGGTAGTTTTATGTGCCCTTTTCCTTACCTTTCTCTACAAAAGTTAATATTATAGGTACAATGATTTTTTTGTTGACCTGGCAACTACTCTAATAATAAAACACGTTTTTACCTTTTACAATAAATTGACAAATAAAGGGCCATTAACAAGTTACTAAAACAGTGTGAAACTAGATGTCATCAGATACGGGTAATTTTTCACAATTTTTTTTTGTTACTATATTACTGCATTAATTGCACAAAGTTAAAAAAAAAAACACATAACTAGTACAGAAGGCCATTCATGCTATTAGTAAAGGCTTGAATAAAAGAAAATAACCTGGAAGTCTTGAAGTTGTCACAGCTATTATACAGATTACACTTGGCAATAAGATTTTAGAGTAGACAAAAGAGGGTCCTGATTCAGGCTTAACAAAGACCGAAGATCAGCTAATTTAAGACTGGATAAACGTCTTATATAAAACGGGATTTCCTCTTATAATGTAATCTGTTTAGGTTTACTTCTTATTTGACTCTATTACCGTTTAAAAAACAACTGTTTCTATTACCCTGCTAAATACTGACTTTTCCGCAGCATTTTATTTTAGAACATCTTCGATACATCCTTCAAAAATAAAGAGGACTTAAAAATAACTTAAAAAATAAGCATTTTCGGAAAGGGACATATTTAGAAAAACATATCACTTATTACCTCTTGCGAGGAATGCATCAAATTACCAATTACCCTGTATACTACAAAAATATAAATAACACTAACCATAGCGGATAAAAATACTTTCATCTATCAGTTCATAACTATTTGTATTTTTAATACATATCATAAGAATGACAATAAAATAATATTTGGTATGGTTTTATGGTTGTATTTTTTTCCAATCAAGTTATTATTAATCGATATTGCAAAAAATAAATGTTATACGTTATTTTTAACATTCTGGCAACGTTGCTTCTTGCCACTGCTATTTACCAAAATATATAACCTCAAAAAAAAAAACAGTTTTACATTAATATCTAGGGTCAGCCTGCTAAATCTCCAAGAAGGACGCTAGGTAAAAAAATGTGAATACAATATAGCTATAGTAAAGTTAAATAAACTTGACGCCCCGCGTAAATAAAGCCACATGGGCTAAAATATTCGCCAGGGCCGTAGTCAAGTATAATATTTTGTAACTTCGTAAAAATGCACCAAGAGAATAAAGGAATTCCCGTACTCTCAAAGATAGCCGCATAATGTTTCTAAAATATGTATACATGGTGCTACAAATTTGAGTGTGAGGTTCATGTTTATGATTAGTGCAGATAATGCCAAAATCAAATTAAATAATGAATTTTATTAGAATTTACACACTAGACTAAATGAGAAAAAAACTATCGTCCTAAATTATCCCATTAAATAAAATATTGAATTATTTAAATAATTTTATTTCAAATATATTTATAAACATTAGTTTAACATTAGTTTAGCCATTGTGGTTTGGTCGATCCATATGGAAACACTAGAGGTATCCCAAGAATAAAAGTAGAAAACCCATTAAATATTCTCCATTTGTGTGGAAACGCTTAAAACAAAAAATGCAAAGGCTTAGATTGCATTTAAAACATATTGTAATTTGATTGATAATCCAGTGATTAGTACTGTCATAGCAAACAGTACTGGAAATACCAAAATCATTTTCAGCTGCTCTTATCATTTTTCAACTTCTGTTGGTCGTATTTTATAAATTGTGGAAGAAAAACCTGATTTATGTTTTCCCAGTGGCTATTGTATTAGTAGTAAAACACACACCACCTGTTATATGCTTTGGATAAAATGATTTTGCCCTGGCCCATATTAGTTCTACTGGCAATGATGTGGCGCAAAACCTTATGGTCATGCTCACTCTCATGCACCGTCTGTTTGTGGTTTTGAAGAGTTTTTGCCGTTAATAGAAGTTCTGCATATTATTTGGTAAGGGATTTTGATTTTATTATTTAAGGCACCTTTTCGCCACTACTGCTTATTTAAAATTCTTAAGTAATAATACGCATTGTCTAATACAATTATTAAAGAAGGATCACCAAATTTTGTATCAACCGTTCTTTTCGAATCTTTCATTTCCAAAGTTTTTGATTTTGACGAAAAAATTATACTTGCACCTGGAAAAAATCCTGTTGAAGAACCGACATACAAAGTAGTAAACCTTTTTCGCGGGCCACCTCCGTTTTCCTTTAAAACGCCTTTTAGAGATTCATCTTGAAAATATGTTGACCCACTTCCATTGTCACGTTTCATGTAAAAACTCTTTAAATTTTAATTAGCAGTTTTCTCTGTAATTCTTTAAAAACTGGGAATGTTGACTATTAAAGTTAGGTATAGCAGACGCCAGTACATTTTAGAAAACTTAATTCTACATTATATTCCGCGCCAAATCTTTATTTGGTCACATGGCTCATTTCCTTAGCTGATAAATAAAGTTTGACATAAATTAACAAAATTAATGTGTCTAATAGGTATTCAATTTTAAAATGTACTATGCAAGTCTCCATATTCTAAAACTGAAAGAGTTAGGTATAGGAAATAACAGCAACTTACCCTAATTTGGTCCTTAGGATCCAAAAACGCTATAAAATATATTTTAAAAATTATAACTTTGGTATGGATCTTTTTTTTGGGTACCCATTTTTGAACAAATCTTCAGGATTAAGCTTTTATCGTTTCCATTGTTTTGATTTCTTGGATATCAGTGACTTATGCTCCGTTTCGTAGACAACTATCGGCATAGTCCCTAAACTGACACGCAATGCTGTTGTCTGAAGTTGACGGGTGAATTTCGATTTTATAAATAATATTTGATAATAAGTATCATCATCATCAACTAGAGAATTGCTTCGCTATCTTTTAATAAACATTAAGGCAAGTAATACATTAATGTTTGTATTTGATGAAAGGGAAGAAACAGAACTGTTCGCGGATAGTCTCTACGACCAGTTCAGTGAAAGCCCAACAGTTGATCCGCATAGTTATGCGAGAATTGCAGAACTATTGAAGCCTACAAAAATATCAATTACATTACCCAAAATATTTACAACGCAAGCCTTGATAAAGTTAAACTAGATATTAATGATACATTCAAAAAAGGCCCCAGGTCTCGATGGTACTAGAAATAAAGTGATTAAGAATTTGACTGACAGCATCATAATGGACATAGTCAGCTTAGCACAGGCAATAATCGAAAATGCCCGCTTCTCAACAACGTAGAAAGTTAAGGTCATTTTAATACCAAAGCGTATACAAGATTTAACATTAGCCGCCAGCTATAGGCCAATCACCCTGCTCTTTACTCTTGGCAAACTTATTGACAAAACCCGGCACGATGAACTTATAATGAAGCTAATAAGAGCAGATATTCCACGTTACCTAATAAAGGTAGTCATTTCTATATTGAAGGCCAGGATAGTCACAGTACTGACAGAAAATGCCACATCAACAACAATAAAACATATCTGGGCTGAAGTGTCGTATAGGGTTCACTTCTTGCACCGGTTCTATATAACATCTACACTGCCGACATACCCATACATGGGCAAACAAAATTATATCTCTTTGCTGACGATACGGCGATAACCGCCACTTTCAGATCTCCATGGTTAGTGATTTCTAAACTCCAAAGACTTATAAATATTCTTCAGAGTTAGTTACATAAATGGAAGATTTGTTTAAACATTTTAGAAATCCAAGCCATCCTCTTCTCGAAGTCGATAGTTAAAATTCCAACCTCTAGACTGCTTGTAAGCAATATCAGAGTAAGCTGGGTAAATGAAGTAAAATACCTACGTATTTTCTTTAAGAAGAGAATGGATTGAAATATCAATGCAGAAAAACATTTGAAAAGGGCAAATCAACAACTGGGTGTCATCTCAGCACTCAGAATGATCGCGAGAGCGTCCAGATTTATTCCCTTGTGAGTACTCCACAATGACTTACACATATCGACAATGACCGAATATATCAACAAACTAGTAACAGACAACACAGAAGTACATATTCCCAAGAGACTGGCGGCTTCCATAAGCGATGAACAGCCCCAAACTCCTAAAGCAAATAAGTAAACTTCATCAGCCATTGTACAAAAATCAAGAAATAAAATATAAAAAAGCTAAAGCAAACTAAATAAATAAGAAAATCATTGAATCGCTCAAAATCCAACCCAACATATTATCAAGACAGCCCAACAGCGCTACAGTTATTAAGAGGAGTCAAGGACACAGTGTCCAGCTTAAAATTCATATTTGACCTCCGCTTCTCTTGTTTTCCATGTTAGACTTTTAAACTCCCAAAGTTCCAGAATTACCATCAACTTTACTTTGACATATATCAAAATAACCCCAAAAGCGGAGGGCGTTCCTGTCATGTCGTTATCGACTGACCAATCGCATTACTTTCCGGGCAGATATTGGCCAGGTGTTTTTGTTTACCGTAGGCGTCAGGCTTATTTGGTTTTACTATACTCAAAATCGAACATATTTTATAATAAATATTTTTAAAATTATTCATATGTTTTTAATTTCGATAAATATTTGGTATAATTAAATGCATTTAAATAAACAATAAATAAATAGGTCATCCTTTATTTAATTATTAACGCTTTAAGAAACAAAGTTGTATACAAATTTATTATCAGTTTGAATAACGGAGTAAAGCATAATAAATATTAAAATAATCACCTTGAAATTATTTAAAAACTCTTTCTGAATTTTCTAACCTTTCAAAATAGCAAAATATTTTCATGAGCATATTAGTAAGGTATTTTAAATTAGATAAAATAAAATATGGAAAATTTACGTTCGTTTATTCGTTCAATATTAAAATTATTTATAGGTCATTATAACAATATTACGTCACTTTAAGGAATATCGGGTAAAAAGTAGGATTTAAAAGAAAAAAATGGTTTATCCGCCAATTTTTTTTTTTTAAGTTTAAAATTGTCATTGAAGCACTTCAGGGTATTTCTACTTTCATAATAAAATCCCAAAGTAATGCTGAATAGTTTGAAACCGGACATTAATATAGTTTATGACATTCCTAAAATGTACACTTCATAATGCCTATATCTAATGTTTAACGTAAAATGTCTGAAGACGAGCCTGAAGATTTATATCGTATCACGGAAACGAAAAATAGACAGTGGAGTGTCTGCTTTAGTAAATAGGTTCCTACCAATCGCACCCTCAATGCAATACTTCCACCACTCAAAAAATGTTAATTTTAGGTTTTACATCAAACTTCTTTATGCAACAGTGACATAACACAAAATTGAAGGGAAGATTTTGTGTTATAATTTATAGATAGATGTTGGTATGCTTTGAACAAAAATAAGATTTTAAGTTGTTGTGATCTTGCATAAGGTAGACGCAAATAAATTGGTAACTTATAGTACAGCCTTTTCAGATGTAATACAACTGTGGGGCAAATTAGACTTGTGATAACTTGTTCCAAATTGTTTTTGTTTTAGTTTTTTAGACTTCTTAACAGATTGCCGCATAAGGTTAATGAAATGGGCACCCGCGATTCTAAATATTTCAAAGAATTAACCAGTCAAATTGGAAAAAATCATCCCACATAATACAAAGACCAAAGAACGAGAAAGTAAACTGGCACATATAAGGATTTTCAAATTTAGAAAGTAGTCCCCACCTTGAATTTTTTTAATATATAATTTTAATGAAACATATCTCTTCGAAATAGACGTAAGAGTTCATAATAGTTGCAGGTTGGAAAAGGCACCGGTTTTATTAAATCATGTCTACACTGAACCACTAAGAATTTCAAAAAAGAAATAGGGCGGTTTATTTTCTACTAACTATTTCAATATATCCCGATAGCTCGAATCATATTCACTGTTCCAAAACTATTTATTGAAAAAATTATTGACAATGACTATAACAAAATCTTTATCGCAACGTACACATTGTTGTGTACGGGGTCAATCTCCCACATTTTTCACGGTGAGTTATATTTAACACCTCCCTCGAAGAGTTGGAGCCACATATATTCAATATATTGCTAATACCGTATTACAGAAATGTCCCCAGCATGCGACGTTTTCCGGAACTGGTGGGCCTGCGCAGTTCGCGCGTACGTTAGGTCCGGCTTTAAATATTTAACTTAATGTGTTGGAATAGGTATTGATTTATAAAAAAAATCAACTATAATAAATCTTGGTATAATATGAAATATTAGAAGATGTAAGGCATACATTTTCTCGAAGAAGCAATACACTGCATAAAATTATGAAAATTTCAGGACGTCTTTTGGGGCGTAAATACAGAAATTGAAATTTTGAATCACAATTTAGTTTCTGGCACAGTGCCGTCAGTAATAGTGGTTGCTCTTAACACCATAACAGGTGCCCTATGTCGCCTGGTGTCCTTTTATCATTTTCTGTACAACGACGAAAGTTGCAAGAAAATTAATTTTTTCTTAAGATTAAAAGTAAATTAGAACGGGGATTTTAAATGTTTATCGTAGAGTTGATAAACATGTACATTTGTCTTGCCTTGGCACTTTGAAGGAAAGAAAATAAATATGGTATCATATAATTGTGAAAAGCCCTAATGCAGCGCATTATAAAAACTATAAAACAGTGAAACAAACAATTATGCTGTTAATATATTTATTTATATAATAAAACTACAGTTAAGGTTTTAGTAGAAAAAATGTTAATGTTCAGCACACTAAAAAAACAAACAAAGAGGGGTAATAAAAGTAGTATTTGGATGTATTATGTAATCTTCAAACAAAAATAAAGGTTTTTACGTTGAAATATGGGGACAACAGTAAAATAGCAGCCGTATTGACGAAACACGTAATATTAATGCATAATTAGATATACCTACTGCGAATTATTTTATTAGGGTGGCAAGAAAAGAAAATCATCTTTAAAATATTTCACTACTAGACATTCAATAACTAAAGTGCGCCGTGAATTAGGATGGTATCCATACATTGACACTGAAAAGTAAATAGGCAACCATGACTGTAGTATTACAAAGTAGAAATATATTAATAAGTATGGAAAAATTTATTTTAAAAAAAAAACGTTATTCCAACTAAACTTAATTGAAAGTACACAGAAGTTAGCATAAATATATCGTTAAGAAACGTCTATTGGAAAAGTGTTTTATCAATAATTGATGTTAAAGCTTCTTTCGTGCCCGAAATTGCAGAAATAAAATGAAGGTGCTAACAAAATTTATGTGTAAAAACATAAGTACTAAACGTCACAACACGAAACTAATGATTATAATAATATATCTATATTATGTATATACCGGGTGTTGCATCGTCGAGCGGGACATAGGAAATCCCATGTAATTTTAAATGGGGTCAATTATTGGCTTCCCTAATTATTTTAGAGAAAAATTCTAATTAGGTTTATTAAAGAGCACTAAAACCCACATTCAAAAGAATAACTTTAGATATTTTTGATGAGCCCGTTTACGGGTTATCGCCGATTTCTTTTTAACTATTTCTCCTTTTTATGGCCCCGTATTTGCGGGCACCAGTCAAGGTAAAAGATGACTGTCAAATAAAGTTGTCATTTTGAAATGTGTGCTTTATTGTTATAAAAACTCGTGCATCGAAAATATTAAAGGTGTATTTACGAGTACAAATTAATCTGAATAAAACTAAAATAAAGTATCCAATAACAAGGTTAATTATGACATTTTACATGTTTCAATATTTTACTAATTAATAGGTAGGTACTATTAAATTTTTAGAACTTTAGGATTTAAGAAGATGTTCAAATATTCCTCCATTGACTGCTAGACAATAACCGAGGCGATCATAAAATTCTCTTCTTACATTCGCTAGTTGGTAAACTGAAATTCTATTGCCATCGGCAGAAATAGCATTTTTTAACTCGTCTAGATTTGGGTATTTTTTATCTATGTATATCTTGTTTTTTAAATGGCCCCAGAGAAAGAAATAATTTGGCGATAAATCAGGAGACCTGGCTGGCCAATTTACTGTATGATTTAAGCCAATAACATTTCCATTAAAAGCACGGTTTAAATATTCCCGGACAGCCAAGTTACTATGTGCCGGGCAGCCATCCATTTGGTACCAAACTTCCTGATTTTCCCTGGCGGCATCATGTAAAGTTAGTAAATTATGATCTTCAAGTAGTTCGAAAAAATATTCTGCATTTAAATTTCGTGTAAGAAATAATGGCCCGATAATATTTTCTCCGAAAATCCCAGCCCATACATTAACTTTTTGTGGATATTGCGTCCTTGTTTCCACAAACCTGTGTTGGTTTTCTTTGCTCAGATATCGATAATTTTGAACATTGGGTTCATTGTTTAAGGTAAATGTGCATTCGTCAGTGAAACAAATGTTTTTTAAAAATTCCCTATCCATGTTTGCTCTTTCCATCATACCAAAACAAAACTCCTGTCGTCGTATTTCGTCCCTATCTCTTAGCTCTTGGTGCTTTTCATATTTGTATGAATAATATTTATGTCGTTTCAAAGCTCGTAACGCTGTGGTGTGATCTAATCCTATGTCATCCTCAAGTTTCCTTGTGCTGATCTTCCCATCATTTTCTTCCACGCACAATAAAACTTGCAAGCCCCTATCATTTCTTACATCTCTTTTTTGTTCCTGCCTTTCTTCACATCTGCAGTTATTTATTACAGTGCCTTTTGTCTCAAATTTCTTGATATTCCTTTCGACTGTAGATTTTGCAGGTATCGGTCTATTCGGATACAGAGCAGCAAACATGTCTGACACATTTTGATAACTATTTCCTTGATAATACCATTTAATCATCAATATTTTTTCTTCAGAAGTGTAATTCATGGCTAATATTTTCGATGTACGAGTTTTTATAACAATAATGCACACATTTCAAAATGACAACTTTATTTGACAGTCATCTTTTACCTTGACTGGTACCCGCAAATACGGGGCCATAAAAAGGAGAAATAGTTAAAAAGAAATCGGCGATAACCCGTAAACGGGCTCATCAAAAATATCAAAAGTTATTCTTTTGAATGTGGGTTTTAGTGCTCTTTAATAAACCTAAATAGAATTTTTCTCTAAAATAATTAGGGAAGCCAATAATTGACCCCATTTAAAATTACATGGGATTTCCTATGTCCCGCTCGACGATGCAACACCCGGTATACATTATTTAGGAAAGCGTTTTTTACTATTAAAGGAAGACTTTAGATCCTTTGATCCTCTGAGAAAATCAAATATGTTACAACATAATCTGAACTGTTAGTCCAGGTTAGTTTACTACTAAAAGCAATGTAACAGATCTGCTTCTTTCAATTTGACAAAAATCAGTAAACAAGTTGGACACAAATAACATATTATTATCCCTAGTTTAAACTGTATCCAGTTTCAAATTGGATATATTTTTGTAAAGTACTTGAACGTTATGGTAGGTATACCTACGAACAGCTTAAATATTAAAAAAAAAAGCACTTACCTAAATAAATACATGATTGTGTTGAAAGCAAAATAATTTTAAGTAGCCCAGGTTAGTCAGTCAGTCAGTAGTCAAGAACTGAATTTGGGTCGGTGGCTTGCAAAGCAACACCATACACTTCTTTTTCATTACAAACTTACACTAATAGGTACTGCACTATAATCTAAATAAACCTATACTATTTATAAAAGTCAATTTAGTAACAAGTTTTTAACGAAACTTCCACAAAGTACAAGAAATAACTAAAAATCACTCAAAATAACGCTAAGAAATCTCACAATAAAGACGCCAAATACTGTGTAAATAAAGAATTAATTGACAACCAGCTCTGGAAAATATAAACGTTAAATATCAAGAAATCGTAGAAATCCGACGTACTGCGCATGAGCTAAAGTTCCGAAAAACCACGCATGCCGGGGACATTTTTAGATCGGTCGGCAATTAGCTTTGTTTTTCTATTGGTGACAGTTCAATGGTTGGAGCGGGCAAATTTGTTCCATAGGTCTCTTGTAGGTTCCATATTTGGTCTTTACATCTACTATTTATATGATCCCACCTTTCCAGGATATACATTCACAATTTTTTCCAGCGGTCAGTTGTTTCTGGGTACAATATTGAGCTGGGAGGCAATTATTTATAGCCTATAAATGAGGAGAAAAATATATAAAGGGTTAATTGCTGGTAAAACAACAATGAAAATGAATTTGGAAAACAAGAAAATTATCTAAAATTAATAGATACTAGTCGGCTTGAAAAAGAAATAGATATATCAGTTGAAGCAGGAAAATGTAGATATGGAGATGAACTTGATAAAATCCTGTTAAGACAAACTATTTTTCTCCGGAAATGTTAAAGAATGGCCAAGTTTTAATAGTCAGTACAGTACAGTACAGTACAGTACAGTACATGACAAAAATACTTATCAGAGGAGGAAAATTTATGTAGATTAAGAAAATTCTTGAAAGGCGATTCACGAGTATCCGACTCAAAGGACCACTAAATGCATTTTCTATTAACCTTAAACTTAAAAATCTATTCATTGAAAATTATGGACAATGATAATAACAAAATCTCGATCGTAACCGGTCCCATCGTTGTGTACAAGCTCACTCTCCAACAGACGATCTTTTTTTTTTATGTCGTGAGGGTGCAATTCAAAAGAAATATCATTAATTTTTTGAAAGCTTATCTGCCGTGTAATGCATTGTATGCTTATGAGTCATTATTTTCAATAAGACTTATTTAACAAAAAACTTGGAATATTGCACTTAACTTACTTTCTAGTACCTTATTGGACAACTTCCTTTAATGCAATATTAGCACAACTCAAAATATGGCGTTCATTTCGTCAGTTTAGTCAAGATTATGATCATTATATTAAAGAATAAAATTCTAAATGCGTATCATCTTATAGTAAACATTTTAAAGAATTTAACGCCTAAAAATTAAATATTTCATAAGAACGAAGTTACAATGAATTGTTCCAACGACAAAAACTCAGAAGGCGTTTCTCTCAAAACTATTAATTTTGAGTTGTTGTAGTATAGTATTGACGGTGCGCAATTTGAAACTTTATTTAATAAAATATTGGAACTTTATTCTCTGTTAACAGTTTTTCTTTTGTTGTCCGTTTTTATTGTTTGTGTTGTTTTACATTAAACATAGACTTTCATGTGATGCGTTACTTATGACTAAGTGCCTGTTTTAGAAACTAGACAAAAAAACTTCTCTGTGATTGACTTCAAATTTATGAATTTTTATGATTTATTTTTAGAAATAATAGTATATACTGGGTAATTTAGTAGTCAATAAGCAATCTGATGTAGCAAAAGCGGAGTCTTGAACACTAGTCGTTAACCACCTATCAAGAATTAAATAATAGTGTTAGAAAATGCCCAGGGCAGCCTGTTAGAGATACAAAAATTAAAACAAAACAAAAACCCGTCTCCTGGAAAGTTCAGAAGCCCAAAGTTATAGCGGCGTTAAAGTCTACGCCATGCCTATGCCTGGTTTAGTTACACGTCAATTTGTTTTACACCATCTGACTAAGAAAGTAGCGTAATAATTAGATTTCGCTCAACACAGCGCTCCAGCATTAAAAACACGGTGACAGCTGTTACATCAGGATGACACTACGAAGCAGGAATCTTGAAAAAAGAAAATATATTAAAACGCTTGGGTAAAGATATCTTAAATTAGTTTACCAAGCTTAGGACCCTATTATGATAAGCAATATTTTTGTAGAGTACGATCAATCTTTTTTCCCCTTTTTTTTTAATTTAGGAAGAGACAAATTAAGACACACGCTGGACCAATTTTTTTTGGAGAAATAAGAAAAAAACGTTTTGTTAATTGCTTTGACAAATAAAGTGTCTTTAACCTTACTTTTCTTTAAGTTGGCCTTGAACAGAATGGCTATTAATAACCTATTTTGCTACATTTGGATAAAACAAAGTTGTATAATAACCACGTTGGTTACAATGTTGTTTTGTGGAAATATGGCCGTTACAACGGTGTTAATAATAAAGTACAACTCAAACTAAAAAACTTGTTTGTTAAACTGTGTCTTATTATATAATTATTATTTAAGTTTTAATTATTCACTTTTAAAATTTGTATATAAATTTACATATTTTAGTGGAATATAGTCACCTATATGAAATAAGTTGACAAGTTTTTTATTCTTGATTAGTAAAGGCGCATCATACGTTATCGTTAGATTATCAGGAGTGATTCTAGTTGCATCAGTCGGCTTTATAGGTGAACACAAAAATCATCGTTGAATACTAAGTACTGTGGGTACCTCGTTATCGCATAGTGTTTGAGTTATCTGAGGTAATTTGTATCCACACTGCCTGGGTTATTTTGTTCTTTGGATCTTTCCAAATTTAACATTCTACGTAAAATTGGTAAAAAAAATCTAATGAATGTAAATATCTCTAAAGGGATTAAAAAAACTTAAAGAAGTTAGTCAACATTGGCAATTACTTCCCTAGCTTGACTGTGTATAACTTTGTCTTTTATATTATGTATTTGTTTTACAAACAACTACATACGTTAAAATATAATTGAATCGTTTATTTCAGAAAGGTACTATCTAACATTTTGTTACTTTTGAGAAAATGAGTAAAAACTTATTGACAGTTTAGAAAAATATGATAATACTATTTTTTTGACATAAGTACTTTAAGACGGAGTTGTTTACATATTTTTTTATGGCAAACCATGAATTTTTTTGATAATGACGGAAAAAAAAGAAAATTGAAAAAATGCAGTTAGTACCTACCTTTCTGAAATAAATGAATTTTTTTTAAAGAATCGGCTTGACGTTATCATTGAAATATGAAATAGGTTAATATTTATTATTATATTATATTATAATAATTATATAATATATATATATTATATATTATATTATATTAATATATTAATATTTATTATTATATTACAATATTTATAGGTTTAATCTACTTGACAGCTCATGCGAACATAAAGTTCGGTAGCGCCAGTAGCCATTTATATGAGAAAGGGACTAACTGATGTCACTTGGTACCTTTCTCAAATAAATGCCTGAAATTAGATTGAATTTACTGACATTGTATTTACGGAAGATGGTCCCTTTTTGCACCAAAAGGTACATATATCTTAAAAGAATGTAATGAGCTAAAAAACTGAAAATGGCCGAAAATGTTAGTTAGTCCCTTTCTGAAATAAACGATTCAATTGTTAAATATAAATTAAATAATATAATTCTAATCTCTGCCAATACTTGCAAAATTTCTGAAGATCTCTTGATGACAAGAACATTCCGACTAATTTAACATTATACCGGGTGTAGCAGGATCATGGTACACCCCCCGTATCTCCGTTAGTTTTAAAGGTAATTGATTGAAATTTGTAATATCCCACATACATAATAAGCGGCACTTTTTGACTTGCAAATGATTTTTTTTCACTTCCGGTTTTGCCGGAAGTGACACCAACTTTCGATTTTTAAATGGAACACCCTGTATATTATTACATTTTTGAATTCTGCATAATTTTCTGACTCCAATAACACCACAAAAGTGACATTTCAAACGTAAAATTTTTTTATTATTTAATTTTTAATTTTCCATTTAAGTGTGCCATGACGGTACCGATTTATTCCAATTGACCCGTCTAATGCTAGAAAAATCGAAGATCCGTCAAAAATACTAAATTGCGTTTTTTATAAGCAATTAAATTTCATCGTAATCGTTTTTGGGGTAAAACTCAATTTTTTCAAATGGAACCATATTGGTACCGTGGTACCATTTCTTAATATTATTAATAAGGAATTTATTAATACCTGGTAACAACATGTGCGATAAATATAATCAAAATTGCAGCTAAAAGAAAATAAGAAAATACAATTAGTTCGTTCTAATTTAATGTTAAGAAGTTACTAAGGTGGCTTTGAAAATAATGAAATTATTCCTTCAGATTGTCAAATAAGTATTTGGTGGTTTATCGGTGTTTTTATTTTACATTTGTTGTTATTTTTGTTCATTCACATTTATACAAGAGATGAAAAAGTGGACATGTTAATTATTTATGGGGAATGTAGAAAAAATGCCGTTGCGGCTAGAAACCTTTATGCCGACCGATATTCTGATTGACAATGTCCAGCGAGAAATTACTTTAATCGTCTTGAAAATCAATTCCGAAGAGAGCCTAACCATGATCCCGAAGAAAACTTCATCATTGACGAAGGAACGGAAATTAATGTTTTAGCTCGAATAGAAGTTGATAAGACTGTTTCTTTAAGGCAAATTGGGTTTGAGTTGGAAATTAGTCACCAAACGGTGAGCCGAATCTTGCACAACCATAATTATTAATCATTTCACCAGCACCTGTACGAAACTAATTATGAACGTAGGATGGAATATTGCAATTGGATCTTGCAGAATAATGTGCAGCCAAACAATGCTTTCTTGGGAAGGATTTTATTTTCGGACGAGTCTAGGATTACAAACATGTGATTATTTAACCGACAAAATACAAGGTATTGGTCACAAGGCAATCAAAATTTATTGCGGGAGCCCAACTTTCAAGTGCGGTTCGGTTTCAATGTTTGGCTTGGAATACTCGGTCGTAGAATCATTGGACCAATAATATTTGAAGGACCCTTGACTGGAGCTAGATACTTAGAATTTCGGCAAAATGAAATTGAGGACAGTTTAACTGAATTACCTGTCCATTTACGACAGGGAATATATTTCCAACAAGATGGAGCTCCCCCCCATAACTCAAGAATAGTAATTGATTACCTTCAACAGACATTCAAAGAAAAGGTAATTTCGACGAATGGTCCTGTGAGATGGCCTCCAAGGTCACCCGACTTAACACCTCTTGATTTCTTTGTTTGGGGCCATTCAAAAAACATTGTCTAT
Source organism: Polydrusus tereticollis (assembly GCA_963920685.1). Taxonomy (NCBI): domain Eukaryota; kingdom Metazoa; phylum Arthropoda; class Insecta; order Coleoptera; family Curculionidae; genus Polydrusus; species Polydrusus tereticollis. Next base: position 127,813,931 of record OY987327.1, read on the forward strand.
GCAACCGCCGTTAAAACCCGCGAAGACCTACAGTTGCAGGTAAGACGTGCAATTAATAGTATAACGGCCCGATTAGCAATTAGCGAACGTTCTTCAAGAAACAGCTATGCGAGTTCAGAAGTGCATTGACGTTAATGGCCAGCATTTCGAACAATTATTGTTGTAATGTTTTGTGTTCATTTTTTGTATTCCAAAGCCACCTTAGTAACTTTTTTGTATTAAATTAGAACAAAATAATTGTATTTTCTTATTTTCTTTTAGCTGTAAATTAAAAACTAAATAATAGAAAATTTTTACGTTTGAAATGTCACTTTTGTGGTATCATTGGATTTAGAAAATTATGCAGAATTCAAAAATGTAATAATATACAAAAATCGAAAGTTGGTGTCACTTCCGGCAAAACCGGAAGTGAAAAAAAAATCATTTGTAGGTCAAAAAGTGCTGCTTATTATGTATATGGGATATCCCAAGTTTCAATCAATTACCTTTAAAACTAATGGAGATACGGGGGTGTACCATGATCCTGTTACACCCGGTATATGATTAGAAGAAACAAAACAATTATCAAGGCCCAGGTGATAATTTATGGCCTAGGAATTTGCGCTGTATTAGACGTTTTGCAAAATCAACCAAAAAAAAAAAGGCTAACTAATATTTCTTAAATATTATCTTCGCCGGATTAAGAATACAAAAATAGTATATTATTAACCAAGGTTAAACAGCCATCATTATTGCCCGAGCGGCAAGTTTAAATCACGAGGAGCGGAGTGACGAGGGATTTAAGACGCGAGGGCTATGCGCTGTCTAAACCGTGGTTAATATAATATTTTTTCCACTTCTACAAACTTTTATAAGACATTTATCTTTATGGTATTAATAGTTATAAAAAATTATAGGTAGGTATAAGTATACTTTTTAATCAAGTTACCTACGCTTTGGCATTGGCAAAATATTTTGTTGTTTTGTCAGGTGGCTTTGCTAATGTCAATTTTTGTTCATTTATGTCATCACGCAGACTTCACGAGTCTTCCGTTTTTTTTTAAAAAATGAGCGAAAAAATATTAGTGATATTATTATGGGTACACCTCCAGAATTAAGGATGGAAGCAGAAAAAATGTTGATTTTACAATATCAATCGTCTCTAATAATCTAATATGTATTGATAATTATCTGGTTGTCTAACCACAAGGTGTAGAATCAAAAAATCAAGTTACCTGCGTTCAAATAGATTCTTGAAGAAAGTGTCTTAAGGGTCCGCCCCACCCTTGAATTTTGAATTTTTTATTATTCAAAGAAAAAACCAGGACTAGTGCGAGAAAGTTGCATTTTGTGGTCTAAACTAATAAATGTTTAATTTTTGGACTTTAAAGAATGTCCTAAGGATTCGCACCACCCTTGAATTTTCACGTTTTCATTTTTTTGGGAACAAATCAGCACTAGGAGAAAAAAAATACATTATGTGGTCTATATTACAGTCATATTTTTAAATATGGAGGACACTAATGCTGGCGGATCGGTTTCATCAAGGTTTTACCAGTCTAATAATATGTCGATGTAGTCTTCGGCTTTGAAATTAAGCTGTGACATTTTAAAGACTCTTGAAGCTGTCCTGTCGCTTTTCTCTTGAGAACATCTAGCTTTTAGAATACGGCGTAAAGTAAGCTCCCTAACATGTTGTGGATGATCAGGAACCATAGAGAGAGCTATATTTTCTGGGTGCTCGAAATATGCACTTCTCTGAAAAGCAGCGTCCGAGATTTTTATGTTTCATTGATCTAAATATCGTGAAACTTCAACTAGATGAAACAGGTTATTTCCACCATCTGTATACAAATTATTAGTTTTATTCAAAGCCAAATTGTTGCATAAATATTTTTACCACATATTATGTGGTAAGTTTCTTTAATTTTTGGCAGGGAATAACGGTGGCCATATAAATAGCCGTAATATTCTATTGGCAAAAGTATTCCAATATAGGTGAATCAATTTTCCTGGATTTTTTTTTGGAGATCCTCAGACACATTTCCACTTACTACGGCTCGACTAATCTGCGTGTTTCTGATCAGAGCTTAGATCTTTTATGTCCAACAACGGATGCTCGGACATCGGCTGCCAATGCACATCTCAATAGGCAGCAAGAGGTCTCACATACTAACAAATACCTGGAACAAATTATGTCTTGGAGCGACAGTAACCAAGTAGAATATTATGCTAAAAAAAACCCAGGCGGCAGTTTTTCCAAAAAAGTTAATGTTGAAGAACCGGATATAGTCATGGCGGACACTTTATTCCCTTGGCGTCATCAATTCATTTATTGGGTGTCAATGTGGATACTCATATGTCTTGGCATAGTCGCGTTGCGGTCATTGCTAAGTCAGCCTCGCGAAAGCTTGTAATACTTTTCCTAAGAACCTCTATACACCCAAACAACTTTTAGTGCTCTATAAAGTCCATATTCAACCATCGCTGGAGTGCTGTTCGCATATTTGGGGCTCTGCTCCTAAACGTACCCTGAGATTGCCTTGAACATCGAAGGCAGGTTGGCGACTTAAGTCTATTTTGCAAATATTTTCATGGGAAGTGCTCAACTGAGGTTGCCCCCTTGATTCCACTCAGAGTGGTGCATGGTAGAAATAGACGACGTGCCACTGCAGCCCACCCGTACGTGCTTCAGCTTAGTGTCCCTCGAACGCCACTGTTTAAAAATTTCTCCATCTGAAGAACGTCATCACTCTGGAACGAACTCCCTGAGGCTGTGTTTCCCAACGAATATAACCTCCAAAGATTCAAGACCAACGTGAATCGTTTCCTGCGCACACGCACCGCTCGCAGAGTACCTTAAAGGATTGATCCTGCGGTGCTGTAACTTATCATATAAAAAAACGGCATTTGAAATAAATTTTTCAAAATGTACCACAGGCAGTGTCTCGCATGTTTGCAGCGAAGTTCCTATTGGACCAGAAAAACTTTTTGGTCCAGTTTTACCATCTATGCTATAAAATAAGTGATGAAGAAGAAGCTCATTTCCATGAAGTTGACATACAAACCAGTGTAACTATCTTTTTACATCTAACTCAATTTTTGTTGAAATCTTCCTTTTGTAACCGTATTCGTAACAAGTCCATCACATCCTAAAGGGACGAGTTGTGATAAATCCGCTTTACATTTCAAATAATTTTGCGCAGCTGCTTCAGTTTCCGAATTCTAGACTCGCGCGGCCTATACAGAATTATTTTTTTAAAACTATATAGGCAAAGGATGACTTTTCATTTGAATAGTTAGGCCTAGAGTTCCTAAAGCAAAGTTTTAGGAAATAGTTAAACTAAGAAAAATATGTGTAAAAAATAAGCGAGATGTTGCCAGATTGGGCGCTAGTTCAAAAAAACTTGCAATGCCACACTTTATTGACAAATTTTGATACATCTTGGGAATCTAGATAAAACATAAAAAATGCTATTTTCTGCTTAGAGTTGCGTTTACGAGCTATTATTGTTCAATGCAGACTTCTAGTAGCTCTCAACTTGACCCAATTTTCTCTTAAAAATTCTGGATTAGAAAGAGGTTTGTCGGGACACCTAACATCATTATAAGCTTTTCGCAAACTTAATCCAATAGAATTCATAGCCTACGTTTCCCAATAAGCAATTTTTTACATTACTTGTATGTACCAACATTAAATTTGAAACAATAATAGCTCGTAAACCGCCACTAATCAAAAACTTGCATTCTTTATGTTTGGTGTAGAGTATCAAGCAGTGGCGGATCCACAATTTGGTCAAGGGGCAGGGGGGGGGGGGGGGTTGCGATCTGTAAAATATATAAATTAAGTATATATATTAAGAGTTTAATAAAAAACCTCGAAAATTCACTGATAATTGAAAATTTTTGTAACTTGCTTTTTAATATTGAGTAAATCATGTCAGTAATAAATGGTTGAAGTTTTGAGATTTTGTATTAAAAAGTTATACCCAATTGTGATTTCCTACGACAATCATGACTATAGAACTTTTCGGTTCGGAACGAAATATTATATGGAACAGCATACCATAAAAATTAAAAACTTCGATTTCGCCGGGGGGGGGGGGTTCCGGACCCAACCCCCCCCCCCCCTGTTGATCCGCCCCTGGTATCAAAGTATATCAAAATTTTGTCAAAAAAATGTGGCATTGGCATTTAAAAAAATAAGTTTTGTTGAAATAGCCCCCAATCTGGCAATAACCCGTTTTATTTTTCCACATATTTTTCTTAGTAGGACTATAGGTCTATCTCACAACACAATATATGTTGTTCTACAACATTTACTCTGTAGTACTTTTTACCACGTCGTTCTATTATTAACGTTTTACCCTTTCTGTCAAAATACACTGATTGAGGGTAGTGGGTTTTACGCTTTTCAACAATCTGAAATAGATTCCTCTATTCTTCTGTCACTTTCTGGCCCTTCGGATTTTTGATTTCTCGATTACCTGACTTATTACTTTCCGATACTATAACAAAATATTTAAAAACGGCAAAAGCAATTATTGCTGCTACACGATCAGAGACAGAAGTGCTATACCACACTCTAAAGCCACTGTGGGCATGATTCTCGTATTTTAGATAAGGTAACCCTTAAAAATGTTGACAGTTAATTTTGTGTTTTACAGAATAGACTCTGACTCTGTTTTCTGTGAGGTGTTATTTCTTCATCGTCTTCGATAGTAATACTTTTCTGAGTATCGCTTACCGCTACTTTAATTTTGTTAGCCTTTTTTCCAAAGTTAATTTTCGATCAAATTTTTTAGCCATTTCTTTTGTTGTTGTAATATCGATTTTATCAATAACCATTTTCCGAACTGTCCTCTGATCGAAAATAAACAGCTATTCCAATTTAGGAATTTTCTTATTCTTTATTTCTTTAAAAGTTTACTTACCATAAGATATATTCAGTGTTGCTTTTGCGTAGGTTAACAAAATTTTCTCTTTATTTTAAAACGTTCTTTTTTGTGTGAAGATTTTTTAATGTTCATAAACCTTTTAGGATATTTTTTTAACATTTTTATTATTCTTGGTTTACTGAGTATTGGAATTGAAGCTCTGTCTCATTGGTATTTTATTTTTTGTTTAAGAATTTAGGAAATATAAAAATGTTGCTTCCTTGGAATTAACTTCATAAGACTATCACGAATATCTAAGTAACACTTCACAATATCGTAATATGTCAGTAAACCTATTGTGTTCTGATCACTTTCCAGTACAGATTTTTTTCTAGTTTTTGCGATACTTGCACTTGCCATTTTGTACTTATATGGTAAGAAAATTCACCAACGAACTGCAAAAATAATAATACTTGCGTCGCACTACTTTCTTTAATAATACTTCGCACATCCGAATTTTCAAAGTTCGGGGCCATTTCTGATGATTTGAAAAATGCAATCAGAGAAAATAACTGGGTCAAGAATAGAGCATACCGTACTGGAGATCCGCAAATTAAAGCTGAAGCGAACAGAACAGTAACATTATTAGGCAGCAACTTAATGAGCGCGAATCCGCTCTCTGGGAAGGCAGAATAAGGGATTTAAACATGGAAGATGGCAGTATTTATAAAATATCGAGAGTCCTGATGAAGGGCACTAAAAGACCGATGTCATTTGTCAGTACCCTGGAGAATGAAATAATCTCGGATTGCAAAGAAAAAGTTGAATTTTTCGCGGAAAAGCTATGCGAACAGTTTAGCGAAAACCCATCTGCCGATCCAGAGAGAGACGCAAGGATCTCCAGGACGGTGCAAATATACCACGGAATTGACCACCCGATCCAGAATGTAGCAAGTGTCACGACGGAGGAGGTGGCTGGAATCTTAAATAATTTAAACATCAGGAAGGCCCCGGGTTTAGATGGCATAAGAAATGCAGCATTACGCAATCTGCCTAACAATATAATAAGGGACATAGTAAACCTATCCCAGGCGATTATCGAGGAGGGTCACTACCCGTGTGTGTGGAAAAAAGCAAAGGTAGTGCTTGTTCTTAAACGAAATGAGGATCCGACCCAGGTTGTCAGCTACAGGCCTATAAGCCTACTGTCCAGCCTAGCCAAAATAATTGAAAGGATAATTTTGAGTCGCTTGGTCAACTTTGTCATTGAGCGCAATGTTCTCCCTGATGAACAATTTGGTTTTAGGGCAGAGCATTGCACGGTAAGACAGACAACTAGGCTGGCAACCAGGGTGTTGCAAGGTTTTAATAGGAGAGCACACACGGGTGCGGTTTTCTTCGATATCTCAAAAGCGTTCAACAAGGTCTGGCACTGCGGTCTGACGTTGAAATTAATAAGGTTGGGGGCCCCCAACTACCTAATTAAAATAATCACCTCCTTTTCGAAGAACAGAAGTTCTGCAGTCTCGTCGGAGGGCGCGATTTCTGAACCAAAGCCCATCAGGGCGGGTGTCCCGCAAGGTTCTCCTCTCGCTCCGATGCTGTATAAAGTATATATTCATGATATCCCGAGGAACAGACAAAATGAGCTGTATCTATTCGCCGATGATGCTGCAATCACTTCGGTGTCAAAACAACTGTGGCTGGTGGTGACAAGACTGCAGAGGCAGATCCGAGCTATAGAAAAATGGCTTTCGGACTGGAAGATTCGCTTGAATCCTGCCAAGACGAAAGCCATTTTCTTCTCGAAGAGCAGGGTGAAAAGACCTGAGACCAGGTCATCGGTAGATGGCATTCAGGTGAATTGGGTGCAGGAAGTCAAGTACTTGGGACAACTTTTTGACGCAAGGTTAAGCTGGAGAAAAAACTCTCAACTTAGAAGAAAGAAGGCTGCTAAATAGCTAAGTTCAATTTACTGCTTGCTTCACAAGAAAAGTAAAATTGGTTATAGAACCAAAGTTAACTTGTACAAAACCTTGGTCAGGCCGATCCTAACTTATGATGTACCAACATGGTGCACAATAAGCAGGACAGACCGCAACAAGTTCCAGGTACTGCAGAATAGGGCCTTAAATATCATTGCGGATGCCCCAAGGTGTGCTGTAACTAGGGTACTTCACAGGGACTTTGACATACCAACACTAACTCAATTTTATGACAAAATTATAACGGATTACTACAGACGGACGGACGTCGCTACAAATCCACTAATTCAACAAACTCATATACAATCCCTGCCAGGCTCAGCTTACAAGTTTCCGAAGAATTGGCTGCCCCAGCTATTGTAGAGAGGCACTAATGCTGGTGGCCTCGACAAGCCCAGCTTTCCAGGATTACACGACACATAAGCAACTTAGGGCTCTGCCCAAACCAAATATTGATAAGAAGATTGGCCGACATAAGCATCAAAGAATAACAGAAGTTAAAGGCACTGCCTGACTTAGAAGTCAAAGAAGATCCCGAATAATACTTCGCACACAAGTAAAGATGTAGAATACCTGCATTTGTGTTAAGTTTATTAGCCATAAAATAAAAAGTAAAATGGGATTTTTCAGGTATGCAACGGACCCTGAATATATTTTTAATTTAAATTTTCTTTTGCTATTTAAAATAGAACCCTACAATATCCATTATAAACAGCGCAAACAAGAATATATTTTTTGATATGCATAAAAATTTAATTAAAATCGGTAAAAGTTTGGGAAAAATAATTTTATTTAGATGTCGAGCGGACCCTGAAGACTGTATTTGATCAAAAAAAGTAAAATGTTCATTTGATCCCTAATATAAAGACTTTTAATTAGTAATGCCAATAATATTTAAAAAAAAATATATTTTCTCGCTCCACCCTAATAACATATTATTATAATATTTTATGATTTTGCCTCAAGTGGGTACTTTTTACTTTACCGTATAATTTACTGCTCATTTTCTTAATTATTATTAAATTAACTGAACGATTATCATAATAATCTATTATAGATACGTTCGTAAGGCTGTAGTGACACTTTATGCAAATTACCTAACAATTAATGGACAAATGCCATTGATTTGGCATTCAAGGCACTCTATTGAGAAAATAAGGAAAAAATAGTTATTTTAGGGAAATCCGTAAACGATAGGTGTATATTGTAGCCTATATAATTAAAATTGTTACCAAAATAACTTTGGATCCGTCATAAAAATATTAGGGCCTGTATTTAAGATAACAGATTTTTGAGATTTTTTAAATGCTTACATTAAAAAAGTAATTTTAGAAGATTCCGATACCTAAGTATGTACTTTTATTTTTAAAATATGCTTTAGTCGCTACTAAATAATCATAGTCCATAACCCAAATTCCATTTATTACTGTAGTAGGTCTGTACTACCGCCAGGCATATGTTTTTCAAGTGCTGCAAAATGCAAAAGGTATAAGAAAATAACTTAAAACTATTAAAATTAGACATAGGATATATTATACAAAATTTTCTAAAAATTGATTAAGGCATCCGAAAATGCCATAACAATAATATATGTTTTAAGAAGTAGTCCATATTCTGTGGCGAGATTGTAAATAGAAATAAAGGTCTGTCTTTACCACCAAATAACTTTATTTGCCCCTCTAGGGTAGAAAACAAGGTTTATAAAAATACATGAAATGACGATGAGTTAAAATAAATTTCTTAATGAATGTGTTGTACTAGTTTCGACTTTAGAGAAAGTCATCCTCAGCAACTAACCATTTAAGAAATTTTATATGTAAAGAAGTTAAAACAATTGGGGGAACAGAGAGGTGATTCAATAATACAATACAATATAATGCAGAATTATGCAACCTTTGGAATCGACAGGAGTTTAGAATAAGAACGATGTATCTCCATTTGAAGGTAGGGGTTGATTTATACGCAAGTAGAATTAAGGATCCTAATCATAGTCGAGTAATTTAAGTGATGTTAAAGTAAAAACGTGTTGAAAAATAAGAATTGTAACATATCAATTCGTTCTCTTGTAAGTGAAACTAAATTGGCGAGGGGACATGATTAATGTTATGGTGGATTGTATATTTGTTAATGAAATTAAATGAACTTATTATTCTAAAAAGGGGGGTTGTCAAAATGAGACTATGTCATCTCAAATAAAATAGGAATGCATCTGAAAAGAGAAAAATGTTCGAATTTTAGGAACTATATAATATATGGCAATATGATTTTAATTTGTTTTACAACTTAACGGTTTGTTAATTATATTTGTAATAATATCATTAATCATGTACTCACCAAGTGGTCACCATTCACTTGTTAAAAAATAAAATAAAATAAAATTGAATTAATATTATTGGAACATTATTAAATTAACGACTTTTTGTGTTTCATTTTATTGCCAGGTGAAGAAATTAATTTTAATCTTAGCCTCAGCATGCTATTCGAAGGAAATGGCGTCGATAAATGGTGGGTACCCAGAATTGGTACTATTAGTTACACCCTTTTTTTCCTTTTTATATGCGTAATTTAAATCAAGTTTCCGGTAATCAACTGTCAACTCCAAAAGCGGCAAATTTAAATTGGTTTGTACAGATATCCAAGGAGGAATAAGATATACAACAATATTGTCACTTAGTTACAAAAAAGGAGGGGGGGGGTGGGTTTACTTCCCTTATTAGGGGGTGTACAAATCAGTTTCATCTTAATTAAAGCCCGAGCAATGACGTGAGTAAAGCACAAAACAAAGAACCTATGGTATTTAATTTGTCATAACAATAAATCAAAAAACTGCAACCAGGTATTCTTGAAGTCACCAGGCCTATAGCAGCATGCGGACCAAAGTGAATAACCCTAGATGGCAGCACTACAAATCATAAATGGAAAGCCAAATCCTTGCATAGGCAACAATCCGGACTCAGAGGTAACATTGGTTATGTCACCGTTGAGTTTGACACTTGAAATTAAAATTCTTTTTTATAGGTTAATTAGTAAAATTAGTTAATATATTGTTTATTATTATATTATATCCTAAAGCGAACGATAAAACAAGAACCTGATTGAAATAATATAATAGTGTTTAAATTTGCAGAGAATTGAAGAAAGGGAGACAGTCGAAGGTAATTTGTTCATTCAAAACTTGGACCTCAGGATTTTTAATGACCTGATTAATCTCAAATATCTCCCATAAAGCAGATTGTTTACCATTGGGTACCACATGCAATACTTCAACTCCCCTTTCTGGATCGAATGTATGTTTAGCATTAAGAATATGGTCAGAGAAATTTGATTTAGTGTCAGCCGGCAACTGTTTATTTTTATTTCTTTCAATAAGGGAGATATGATCCTTTATCCTTATGCAAAACTTTCGACCGGTACGTCCTACGTAACAACAGTTACAAGTGGAGGATTCATCACTATAAGTGCAACTCAGTTTGTAAACACCCGATTTATGTAGTACTTCAATAGTATCTTTATTGTTATTTATATATTTTTTTAAATTGTTTTGAGTTTTGAAAGATATATGAATGTTGTCATTAAATTTAAGGAATATGTTTTTGATGTTATGTGATATCGTTCCCATATAGGGTAAGCTAGTATAAAATCTAGGTTTTATAATATTTTGATTAGATAATAAATGTCTATTGATATGTTTATTTAGATTCTTATAATATATTTTATTAATGATGTGCACAGGGTATTTATTATTTGTAGCAAGTTGGTTAATGAAGGAGAGTTCTTTGTTGAAGTTATAATTATTCATAGGAATGGAGAAAAGTCTGTGAAAAAAGGAATGAAAGGCACTTAACTTATGGGCTATTGGATGGTTAGAGTTGAATGGTATAATATTATCGGTCGTTGAAGGTTTATGAAAGATTGAGAATTGCAGTTCTTGGTTGTATTTACTAATTGTTAAATCAAGAAAATTGATACTATTGTCTTTTTCATGTTCTATAGTGAATTCTATTGAAGGGTGTATTGTGTTCATAAAGTTAAGGAAACTATTCAATTCTTCCTCTGTGCCACTAAAGCAAGCTAATATGTCATCTACATATCTATAGTAAAATAAAAATTTATCATATAAAGGATGTAATTTAATTTTCTTTTCCAGGAAAAACAAAAATATTTCAGCAAGCAAAGGTGAAAGATTAGATCCCATTGCGACCCCGATATTTTGGCAGTATATTTTTCCATTGAACTGAAAGAAATTTTGTTTGAGTACTGTATCGACCAGTAAGCATATATTCAGTATATGAAAAGTGTTAAGATTAGAATTTTCAAATAATAAGGTTCTAACACCTTCAATGCAATCCTCTGGAGGTATGCTAGGGAATAAGTTTTTAATATCAAATGAGATTAATCTAGTGTCAGCAGGGATTTTTAAGTGTAATAATTTATCAGTAAGATGTTTACTGTTTTTTATAGAAGTAGGGTTAGAGAAACCAGTATGAGACAAAATAATGTTGTTAAGCCATTTAGATAGACATGATGCTGGTGATTGAGTATAGCTAACGACTGGTCTTACAGGGAAAGGTGGGGGTTTGTGGGTTTTTATCAAGCCATACAAGAGTGGCACAGTTGGATTCATAGGATATAGTCTATATTTATTAGTGTTTAAATATTTGAGTGTATTTGATGTTATATCAAGGTTTGATTTAACGTATGAGAAAAATTTGTTAGTAGGGTCATTTATTAAGAGACTAAAACCATCACTAAGGAAGTTCTCCACCCTATGAATATAATCGTCTTCATTTAGTATAGTAATGCAGCTGCTCTTGTCTGCCTTAGTGATAATTAATTTATTGTCTTTAATCTTATTAATTAGTTGTTTAAGTTTTTTATTCATTGTAAAATTATTGTGGTTGTTTTTAGTTTTAAGGTACTGATTAATAGTATTTGCTACATTGGTTCTGATTAAGTCAGTGTTAGAAAGGTCTTGAAATGATTCAAGTATTCTTTCGGTTTCAACAGCCAGAAGAGCTAAATTATTCTTATTAAGATTATTGTGAAAATTAAATTTGAAGCCCAAGTTTAAAATTTCAATGTCATTATTATTGAGTTCAATTGTAGACAAATTTATAAATCTAGGGTGGAAATTAAAATCAATGTTACTAAATGTGCCATTGGGCAAGTGTCCTAGGTTAAATTCATGCTCAAACACGTCATTACTAAAGCTAGCATTATACAAAGAACTATCAGATATATTCTCAACCTGGTTAAAGTCAATTCTAGTGTCATTTTTATTATAAAATTTGTTTGGTTTGGTGTGATTAACAGTATCACATTCAGGTAATTGTTTTTGAGCAAGTGTGGAGATTTTATTATGTAATCTATCAATTTTAGTAGTGTTGATATCATCTACATATTGTAATATATCCTTATATAGGGTATCAAATTCTATTTGGTGTAATAATGTTGATAATTTGAGATGTAGTGACTTAAGTTTGACTTCAATCAAGTTAAGAGCAAAATAGCACCTTTTTACTTCATGTCTAATCCATGTTGTTTTAGCTACTTGGATAGCCCTCCTAGCAGATGTGGAGTTGTTCTTAGTGTAGATGGAGATGTAGTTCGGGGTGATTCCTCTTCGTAAGCATTCATTATTGAACCATATGTCCGCCAACTTGTTTTTTCGTCGAAGATGTTCATTCTTAAACTGTCGGACTATATATGCCAGACTGGCTGTTTCAAGATTTAAGAAGTAGTCCATATTCTGTGGCGAGATTGTAAATAGAAATAAAGGTCTGTCTTTACCACCAAATAACTTTATTTGCCCCTCTAGGGTAGAAAACAAGGTTAATAAAAATACATGAAATGACGATGAGTTAAAATAAATTTCTTAATGAATGTGTTGTACTAGTTTCGACTTTAGAGAAAGTCATCCTCAGCAACTAACCATTTAAGAAATTTTATATGTAAAGAAGTTAAAACAATTGGGGGAACAGAGAGGTGATTCAATAATACAATACAATATAATGCAGAATTATGCAACCTTTGGAATCGACAGGAGTTTAGAATAAGAACGATGTATCTCCATTTGAAGGTAGGGGTTGATTTATACGCAATTAGAATTAAGGATCCTAATCATAGTCGAGTAATTTAAGTGATGTTAAAGTAAAAACGTGTTGAAAAATAAGAATTGTAACATATCAATTCGTTCTCTTGTAAGTGAAACTAAATTGGCGAGGGGACATGATTAATGTTATGGTGGATTGTATATTTGTTAATGAAATTAAATGAACTTATTATTCTAAAAAGGGGGGTTGTCAAAATGAGACTATGTCATCTCAAATAAAATAGGAATGCATCTGAAAAGAGAAAAATGTTCGAATTTTAGGAACTATATAATATATGGCAATATGATTTTAATTTGTTTTACAACTTAACGGTTTGTTAATTATATTTGTAATAATATCATTAATCATGTACTCACCAAGTGGTCACCATTCACTTGTTAAAAAATAAAATAAAATAAAATTGAATTAATATTATTGGAACATTATTAAATTAACGACTTTTTGTGTTTCATTAATTTTAGCCTCAGCATGCTATTCGAAGGAAATGGTACCCAATGGTAAACAATCTGCTTTATGGGAGATATTTGAGATTAATCAGGCCATTAAAAATCCTGAGGTCCAAGTTTTGAATGAACAAATTACCTTCGACTGTCTCCCTTTCTTCAATTCTCTGCAAATTTAAACACTATTATATTATTTCAATCAGGTTCTTGTTTTATCGTTCGCTTTAGGATATAATATAATAATAAACAATATATTAACTAATTTTACTAATTAACCTATAAAAAAGAATTTTAATTTCAAGTGTCAAACTCAACGGTGACATAACCAATGTTACCTCTGAGTCCGGATTGTTGCCTATGCAAGGATTTGGCTTTCCATTTATGATTTGTAGTGCTGCCATCTAGGGTTATTCACTTTGGTCCGCATGCTGCTATAGGCCTGGTGACTTCAAGAATACCTGGTTGCAGTTTTTTGATTTATTGTTATGACAAATTAAATACCATAGGTTCTTTGTTTTGTGCTTTACTCACGTCATTGCTCGGGCTTTAATTAAGATGAAACTGATTTGTACACCCCCTAATAAGGGAAGTAAACCCACCCCCCCCCCTCCTTTTTTGTAACTAAGTGACAATATTGTTGTATATCTTATTCCTCCTTGGATATCTGTACAAACCAATTTAAATTTGCCGCTTTTGGAGTTGACAGTTGATTACCGGAAACTTGATTTAAATTACGCATATAAAAAGGAAAAAAAGGGTGTAACTAATAGTACCAATTCTGGGTACCCACCATTTATCGACGCCATTTCCTTCGAATAGCATGCTGAGGCTAAGATTAAAATTAATTTCTTCACCTGGCAATAAAATGAAACACAAAAAGTCGTTAATTTAATAATGTTCCAATAATATTAATTCAATTTTATTTTATTTTATTTTTTAACAAGTGAATGGTGACCACTTGGTGAGTACATGATTAATGATATTATTACAAATATAATTAACAAACCGTTAAGTTGTAAAACAAATTAAAATCATATTGCCATATATTATATAGTTCCTAAAATTCGAACATTTTTCTCTTTTCAGATGCATTCCTATTTTATTTGAGATGACATAGTCTCATTTTGACAACCCCCCTTTTTAGAATAATAAGTTCATTTAATTTCATTAACAAATATACAATCCACCATAACATTAATCATGTCCCCTCGCCAATTTAGTTTCACTTACAAGAGAACGAATTGATATGTTACAATTCTTATTTTTCAACACGTTTTTACTTTAACATCACTTAAATTACTCGACTATGATTAGGATCCTTAATTCTACTTGCGTATAAATCAACCCCTACCTTCAAATGGAGATACATCGTTCTTATTCTAAACTCCTGTCGATTCCAAAGGTTGCATAATTCTGCATTATATTGTATTGTATTATTGAATCACCTCTGTGTTCCCCCAATTGTTTTAACTTCTTTACATATAAAATTTCTTAAATGGTTAGTTGCTGAGGATGACTTTCTCTAAAGTCGAAACTAGTACAACACATTCATTAAGAAATTTATTTTAACTCATCGTCATTTCATGTATTTTTATAAACCTTGTTTTCTACCCTAGAGGGGCAAATAAAGTTATTTGGTGGTAAAGACAGACCTTTATTTCTATTTACAATCTCGCCACAGAATATGGACTACTTCTTAAATCTTGAAACAGCCAGTCTGGCATATATAGTCCGACAGTTTAAGAATGAACATCTTCGACGAAAAAACAAGTTGGCGGACATATGGTTCAATAATGAATGCTTACGAAGAGGAATCACCCCGAACTACATCTCCATCTACACCAAGAACAACTCCACATCTGCTAGGAGGGCTATCCAAGTAGCTAAAACAACATGGATTAGACATGAAGTAAAAAGGTGCTATTTTGCTCTTAACTTGATTGAAGTCAAACTTAAGTCACTACATCTCAAATTATCAACATTATTACACCAAATAGAATTTGATACCCTATATAAGGATATATTACAATATGTAGATGATATCAACACTACTAAAATTGATAGATTACATAATAAAATCTCCACACTTGCTCAAAAACAATTACCTGAATGTGATACTGTTAATCACACCAAACCAAACAAATTTTATAATAAAAATGACACTAGAATTGACTTTAACCAGGTTGAGAATATATCTGATAGTTCTTTGTATAATGCTAGCTTTAGTAATGACGTGTTTGAGCATGAATTTAACCTAGGACACTTGCCCAATGGCACATTTAGTAACATTGATTTTAATTTCCACCCTAGATTTATAAATTTGTCTACAATTGAACTCAATAATAATGACATTGAAATTTTAAACTTGGGCTTCAAATTTAATTTTCACAATAATCTTAATAAGAATAATTTAGCTCTTCTGGCTGTTGAAACCGAAAGAATACTTGAATCATTTCAAGACCTTTCTAACACTGACTTAATCAGAACCAATGTAGCAAATACTATTAATCAGTACCTTAAAACTAAAAACAACCACAATAATTTTACAATGAATAAAAAACTTAAACAACTAATTAATAAGATTAAAGACAATAAATTAATTATCACTAAGGCAGACAAGAGCAGCTGCATTACTATACTAAATGAAGACGATTATATTCATAGGGTGGAGAACTTCCTTAGTGATGGTTTTAGTCTCTTGATAAATGACCCTACTAACAAATTTTTCTCATACGTTAAATCAAACCTTGATATAACATCAAATACACTCAAATATTTAAACACTAATAAATATAGACTATATCCTATGAATCCAACTGTGCCACTCTTGTATGGCTTGATAAAAACCCACAAACCCCCACCTTTCCCTGTAAGACCAGTCGTTAGCTATACTCAATCACCAGCATCATGTCTATCTAAATGGCTTAACAACATTATTTTGTCTCATACTGGTTTCTCTAACCCTACTTCTATAAAAAACAGTAAACATCTTACTGATAAATTATTACACTTAAAAATCCCTGCTGACACTAGATTAATCTCATTTGATATTAAAAACTTATTCCCTAGCATACCTCCAGAGCATTGCATTGAAGGTGTTAGAACCTTATTATTTGAAAATTCTAATCTTAACACTTTTCATATACTGAATATATGCTTACTGGTCGATACAGTACTCAAACAAAATTTCTTTCAGTTCAATGGAAAAATATACTGCCAAAATATCGGGGTCGCAATGGGATCTAACCTTTCACCTTTGCTTGCTGAAATATTTTTGTTTTTCCTCGAAAAGAAAATTAAATTACATCCTTTATATGATAAATTTTTATTTTACTATAGATATGTAGATGACATATTAGCTTGCTTTAGTGGCACAGAGGAAGAATTGAATAGTTTCCTTAACTTTATGAACACAATACACCCTTCAATAGAATTCACTATAGAACATGAAAAAGACAATAGTATCAATTTTCTTGATTTAACAATTAGTAAATACAACCAAGAACTGCAATTCTCAATCTTTCATAAACCTTCAACGACCGATAATATTATACCATTCAACTCTAACCATCCAATAGCCCATAAGTTAAGTGCCTTATATTCCTTTTTTCACAGACTTTTCTCCATTCCTATGAATAATTATAACTTCAACAAAGAACTCTCCTTCATTAACCAACTTGCTACAAATAATAAATACCCTGTGCACATCATTAATAAAATATATTATAAGAATCTAAATAAACCTATCAATAGACATTTATTATCTAATCAAAATATTATAAAACCTAGATTTTATACTAGCTTACCCTATATGGGAACGATATCACATAACATCAAAAACATATTCCTTAAATTTAATGACAACATTCATATATCTTTCAAAACTCAAAACAATTTAAAAAAATATATAAATAACAATAAAGATACTATTGAAGTTCTACATAAATCGGGTGTTTACAAACTGAGTTGCACTTATAGTGATGAATCCTCCACTTGTAACTGTTGTTACGTAGGACGTACCGGTCGAAAGTTTTGCATAAGGATAAAGGATCATATCTCCCTTATTGAAAGAAATAAAAATAAACAGTTGCCGGCTGACACTAAATCAAATTTCTCTGACCATATTCTTAATGCTAAACATACATTCGATCCAGAAAGGGGAGTTGAAGTATTGCATGTGGTACCCAATGGTAAACAATCTGCTTTATGGGAGATATTTGAGATTAATCAGGCCATTAAAAATCCTGAGGTCCAAGTTTTGAATGAACAAATTACCTTCGACTGTCTCCCTTTCTTCAATTCTCTGCAAATTTAAACACTATTATATTATTTCAATCAGGTTCTTGTTTTATCGTTCGCTTTAGGATATAATATAATAATAAACAATATATTAACTAATTTTACTAATTAACCTATAAAAAAGAATTTTAATTTCAAGTGTCAAACTCAACGGTGACATAACCAATGTTACCTCTGAGTCCGGATTGTTGCCTATGCAAGGATTTGGCTTTCCATTTATGATTTGTAGTGCTGCCATCTAGGGTTATTCACTTTGGTCCGCATGCTGCTATAGGCCTGGTGACTTCAAGAATACCTGGTTGCAGTTTTTTGATTTATTGTTATGACAAATTAAATACCATAGGTTCTTTGTTTTGTGCTTTACTCACGTCATTGCTCGGGCTTTAATTAAGATGAAACTGATTTGTACACCCCCTAATAAGGGAAGTAAACCCACCCCCCCTCCTTTTTTGTAACTAAGTGACAATATTGTTGTATATCTTATTCCTCCTTGGATATCTGTACAAACCAATTTAAATTTGCCGCTTTTGGAGTTGACAGTTGATTACCGGAAACTTGATTTAAATTACGCATATAAAAAGGAAAAAAAGGGTGTAACTAATAGTACCAATTCTGGGTACCCACCATTTATCGACGCCATTTCCTTCGAATAGCATGCTGAGGCTAAGATTAAAATTAATTTCTTCACCTGGCAATAAAATGAAACACAAAAAGTCGTTAATTTAATAATGTTCCAATAATATTAATTCAATTTTATTTTATTTTATTTTTTAACAAGTGAATGGTGACCACTTGGTGAGTACATGATTAATGATATTATTACAAATATAATTAACAAACCGTTAAGTTGTAAAACAAATTAAAATCATATTGCCATATATTATATAGTTCCTAAAATTTGAACATTTTTCTCTTTTCAGATGCATTCCTATTTTATTTGAGATGACATAGTCTCATTTTGACAACCCCCCTTTTTAGAATAATAAGTTCATTTAATTTCATTAACAAATATACAATCCACCATAACATTAATCATGTCCCCTCGCCAATTTAGTTTCACTTACAAGAGAACGAATTGATATGTTACAATTCTTATTTTTCAACACGTTTTTACTTTAACATCACTTAAATTACTCGACTATGATTAGGATCCTTAATTCTACTTGCGTATAAATCAACCCCTACCTTCAAATGGAGATACATCGTTCTTATTCTAAACTCCTGTCGATTCCAAAGGTTGCATAATTCTGCATTATATTGTATTGTATTATTGAATCACCTCTCTGTTCCCCCAATTGTTTTAACTTCTTTACATATAAAATTTCTTAAATGGTTAGTTGCTGAGGATGACTTTCTCTAAAGTCGAAACTAGTACAACACATTCATTAAGAAATTTATTTTAACTCATCGTCATTTCATGTATTTTTATAAACCTTGTTTTCTACCCTAGAGGGGCAAATAAAGTTATTTGGTGGTAAAGACAGACCTTTATTTCTATCAATAATATATGTATTATATATCTGCATACTTTTTTAAATAATATATATAAAATAACCTTATATTATAATTAAAATATTAAACCGTCGAATAATTTAAATGTTATGGAGGCCTGCGTTGAAAGTGGAACACCTTGCATATATGAGTACTATACAGAGTGTTATTTAAGTACGTGGCCAAACTTCAAGGGGTAATTCTTTGAGTAACAAGACGAAAAGTTTATATAAACATAAGTCCGGTAATGCTTCGTTTTCAAGATATAGAGTGTCAAACTTTAAAAATAGTTTTTTCCTATATATATCTTAATAATCCTTTAGCCGACTTTGTTGAAATTTGACAGTGTTATTTAGGGTGGTAAGGGACTAATTTAGCCCTGACGAAATTAAAATTTTACAGTCCAGTGACGTCGTCCCGGAAGGCACCTTAACTAAGATTTTTGACAAAAATATGTAAGCCACTGATTTTTTTGCAATTTTTGTATTTTTTTCGCATTATACAACTAAAACTACAACTTTTTTATTTTTAGCATTTCTTTAGTGTCTTGCCTCGTTCTTGAGAAAAAACATAAAACTCACTTTATTGCAATCAATAAAAAAATGTTGTGTTTTCTAAATAATTAAAAACTGTTTTTTATTATTGTCCATGAACATGGAATGAAGTGATTTTTATTTATGAGTAAGTAATTAAAATTAGGCAAAATTCATCTTTTGAATTTTTTCGCTCAGTTTTCGATAAAACAAATAACGTTTTTATTACTGCAGTGTTTAGAAAGTAACAGAAAAGTAAGGATGCCATGGAAGGAAAAACAATTGTTTAAACAAATTTGACTTTAACATAAGACATAACTTTAAACAGTGCATATGTAATTATTTTTTCGAAACTACTTAATGTTTATTTAAGAGTTTTAAGCTATAAAATTCGTTACTGATATTCCAAAATAGTTGAGTTAACAATCTCAGAAATGGCTTATATGCGTTTTGTCTATAGAATGGCCCAAGGCAATTCCAGGGTGGTTAAACGCATTTATCAAGAGAGATATCCTCATTGTACCAAATAGACAATCATTTGTAAGAATCCATGAAAGGCTGTACGGATCAGGCACCTTTCAAAGGTCGGCTGCTCTTATTAGGAGACCTGCAACAGTAAGAACAGTGGAGATGTAGAAAGCAGTCTTACATGAAGTTGAGCGTAGCCCCGATACAAGTACACGCAAAATTGCCCATCAATTAAATATTCTCACTTTATTGTATGACAGATTTTAAGAAAATATTAACTGTATCCTTACCACATACAGCGTGCCCAAGCGTTATTACCGGCAGATTTTCTCCAGCGAGTTGTTCATTGTACTTGACTTTGCAACAATAGGTAGCATCTCCTACATTTCTATCCCATATTATGTTTACCGATGAGCTGTGTTTTTCTCGAAATTCAATTATGAACTTTCATAGCAATCATATCTGGGCTGAAGAAAATTCCCATAGGGTTATAGAAAATAATTATCAACAACAGTTTTCCGTGAATGTTTGGGTTGGTATTGTAGGTGATTATCTCATTGGAGCTCATTTTTTACCACCTAGATTAAATGGTCAAGAGTATCGTCATTTTTTGGAATTTGTATTTCCTGAACTGCAGTAAAACTTCTCATTTCGGCCACCCGTTAAAAACGGTCACCCCTCTGAACGGTCAGTTTTGGCTTCTTAAAATAAATCTTATAGCATTTTTAATAATAAAAGACCCCTCGAATACCGAAACACTTCTAAAACGGCCACGGTCACATGAATCCGTATTTTTTAAGAAAATTACCTTGAATTTTTACCCTTAATTGCGGTCGTCTCGACCCTTCTGGGAATGTTTGCACCCAGCCGGTACTTTATTACTGGTACTATTGTAAATACCGGAGAATGCTAAAACCTAATTATGTAAATGGGTTTTTAAGTACGTACAAATATAATTTGTTAAATCTTAAGATGTTTTCATAAAAGGTAAAATTTTATTCAGTTGCATTTTAACAGCACAATAGTCGATGATGTCTCTGAAACGTAAACGTTTATCTTTTAAACAAAAGTTCGAAATCATCGCGGATAGTGAAAAATATGGTATCAGTGCTCGAAAGATAGCGGAAAAGTTTGGTGTTGGAAGAACGCAAGTAAATGATATTCTAAAAAGTAAAATTGAACTGAAAAAACTTTATGAAGAAGGAGGAGTTAATGCAGATCAAAAACGGAAGTTTCCAAAAACAGGCGGACTTGCGATTGACCAAATGGTTTATGAATGGTTTTGCAAAGCAAGAAACAAAAACATTCCAATATCCGGACCACTACTAAAGGAAAATGCTCTGGAAGTGTCAGAAAATTTGAAAAATTGTGATTTTAAGGCATCAAATGGCTGGTTAGATAGATTCTGCAAAAGACATGACATCAATTTTAAAACAATTTCTGGTGAGTCTGCTGATGTGGATGAAGTGAGTGTTCAAGATTTGTTCACTAAGTTAAAATTAATTATCAAGGATTATGATGATAAAGATATTTTTAATGCAGACGAAACAGGCCTTTATTATCTCGCAATGCCAAACAAAACTTTTGCCTTAAAGAGTGACAAATGTGCTGGAAGAAAATCAGCTAAGCAACGAGTGACAATTATTTTTTGCAGTAGCATGGATGGTGAGAAGGAGACCCCATTAGTTATAGGAAAAAGCAAAAATCTGCGATGTTTCAAAGGAGCACATGTAGACAAATTACCATTAGAATGGGTCTCCAATAAAAAAGCTTGGGTGACAACAGAGATAATGATTTCCTGGCTAAAAAAATTTGACACCAAAATGAAAAAACAAAGAAGAAAAGTACTTTTATTTTTGGATAACGCAAGTGCTCACCCGAAAATACAACTGGAAAATGTTCGAATTGTTTTTCTGCCTCCAAACACTACATCTTACTGCCAGCCATTAGATCAAGGCATCATACAAAATTTTAAAATGATATACAGAAAATATTTGATAAAAAGACTTTTAACTTTTACTAACACAGCTACCGAGGATGCGTTTGAAAAAGCAGAAAAGACCATACATTTTTCAAGTGCTATGGTATGGATTGTTGCAGCATGGAAAAATGTTTCATCTAAAACGATTAAAAAATGTTTCCAAAAAGCTGGATTTATAGAAACTCTCCAAGAGAATGAGATTTTTGAAGAAGAAGACGATATTCCACTAAGTCAGTTGTTTTCCGGTATCCCAGGAAATCCAAATCTGGAAAATTATCTTCAAATCGACTCAAACATTTCAACGGAAAATCCCAGTATGGAGATGCAGGAAATAATTCAGGAGTTTACCAGCCAATCTGAAACTAACGAAAATGAAGACTGTGAAAGTAAAGAAAACCAGGAGGTTTTTAGTTCGTCTTTAAAAAGCATGAGTGAAGTTTGTGAAAAAATAAGAGACGTACAAAATTTTTTATTAGGCAAAGAAGATGGCAATTTGGCCATTGATATTTCAAATATCCTAATGAAATGTGAAAATGAAGCAGCAAAAATTAAAATTAAAAATATGAAACAGACTTCCATTGAATCTTTTTTTCACAAAGCATAATTTTTTTTCGTATGTAGTGCACATTTTTAAACATTATTATGTATACATATTATGTAGGAGTTATGAAATAAATAGTTATGTCTATATATTTACAGTTCATATTACATAATAACGTATGTGTTTGTAATTAGCCTTTTATTAATTAATGAAGTTGAATTTTATTCACATGACACATATGTTATATGTAGATATGTAATTTATTTTTTTCCTTCCCCTCAAAAACGGTCACCCCCTCAAACGGTCAATTTGTAATGAAATTTTTAGTGGCCGCTATTGAGAAGTTTTACTGTATTAGAAAATGTCCCACTGCCAGTATGAGGACCAATGTGGTTCATGCACGATGGGGACCCGTCTTACTTTAGCACAGTAGAACGTTAATTTCTGAATGTAACTTATGGAGAAAAGTGGATCGGTCCCGCAGATCCACAGTCATGACCACCCACGTCACCGGATTTAAACCCCTTAATTTTTTCCTTTGGGGGCATTGAAAGTGCCTTGTTAATAAAACTCCAGTGAACACTGAAGAAGAATTAATCCAAAGGATACGGGTTTCATGTGATCAGATAAAGCATACGCCGGGAATATTTCAACGTGTTCGGTAATCGATGTTAAGATGAGGCAATGCTTACATTGAAGTTGAAGGAGGACGTTTTCAGCAACTACTGTTTCGTGTTACTTATTATTTAAATTTTGTTTATTGATTGCAATAAAGTGATTTTTATGTTTTTTTCTCAAAAAGACACGAAAATAAATGCTAAAAATAAAAAAGTTGTAGTTTTAGTTGCCTGCGAAAAAAATACAAAAATTGCAAAAATAGCAGTGGCACACATTTTTTGTTCAAAAATCTTAGTTAAGGTCCCTTCCGGGACACCACTGGACTTAAAAATTTTAATCTAGCTAGGGCTAAATTAGCCCTTACTATCCTAACTAACACTGTCGAAATTCAACAAAATCGGCTAAAGGATTATTGAGATATTTACAAAAAAACGACCCTGTATCCTGAAAACGAAGCATTACCGGACCTATGTTTATATAAGTTTTTTATCTTAGAATCAGTCAAATAATCACCCCTTGAAGTTTGGCCACGTACTTAAATAACACCCTGTATAGCTATATCATTTAATAAATTAAGCGACGGAATTGCTACGGAAGAAACCTATTGAAACTATAGAGATTTTGCGAAATTGATCTTTGGGATATAATATGAAAACTTTTACTTTAAAATTTCCAATAAAATCCGTGCAAGAACTATTGCTGTATTGCTGAATGCTTTAAATTATGGTATTAAGCAAGTTTTAATTGATATTCCAGCAAAACAACTGAGTATAAACATACTAAGAATTATATCCAAAATGAAACCCGATTAAAAGGCGTTTGGTTTAAAATAATAATATGGGGGTGTTTATTATACTGATAATTCAGGTTTTCTTAAGTACCTTGTATAAAAATAAAATATATGGAAACAAAACTGGTATTATTATAAACATCATCCAAGGCAAACTTCAATAAGTCATTAAAACATTAGTTTTTAGTCCTCCCAGGAATGTCATGAGAGATATTAATTCTCACACAAAAGATATCTAATAAGACATCCGGAAACTACGTTAACAGGACTCGCAGGCTTCCAGGGTGGGCCTGCGTAGTCCTGTAAATTGTAACGTAATATACTATTTATTTATTATACATGCGCAAAGGTTCAATAATTTTCAGAACTCCTAATATTGTAGTAATACAAGATGTTCATTGGGGATTTAAGTAAGCGCCACAAATATAACATTATTGTTTACATTTCTGTATTCTATAAAAACTTCAGCAAAAAATGCCGCCTCTGCGCGGCATGCATTGCAAGTTTAAATGTTAGGTTTGATCGAGTTCGGTTAACAAAATTGTGTACTGCGAGTAGAGATGCCGTATTCGCAGATCACTTCTTTTCGTTTCATTAATAATTAATTTGAAATTAGTTATACCGGTCTTAAGGATTTTCTTAAAACTATAATGTTCCCTAAGTAAATACCAACTTTAGCACAAGCTGCAGTGCCAACTGCGTATTACGATTTTCGTTCGTAGTTCGTGTTGAATTAAAATCCTGAACTAATAAATTAATAGATATGCGAATTTAAATAATCTTTTATTTACTCTGTATACCTATACTCATTCCGAGTCATATCTAAACGTGAGCCCGAAAACAAAGCTATGATGACTGATTTTAATTTTATTTTAACTGAAAAGGAATTTCGTCTAGACCTAACCAAACATACAAGTTTGCGTAAATTAATCTGTCGTTCAGCCTGAAATAAAAAAAAGTTTGTGTGCATAGTAAATGGTAAATATTTTATATTATATTCACGAGTTCGTGTTTATTTTCATTTACCTATATTAGCTTAAGCCTGGGGTTTTCAACTTTGTTCTATGCCTTTAAAATTGGGCGTTCTCTTAAAAAATCAACAAAAAAACTGTCTGCATTGTTCACCTTAAATATTAGTATAAAGAAGTAGTATACAATGACATACCATATATCTCAAAAGTTTTGGCACAAAATTAATTCTAGGTAAAATACGAAAATATTTACTTGGGTTTGGAAACCAAAAAAAATATAATTTATTTTGACAATTCGTTTGAGAAACTATTTGCATTAAAATGGCTTATAAATTAGAACTTCGTAAAAGTATTTACAATTTAGTTCGGCGGATGTCTAAACCGGAAATAATCGGTATATTCGAAAATCAAAATATCTCGCGCCGTACAGTAGCTGATTGTAAGTGGGGTATACCACGCCTAAATTTACCAAAAAGTGGAAGACCCAGGATTTTAACCCAAGAAACAACAGATATAGATTATTGACAAGGGCTAGAAATAAAGTTGTAGTGTCTACAAGAAAATTGTGACTTGAATATCGCACTTCTAACGATTAATTTGAGTCGTCAATTGTACTATTTATAATGTTGTTAATTAGGGAATATAATAAAAGTTAAAATAATATCATATTCGTGTAAAAAACGTAAGAACGTAATTTGTGCAAAACCTTTTTACACATACGTTAGTATAAACAGGGCAACAACTGAGAGCTCTAGTTACTGAATCAAAAAATAATAAATTTCAAAGAAGCTGTCGATCATCTCCACGATGACCTGTGTCAATCTTATAAGGAAAACACAGCTCCAAGTTACGGTATCATAATAATTTTACTTAAGAAGATAGCAAGTCATGTCAACTAACCCGATCAATACAAAAGGAAGAGTTTAAATACAGTGCATTCGTGAAGTAGCGAATAAACTCAATAAAAATTAAGAGGGGAGTTTAAAAAAAAACGCTTGAAACCGTCGATTTATATTTTCAGTTTAGAGCTTTTTAACGCTGCAGCGAAATATATAGGGTATATCAAAGAAGAGATATGACGTCTTCGTTTTTCCTCGAAATGGAAATCCCAATTTTTTATTGCAAAATTAGGAAGAGCACAAAGGTAGTGGTTACATAAGAAAATTTTGAAGAAAAATTGTCTTAAAAATTAAATATGTGAAAATATGTATTTTAAGTAAATGTTTAAACTAAGCACCGTTGACAGACAGTTTTACAGGTTTGTGGCTTGCAGAAGTGTTCTACGATTCTGCGAGGAAGCCTGGGCTATGATCGGAACGGCAGTTTCCATCAAGAAAATCAGTAGTCCGAATTTAAATAAAATCTCTTTTTTAAATCTGGTTGTATACATTTATTTTACACGGTGTATTCGTAAAGTAGCGAATAAATTCGATTGCAGAAGGAAATTTTGAAGAAAAATTGTCTTAAAAATTGAAAATGTGAGAATATGTATCTAAAGTAAATGCTCAAATTGACCACCATTGACAAACTGTTTTACTTGCAAAACATGCAACACGTCACAAGTATTGTTATTTTATTTACTTACTTTGTTGTCAGTGTCACAAAAAATTAGTATTACACATTTTGTTAAAATTATTTTAGGTATTATTTTCATGTTAGTAGCTAGTGTTTCTTTATCTTTATTTTCCGAAAGATTAGAAAATTAAGCGAACTTTAAAGAATTGAAATATCGTGCATGATTGGTTTCGGAGATAGGTCGCGCACTCAGAGAGAAGTGGTTTACTTGTTTAATTCATCTCACCTTAATCAGCCGGATAATAACCAATGGCAACTAATGGCAAGCAGAGTTGAGGCAAAGTTCCGGAAATTTGGATATGTTCGAGATATTCAAAAATCTGGTCGACCCTCAATAACTAAGGAGGGTAAGCTTAACGTTCTGTTCCCAGTGCAAGATAATCCGCAAACACTAATTACAGAAACGGCTTCTAATGTTTATTTGACGCGATCTACTGTGCTTAAAGTATTCAAGAAAGCAAAGTTCTATCCTTGCAAGATATTTCTAGTTCAGTAGCTGTCGGAAGATGATTTTGTTCTGTGAGCTGAATTTTGTGAGCAAACACAACAATTTTTTAACGGTAACGATAACTTTGTAAAAATAATAATTTTTTTTCTGACAAGACGACATTTACATTAAACGGTCATGTAAATAGACAAAATTGTCGTTATTGGGCAAGCGATAATACTGATTGGATTTCAGAATGTCATATACAAGACCCTCAAAAAGTGAACCTGTGGTGCGGTATAGTTGACGGAAAAGTTTAAGGTTCTTACTTCTTTGAAAATACTCTCACTGGTGCGAGATATTTGGAGTTTCTTCAAAATTACCTCATTCTCGCTCTAGTAACTTTGTATCCGGATTTAGAAGAACCGGATGTACACCAGCCTGACCCCTTTCTCCAACAAAATGGAGCCCCGTCACATTACGCTTTACCTCTTCGCTCTTATTTAGATGATATTTTTCCCAATCTTTGGATAGGTAGGACAGGGACGATTGAGTGGCCAACCAGATCGCCAGATTTAACTCCTCTTGATTTTTCTTGTGGTAGATACTTGGAAAGTAAAGTATACGTGAATCGCCCAATGCAGCTTTTTAGTTTCTTTAATTGGTTTTTCTTTGGCATATTCTTACAAAATAGAAGCATTTACATAAGCGGACTTCTTAGACATAGATATCTGCGACCCGGGTGGCATTTCATCGAGAAACTCATCCTTCTTTTTTACCTTTGAAAATTGAGTAGAGTAGCAGAAACATGCCCTCTGCATTACACCCTTTCCCCTGATGTTAACGATGAAATATTTTTGAAGCCCCTTGCAGCTGATACTTGGGTTGGTTTGTTGTTTAGTTGGTAAAGTTCATTATCGGTTAGAACGCTTTCTAGCAGCTCAAAATAGTGTTTTACTGTCTCATGATTCATTCCAGTAGCACAATATTATAGAAATTCCCTCTGCTTTTCTTACCGATATTTCTGGATGCCGCCGTAAAAAAGAATGAAGAAAACCGTAGCCAGCTTTGCCGATTTCCCTATTAAACTTCTATTTTATTTGCATTTGTTCAGCAAGATTAAATGCCCACATTCTGACTGATTCTTGATCAGGAGCAAATCCAAACTGTTTCAGTTCTTTAATGTGCCTGACTAGTTTTAATTCTGCGTCATCTCCCGAATATGATGATGGTCCAGGTCTGGTTGTTGGTGTATCAGATTTTCTTATTCGATCTTCTAAGGTTGATTTAGGAATTCCAAAATTTCGGGCCGCTCAATTTCTTCGCATTCTACCATTTTTCACACACTCAATTGCAATTTTTTAACGAATCGCCATATTATCGTTTTTATTTTGTATCTTGTAGGCATTTTAGTTTAACTGTAACAATAACATTTGTATATAATCATATTTGGGCAGAAGGAAAAAGTCCTATATTTCTTTACAACATTCTTATTAATTAAAACCAACGCTTTTCGATTACATGCATCTTCTCATCAAAAAAGAAGTAAAATGCAGCAATAATGGTGTGTTTACTAGCAAACATACCAAACTGTTATATTATATATTTTCTTTTCTAGATTCGGAGGCCTTACCCTAAGAAATGAGGTTATTCCCATGATCCGGGAGAGACCGACGCCTTTCTTTACAAGTAAGTATAATGCGTAGAACACTTCATTTAAAGGTTAACTTTAAGTATTACCTATATTTCATTAGATAATGTTGAAAAAAGTAATTTAAACTTACCTGCACTAATGGTATTACGGCCACTGTAATTTTGCCAACAAATTTTACACGGTACCAATTATTTTATCGAGTACTTAGTAGGGGGAATAGGAGAGTTCACCATCATAGGACCCTCCAATGTTAATTTCGGAGGGATTTTTTATGAGTCATATCTCCGGAACCAATGGGCCTAGGATATTGCGCATACGTAGCTGGGGTCTATGAAATGGGTTCTTGCGCATGACTCGAAAATGACGCCTGTC
This sequence comes from Polydrusus tereticollis, assembly GCA_963920685.1. Taxonomy (NCBI): domain Eukaryota; kingdom Metazoa; phylum Arthropoda; class Insecta; order Coleoptera; family Curculionidae; genus Polydrusus; species Polydrusus tereticollis. The sequence continues at coordinate 127,843,048 of OY987327.1, forward strand.
ACCTGTCAATTAAGAACGGTCACCTGTCAAATGTCACCAGTCAAATGTTAAAATTGACAGCTGATGTAATGTCACTTGTTTAGGGTGACGTCATAAGTTGTTTAAAGAAAGAACGGGGTTGATCGGGCCAATAGGGCCAAAGTTAGTATAGCTAATGCCCTAACGGCAGGGGGTGAAAGGTTGCAAATACATGCAACGTGTTTAGGATGACGTCATAAATCGTTTAGAAAAGGAATGTGGTTGCTTGAGTAAATAGAACCAAAGTTAGCATAATACAGGGGTACATTAAAAATAGTTTTGTATAAAAAGGAACATTTTACCATGCAAAGTATTAAAAATAAATTATCTTATTGTTATATCTAACCAAAAACTTATCAGTTTAACTAAAGAATTATTGCATACGAATTCACGATTATAGAAAATTACCAATTCTTTAAGAAAATTATTTAGGAAGCTATAATTGGTTCTACCAAAGTTTGGATAGTTAACTCATCAACACAAGTCAAGTTAAAGTAGTGACTTCAGGTGTTTTGCTTTATTTAGGATTCACAAGGATACCAATATTATACATAATTTTAAAATTAATAAAATCAAAAAATGTAAAAATTATATACATACAAAAAGTCAACCATTCAAATAAAATAATTAGATAAAATAATATATAATACAAGGGCACCTTCGTTTTAAAATATGCATACTAAAGACACAGCTTGGAATGTATAAATCTTTATTTTATATAGAAATAAAGGTCTGTCTTTACCACCAAATAACTTTATTTGCCCCTCTAGGGTAGAAAACAAGGGTTATAAAAATACATAAAATGACGATGAATTAAATTAAATTTCTTAATGCATGTCTTGTACTAGTTTCGACCTTAGAGAAAGTCATCCTCAGCAACTAACCATTTAAGAGATTTTTATATGAAAAGAAGTTAAAACAGTTGGGGGAACAGAGAGGTGATTCAATAATACAATACAATATAATAGGTTAAGAATGTTAAGAACAGAAATCCAAGGTTAAAGATTGTGAGGTTGAATGGTGAAATTGGTCAAGATGAACTCCTAACAAAGCTCAAGCTGCAAAATGATGTATTCGATGGCGTCACTGAATGCAGCGTATTGAAGGTATGGCCTACAAAAAAGCGAGATAATGTGTATCAAGCAATATTGGATGTAGATCCAACTTCCTATGGTAAAATTCTAAAAGGTCGCCGATTAATTGTTGATTATGATTCTTGTATTGTTTATGATGCCATAGAGTTAAAAATGTGTTTCAAGTGCAGCGGTCTAAATCACTATTCTAAAAATTGTAGAGCGGTAACCCGACAGTGTCCTAAGTGTTCTCTTGATCATAATATGTCTGAATGTACGTCAAATAATTTAAAATGTATAAATTGTCTTAATGCTAAGGTTAAGTCGAATATCGAACATGCTGCTTGGGATTGTAGTAAATGTCCCATTTATAAGAAAAAATGGGATATATAGGGATACACTGTTGTCTACTGCATAGCAACTAGATTATAGCGCGAATTTGCAGGCTGTCACTCCAGGCAGAGCTTTTGAGCCATCTAAGACACCTTCAGTGTTTTCAATATATTATCAGAATGTACGCGGACTGAGAACAAAAACTCATGAATTATACAAGGCTTCCTATTTATGTTCATTTGAATTGATAGCTCTGTCTGAAACTTGGCTTGATCCTGGTATATATGATACGGAAATTTTTAGCTGTGAATATAACATTTTTAGGTCTGATCGTAATTTTGCATTGACTAATACTACTAGAGGTGGTGGAGTACTGTTGGCATTAAATAAAGCTTATAGTGCTGTCCCTATTGATTTTTCTTTTTCGGATCCAAGAGTTGATGTGGTTGGCATTAGATTATCTATAGCGCATCGTGCAATTTGTATTATCCTTATGTATATTCCTCCCAATCTGGGTCCTCAAGTCTACGATAGGCTTGGTGAAGAAATGCTAAATTCTAATTATTTCACTAATAATGATGAGTTAATCATTTTAGGAGATTTTAATCTCCCCAAATACGTAAATTTTTTACATGATAAGTCTTATCGCGATAATTACATTGATGTTTTATTAAACTTTTGTGAATTCATGTGTTTGGCACAGTATAATTTTGTACGTAACGAACATGACCGTTTACTTGATTTGGTGTTTAGTAGGGGTTTAATATGTGTCAATCGAGCGGAAAATGCGTTGATTTCTTTGGACAGCCATCATCCTGCTTTAGAAATATCACTTTCAATTAATCGGCAGAATGACAAGTTTCAGGTTAATAATGTGCCAAAATTTAATTTTAGAAGGGCGAATTTTCCATCTTTATATAATGATATGCTGAATGCTGATTTCTCTTTTGTGCGTACTTCAAGCTCTGTTGATGATGCTTGCGATAGGTTTTATTCAGTTTTAAACACTATCATTGCAAATAATGTACCTATTACACGACCAAAAAATAGTAAGTATCCTCAGTGGTATAACGCTTCAATAATTCGTAATATTAAGAAAAAAAGTAAGTTTTGGAATAAGTATAGACGATCCAGAAATTTAAATGATTTTGCCGAGTTTAAAAGTTTGCGCAGGAAAGTTAAAGTTGATATTGATGTGGCTTATAAAAAGTATGTAAAGGAAGCTGAACTTGATTTTTCTCACAATCCTAATAAATTTTGGTCTTTTTTACATGGTAAAAAGAATTCTACCAGTATTCCAAATAATATGAATTTTAATAACGTGAATCTAAATAGCCCCCAAGTTATCGTTAACGCATTTGCGGAGTTCTTTCGTTCGGCTTATACGGACTCATCGACGTTTCGAATAGGTGATCATAACGGTTTAAATAATTCGCCTACACTAGTTATTTCGGAAGTGGTGGAGGAAGATGTGACGCGGGCACTAAAAAAGTTGAAACCAAAATCTACGGCGGGTCCTGATGGTATTCCAGCTTTCTTCATTAGGGACTGTGCGGCGGTTTTTGCGAAGCCACTTACTGATCTTTTTAATTTGTCTTTAAAGTCCTTATCCTTTCCAAAAAGCTTGAAAAAATCCAGAATATGTCCCGTATTTAAAAAGGGAGATAAATGTATGGTTGAAAATTACAGACCTGTAGTAATATTAAACAATTTTTCTAAAGTTTTTGAGACTGTATTGCATGAAGTTATCTTTAGTCATGTCAAATTAAAAATTATTCCTGAACAACATGGTTTTTTTCCAGGGCGCTCCACTATTACGAATTTGACCACGTTAACTCAGTTTGTCTCTGAGAGTCTAGATCGCGGAAGTCAAGTTGATGTCATTTACACAGATTTTTCTAAAGCGTTTGACAGGCTCGACCATGGTATTCTGCTCAGAAAGTTGTTTGATTGCGGGCTAAGTAATAATTTTATAATTTTTTTAAATTCATATCTAATTGACAGGCAATTGTCGGTAAAGTATCGTGGTTTCGAGTCTGTCTTCATTCATGCCACCTCTGGGGTGCCACAGGGTTCAGTCCTTGGTCCCTTGTTTTTTAATATTTTTATAAATGACATCATAGATAATATTAAATCACATTCACTTCTTTATGCTGATGACTTAAAAATATTTTGTAAAGTTGACTCGCTCAGTGATTGCATTTTCCTTCAAGAAGATATTGTCTCTTTGGGTCGATGGTGCGATTCAAACAACTTACACCTTAATATAAACAAATGTTTTGCCTTATCATTTACTCGTAGAACTAACCCAACTTACTTTGAATACAGTATAAATCGGACTGTTTTGTTAAGGTGTTCTCAATTTAAAGATCTGGGTATTACTTTTGATGCAAAGTTATCTTTTGTCAATCACATCAATGAGCTAATTTTAAGCTCTTACAGAAATTTGGGCTTTATCTTGCGAAACTCTAAGGATTTTGTTAACATGAATACTCTGATTGTATTGTTTAATGCATTCGTGCGATGTAAGCTGGAATATGGGTCACTTATTTGGTACCCTGCTTATGAAGTTCATTCTAACGCGATTGAAAGAATCCAGAGACGTTTTGTTAAATACCTTTGGTTTAAGGCGGATGGTACCTATCCTGTGATTGGCTTTCCGAATGATGTTATACTAAGCAGATTTAACATATCCAGTTTAGTGAAACGTAGAGAATTTGCTGCAGTTTTGTTCTTGTATAAGATGTTAAACGGTAAATTGGACTGTCCAGAAATATTGCCTAGAGTTAGGTTTCGAGTGCCATCCCTGCAGGCTCGCAATAATCATTCCTTTTTTTATTTACCTGTTCCTCGAACAAATTTATTATTGTATTCACCGCTCTATGTCATGTGCAATGATTATGAAAAATATAAGCACCATATTGACATATTTTTCTGTACTGTACAACAAATGAAAAAAGTTTATTTAACTGTTGGTTAATGGACTGTATATTTTTTACTTATAAGTCAATGTATGTTATCACCTACTGCTTAGTTAGGCTAGTATAGATTAGGTTAGGTTTAGTTTGGTTAGAATTTCATTTTGTATTATTTAAATAATGTTATTTATGTTTTTTGTATGTTGCTACCCTGTAATTGGAAGTTACTGTCTGGGTAGTGTACTAAATAAATAAATAAATAAATAAATAAATAATGCAGATTATGCAACCTTTGGAATCGACAGGAGTTTAGGTTTGTAATGTATAAGAACGATGTATCTCCATGTGAAAGTAGGGGTTGGTTTATACGCAAGTGGAATTAAGGACCTTAATCATAGTCGAGTGATATAAGCAAAGTTGAAGTCAAAACGTGTTGAAAAAGAAGAATTGTAACATATTTCTATTCATTCTCTTTTCAGTGAAACTAAATTAGCGAGGGGACATGCTTAATATTATGGTGGATTGAATATTTGTTAATGAAATTAAATGAACTTATTATTCTAAAAAAGGGCTAATTTAGTTTCACTGAAAAGAGAATGAATTAATATGTTACAATTCTTCTTTTTCAACACGTTTTGACTTCAACTTTGCTTATATCACTCGACTATGATTAAGGTCCTTAATTCCACTTGCGTATAAATCAACCCCTACTTTCACATGGAGATACATCGTTCTTATACTAAACTCCTGTCGATTCCAAAGGTTGCATAATCTGCATTATATTATATTGTATTGTATTATTGAATCACCTCTCTGTTCCCCCAACTGTTTTAACTTCTTTTCATATAAAAATCTCTTAAATGGTTAGTTGCTGAGGATGACTTTCTCTAAGGTCGAAACTAGTACAACACATGCATTAAGAAATTTAATTTAATTCATCGTCATTTTATGTATTTTTATAACCCTTGTTTTCTACCCTAGAGGGGCAAATAAAGTTATTTGGTGGTAAAGACAGACCTGTATTTCTATTTACAATCTCGCCACAGAATATGGACTACTTCTTAAATCTTTATTTTATGTTAATTCACTACTGTTAATTTGCAACAATGTATATTGTGACATTTATATGCAAAAATGCATTTCTTTGAACAGATAAAAAATACTTAGCGTAATTTTTTTACAAAAATGTATACAGGGGAAGATCTAAAGCAAGTATTCAAAGACCCCCAGGCTCCCTAAATTCCCAAAAATATGTATTCCCAATGAAATTGTGACCTTACAAGAACAAAATACATTAAAAATAGACGAAAAATATAGCAGAAACAAAAATAATATCCTGAACGTTATAGCTCCATAAACCACACTAATGATGTCTACATTATAATATTCTAGCTAAAATTAGTCACTCAAAAATAATAAGACATACATTATTTCACAGTAGATACAATGACAAAGGCGCTAGCATTGTATCAAGAATATTATTCGATATACAAGATCAAAGACAGTGTGCTTTTCGTTTTCAAGCGATGTACTGATAAAAATAATCTACATCGTAAAACTAAAATTTACCCCATGATTACAAAAACACGTTTATTTACAAAATATGAATAGAAGATAAATGCAAAATCATACACAAGATGTTAGTTACCTTAATAACTATTTCAACTACAATTTAATTCACATCAATCAAATATATTTAAATAATATGGCATATTTTATTTTAGAATACAACAAGGAATGCTGAAAATTTTTTAATTAATACAACATTTGGTATACACATACAATAATTTCAAATTAGGTTTTCAAAAATTGATATCTCGGAAATTATTAGGTTTAGACTTATAATACGCTTATTAAAAAATAATGGCTACTTTATGCAAAATTGAAAAATATTCTAAGATGTAGGGTATCCTATTTAACAAAAATATAGTTTTTGGTATTACTCTTTTTTGAGACACCCTGTATTCTTAAAAATTATTTTAGGTTATAGCAGAGGCGAAACGTTATAAGTTTTATTAAGAAAATTTTAACATAAGTTCAACGGTTTAGCAACTATTAGCCGACGCGCCCTTGTTGGCCTACCCTGTATATGCTTTGGTTATTATTCTATTTTATTATTCCGTATTTTTATAGATAACACCAATGCAACTAAGCAAGATCCGGGAACTTCATAAAAATAAATTAATATACATTATTAATTCAAAATTCTGAGAATTGTTGTAACATTGAAATATCTTATATTATGCGGTTGACTGCACATTTTATTCATCGAATAATATTTAAAAATACCAAGAGTCGTAGGATAACTACGTAATTGTATAATATAATAAACAATACATTACAAATAAAGAAGGCTATATTTTATAGTCTGCATATGGGGGAAAATAAAAACTCACATAAAAAAGACACTTATCACTAACCTAGTATATACTACATTTAGATATAAAAAAACCAGTGCAAAAAATAAAATGAAATATCGTCAAGTTCAAAAGACCCTGTATATAATAATATTTGGAGTACAGTGTACTACTTAAATATATAAAACAAAAAATATTTTCAGATTAAAAATTATAAAATAAACCATTCTCCTGCAATTATAAAATTGAAGATTGGTAAATCCTAAGAAAGTCAAAAACAGCATGCACAAGTCAAAGGTTAAAGCAGTACCATTTTACTAATTAATCAACAGTAATCTGATGTACTTACTTACAAAACCAATTTTAGGATTAATGTTATGTCTCTTTTGAGAACCCCTGTATGGAAATTGAAATAAATAATTAGGATCCGTCAATTTAATAAATAAACAAGTTCTCATTAATAATTAATTTTGAATAAAATATTATACTAAACATGATAGCTATGATATAAGTGTTTAAATTTATCCATTTTTAAAAATTTAATGTATTAAAATATAAATCATTGCATTTTTATTCGCTTTATTACAGAGAAAAACCACATATTGAAAGGTCAAAAATTAACATAAATAAAGCATTATCTAAACAAGACTCGCAGGTAACTGACGATCTGCATAATGATGTTATATTTTTTAATTATTATAAACAATTTTAAATTATTTCTTCTTCTTATTCAGGGTCAGAGAAAAACACTTGTCTATCTAAGAAATAAAATAAATTAAAAATATGTTGGAAACACTACATTAGGAATATACCATGAAAAATATATATATCTGTCTTAAAAACTAAAAATGTTCCACATAAACGTTAATGAAAAATAATACACAAAAATCAACTTGTACGGTTGCAGACCCCGTGTTCATTTTAAACTTTTCAATATAGCTTAAGTGGTGTATCAAAGCAGTAAAAAGGGCATAGCCAAAGATTACTTTAATTTCAACTGACTGAATGTGCTTGGTATGTACCTAAATTAATTGATGTAAATTAGGATTTGAACAACAGAAGCTCTATAAGGAATGATCAGAAGTAAATCAAACTTATTTACAAATATAATAAAATTTACAGGATTATTGTTCAGTTAGTACTCTCTTACGGAGTCGCCACAATACAAAAAAAATATCAAAGTTCTACTTGCAACCTAGGATATAAATCTAAAAAGTCAAATTTTTATCAGATAAACGCTACATTAAGGTACTGTTGAAATGGAGGAAATGAAAAGTTCGCTAATTATTGCAGAAATTTTATATCTACGAAAACATGGTTGGGGGATGCTTCTGAAAAAAACTTTGGATCTGTTCAACAGAGTCTGATAAACAGACCCTGTTGACCTATTGACCTGTTTAATGAACGTTTCGAACCCCACAACTAACCCTGTATATACATTTACAAACATCGAAAATTAAGCAGGTTAAATAAACTAAAAATGTACCTTGTGGGAATTCACAGTACTATAGAGAAACAGAATAAAAGTAAAAATCCAATTCAACACATGGAAAGTGATCATTTTAAAATATATTCTGCACTTGGCATATAATTAATTCGATTATGACATTTGTAAAAAACACCCGATACTACTAAACTTTTGCATAAAATAGATGTAATTTTAGGTAGCCTTGATACTAAAATACATATATTTTGAATACCGAAGCAGTAGAAATTTTAGAGTAACGAGAAATATTATAAAAATATTTAAATTATGTGCAGATCAGAGAGAAATGTATGTATCTACCAAAGACGAAATTGTATTAATTCTATAAAGGACAACGTGCATACGGGGGGAGGGGGGGGGGAGGTAATAAAAAAAAGTCATTTTTATTTTATTACATTTTTCCAAAAACTATTTATCTAAATTATGAAATTTAATACACAATGATGCCTAATTATGTTGATCCATTGTTAACAAAAAAGGTGTTTTTCTGGTCACCCGTTTCTGATATAGGTACATTTTGATATTTGATTATCAGTAATTATATAAAACGATAAAGTCGATACAAGCATGACTTTTTAAAACGAAGAGGGTTAAACATTTAATATTTATCAAATTTTTCGACATGTTTTTATTTTCTTGCTCGAAAACGATCTAAGATACAAAAAAAATATCAAAGTTCTACTTGCAACCCAGGATATAAATCTAAAAAGTCAAATTTTTATCAGATAAACGCTACGTTAAGGTACTGTTCAAATGGAGGAAATGAAAAGTTCGCTAATTATTGCAGAAATTTCATATCTACGAAAACATGGTTGGGGGAAGCTTCTGAAAAAAAACTTTGGAACAAGCCAACAGGGTCCGTTCAACAGGTCAACAGGCCAACAGGGCTGTTCAACAGGTCAACAGGTCAACAGGCCCGTTGAACAGCCCTGTTCAACTGAACACGGCTGTTCAGGTTAGTTCAGGTTAGTTTAGTTGAACAGGTTGTGGTTCGAAACGTTCAATATTTATTCGCTATAGATAGGTATCTTATCTTATTACACGCACATTTTTTAAATGCTTTTATTATCGATACATATTTTTAGTTCAATTTTTTTCCCAATTTATTCAGGTGCCTACATTTTATTAAATTGTCTATTGCTTCTTGTGAAAAATTTACAAGAGCTTTCTCTTTAAGGAAATATTCTACATCTTTATATAACTTAAAATAACAGCCTGTTGTCTTTTTTTATTATTTATTTTTGTGAACCTATATAATGCACCATAGTATTTTCTTGTTTGAATATTAGCACTTTACTTTTCATACAGAGCAAGGTACCTTTTCTTTTAAGAATAATATTTATAGGCTTGGCTTTAAACTATAATTATGTTAAAATGATTATTTACTAGAGAACCCTAATACTTTTTATTACTCATAATAGAAAAATTCCTAATTACAAGCAAGCAAGCAATATTTGTTATCATTGTTACTGTTAAGTTACCTTTAACCTTTCTATCTCTAATAGGAAAATTATCATTATTTAGATTTAAACATTTTTATTATAATTGTTACTGTTAAACTTGGTATGGGTTATGATAAATAACAAAGTTTCTATACTAACAAAAAATGTTCTTCAACATTAAAAAAAAGTATACAATTATTGCAAAATGCATTTAAAGTTATGGAAAATGGTTTACAATCAATATCTATTACAAAATCATTAAATAGAAAAGATGTCAACTCAAAACCTAAAAATATTCAACAAAAAAAAATTAGGAGGAAAAATAATACTATAAAAAACTCACCTCGCAAACGAAAAATAAAAATTATTAACAATATTGGTATTGATTCAAATGATACTCCCCAACAACAAAAACAACAACAACACACTTTAAAAAAAAAGGAAACTGGAAAGTGAAACAGATGAAAACCTGTCTGTCTTAAAAAAGTTTAACAAAAACAACAACATTGATAATTTAGTTGAGAAAGACGTACAAAAACGTGATGCAAAAAAAAGGGGACATGATTTAACTGATGAGTTAGAAGAATTTCTTACTTTAAAAAAGAAAAAAAATATATATATAAATATATTGTAATTTGGTGTTTATAAATTAGTTAAAAAAAATAGTTTAATAGACACATATCTATTATGGTTTCTCACAACAAAAAAAATTCAAAATCGAAAAAAACCCATCATTCCAAAAAAAGAAAGTAGTAAAGCAATGTGACCCTCAGCCCAAAATCCCATAAGAAATAACATTGCGCTGAAATCTGCATTTTTATCGCCATTTTAGGGCGTGGCACTTTTCCTGGAAGCCACCATCCTCTCTTAACCTAAGTGGAACCCAGCTACTATCGCCACCTAGTGAGTGACGTCATAACTGCTCGATGCCGGTAATATAGGGCCCTATTGGCCTGTGTGGAACCCTCCACTGCTGTCACCTAACCCCCCACCCATTATTCTAACCTAACTTTTGCCCCAACGGAACCCAGATCACGTGTTACCCCGATTATATAGTAATATCATTGTAAGGGTGCCACCTAACGGGGAGAGATGTACGTACCTGTAATCTTGAGACCTGTAGCGCCACCTGCTTTTCATATAAGACATCTTGTTTACCGCGATGGTAGGTATGACGTTGTAAATCAGTTAAAATATTTTAAAATATAATAATACCATAAAAAAGTTTTTGTCCTAGGCGGGATTTGAACCAGGAACCTCTCGATTCCGATCTAAAACCTTATAAAATACACTACGAGAGCGTATACATTAAAAGAGTTGATCAATGTTGACAAGCTAAAAATATGGGGGGTCCGTCAATTAAAACGTATAGGTGGAACAAAGGACCCAAGTGTGAAGACGATGGTAAAATGGCGGCAGCCATAGTTGTTTTTGTCTACATACTATTGCTACATCTGTTGTAGTATGCATGCGCCATAACATGTCATCAATGAACATTGTTAGGGACCGCGTAGCATGTAATTAGACAACCGGGGATCTAGTATGTCCTTTTGGCAAACAGTATTTTCAGACGCCATCTATAATTACGTTCGCGCATACTCCCGCTATCTGGGTACTACCTGAACTTATGCAACCAGAAGCCCCTATCAGCAAATATTGCCTTCACCAATTTATTAACAAACCTTAAGTGTGGCGATGATGACAAAATGGTGGTAAACCTAGCTTTTATAATGCATTCACCATTTTATCGACAAACCAGTACTAATGGCGTTGCCAAACCAATATTTCCCCTTATTCAACATAAAAATTGTCGAAACGGCAACACCGCCGTTCCAATACTGAAAATTTAAGAAAATACGCTTAGGCCATATTGTAATAGCCGTCTGCAACAGTAACTAGGTAAAACAAAGAACCTTAAGTGTGGTTATAGGGATATATTATTATCGACGCCAATTTATTAACAAATCTTAAACCTTTCCAACAGCATTCACCCCATATCGCATTGATAAAAATACCCATATAAACACCTAATCGGAATGCCATTCATGATTGTATAATTAAATAAAAATCAATCAATTTTAAAACTTTTTTATTCGCAACATAACAATATCACTTACTATCACCCTGGTATATTACATTAAAGGAATAAAAAAATCGGCGTAAAATAAAAAGACATATCTCTAATTATTTAACAACGTTTTATGCCAGAAATATATGCAGTTTTCAAGTCAAATACACTATTACAGCACTAGTTAGCAAAAATATTTAAATAAGACAAGTATCTTGCATTAAAAATAATACCTGAACGAAATAAAAATTTGGCACAAGACACTTATCGCCAATCTTGTACATTGATAAAAATACCCATACAAATACCCTATCGGAATGCCATTCATGATTGTATAATTAAATAAAAATCAACCAATTTTAAAACTTTTTTATTCACACCATAACAATATCACTTACTATCACCCTGGTATATTACATTAAAGGATTAAAAAAATCGGCATAAAATAAAAAGACATATCTGTAATTATTTAACAACGTTTTATGCCAGAAATATATGCAGTTTTCAAGTCAAATACACTATTATGGTAATATATAAAGGTCATATCGGAGAAAATAAGACATTTTTCGAATTTTATTAAGTTTATCGCAACTTTAAGGACATGTTTACCGAACCGTGCAATAAAAAACAGAATACATAATTAATTATCTTTCAATAAAATGATTATATAAAATTGAATCACAGGTAGGACAGCGAGGTAGAATTGATATTGTATGCAAATTTTACCAACATTGTATGCCGATCGCTTTAAATGCAATTTTGCATTTAAAGTAATTACCCTTTTAATAAATAATTAATGCATAATGTGGGCGAATAAAAGCATATAATGGGATCTGTATACAGGGGGTATGAAACACTTTTAACCGTTAAATTACAAATTATATCTATAAAACTGCCATAACATTCAGCCCAAATGGTATATTTTAGTACAATGGCGTAGCTAAAGACCAACTACATTTTAACTGATTGTACGTATTTGGGGGATATATTTAAAATTAATCTTGGAAGAGAACATATAATAATTATTTTCCGTTTCCCTCAAGCCCCGGTTAGGCGGATCAAACCCCCGTTAAGCTGTGTAATCTACCATTAACCCCGTTTAAAATATTCCAACAGAGTAGTTATCACCAGTCTCGCATATGTATTTAAAATCAGTGTAAAGAATAAACAAGCCTATTATCTACATTTTCAAAATGCCCTGTATATGATGATATTATATTAGTGTTTGAATTAATTAGTACGTACTCCAATCGACATATATTTATGCATCATAAAAATTAATTCTTTAATAGTAGGAAAAACTTATATAAATATAGCTTGAACCCCCGTTTAATGGTAAACGTGAAATAATGTCATCCGGTAAGTTCTTTTTATTATAAATATTTTTAATTTTAATTCGGGGCTTTTCTTTTAGCAAGTCAAATCGTTAATTTCATCGAGTTTCTGGTGGGAGAGATGTTTCCCGGCGAGGCGGTATGATTTTAAAAAATATAATTATGTGTATATACCTAATTATGGTATTTTCAGATGATATACGCGTTCCATAACTTCCCTCCGGGGTATGCCACCCCATGGGGGTACATCGAGCTATGGAACGGGCCCCTCTATGGGCGCCAGGTGATCGTCTGGGGAGATCCAGTTCAAAAAATTATTTTTGTATATATTATATAATTTTAATGTTTTTAAATTAATTTTTATGTTTCATTTTAAATGGGGCTGTGGGAAAATTAAAAAAACATTTTGAAATCTCAAGGTATATTAGCAAAAATAACTTTACAATTTAAAACGTTATATCAATTTATAATAAAAACTAATTTTAAGATAGGTTTTGATAAAATATTAATTAATTTTAAAAGAAGCCTGCATCTGAAAAAAGAACGGGCTAATGAAGTATTGAATTGATATAATATAAAAAAAACTCACCAGAACTTCAAAATGTCCATTATAGGGGTAGTGCATCCGTATTTCTCTACAAAATGTTTGCCAGTACGGACAAGGCCTAATTGGCTGCAACGTATGGTAGCCACTTCTGCCTCGGTTTTGGTCATCCTTTTAGGGAGATATACCATTTTATCGTCTTCTAGATAGATGATTGTAGAAATGCCAAAGGGCCCGTCCTTGTTCTCGATGTCAAGAATACGGTAAAGTTTACCCTCTTCCAGGTCTAGACCGTTTACAACATCAATTTTAGCAGCCATTTTTAGTTTTTTCAGGCTCTTAATTTGAGAAAAGAAGAAATCGGTGAACTAACTTTCCTGCAGTGGTTTCTGGTATTTATAGCTTTACCTCACCATAACAGATAATATTCTAGAACGACCGAAAAGTAAAAATTCAAGTAGCCCCACTCCAACAAAACGTTCAAGGATTTAGCGTCACCCTAGAAGGGCTTATAAATAGTGGTGAGAGCACTTAATTGTTTCTGTTATAAGTTTGCAACAGGTAAGTTTTTGAATTTTATATTTCGGGGGCCACCCTCAATGTTTGCGTGTCGATTTTGTGATAAACCCTTTAAGTTTAAATGTGAAGGGGTGTATGATTTTAATTATATACTATCGCTATATGGTTTTAAATACATTTATAATGACCCTGTGATAGAGCGTATTAACAAGACGACAATAGGTCTTTTTATAGTTTTATGGAAATTGAATTTATATGAACAATTTTAAAATGTTTAATTGTCATTTATGCGAAAAAATTTTTACATATAACCTTAAAAATGAGACATTATTATCGGTACCCGAGATTGATTTTGAAAATTATTTAGAGCTTTTTGAAATTTCATTTATTTATAATGATTCTATACCAGAGGGCCTAAACAAATTATCGCAAGGGTTTTCTACAGATAACTTTTTCTTAAATATTTCGTTTATAAGAAATTTAAACATCTGCTTTGAAAAGTGCATACGTTTAAAGCGTGATGCTCAAAATTGTGTGCCTATATGTAAAATCTGTATTAAAACGCTCGAAAGTTAAGGTAATCTTTTTTATTTTGAATAAAATTTTTTATAATATTGACCATTCATATTTATGCTATTTATTTTCCTAAAACGATATTAGTATACCTAGGTCATTTTTTAAAACGCGTCTCATATAGACACGCACCCACATAAGCTATTGTTTTTATTAAGAATTCACGAACCCTTCTTTGTTATTATGTAGAATACAACTACTTTATATAGGCATTTGCACCAAGTAGTTTGGGTATTAGTTTTTCAAAACAGCCCTAAAAGAAATGAAAATTGTTTTTAATTTTTTTTTCATACCTGTATAATAGTTTGTTTTAACATTTTATCTACAAGTGGGTTTTTATCAGTATAATATCCGACACATTTAATATTATATTGCTTTTTATATCTTTTTTAAATATTATAACTCAATTCTTGTAACTTGAGTATGTACGTCACAATATCTGTGCAATCAAACTTGCAGTTAAATAAGGCATTATTTAATAGGGCCATAGACCAAATAATCCTGCAAATATAATTAATTTTAAAACAGCTGTTCTACGCCAGTGTGTCGTAAAAGTTAATTTAACAAGTGGCGGCAAGCTAGTAAATTACAATGGCCATAACACTCCGTCTGCATCGAAAAAGATATAGGGAAAGTAATTTATTTTACAACTTGTATAGGACTTGGAACATAGGCTGATTAAAGAAAACGGGTTTGGTATAGGTTGATTAAAGAAAACGAGGGCTCTAATAATAATAATAATATATTTTTATTAGGCTTATAATAATATACATTTTATTTATTTTTACATAACTAAAATTTTATATTACGAGATATAATCTTATGTAATAAATCTTTAAGCTGCGCCAAAACGCCTACATTAGGGCAAGATATACCAAAAAATGAAAGATCCATTTTACCGGTGCGAATTAGACCCATGGTAAATTCATTATATTCAAAAAACATGTCGTTTTGAATGAAATAAAGGCGACCATCGGTGTAACGAAATACACTGTCTATCTTTGCGGGGATTCCGTTAAATAATTCTGACGTTATATGGTAATCTTCTGGTTTAAACATGCACTCATTTATACCCCATACTAGAATATCATTGAAAAATAAATAGGTTTTTCCCTTGTTTGTGTTCACGACAGCTCGAACTCTGGTTTTTACATTTGTGGCAGCGAGACTATCTATTGATTCCGTTTTCATTAACTCAAACGTGCCGTACTTTACAAAGTAAATTAGATCATCAACAAACAATACAATGTCTCCATTAGGACGTTCATATATAGCAGTTATTTTCTTAAAATTTTTTGGCAAAAATTTAAAATAATCTGTTAATAGAAAAGGGGTATTCGAAATTTGTTTCGTCTCTAAATTCAACATCCAAACAAATGTTTCATAAAAAATAAATAATTTGTTTTTAACGATTAAATAAGCTTTATTTGTTTTTGAGTCCAAGTCACATAGAGTCGGAAACTGCGCCGCATCGGGTACCGAGGGTGCGTCAGGGGTCGGCAGTACGCTGAGGATTGTTGTTGCAGCTTTTGTCTGTATAGTTGTGGTTCTTGTCTGTGGGGTAGTTGTAACTTTTGTAGGTATAGTCGTGGTTTTTGTCTGTGGGGTTGTATTCGGTGACGTGGGTATTTTTGTTGTGGCCAAAGATTTTTTTGCCATAAAGGTACTCGATACCATAAATATCGTCCTGAGTTATTTTCACATTTTCCGCTTTGTAATACGGGTACATGATCGCGCTCTCGTCAGCTGTGTGGGCTAAACCTAGAGTATGCCCGATCTCATGTATTAAAACGCTTAGTAAATTTGTCCCACCATTTTTGGAAGAAAGACTTCATGGTTCTTTTGAATGCATATGAATCTCTACATTGGCACTTCCATCTGGAAAAAATGCGTGCGCTAAAGTAGGTTTATCTAATTTGTAGGGACACCAGGTGAGATCATTTTTCATTTTATGCCGTTGGTCGGCAAACGAAATTGTAATATTATGGATGTTTCTATCATATTTAAAGCGGAAATTAGAAACATCCTCCCACGCTTGAAAAGCTCTTTCAGCAACTGTTCTATATGGATATACTGAATAATTTGGAGGGTAGATAGACCAAGATAGCTTTAAATCTTTCCATAAGTAGTTAGAGCCTCTTCTCCAATCTGCAATATCTTTGACGCCACAGCGAGGTCTTTGCATTAGAGCAATAGTTTCGTCATTTAAGGTTCCATCTTCAGGGAGACCATAAGTTTCTTGAAATGCCCGTAACCCATCTGATATCGACACTAAGGCATTATCTGTAGTATTTTCTTCCAAGTAACCATAGTCTGTTAAATATTGGCGGGCAGCTGTTTCGTCTGTTACCTGTACAGCTGTAGTAGTAGTAGTGAGAAATAAAATGAGGCAAATTAACACAACCATTCTGCTCGAGGGGTAGATATATACTGAGATCATAAATAAGGGGTAGTGTATTTATTTTTAAAATTCGATTACCCCAAGTTTTTCCAGTTCTAGTAATATAGACCATATTTTATCATCGTTTTTATGATTAAAATTGTCGCTCTCTAACTGTTTAAACATTTCCACTAGCTTGTTAACGTCATTATCATAATCAAGTTCTAAATCATTCAAAGTAGGAGGAATAGTACTGTTCAATTCAAGGTTTTTGTTTATCATGCCCACTCTGCTTTTCTTTAATTAAGTCCTTTTTGGCGGAAAAAGCTTAGAAATAATGTTTGTATACTTCCAGCTTCTGCTAGAATTTATGTGATTTTTACTATTAAACCCCCTTCGGTGTGCGCTTGATAAAAGAAGGATTTCTTTATATTTATCCAGCTCTGTATTGGAATAGCCCATAGGGCGTTCTTTTGTCAATAAATTCAGAAGTCCTACAGTTAAAGTATATTTCTCATTATCAATCACTAGGGCGTTATTTTCAAATTCTACGGGCTTATTCCCAATAAAGCACTCATTTTCAATCATTTTAAAACCAAAATCTAGACCGTTCGGTAAAGACAAAAGCGCTAATTTAATTTTTCGATTCGCCATCTTATCTCGCAGAACTCTGACATTCGAATGACGTACTCATCAACGGAACGGGTGTTTAAAACACTACCTAAAACACAACACTAAGATAACAATATCTTAACTGAAACAAAATAGCGTCTTAACGGAAACAAAACAAACATAAAACGCTTATATATCAATCACAACGTCAACACTGAAAAAACAAAACAGGTCTTATATACCTATAATATTGTTTCAGATCATCTGAACACAAACAAAAACACTAATATAACACTGATACGTTATTCATAATGATGACGCTGTATACCCATAAACAGGGTGTAGTTCTGAGAAGCCCTAATATATTTTCTAGTAAAACACTGTTTCTTTTGGGTAAAAAATGATACGTATGTAATAATATTAATACGATTGTAAATATGCATAATCTTTATTAAATACATCTAGATACACTTCTATGAATAATTTTCCTAATCGTTTTAAGTTTATCTGGAGCTTTTGAAAAATAAAAGTGAGTTGATTTTGTTTCTAGGAACTGATTGAAAATATTTAACATTTCTATTGAATCCAGGTCTGCACCCAATTTATATTCTTTATATTGGAACTTGCTAACGTCGATAGAAGGCATCATATGTTTCATCACTTTAAGGGTAGGATCATAAGGTTTTTCTTTAAACACGTTCCAAAAATGAATGTTGCTTCCCATTTCGTCATACAAGAGTTGTCCACATTTCGGTTCAACATCTACAGTATATTTTTTAGCAAGTTCCCAAACTATTAAGGTAGCCGGTAGACAGGATGCGTAATATTTGTTCTGTATAAATACTCTTTCAACATTGTCGAGAATAATGTTTAATGTTTCTACCATGTTTAACACCTCGCTGTTGACTATGCAATGAATCCATTATCCTAGCTGCAGCCTTTTAACGGACTCGTTGGGTGCAGCAAAACCTTTAGCGGTAAATAATAATAATAATAATAATAATAATATAATAATATAGGAGTTTGAGAGGGTTGTGACGTGGAGGGAATAAAATTTTTAGAGACTGTTTTTGTTATACATTTTTACGGCGATTAAACTTATCGCAGGTTTCACTTTCAGTCAGTAAAATATTAATGTTTTCGGCAAGTAATATATTTTAAAAATAATAACGCGTAAAACTGCTTGTTGTATATACATCTACTGCATACTAAACCTTGAATATTAATTCTGAACGCGCCTTATTTTTTCGAAGGCATGCTACTTTTCTGAACGCACCCCAACCGAGGTTATAAATAGGGGCGCATTATAAGCAGGACGCAGGAGCTCCAGCGCCCCTTCTGTCTTTGTACGTTAGAGAGAGCAGACGTATTTTGAGTCATATTTATTTTGTTACAGAGTAAAAAAAATGCCGTTCCCAAGTGAGTACGTCGAGTTAATTAGGGCCCAGATGGATACCCCTAACTTAACGATTACCTGCGGTAAGATATTGCAGGCCTGTACTCGTGCAATTCACAATTTAAATAAACTTTTGAAACGCGCTGAGTCAGTGGCTGAAAAGTCTCATATAATAGCGTGTTTAGCCCAAATTAAGGGGTTTCAGTCGTTACTAAAGGACCGTAAAGTGGGCGGGGGTAGTGGGACACGTCGTGCAGAAACAGCTTCTTGTAGAGTAAAGTGGGAAGATTTACATTCAGCATTTTAATCGAGAATCAGGACGGGTGTTATTATTAACAAGCGTCATACTGATGTGCGATCATTTTTAGAGGACTGTTTGATAATTTTTAAGCGGCGAATTCAAAACGCACTAAAAAAAACTACTGCGCTCAAAGTTAACACCACTCTTTGTGGGGATTTTGAAATTAGTAAAGCAGACGAAATTTTAAAGGATACAAAGTACATTACTACTCCGAATGCCCCTATTTTCGACAACACAAACTTAAATGAGTGGTTTGCCGATCATGTTAAGAACCCTATTTTAGTTGAATTAGACACGTTCCAGGAAAGAAATTCTGGGTGGGCACTACGCAAAATTACACATTTAATGGTATCTATTAATCATTATAATCCTCTTTGGGTTGGAACTTATATTGAACTTCCAAAACAAATTCCTAAAAGAAGGGCATGCATCAATGTAAAAAACAGTGATGAAATGTGCTTTGCGTGGTCCATCGTTTCCGCATTATATCCCGCGTTCAAGAATTCTGAACGAACATCGTCCTATCCAAACCCTCAGTCAGTTCTAAACTTGGAAGGTATTAAGTTTCCCATGACAATTAATCAAATTTCAAAGTTTGAAAAGCAAAACCTAATATCCGTTAACGTATATCGACTGCAAAAAATTGGAAAAAATTATCTGGTTGTGCCATATTATATACCTGAAAATAAGCATCCGAACCATATAAACTTACTACTTTTACAAGACAGCTACTTTTCCTCAGATGATGATATTGATTTAAGCCCTATAAAATACCATTTTGTTTGGATTAAAGACCTTTCACGCTTACTATCAAGGCAATTGAGTCTTAATAGGCATCGAAAATTTTTTTGTGATCGCTGCCTTCATTATTTCCGCACGCAGATAACACTAGATAAGCACACGTCCGAATGCTCTAAAAACAAGACCTTAGCAATACCTCGGATGCCTGTAGAAGGCAATAATATTTTGGAATTTAATAATTTTAAACATAAGGAAAAAGCCCCGTTTGTTATATTCGCAGACTCGGAAAGCTTGCTAATACCTATAGTCGATGATATAGAAAAAAACACTCAAAAGGAACAAGAGCATGTCCCTTATAGCGTCGGTTATTATGTAAAATGTAATTATGACGATTCTCTATCATTTTATAAAAGTTACACAGGCCAAGACTGTATGCAGTGGTTTATGCGCGAGCTTCAACAATTTGCTGAAGACGTCGAGACGGTCTTTTTATGTGATTTGCCCATGGAACCGCTTACGCCTGCTCAACAACAAAGTTTTTTGGCCGCTACTCACTGCCATATATGTGAGAAGCCATTTACGGAAGACGATAAGCGTGTTAGAGATCACTCACACTTCACCGGAAAGTATCGAAACGCTGCACATGAGCACTGCAATCTGCAGTACCAGGATTCACACACCATACCTGTCCTATTCCATAACTTGAGTTGCTATGATGGGCACATGATAATACGGGCACTATCTGAAATAGAGGGAAAGATTGATATATTACCTGTAAATAAAGAAAATTACATCTCATTTACGAAGCATCTAATGGATAGTACTGTTCATTTTCGATTTGTAGATAGTTTTTGCTTTCTTGCTAGCGGTCTGGATAAGCTTGCATCATACTTATGCGAATATCCTAACCTAAAAGCAGAGTTTGAATACCTGGGAGAAGAACTGAACTTACTTACCCGAAAGGGCGTTTTCCCTTATGATTATATGAACGCTTGGGAAAGATTGAATGAGACTGAACTCCCTCCTAAAGAGGCGTTTTATAACAGCTTAGAAGATGTAGCTATAAGTGACGCGCAATATTTAAATGCGCAGAAAGTTTGACAAACTTTTAATTGCCGTACCATGCAAGACTACTCTGACTTATATCTTAAAACGGATGTAATGCTTTTAACGGATGTATTTGAAGCATTTAGGGATATATCGCATAGGACATATGGCCTTGATCCTGCATGGTCGTATACCCTACCTGGTTATGCGTGGCAATGTTTATCCCTCTTAATTCATCGAGAAGATATGATAAAACTTGAGCTGCTTACTGATTTAGAGATGCTAACATTCATAGAAAAGGGAGTTCGCGGGGGGCTAAGTCAGTGTTCAAAGAGGTATGCAGAAGCCAACAACAAGTACATGTCAAATTATGATCCAACTAAAGAAGACTCCTATCTCATGTACTTTGATGTCAATAATCAATACGGCTGGGCAATGTCGCAATATCTACCTTATGGCGGCTTTAGGTGGCTTTCAGAAAACGAGATATCTCACTTAAACATTAGTGAAATTTCAGATAAATCTGCCGAAGGGTTTATTTTGGAAGTGGACCTGGAAATACCTGAGAATTTGCATGATAAGTTTTCCGATTTTCCATTATGCCCTGGCCATGAAAAACCGCCCGGGGCAAAGAATGAGAAACTTTTGGCTACGCTACACAATAAAACAGAATACGTAATACACTATAGAAACTTAAAGCAAGCTCTAACTTTGGGTGCAAAATTGGGCAAAATACACCGAATATTAACCTTTAAACAATCTCCTTGGTTAAAATCATATATCGACCTCAACACGGGGCTGCGCCAAAATGCCAAGAATGAGTTTGAAAAGAATTTTTTTAAACTTATGAACAATGCCGTATTTGGTAAGACAATGGAGAATATCCGGAACCACTCTGACGTTAAACTTATAACAAAATGGGATGGCCGCTATGGTGCTGAAGCCTTAATATCCCGGCCAGAATTTAAAAGCAGCACAATTGTTTCTGAAAATTTAGTAATTGTAGAGCTTGCAAAAACACAAATTTATTTTAATAAGCCGATTTATGTTGGCATGTGTATTCTTGATTTAGCAAAGACTACGATTTATGGCTTTCACTACGAGTACATGGTTCCACGTTTTGATGCCTGTAGTGTATTGTATACAGATACTGATAGTCTTATTTACGAAATTAAAAACCATGATGTGTATCAGATAATGAGACGAGACTGTAACGATTATTTTGATACCTCAGATTATGCCCGTGATAACGTTTATGCGATTCCACAAGTGAACAAAAAGGTGCTGGGAATGATGAAAGATGAGAACAATGGCCGCATTATGACCCATTTTGTTGGCCTTAGGTCTAAAATGTATGCTATTAAACTGCTTTATACTCCAGACGAGATTGAGCAAGAACGGGTAAAACTAGAGAATTTAAACAAAGAGCGGGCGGAAATTGATAAGGTTTTATCTAACTTGGGTGTCACCAAAATGATAAAGGGCATTAAAAGGTCTGTTATTAAAAATAAAATCACATTTAAAGATTACGTCGCCTGCCTTGAAACTTGGTTGGAAAAGCCTATTTCACAGCGCCTAATTAGGTCCCAAAAACATGAGTTACATACTATAAAACAAACTAAAATCGGTCTCAGCCCTTATGATGATAAGCGACAAATATCGAAATCTTCACCCGGCACATTACCATGGGGGCATTGCTCACTTATGCATGTGGATGACTAAGTTGATCAGGGTCTGTTCAACAGGTCAACAGGCCAACAGGGCAGTTCAACAGGTCAAAAGGCCAACAGGGCTGTTCAACAGGGTCCGTTGATCAGGGTCTGTTCAGTTGATCAGGGTCTGTTCAACAGGGTCTGTTCAGTTGTTCATTATTAGTATTATAATTATTCATATTATTATAACATTACCACTCATATTATTATTAGCATTAAAATTATTTTTATTACTAGAATAATCTACTAACGCACATATATTATATCCTAACCTGTATAACTTTCAAAAGAGCCCATATTGGTTGTACAGTAAAAAGAAGGCCAAAATACTAACGCACACATATTATATCTTAACCTGTATAACTTTAAAAAGAGCCCATATTGGTTATACAGTAAAAAGAAGGCCAAAATACTAATACACATATTATATCCTAACCTGTATAACTTTAAAACGAGCCCATATTGGTTATACAGTAAAAGAAGGCAAAAATTCCCCCTGTATAACTTTAAAAAGAGCCCATATTGGTTATACAGTAAAAGAAGGCAAAAATTCCCCCTGTATAACTTAAAAAAGAGCCATATATTATGTTATATATAGAACTGTTTTCTGATTTCAAATCAGATAACGAAAAAAATTATGCCACAAATGGTTTTGCTTTGAAATTTCGTTTTTCCATAAAAATCGAATGGGGACAATATGGGCCACGTTCACGTCGTGTCCCTGTTTAAACCGAGTGCCCTCTGGTAAGTGTAGTGTTTTTCAGGTATTTTTGCTCTTGCCCTCGTTTCATTTTTCAGCACCTAAATTGCCCCCTAAAGTGGCTTTAGTAGCTTTGTAGAAAGTGTATATTGTTTTTAGTAGTAAATATGTGCTTTAATACATTGTTCTTAAGGTTGCTTGCGGAACACCGTCTTATGTTTTTATTATGAGGTACACTTGTTGAAAACCCCCCTAATATAAATGTTTCTAGTCCTAGTTTTTTAATTGTATGTAGATATGTCTATTCTTGCACGGTAAATGTTTCTAATCCTTAGTTTTAACTGTAAATATTTTTCGCTAAATTTTGAACTTATAATATATTGTACCTATATGCAAGATTGGCGATAAGTGTCTTGTGCCAAATTTTTATTTCGTTCAGGTATTATTTTTGATGCAAGATACTTGTCTTATTTAAATATTTTTGCTAACTAGTGCTGTAATAGTGTATTTGACTTGAAAACTGCATATATTTCTGACATAAAACATTGTTAAATAATTACAGATATGTCTTTTTATTTTACGCCGATTTTTTATTCCTTTAATGTAATATACCAGGGTGATAGTAAGTGATATTGTTATGTTGTGAATAAAAAGTTTTAAAATTGATTGATTTTTATTTAATTATACACTCATGAATGGTACTGTTGCGAACGGCTATTACAATATGGCCTAAGCGTATTTTCTTAAATTTTCAGTATTGGAACGGCGGTGTTGCCGTTTCGACAATTTTTATGTTGAATAAGGGGAAATATTGGTTTGGCGACGCCATTAGTACTGGTTTGTCGATAAAATGGTGAATGCATTATAAAAGCTAGGTTTACCGCCATTTTGTCATCATCGCCACACTTAGGTTTGTTAATAAATTGGTGAAGGCAATATTTGCTGATAGGGGCTTCTGGTTGCATAAGTTCAGGTAGTACCCAGATAGCGGGAGTATGCGCGAACGTAATTATAGATGGCGTCTGAAAATACTGTTTGCCAAAAGGACATACTAGATCCCCGGTTGTCTAATTACATGCCACGCGGCCTCTAACAATGTTCATTGATGACATGTTATGGCGCATGCATACTGCAACAGATGTAGCAATAGTATGTAGACAAAAGCAACTATGGGTACCACCATTTGCCATCGTCTCCACACTTGGGTCCTTTGTTCCACCTATACGTTATAATTGACGGGTCCCCCATATTTTTAGTTTGTCAACATTGATCAACTCTTTTAATGTATAGGCTCTCGTAGTGTATTTTATAAGGTTTTAGATCGGAATCGAGAGGTTCCTGGTTCAAATCCCGCCGAGGACAAAAACTTTTTTATGGTATTATTATATTTTAAAATATTTTAACTGATTTACAACGTCATACCTACCATCGCGGTAAACAAGATGTCTTATATGAAAAGCAGGTGGCGCTACAGGTCTCAAGATTACAGGTACGTACATCTCTCCCCGTTAGGTGGCACCCTTACAATGATATTACTATATAATCGGGGTAACACGTGATCTGGGTTCCGTTGGGGCAAAAGTTAGGTTAGAATAATGGGTGGGGGGTTAGGTGGCAGCAGTGGAGGGTTCCACACGAGCCAATAGGGCCCTATATTACCGGCATCGAGCAGTTATGACGTCACTCACTAGGTGGCGATAGTAGCTGGGTTCCACTTAGGTTAAGAGAGGATGGTGGCTTCCAGGAAAAGTGCCACGCTCTAAAATGGCGATAAAAATGCAGATTTCAGCTCCCATGTTATTTCTTATGGGGTTGTGTCCTGGGAATGGCACTGCTATTCTACTAAAGAACATTAGAAAAAAGAAAAAGGAAACCTGTCAAAACTAGAAAACTAATTAGTTTTAATGAAGCTGCAAAGCAAATTAAAAAAAGTATAATAAACCAAAAACCAAAAGATTTCAGTGGAGCTTTAAAGGTGGCAATAAAAAAAGCAAACAAGTTTAAAAATAAAATAAAACCAACAAGAATTATCAACGTTCCAAAACAAGGAGGTTTTTTACCTCTTATACCCATTTTTGCAAAACAACACATACCTTCAACACATCAAAAAAAAATTTTTATGCAATATTCTAATAAACCTATTGAATACATACATTGGGATGAAATTGTTGATAGATAACGTCTACTAATAGCATCACAAAGTGCGGGTAATACTAGTCATACTAACGAAATTAATTCAATAGTTGAGGAATTACGTGAAGTAAATATAATAGAGTAAAATAATAATATTATTTTTTTTTTAAATATGTCAAATGCAACTGAAATAAAAAACATGTATTTCTACACATTATTTCCTAACATGTATTTCTATTTGGGTAGAGCTCCAGTGTTTCTGGTCTCTCATTTACTCATTCAAGTGTCTTCATCATATTATTCTGAATCATCTGCATTATGGATTGTTGCTCGTTTTTAACTGGTGCCGCTAAAATTTTATCGCCAATTTAGGTCGCTTGTGCATACCTACGTAACCGCGTTAGTTGTATTTTTAGGTACAAATTTTCTTGGTTGGTTATGTTTTTGTCTTGCTTTTTCTTTCCTGCAACTCCTTTGCTATTATACATTCACGGTAGTTCGCAGGATCGGCCTCTGGAGAGTTTAAACATTTCGGTGGGGTACCGATCGTTTGGCTTCCTACATTCTGCTGCTAAATGATTTCCCTCACATTTACCATAAATCGCCGCGTGTTGAGTATGCTCATATTGCTGACTATTATTATGATACTATTCCTCAGTGCTTCAAATTTTACTTCATGTGGCATATATACTGAATTCCAATTTTTTTTTGTCGTCCGTATTTTCAAAGGTAAGCATGTGGATTATTCTTTCTTGATCATTAACTTTAGTCCTTTCGATTTTATTAACCACTTCAAGAACCTTAAAGCCTCTGCTTAAGAGGTTTTCTTGAACTTCATTCGAGTCGAATGATGGGTGCAGGTTTCTAACCATAACTTTAATAATGGGTCTAGATTGTTTATTTTCGTAGGTATACCATTCCATTTTAGTGGTATTCATAAATACAGTAATGTCTCTGTATTCAAGCTCGCTGTCTACATTAATTTTGAGCAGGTAATTATTCATTAATATTCTCTTAAATTGGAGCTTTTTTGATTCTAGTGACAGATTTATTTCATTGTTTTTTCTAACATTATTGAATGGCTATTTTTAAAAACAATAACATACAGCTTACTACAATTTGCGCAATTGTAGGTTTATGATTTTCTCAACTGTATAACATAAAAATTACCATCAATTCAAAATTTGAAATTGTGGTAGAAGTATATCAAATAATTGGCCTTTTAAAGATTGTGCTATGCCAAAGGGTACTAATAAAAAAACTAACAAAAACAGGCAGTAACTGCTTAAATTGTTTAAAAAATCTAGTGTCAGTACTGAAAATAAAATGTAGAGTTTGTTGCTAGCAGTTAACCAGATATTGACATTTTTAGATAGAGATTAAAGAACTAGGGCAGGAACATAAAGGCTTTTTTTATTAAGATTAACATTCAGACAGCATACTGTCAAATTTTAACATATATGATCATTGAGTAAAACGAATTCTAAACTATGCCAAACTAATTCTTTTAAATGAACGTGTCTAAGGCTTTTCCCGACAATCAACGATATATTATTTATTAGGGGGTCTTCAAGATTTTCAAATCTTATACACAATATAACATATTTGGAGCCCTAATCGCAACTCGAACAAATATGAAATAATCGGAGAAGTTAATTTATTTACACTGGCATAGAATCGTCGCATTAACCGACCTCCGTACGGGGTTGTCATATCTCGGAGTCATAGAGGAACGACATTATGCGGAGGCATACCCGCATTGGCCATAAAATATGGTATATTATATGACGTGTATTAAAGGGTGGCGCCTCGTGGTGGAATTACTGTGAACTAAATTGTATAACTGTATATGTATACCTATTGAAATGACCTTCACAAAAAAATTTGGTATTCATCTTCCGAAGCCCTGGTCGTTCGATTGAACATGTTATACATGGCGATACGAATTGACCTCCGACTTTTTCGAAGTCGCCTCCGGTTTTGAGGCGGATTCGTTAATAAAATATATATTTTGGAGGCGTATATGACATTTTGCATATATATAGGGTAATTTCAGGAGAAATGACGCACATTTTTAAAAAGTTACTTAAAAAATATGTATGAATAAATTAAATTAAAGCGAATACGGATTTTTATAATGTTTTGTATTAGCTTCAAACATGTAGTTTTAAAACGGTTAAAAGAACAGTGTTTTGTAAGAAAACTAATGTAAATTTTTTTTTATAACTGCGTCATCTCTCCTCAGGTATATAGGAGAGATGACGCGCTATGTTAGGTTAAATGACGCATTTATAAATGTACATTAATTTATGCAAAATACCAAACAACCGTTAAATATTATTTAGTAAATCTATTAACAATAACAAGAAGACCCAAATAAATGCTTTTATCAGATTTTTTGTCGCAAAAATTACAAATATTAAAAAATTTTGTGCAGCCTTCATGCATCTAGCGTTGGCAGTTTATGCATTAAATCCAGTATTTACTTTTTTTCATTTGATTGTAATCTTCTCTACATCCTACACAAATACTTGATTCATCCTCACCACTTGAAGATTCGTCATAAACAATTGACAGCTTTTCGTCTTCGTCTGAGGATTCGGCAATGCATTTTTTATTTTTCTTCTTTGATCTCTCTGCGGTGTTTTGTTTTGATACCTTTCCAATTGCTTTTTAGCCTTTTTTTGTTTTTTTTTTCATCTTTTCTTTTTTCTCTTGTATATTTTCGTCGCTTGTCAATTCCGAGGCAAGCTGTTTGCTGCGCTTTCTAACTGTTTCTACAGCACGCGTAACTGGAACTGGAGATATTTAAACGAGAAATTTACTAGGCGTAGGATGTTGGTCAGTCCAAGTCGAACAACCTGGCTGTGGTGAAATTTGAATTTTTTTTCAACATATTTTCAATCCCGGTTGAACTTTTTTTGACACGCTGAGAAGAGAGTTGGCCAGGATCGCTGCAGTTATCTGTCTGTGGTAAGATCAACTTTCTTTTGAGTTCACTGGCAACCGAAACTTCGTGTTCTTGAATATCTTGTGGAGGAGCTTCAATGGAGTTTAATGGTGGCTGCAGTGGTTCTGTTAAAAAAGCGTGTTCAGGTATAACAGATGGATCAAACGGGACGATGCCTGTTGCTTTAAAGGAAGATACTGCATTTTTAATTATAGCAGTCCTTGGCAAATAGTTGTCCAAACTGCAACCTGGTAATACGTCTTCCTGGATGTGCTCGCAGATACAAATTACACGCTTCATAATAAAATGCCTTAAATGATTTAAATAGCTCTTTGTCCAACGGTTGCAAAAACTGGGTGCTATGACTTGGTAAGCAAAAGAGTATTATATCATTCAAGCATTTCTACGTTACTACAATGAAAGAAGTGACCATTTAGTAGCAGCAATACTTTTCCAGGTGGCTTGCGAGGGACAAACTGGTCCTTTAGCCAATTAAAAAATATATCATTGTTTACCTAAGCAGATTTCTTAGACATGTAGATTATGGATCCCGGTGGCATTCCATCTTGAAACTCTGGCTTTTTGTTTTTCCCTTTAAAAACACATGTTGGGCAAATATATGATTCCTCCGCATTGCAACAGACAATAACTGAAATGGTATCCCCTTTTTCACCTGAGGTAACTGAGACAACATTTTTGGACCCTTTAGTAGCTACTACGTGTTCGGAACGGTTGTTCAACTGTAAACCTCTTTCGGCGATATTGTAAATTCGACCAAGTTCATTTATCAACTCATTTTCTGTCAAAATGCTTTCAAGAAAAGAAAAATAGGAACTAACATTTTTCTTTGTCATAGCTATTGCACGAGTTGCTGAAACACCTTAAGAATTCCTTATTGTCAGTTCTTTATTTCTTCTTAAAAATGTTTCAAACCAAGGATAGCCAGCTTTTCGAGAATTTTTATTAAATTTGTTTGACAATTTTAATTTTCTACCAATTCAAAAGCCATAGCTCGTACAAAAGATCGAGTTGGAGCAAATCCATGTTTTTGTAGCTTTTTAATATGGTTTACTGTTTCGGCATTATTTTCAGTTCCCAATAAAGAAGGCGGCCCTAGCCTATTATTTTAAAGATCTCTGCTTTTCATTTGACGTCGTAAGGTTCCTTGTAATGTTACATTCACGGCCAGCTTGAATGCTAATGTTTCGGCTCTCAATAGCACTAATTGCTGCATGCAGATAATTGTTGTATTGTCCATTCACCCCTTACAACGTTCCCCTTTCTTTTGTATTCGGACAGCATTCTAAAAAACACAAAATGTATTCTAAGTGCAAAGAAAACAGTTGCTAAAATGCATTTCAGTAAGTGCGTCAACTCTCTTTGATTCAGTAAGTGCGTCATCTCACTTTACACTATTAGGAGAGATGACGCAGTATAATTTTAAACGCTTTGTTTGCAATAATGCAAATTGTTAAGATGAGAAGTAATAATTACACACTAAGCACCTACAATAATCTACTATAAAACATGAAAAAATACGACCAAACATACCTGTATAGTCTATTAATCCTAACGACGCAAAAAATTTCGGGCGGCGAAATAAACAAAAATTTAACGAACACACACCTGCTCAGTACAATCATGACAGTCGCTTAAAGGCTACATCTGCCATTATTCGTCCATCTTTCAGGGTCAAGTAGACTCAATGATGTTGCTTTCCCCCGTCGGATTCTATAGCCTCACTGACGAGCTGATATACAGCGAAACGCGTCTGGGGATGAATCCGGCGAAGGGAAACAACTAACCTTTAGATCTTTAATCATGACTGAACTGATCGTATCGGTACGCTGGTGTTACAGATATATATATAATATACACAGCGTTTTATTTAGAAAAACAGGAACTTGTCTTAAACAAATTTACGATCATTTGTTTTATCGTATGATAGATTTTGACGGTCTAGGAAAAGTAATTCAAATTTCGTAATTTAAAGCTCATTCTAGTACTTAAAATAAAGACTCAAGGGATGCTTCAAAATATACGAAAAAATCCTGTACATAATTCGGTATTCTATAGATTACCTAAAACTTTTAGACAATATATATAATAAACTTTATTCCACACTTTGCCTAGGCCTTCAATAAAACCTAAACGCATATCCAGCAATGAATAAAATAGATACTGGAAACAATAAAATTTCACTAGCCTTTGATTGTTCAAAAACTGTCGATTATAGATTACCTTTATACTTTATCTGATCTCTTATACAAATTACAGACAGAATGTTTATGTCAGCGCCAAGCACTGGAATCCGTCATTTCCTGATAATTTCAGTAATTCCCCGTAAAGCCTACACTCGACCAATCCAACGCGTAACTAACTTAACTGACTTTAGTTACACTACACTTTTTGCTTGGCTTTGTCAATGGCTATACTTAATATTGTGAGGTTGTGTATAAGTTAGTGAATTCATTGTTGTGTTAGTTGAATTATATACTTAATAGATAATTTATGCCTATGTCCGTTATCAGTTTAAAGTTATATTCTAGTACCTGTATCTACACTTGTATTTTCCTCATTTGTTTTATTATTTAAGTGTTTTGATGTTCTTTGATCGATTCAAAAATTACAAATAAATTAGCTTAACTTATTACTGATAAATCAATAAATAACACGTTTTAAAATTAATATTGTATTTAGAAAAAAAATTAATAATTGTATTAACACGGCGATTGACAAAAATAATCAAACAAAGTAACCGAGTTACGTTTTTTGCCGGCAATATGTAAAATGACATGTTTATTCACGAAATGGTGAATTTCAGTTTCTTACCTACCTAGCCAGTACAATACATCTAATAGAAATAATTTTTTTTTTTATATAATGACCTCGAGTTTTACTCATTTAGCCACGAACAGTTATACTATTTAATAAAATTTTATTTTATAGATATGATGGGAACTACAGACAGGGACACACACTTCACGCCACTGGCGTCTATCAGGGCGACTTTTTAAATGGACGAAACAGTTAAGACCACTTGAAAGGGATAAACATTTAAGGAAAAGCAAGGATGAGGAAACATAAAAATAATTGCGAGGATATTTGCATATATTTTTTTTTTCTTTTTTTAAATTTTTTTTTTGTTTTTTTTGTTATCGTATTTAAATAATAGTTGTACTAATTTTTAGGAATTGAATAAATATATTCTCTATTTTGGGCTTTGTGATGACTAGCGTCATAAACGATGAAGAATTAAGGGGTAGAACATTCATTTTATTTAGCTCATCCAATAGAAATGTAATAGCTTGTCTATTTAGACTACATTGGAATAATCTATGATTGAGATCATCTATATATTGATTATCACATTGACAGTAAGGGGTTTCCCTTAGTTTAAGTTTATAAAGATGATTATTGAAACTACCATGGCCGAATGAATATCTAAGGTATGAAACATTTAGGTGTCGAGGTAAATGAAGTCTAAATATGACCGGCTGATTTGGCAAACTAGGATATATTGAGGTATAGTGGTTGCAAGTATTTGAGGCATATTCCTTGAAATTGTTTTCCCACTTAACAAAACAGGATTTTTTAACAATTGCATACAAATCTGAATGTGGAATACCCTTGACCAACTGGCCCTCTTCTATGGCATTCTTTGCTGCGGCGTCAACCAGCTCGCTTCTATGCAGTCCCGTATGACCTTTAATCTAAATAAAAGCAATTTTTTTGTTCTGACTAGCAAGTGTGGAATTATGACTTAGGATTTTGCCTATAATTGGGTGTCTGCATTTAGTGGGATTATTTAAACTTTTTAGTACCGATTGAGAATCGGAAAGAATTACTACATTGACCAAAAATGGTGTAACGTACAAATTTCATTTTACGATTTTAATAGTATCAATAAACACAAATTTATAATAATAAATTACCTTATTCCACATTTAGTATAAACGTTAAAATCTTGTGTGTATGTCAGGAAAATTATTAGTGGTTCCAGTGACATTCCTAATTTGTCCTGGTTTATCTTACGTTCACTGCAGAAGCTTACTGAGAGGTTATTCTAGGAATTGGTCACTTGATACTGAGTTTCAAGGGATTCCAGCTATTCTGCTATCAGAAATATAGCTTATACGTTGTCCTGTGTCCTGTGTTTCAGTAAGTTCTCCTTGAATAGAATACGTTAACTACGATAATTTCTAATGTTATGTGGTGACAGTTCAAGTCAAGTTTGTTTACCTTGGTTATAGGCTTAATTTATAACGGAATGTACCTCTCTAACTAGGATCGTGTCCCTGTACTTACTTTGACGTGTTATATACATGATGGACATATATATGATGGTTTTTCTGGAGTGTTAGTTAATTTGCTAGCATTTTATGGAATTCATTTTAGTTTGACTTTTGAAAAACAGCTGATCTTGACAAGTCAAGGTTTCGGGGTCACCATTTTGCTAGGGCCCTGCGTATATTGGCCTCGTTGCACGTGTTCTACGGTGTTGCCAGTTATTTTAGGACAAATTCCCCATGAAATCGGACCTTATGGTTTCGAACCGATTTGTACATGGCCAAACAGCCAAGCGGTGCTCTGGATGGTGAACCGTAATCTTGCAGTAATCAGCTCTTAGGATTTAGACTTAATGGTGGAATTGCTTGATTGGTCGCTTCTTGGGTATGAGATTTTTATAAAGGTATATCTGGTTGCGGCAGTACGTTGGTGGTTTCCCCATAGCAATATCCTGATCCTGACGTTTGACAACCCTGTTGACATTGCGAATCACGTGTTCTCATTGAGTTGCGTACTGGAGATTTATTCCAGATGCTAGAGAGAAACAATTGCTCTTCGTAGCGGGTAAGAAAGGGATAGTGCTAGACCCGAAGATCTTGGAAGTGCAGGGTACAGCAGGCAGACATTTCACATCTTTCGACTAGAGTCGGTGTCTCCTTTTTGTCCCCTTTTTTTTTCCGGCATGGCGCCGCCATTTTTAATTAAAGATTTCGGTAATGTAACGCTAAGAAGCCTGTGAGCTTGTAAGTGCCACTTAGATGGATTAGCACCGCAAATCTTTGTGAAGTTATGGATTTCCGATTGGATTGATGTAGCTAGATATTGATGGAAGTACTTCACGCCATGTTGAATGGGATCAGATTTAATGGCCGCCATAATATGCTGTGGTTCTATGCCCCGCTTAATGTCTTCAGGTACGGTTGTCTTCATATATTAATATATTTGACTATTAAATCGATATTTAAGTCCTCGAATAATATTTCAGGGGCGATATAAATTTGGAGTAGAGTTCACTCGTGGTGACGACCGCGTGGGATCTTTTGTTTTGGGACTACAGTATGGGCATTCAGGCCTAAAAAGGACCCTCTACTTAAGTGCAGAGGTAATGTATATTTGGTAGATACTTATGTCAATTGGAAGAGGTAAATCTTCATAAATTAAGAGGTTTTTTTCCTCTATTTTAGGGTTTTTAGTCCTGGTTTTGGTTTCATTTGGATTTTGGAGTGTTGAGGTTCATTCAGCACATTTGTTAGCTTATTAATTCCATAGAGTCTCTACACTGATGGTGTATTAGAGAGGCGGTTACTTCGAGTTCCATAGGATCCCTCAGGCATTGCATGGCCTTGAGTTGAAGCTGAGAACGCAAGTTTTTAAACATATTTTCATCTATCAATTCAATGAACACATTTAAGACTTATTGACCAGTACACTCTTTTTTTATAGCGAGATCACATAGAGAGAATTTTATTTGTATTAAATATTTTTGTTTATACTTGGATTAGTAACTCCTATGATGGTTCTTGACTAGGGAAGGAATCATTTCAGAGGGTTGGGGTATGGACATATTTAGGGTATTATTTTTGTTTGGGATATGTACATATTTGGATTTTACTAGTATTTAGGATTGTGATTATTGTGTAATAAAGCTAACGCCATAGCTTACATAATAAGGGGCTCGATATAACAGAGCGGGGATTAGTACTTATTTGGGATTTTACTACTACATTGAGTCATTGTTATGCAATAATGCTATCTGTCATGACTTGCATAGTACAGTAAATAGTAATCGTACATTTTAGCTGCTTATTTTATATTTCGGTTAGGATACTGCATCAGCGGACTGCGGTCTGGTAACTGTAAACAAGGCGTGATTACGTGTTGTAGGCCTACATCCTTGAGTAGCGTATATTGATAGCACCCAGTATATTATTTGGTGTCACTCACAGTCGGTTTATTTATTTGACTTGTAGTCGCGTATCAATTTACCTACATAAATGTAAGTATCGCTGTAGTACTCCTGGCTTCCATAGTTCTAACGTTGCTGGGTCATATCCTTAAATCTTCCTGTACTTTTGGACCTCAAGACTTGACTATACATTTATATTTCTACAGTAAAAAGTAATCCTATCTGTGGAGTTTAACTTATTTCCACATCCTTACTTTTAATTACTGTACGTGCTTCTATAATGGCATAATTATTATTGTTATTTTATTGTTTGACAATCACTAATTGTGTCAATTGGTCGAAGAACATTAGAATATGATCTGGTAAACGTTCTGTTCATTAATTCAAAATTTCACTATTATTTTAAAATATTTTATTACAAATTTTAGACTTTAACTAAACATCATATTATTTCAATACGAGGTCTTTACCTATTTGGTTATCGATAGTCAATAATGTCAACTTGCATTTAAGCGACTAACATGTTATGACAAATAGATTCAATATACTGGGCGTTGTAGTTTTACATCACTATCCCCAACCTAGGTTAATATTTGAAGGTAAAGGAAATTAAGTGTAGGGCAGTTATAGGGTGATTCGCAGTTATCATTCATAACTATCGAACATCTCTTCCAGAGGCAAAGTGCACCACTTAACTGCGTGGCGCTCATAACCTTAGAACTTAACCCAGGCCCGTCTCCACTGTCTAAAAGCTGGCGGCCACTTTTGTCTCTGACAACAAAAACCTCCGCACTCGGTGTCTTGTTTTCCTTCCTTATTGGATCATCTAAATTAGCGTCACAATGGTTCATTTACGACATATTCTGGAGCCTTTAAAATAGCTAATGCTTCGGCCGTAAATATGGATAAATGAATAATACATTTAAATTTTTGTAATATATCCAATTCGGGAATTGAGTAGGCAAAACCCACACCAACTTGGTTCTTTGACCCGTCAGTATATAACTTGTGAAAATGATGGTATTCTCTGAGCTACTTTTCTAAAATAACTCTATTTAGTATGGAAAATTCACTAAATTTTGGGAAAATAACATTAAGTTTTAAAAAACAAATATTGTAAGGATGGTTATATATAGGATATTTGTCTATTTTAAATATTATGTTTTCGTAGCATGCCACTGTTGTAAATGCTTCTGCAAGAGGAGGGTTATTTTTATGTATCCAAAATGAAGCAACAAGGTTGGATATGGCTAATGTTGCTATTTTATTAACGACACTATTGTTGTCATACTGTAAATTTTTAATAACAAATTTTTCTGCAAGCATTTACCTTCTTAAATGAAGAGGCGGTTCTTTACACTCTGCAAGTAGAGCCTGAACAGGTGTAGATCTAAGTGCACCCACCGCTAGTCTCAGAGCTTTGAATTGACAAACCTCATTTTTTTAAGCATAGTTTTACAAGCAGTTCCATAAAACAAACAGCCAATGTCCAAGATAGACGTAGTAAATGACTTATAAAATAATAGCATTGTTTTAGGGTCTGAGCCCCAAGATCTCGATGCGATAGCTCTCAAAAGATTTATACTCTTTTCAGCTTTATTTATTATATAGTTAATATGGTTATTCCAGTTAAGCTTCTGATCCAAAATAATCCCGAGGTATTTGTAGGTTTGCACCCAGGGGATCAGAGTATTATTTAGCAACATAGTGTCTTCCTTATTAACACGATGTCTGGTATAGAACATGACGGCAGACTTTTTATCTCATAATGTAAACCCATTCTCTCGAAAATATAAATTACAAATGTACATGATGTGGTTGAGGTTAATCTTACATTGCTGGAACTTTTTACATCTAGTGTAGATACATAAGTCGTCTGCGTATTGTAAGATGGTGGCATTAAATCCTAGATCATGGATATCTCGAGTATAGATGTTAAACAGGAATGGACTCAGAACAGAACCTTGCGGTACTCCAGCCGACACTATCCTGGCATCCCCAAAACCACTTGCAGTCTTAATTAGAAGCTCAGCAAATAGATGCACAATATTACTAGCGAGACCTCCGGGAATAAGTAAAGACAATTTATCTATTAGAATGTGCAAATTAACATTTTCATAAGCACTAGAAATGTCCAAAAACAGTGCACCCAAAAATTCATTATCAGTAAAAGTATTCTGTATATCGGATACTAAGTGTGCCAAGCAATCCATGGTTCCCTTTCCACTACGAAAGCCAAACTGAAATGGAGGGAGAAATCTCCTCGACTCACACAACCACTTCAATCTAGACTTGACGATCCTTTCAAGAGTTTTCAGAATGCAAGATGATAAGGATATTGGCCTGAATTCACCGGGCTTGCCCGGTTTACTTATTGGAACACACATAGCTTAAAAGAATCCGGCATTCCTTTTTGCCTGCAACATACCCTAAATAATAATACTTATGTAAAACGATACATTTTGAGGTAGCCCCGTATTAATACACTTTTTAGATGATTTTTTCCTAAAAGTTATTTAATTTTTATAATGTAAAACAAGGTTTAAAACTTGCATGCAAACTACAATGCATTTTTACGATACAGCCAGGAGACCAATATTTCCAAAAATGCTAAAGCCAAGTCTCATAAAGCTTATACGATAATTTTATGACGCTATTGAATATGATGATTACAACCCAAAAATATGCCACAACATGTTGTGTTCGAGAGAGAAGAGATTTTCGATTTATTAAATAATATAGGGATTTTCAGACAGCTAATTATTATACACGTGTAAAAATAGCAATCTTAACCTACCGAACTTTAATTATTCTGATATTAGCAAATGAATTAGATACCATGATACGGCAAAGAATAAATCAAACTGTCCAAGTTTTGGCCGTTACTAGAGTTATTAAAACCTACGTATTTCAGTTACATAGAATTTTAATTACCGATCATTACGTGTCCTTGCGAGAACTTATAGAATGACAACCTACTATCATGGACAATAGGGTTATCACATAGTGCGAACGGTAGCTCTAAATTCCGGAGGTACTAGGTCGAGGTCCGAAGACAAATACTTACACCTTCCCTTCAGTGTTGGCCTGCCTTTGGACGCCACTTAGTTTACTGAGACTAAACCAAGAAAATAACACCGAATACCTATAGTATTTATAAGTCTACAGGTCTCCTTTTCTAAGAAGACGCCGTAATATGTCGTGGCTTCTTTCTTGGACGAGGTTCGGGGAGAAAGAGCCATGGAAAAACTTGAGTCTCTCAAATTAACACCACTTTCTGTCAAATTTAAACTTGCTGTCAATTTAAATAAAATAATAAAGAAAGAAGAATAATGAAACACCTTATGACGTACCCAGAACATAAATTAAGTAATTAAATAAATAATATAATTATCCCAAACTTTGTTGCATAAAAAACCTGATTGGGTGTTGGGTGTTCTGCGACTTGGCGGAGATGCAAACGGAAATACGTGGTCTTATCTAGTTGCCGCAGCTTAAGGACTACCAAACTCGAAAATAGCGGTTACTATGTAAAGAGAGATACAACATAAACACATTTCAAGCCATCTGTTTTGATGCCAGCGCTCCAATTGCTGATGTAAAATTCCTTTTTTGAGTATTATATTTATTACTCTTTCCAGAAAAAAAGCATTTAATTACATTTTTGTTGATTGCATCAAGGAAAATGAATTAAATTGCGTCCTGAGTAGCGTAAAAATTTCTGAAATACTAAAAATTAAAGAACTTAAATAATGAAATATAATATAAAATCTAGAAAACTAAGTTATATATTGGCGGAATAAATAAATTGTTATAAATAAAAATGCACCCAAAGCAAATATTTAAAATAGTAAGCCAAGGGCTACGCAAGTATCAGTGAGATGTGCATCTCGACTTTCATTAGATATGATTTTTAGTACTGTTCAGTATCACCATGATGTATATGATTTTGATCCTTGTGCAGCCTTCGTGTAGGAACGAACAAACATATTATTACAAAATTGTACATTTGTAGTCAGGTGTACGTCATTTTACGCAGCTATCGCCGACTATTAGTCTGCAGGCAATACCAGTTTCCTGAAACGAAGAAAACAAGTAATTACTATAATATAATACTGTTTATGTATAGGTAGTCTTATACAGCAAAATTTATATTTTTATTCTAAGAAAAAGGGACCAACAATGAGCTTACCTGAAGTATATTATTTCTAGTAAGGTGTATGTCATTTTGGATAGCTGTGGCTGAGTTCCAGACTACTAGGCATACTCAGATTAGTCAATACTACTTTTTTAAAATGAAGCAAAAAAATGATAACTATATTATACTCTTTGCATAATAAAGTCTTATTAGTCTCATAGAATAAGGGCTCATCAGTGCTCATATTTTTTGTTCATGGCTCTATAACAGCATCACTTTGGATAATATTGATGGGTGGGTCACAAATCATAACTTGACTTACATCCTCCACTGGATTTAACGTTATTTCACAGAAATTAGATATAAATGTGTCAGGATCTCGAGCAGGGAATAATATGCGAGTTTTCATAAACCTGCATATTTGTATTCTGTCCCAAGTTGACATTTAAAGGATGACTTAGAAATTCAACCGAATTTTAAAGAGGAAGGAGCATTTCATATGTTAAAATCCTCGCAAATATAGAAGTTGCTACAATTTTTACTCTTATCTTGCATGCAGATTTCCAAGTAGTTAATGTGACAGGGTCTATTTGGAAAACATGAAATTTCATATTTTTCGCTTCTATATAATAAGAACTTTAACACAAGTTTTTCAAGTTTAACACAAGGGTTAACGTGCAGCTTAATGTTATCTTTTTTTTAAGAAAGAACGGCATCAGCAAGACATTTAAGAAAATTATTGTTAATATGAAAACACTGAAGCAGATATATAGGAAATGCTAGCAGCTAAGTAGGTGTACTTACCAAAAAATTATATAAAAAAAAAATAAAGTGTCTAACTTCCAGTCATCATACAGCAGTACAGAATACAGGTCAAAGAACTTGAAAGCTAATACAGGTGTTGTCTTCCAAAGATGTTTGCCTTTAATATCTAAGTGTTAAGGTGTATAGTACTAAAAATAACAGCCCTACACGACTTTTAAAAATTGCAATAGTTTTAATAAAAACAAAATGACATGCTTATATAGTTAGACTACTAACTGAATGGACCGACTAATTAATCAATCCTTGATTGATTGAGCACCGTTGAGCTACGCTTATCAATAGATAGAGATAGATGCACTTAAGTTGGGTTTTATCTGACACGACAGCATCAACTACCACTTTACCTCACCGGCGAAACCAACAGAACCAACAAAAAAGCAGAACTAAAAAAATACCCAAAGAAAAAGTACCTGATAACTTTATATATTTCGACAGATTTTCTGTACATATTTTTTCTTTATGATAAGGCACATCATTGCCTTTATGGCGCTCTGCGAGTGGTGCATATGCACAGGAATCGATTCACATTGGTCTTGAATCTTTGAGGATTATACTCGTTTTGGAACACGGCCTCAGGGAGGTTGTTCCAAAGTGATGATGTTCTCCAGATAAAAACATCTTTAAACAGTGTCGTGCGTAGGACACTAAGCTGAACCACGTACAGGTGGGCTGCAGTGGCTCGTCGTGTATATCCACCATGCACCGCTCTGCGTGGAATCAAGCGGGCAACCTCAGTAGAGCAGTAAGTTATCATGAAAATATTTGTTAAATAGACTTAAGTCGCAACCTGCCATCGATGTTTAAGGCTTTTCAGGTTGTTTGTTAGGTTATGGTTATGGATCAAGCGAATGTGTTTTCTTTTAATGGAATCCAGTAATTTCAGGGCATGTTTAGGAGCAGAGCCTCAAATATGGTAACGATATTCCTACAATGGTCGAATTTGGGCTTTACAGAGCATCCAAAGATGTTGGGATGTACAGAGGTTCTTAGTTCGGAAAAGTATTCCAAGTTTCTGCGAGGCTGCCCATTTTATATCCGTAACGTGACTATGTCAAGATATATAACTATGCAAATTGACGCCCAATAGATTAACTGATGAAGCCAAGGGAATCGGATATCGCGCCATTACTATATCTGGTTCTTTAACATTAACTTTTTTAGAGAAAACTGCCGCCTGCGTTTATTAGCGTTGAATTCTACTTAGTTATTGTCATCCCAAGACAGAATTTCTTCCAGGCCTTCATTGAGATGTGAGACCTCTTGCTGCCTATAGAGATGTGCATTTGCACATTTGCAGTCGATGTTTGAGCATCCACAGTAAAAGATGAAACAAGTGTGCTGTCATTCATTCATTCATTTATTCATTTTAAGGGGTAGTCATTGAGTTGGATCAAAGTGATCCTTTACTCTTGTTCTTCTTAGAGATATCTATTTGATTACAATGTTTGGAATTTTGTGATTTTTTTGTTTGCTTATTTTCATTGGTGAGAGAAATATTTTATTTTGAGACTTTGAACATTTTTTTTTAAAGTTATATAATCTTTTTTACAGCCGTCGCTGTCAGGGTGGGAGCCAATCTTTCGAGTATTTGTGTTTGTTTCTATCTGTACATCTTATTTGTGACTCGGTAATTAGCCTGTTTGTCGAATTTTCGGCGCGCTTATGGTATTGGGTAAAAGATGGACATATATTTTATTAAATAACAAACAAACAAACGCAAATTAAAATGTTTGACAAATACGTACGTACATACAAAGGACTAACGAACGTAAACTTCAATTAAAATCATGACGAAATAAAAGTGCACGCAAAGGCTGGAGTCTACGCGGAGTTCCGCCAAAACCGG
This sequence comes from Polydrusus tereticollis, assembly GCA_963920685.1. Classification (NCBI taxonomy): domain Eukaryota; kingdom Metazoa; phylum Arthropoda; class Insecta; order Coleoptera; family Curculionidae; genus Polydrusus; species Polydrusus tereticollis. The sequence goes on from OY987327.1 coordinate 127,884,690, forward strand.
CGAAATTCGGCGTATTCCCCGGCCTGAAACGTGCGCCCAAAGACACAGACAATGGCGGTGGGAGGAGACTCTCCGACTGACAACACACTTAGACCAACCCCCCACTAGAATCATGATAGCTCTCCGCCGCTCCGTGGCGATTGGGGCAGAGGTCATCCGCTGCTACACATTGCAATTGCCCGCAATGGGCGGGCATAATTTGTCGATACCTGAAAAATTTTTACTGGGTTTTCTGCAATTTTCCCAGAATGCTTGCCATTGATGTTTCACTGACTACGTAATCAACTCCATAAATTGTGGTTATACTCCTCAGAGTAAAATAATCCCTATAACACCCGTGAGGGCACTTGCCGAAACGTGCGTGACTAGGATAATTATTTTAGATTTAGATTGTGACCCTGACCATTCCAGCGGCTGCCGAGCTTGCTCGGTTTCTTTGGGCGCATTTTGGGCCGTATGATTATGGTCCATATGCGCCCAAAACTTTGTTCTTAACTTTAGTTTAGTTTTAGTATTGTATATGGCTAAGCTAGATTAAGGTAGTCATAGTTAGATCTGTATCATATAGGAAAATAAACGAATTTAAAATGGAATGGTTATCAGCCTGTTTGTCGAACTTTCGACACGCTAATGGTATTGGATAATTATTTTATTAAAGAATTATTTTATTGTTTCCATTATTAGGCCTAAAAGCAAGTCCGTTGGAAATTATCTCGGCATGTTTGTGATTATTTTTAGTGCTTTATTCTGCGCTTTTTTGTATTTTGAAATGATTTGTCTTACCTACGATACACCAGGCTGGTACACCGTAAGTAAGTACAGGTCTCACTATTGTTTTATAAAGAGCAACTTTTGTTCTCAGACTAATTGCGCTATTTTTATTTGTTAGAGGATAGATGGCGATTAATTGCTTTTGCGCTTTTCGCATTCTATCACTTGCATTGCTTTCCCAGGTCATTTTTTTATCAAAAATTACACCCAGATACTTGATTTGAGGTGACCATGATATTGATCTATTTCATAACTTTTACTTTTGTTTCTGGGAGCTTTAATCCAGCTTTTAAAAAGAAAATGGCCTGGGTTCGAGTGTGCTCTCATTAGCGAAGCTATATATTTATAGGATTTATAGTTTTTTCTAAAAGATATAAAGGTTGCAAGATATTTAAGTAAATAGACTATGAAACAAAATAGAAACACAACATACACTTTGTGGAAATATGACAAAAAAGCAGGTACGTCTAATATTTCCCCCAAAAGCGCTGGCAGCAATAATTTTTAAATTGCTACAAACTTTTTCTCTGGACTTTCCCGATTAAAGTGTAAGAAAAACCATGAACAAGAAAGGCACCATGTCAATGAGGGAATAAGAATAAATGTAAATATTAGGGAAGGTTGTGGGATACCCAAATTTTGCACTGCACATAATGTGGAAGAGTTGAGGCGAATTGTAATGAATACCCACAAACCCCTATTCGGAGTTTAAGCCAGCAAGTAAATGTATCCTAGGGAATGTACAAATCAATCCATATAAGCTTAGTTTAAAACTGCTACCAAACCACAATCCGCAGCGAATGCCATTTCCAGAGTGGTTTAGGGTGATTTCATTAACATCTCTGTTTATTTAAAATTCTCAACAAATGAGAATATGGAGTTCTGAAAATTCGTATTTCTTGGTAGAAACGGCTATGCACTCTCAGAAAGTTAATGTGTAAGCGGCTACATCAAAAAGAATGCTATAATTAGACTGATATTTTTGAAGGTATTTTTAATTCACCAATACCGTCACAAAACATTTAAAAGATGTTGGCGAAGGGATGCGACATGGCTACTTTCATCAGGATGGCGCACCAATCCACGTAACTCTGAGAAACCTACATTTCTCGAAGAACGAATTATTATCCATAAAATGCCAGTTAGATGGCCACCATGGTCCTACGATCCCACGCTATGTAACTTTTTTTGATGACCACATATTAAAGACTCGGTTTTGAAAACACCTTGCAAAAATTTAGAAGACATACAGGCTATAAATTGATTACAATAAAAGTGCTCACTAGTATCTTCCATTCTGTAAACAGACTGAGAACGTGATTGAATGTAGAAGTTTTGGTTACGCCTCTCATTTAGTTCAAATTTATAATTTTTAGGTTCTTTATTGTTTATATTAATATCGTGTTTAAAAGTAGAAGTTGGTTACGTCTCTCATTTAGTTCAAATTTATAATTTTTAGGTTCTTTATTGTATATTATATTAATATATAATCTGGTATAACTTAATGACAATATAGTTTTCTCAAAAATAAGAACATCTAAACTTGACATTTTCTCTTACGTTTTACCTAGGTTACCTTTCAAGAGTAATAATTTGAGACATGTGTGATCGATACCAGGAAATGACGGTTTAACGATTATTTCTAAGTTTATTTCTTCTGGTAGATGGTTGATGTTGGCTCACCCGACATCGCCCGGTGAAATACCATCGCATCGGCTTAGGTGGCGTGAAGTTGCTCTTTGAGCTAACGTTTCGTCACTGTGCCGATGTCTCCGGTTTCCAGGGTGGGAAATATACAAAAAATGCTGTGATGATGGTTCCAAGATCAATAAATTCCGGAGTTAAAAACGCCCCCCGATCGGATCTCCGGGTGGGGGCGGGTCCTGGCGCCTTATCAAGCGAGATTATCCAATCATCCACCATGTCCAGTAGCCATGCGGGTCCTTCGAACAATATTCTAAATGGAAATGGTGTGAAAACTGGAGTTGTTAAAAGACCCGAGATTAGCAACTTCCAAATTGACTTCTGCAATACAAGAGGACTGAACTCCAACATCAATGCAGTCCATCAACATCTACAATCTACCAAACCTCATGTACTTGCACTAACCGAAACCAAAGTCAGATCATCGATTAGTACGGTCAGCTATTTATATCCTGGGTACGACTTTCATCACCGATTTAGGCGGAATTCTGGCCTTTGTCTCTTTGTCCAGAGTGATATTTCTTGTCAACGAGAGGAGACACTCGAGCCTAACGACTTTGATGTAATGTGGTTTAAAATATCAACGCAGAGAATTACTAAATTCATCTGCTGCCTTTACCGGCCACCAAGCGATACCCATTATAGAGACTTGTTCTCCTCTCTTGCTAATACTATCGACTTTTTGCAACCCCACCATGCCAATTCCGAAGTTGTCATCCTTGGCGACTTCAACATTCATAATGTCAACTGGCTCAAATACTCAAACATGACTGACGAACAAGGTCGTGAAGCCGAATCCTTTGCCATCAGCTCTGGCCTCACCCAGCTGGTGGGTGAACCAACTCGGATTCCAGACCGAGATGGTGATTTTGCTAGTTTGTTGGATCTTTCCTTAACTTCAAACCCCGACTTGTACACTGTCACCGTGAAGCCGCCGTTAGGAACATCTGACCACAACCTTATTTTGGCACTGAGCAAACTACCAATTAGTGCTAAAGAGTCCCCTAAACCACGCAAGATATGGCATTATACATCAGCTAAGTGGGAGGACCTAAGGGACCATTTTCGAACCTTTCCTTGGCGGGACGTTTGTTTTACCTCTGATGATCCATCCATCTGTGCAACAGAAATATCGGAGGTTATCCTTACTGGTATGGAAGCCTTCATCCCTTTCTCAAAAAAGTGCCCTTCTAACGGCAAGCCTTGGTTTACCAAAAATTGCGAACGAGCTGTTAAATCAAAAAATTATTTCTACCGACAATGGCGTAAAAATCCTACCGCCGAAAATCGTACCATCTTTGTTAACGCTCGAAACCAATGCAAGCAAACGATAAACCAAAGCAAAGAAGCACACAACCAGAGGATCAGAGACAAACTTCTTGAATGTCCTAGCGGCTCAAAATCATTTTGGTCGGTAGCTAAGGCCGTCAGTCAGAACTTTACCAAGTCAACCATTCCACCTCTAACACGTTCTGATGGCACCATTGCGACCAAAGCACAGGAAAAAGCAAACTTACTGGCGGAACTATTCTCTTCACATTCAACGGTAAATTTTCAGGGAAGTACTCCACCGAACATTACCCCTGTAGAATCGAGAATGCCCGAGATTGTCTTTCGCCACCGCCATGTTAAGCGAATCTTGAGGAGTCTCGACACTAAAAAGGCTTCTGGTCCTGACGATATTCCAGTCATTGTAATTAAGAAATGCGCTGACGAACTGACACCGGTATTTTGTAGGCTTTTTAACTTATCCTACAAAAAAGGAATATTTCCTTCTTGCTGGAAAACTGCGAGAGTCCAGCCCATACCCAAAAAAGGCAAGAAGACCTTGCCAAACAACTATCGTCCAGTCGCATTGCTCTCGGTTATATCAAAAGTTATGGAGAAGGCTATCAACGAAAAATTACTAAAATACCTGGAAGGCTTCAACATTATTAGTGACCGCCAGTATGGATTCCGTAAGTCTAGATCAACAGGAGACCTTCTCGCTTATGTTACTCATGTTTGGAACAACGCAATAGAACACCATGGGGAGTCCCGGGCGGTAGCACTGGACATTTCCAAGGCTTTTGACCGAGTATGGCATGAGGGGCTCCTAACTAAAGTGAGAGCATACGGAATGCCGGTTCAATTTTGTTCATGGCTGTCGAACTTTCTTAAAGACCGTTCTCTGCGAGTGGCGATGGACGGATTCCTTTCAGACACATTTAACATCAACGCCGGAGTCCCTCAAGGTTCTATATTGTCGCCCACCCTTTTCTTACTATACATTAACGATCTTTTGGAAAAAACTAAAAATCCTATATATAGCTTCGCTGATGACAGCACACTTGTTTCAACTTTTACTTTGGATGCTCGGACATCGGCTGCTAATGCACATCTCTATAGGCAGCAAGAGGTCTCATATCTCAACAAAGACCTGGAAGAAATTTTGTCTTGGGGTGACAGTAACCAAGTAGAATTTAACGCTAAAAAGACCCAGGCGGCAGTTTTTTCTAAAAAAGTTAATGTTGAAGAACCGGATATAGTTATGGCGGGACACTCAATTCCCTTGGCTTCATCAATTCATTTATTGGGCGTTAATCTGGATAGTCATATGTCTTGGCATGGCCACGTTGCGGCCATTGCTAAGGCAGCCTCGCAAAAGCTTGGAGTACTTTTCCGAACAAAGAACCTCTATACACCCCAACAACTTTTGATGCTCTATAAAGCCCAAATTCGACCATCACTGGAGTACTGTTCGCATATTTGGGGCTCTGCTCCTAAACATACCCTGAGATTGCTAGATTCCATTCAAAGAAGAGCCATTCGCTTGATCGGTGACCATAGTCTGACAAACAACCTGGAAAGCCTTGAACATCGAAGGCAGGTTGGCGACTTGAGTCTATTTTACAAATATTTTCATGGCAAGTGTTCAACTGAGGTTGCCCGCCTAATACCACCCAGAGCGGTGCATGGTAGAAATACACGACGAGCCACTGCAGCCCACCAGTACGTGGTTCAACTTAGTGTCCCTCGAACGACACTGTTTCAAAATTCTTTCTTCTGGAGAACGTCATCACTCTGGAACGACCTCCCTGAGATCGCCTTCCCCAACGAGTATAGTCTCCAAAGATTCAAGACCAACGTGAATCGTTTCCTGCGCACACGCACCGCTCCTAGAGCGCCATAAAGGATTTATCCTGTAGTGCTGTGCCTTATCATAAAAAAAAAAAAAAAAAAAAATAATTAAACATGGAAGATTGAATTTTAATCTGCAAGTTGATTTGTTATAAATTGTAGAGTTCAGAGAAGCCTACAGCGAAGCTACACGAATATGGGCGGAGAGCTTTCCCAGTAACCGGAAGTTTCATTTTATAGCATTTATAAAAAGTTGGAAACCAGAAGTCGTACCTACTACTGACTACCAGCAATTTGAGGACTAATTATTCACAAGATTAGAGGCGGACTAAAATTGACGAAATTATGGGAATTGGCGTTTCAGAAGCGGCAGCTTTAACCCACATGTAAGGATGTAAAACCGAGTCGGCTTGCTAAAGATACTAGAATGATTCAAAAATTAGTGATATCATTACAATTTTAAAGGGGACAATGATGGTAACCGCACCTACAGCTTATGATAGACGGAATCCAGAACATTAGTGAGAATGAGTTTGGAATAATCTGTCAAACATGGCACATTATAAACAAGCTGAACTTAATTGGTAAAATGGTAACTATACGAACTCTGAAGGTTCGCCCCGTTCTATCCGCAAGTTCATCCTAAAGCTTTGGTTTGTTAGAGCTGTTCGTGGCGCACAGCAGACAGTCAGTTGTGCGCCTCGGACTTACGTTGAAATCCAGAAGGCGAGTAGACGCGTAGCCGGTTTGTTAGAATCTGCTCAGGTAGACTGACGGTAGGCAGTAAATTATGCGCGGTATTGTTTCGGTCGAAATCAAACTCGATTTGATTTCAGCGCAGTCGTTCAGCTGAGCTGACAGTGGTAGTGTGTTAAAAAAGTAATTATTATAATAAAATTTAAAATGACAACCAAATTTTCAGCAGAGGAAGACGAGAAATTAATTGATCTCGTACGAGAACATCCCCCGTTGTATACGGTAAAAAGTAAAAGTTACAAGGGCAATATTATAAAAAATAATTTCATCTTCTCTTTTATTTTGGCGACGAGAACTAATCAAGCTCAAAAGAAGTTCTTGTTCATGTTCTTCTTCCTCAATAAGTATATGGCAGCAATAAATGTTCAGCCATTGTTATCAAAAATAAATGTTGCAAAATTTAATAATAAATATTTTTTGTCATCACCTACCAGAATACAATCACGCACTAATATATTTCTATTTCGATTCTAACAAAACACCCTCTCTTTAAAACCGATAACGTTGTACGCTGCAGATTCTGTCTCACGCGTATGCCGTCCGCGACTGACAGTTCTAACAAACCATAGCTTTAGGCGCGTTTCGCTATTACCGCTCGTCAATGAGTCAAAGTTCTTGCATAATATGAAAATGAGAGATATTGTTAAATAATCCAATATCACCAACCTAAATATTGAAGGTAATATTATACGGAGATCTCGTTTACCCATCAGGGGTATAAGGCTTCTCATTGAACGTACACCAACGTATGCATTCAGAGTGGACCACGATTTCTGGTAAGGACGAGGTGCAGACTTTTACTAAGTATACTAGAGGATAACGATTTGACGATGGATTTTTTGTCGCCAACGCTATTTATATTGATTTTTTTTGCCGATGTTTTGTACCGACAAAATTTGGTGTTATATCGTTTTTATTAATTGTTTGTAGTTTTTACCATTCCCTTTTAGCGACTTATGGAAAGCAAGTACAGGAATCGCCAGAAAACAACTCCTGTATTGTGTTCTTCGGAAATTGATGCTTTGAGGTAAGAAAGACGTCATCCTGTTTTTAATTTAATCTATTTGGTATGTATGTTCTGCCCTTTACTACTTTCGTAAATAAATCTGCTTTCATAATAACTCGATGGGTACTTTAAAATACTATTGCTTCTTTCTAAAGTATGTCCTGTGCTTAGTCTGCATGCAAGGTAAAGTCGAGGCAAAATTGTTTCAACTATAATATTGATTTGCTGAGTTCATGTAGGTGTATATGACCAAGAAAGCTCGATGGGTTTGCAATTATTTGTATGAATAAGGTGAATAAAATGCATCATTTATTGTGAAAACAAGGCAAGTGACATTTTCTCAATTTAAAAATTAATAACTCAAGTGCAACAATTAGGGCTGTTTGTGCACTAGATGGTCAAAATGTGTTTACAAACTAACTCGAGTAGAACCTGGGATATTAATTATTTTGTCTTTTTTTCAATAAGACTATTATATTATTGTATAAATTAGTATTTTTTTTTTTCGTTTCAGATTATTGGTATTGAGTAATCTGAGTAACCCTAGCAGAGTGAAGGTCAGCGACAGCTATATACACCTACTAAAATGGCTGCGCATGGCCCTAAAATGATATACACCTTACTTGAAATGTACTTTAGTTTAGTAGAGGTTAGTCCATTGTTAGGCATTGTTTCTTACAGGGAAAATGTAATTGACTAATATTTTGTATAAGCTTCAAGAGTACTTATTATATTATAGTAGTCATTTATTTTCTCGTTTCAGGAAACCGATGTAATACGATCTGAATTTACCCAGCAGACTAAGATATCGGCGACAGCTACCCAAAATAACGTACACCTTACTAGAAATTTATATTTGTCTAAGAATATGTTTATTTGTTTCTATACGAGGGCTGCACAAGGATTTAAATGATATACACTATTTTGACGCTGAATAATACTAAATGATACCTACTGAACGTCAAGATGCACACCTTACTGATATTTGCGCAGCCCTTGGCTTACTTTGCTCTAAAACCAAGTACCTCCCTACTTTTATAAATGATTATATGAACTATGTTAAAATACTTGGGTACCTATTGTGCATTTTTATTGATAAGAATTTATTTATTTCGCTAATATATAAGTTAGTTTTATAGATTTTTATACTATGCTTCATTATTTAAATTCTTTAGATTTTTGTACTTAAGTTGCTTTTACCCTCAGGACGCATTTTAATTTGATTTTTGATTGAACAGTAAAAAAAAATACAGAGAAAAATATACGAGGTATATTTTGGCACGATTATATTATAAACTTTATGTAGCAACCATATATGTTAACTATTAATATTTTCATGTAGGTAGCATGCAGAATTGAGGGGCATAGAACCAAAGGCGGCAACATCTCACTTGTATAGTTTTGAGAAAACCGCAAAAAACTGTAAACACTGTTTAGATGCAAATATGATACTAAATGTAATTGTAGATCATGGAAATAGCTCTTGGCATCATATATTGAAAAAAGGTGACTTAGAAAATGATTGATAAGTTTTTATTTAATTATTTTAAGTTGGAGATTGCCAGTTTTCTTTCCAATACTTGGAGATCGCCGGTTTAAAAAATAAACTTAGTGGAGATTGTCGGTTCTGCAACTAACAAAATATGGTTCAAAGTAAATTAGAGTACGACATACCAGTTGCGTAGTAAGAAAAAATATATTACAAAAGTATAAACAGTTTAATCAAACTAAACTAAACTAAGATCTCCGGAGCGTCGGAGGAGACATTCACAAACTTCGTCAGATACCAACTTTTGAACAAAATCTCCAGGAGTTTCGTTTACTACTTGTTGTGCATCAGTATAAATAAGTAGTTGTCGATGTAGCTGATCAATTTGTAGCCATTCTGTACCAAAATAGTTGGTCAAAAGCTACCCCACATCACGAAGCTTTAGTGTATTAACTTCATGATAATCAGCTATAACTTTTTCAGGACTTATCATTTTTTATCTGATTTCCTTTTTTGTGTAATACTAACGAGGTTTGCTAAATCGTTTTTGTAATGAAGTTCGCCTCTCATTAAAATATTTCCAGACCTACATCATTTTAGAATAAACCTTTTGCATTCTTTAAACTTAAAACCCCATGCTCCAAATTGTTTAAGGACCTCTTGCACAGCAGACTTCTAATCATATTCACTGCAGCTTTGTTTCATATCAACAACCGTAGCAAATTCTTAAACCGTTGTTCTGTATTCTTCAGGAATCCTTGTAACTGGTTTTTTTCGCAGCTTCTTTTCAATTTCGCCAAAAACTCTATCTGATGGTAAAAATGAGTGGTCAACTACAGGAAAGACCTCAGTGATGAACATTTGGTTAGCTACTTGCAGCACATTATGCCAATCATTGTAGAGTTTTTATTTTGGCCGCTACATCCGTCCGCAACTAGTCATATATTCTTTGTCATATTTTCATAACGTAGCTAAGAATGTGCTTTAATATACTCAAAACGCTTAATAAAGTGGTCTGGCAAACTGGGATGTCCTCTCTAAGTAAATTACAAATAAAACATTTTTTCTACTACTAACCTATAACCATCTCCATTATTGACCGATTATTAACGTTAGAAATCGTTTTTCTCCACGACCATTACTGAATGCAATAATTCCAAAATCATTTTTGATAATAGAATGTAAAAATTCTCGCTCTTGAGTAGGAATATTTATTCTGAAACACTTGCTTCTTATGCGTTTTGCGTGTATTTTCATTCCATAACAAGATACGGAATGAATATTCTGTAATTGATCTAAACGACATAGGTTGCCATGAATTTCGAAACTGTCAGTGTCAGATAAAAATGGCCGCGTTGCAATAATTATTTTCAGGCAAATTTTAGTGCAAGTCAAAAAATGAGTGAAAAATCGGATGAATCAGATATGGAACTGGATAATACTCCACCTGAAATTACGAATATTGCGAATAATGAACTTAATTGCTTTGTAAAGATTTTATTTGTTTTTATTCGTACTTTTTGGTCGTGGAGAAAATATAGAATGCTACTCGGTTAGAATAAAAATTCGATACTCGTGGTTCCTCACGCTCGCTACGCTCGCGTTTGGAATCTTCCACTCAGATCGAATTTTCATTCCAACCTCGTTACAGAATCTACTATTCTCTACCTTATAAGTTATTATTTACCATGGTCAATAAAAAGGCATTGAGATCCATTATTGACCGATGTTCAAGATTTTTTTGAACGCAGGTAACTTGATTTTTTAATTCTACAACATTAATTCTACAACATGAATAACCTAAAAGGCGATTTCTTGTGGTTAGGCAACCAAATAAATATCAATACAAATTAGATTATTAGAGATGCTTGATATTGTAAAATATCGATACAATCAACATTTTTTCTGCTTCCATCCTTAATTCTCATTTTTTAAAAAAGCGGAAAACTCGTGAAATGACATAAATTAACAAAAATTGACATTAACAAAGCCACCTGACAAAACAACAAAATATTTTGCCAATTCCAAAGCGCAGGTAACTTGATTAAAAAATATACTTATACCTACCTATAATTTTTTATAATTATTAATACTATAAAGATAAATGTCTTATAAAAGTTTGTAGTAGTGGAAAAAATATTATATTACCCACGGTTTAGACAGCTTATTGCCGCTCGGGCGATAATGATGGCTGTCTAAATCTTCGTTAATAATATACTATTACCTGCCGTATTTTCGGAACGTTTTTTTTTTTTTTTTCTGCCGACGGCGTACTGTGCGGTTTACGTTACAGCATTTTAGAATAAATGCATCTTGAATTGCTTTACTTTTGATTTCTTAAAACGTCTTGTGAAATTTGAATATCGTTCATTCTGAATAAGGCGCACTTCTATGCAGCTGACTTATGTCCACATTTTTGGCAGTAAAAATAAGTACCTATATTGATTTCCACCCTTAAAATCAAAACATAAAAACAATTGGGCACTTAAACTTTAAAAGGGAGGGACTGACCTTAAACGTTTTGCGAAATTTTCTTCCAATTTGCAGCTTGACGCATTCGTTTTCTTGCTTTTATTGGGATGACTGTGGATGCATTAACTTCCGTAATAGGGCGGTATATTTTTTAACAACAAATTGGCGTATGTTTAATCGCTAAGAGCAAAATAATCAAACCAAAACATAAACACAATAGTATTATAACAGTGTAAAGAGGTATCGACTGAAATAATTAATCTCGTTGATTAATAGCAAAACTAACGCGGCCGAACACGATTGCCGTGCTTGCGCCCAACCGAACAGTGGACATTGCCACCCTTGGTTTCAACGCTAATTTTTAATGCTCATCTTAACAGGGATTTTGCCGTTATTGCTTTTTACTTTTAGTTGGGGTTGATAAATAATAAAAGTGCAAATAATACGGTTGCCTAATCTCAAAACATTTAAAAATGAAGTTGCCGCCTTTGATTTTATATCACTCAATTAACTGATATAGTTAGTTCAAGTACGTTTGCAATGTCACTGCCTGGTTATTAAAAAATTATATAAATTGATATATTATCTAAAAAAAAAAAATGACTAAACGTTGCTGGACTAATTAGGACGTTTCATCACTAAAAACCCATGACATTTTATCACTATTAGCATAGCTGATTGGTTAAAATAAGTCAGATTGATTTGACGAAACGGTGAAACTGACAGAAGCAGAAATATTAAAAGTTCGCAAAACAGAAATAAAATAACATAAAAAATATAAATATCCACAGCAACTGCCATAACCTTAAAAAAAATAAATCAATCAGAAGAGCCTGATTTACGTAAAAATGGTCCTAAGTCTTTTACCAATTTTCATTGAATTCATAAAAACTGTACTTTCATATTTAATAGTACTTATTCAGAAATATGATTTACAGAATATTAATTGCAGAAGTGTCCAGTTTGTACCAACTTACGGCGAGAGTCGTCATTTTAAAACTAGAAACAAATTAAATTAAAATTTAAATCCCAGCAAGTTAAAATCCAGAGAAGTGAGACATATGCACCCTATAAATATTTCCCTTTTCCTAGAAACGTTACAATTTCAAACGGAGATTACTGTCCCAATCCGGAAAGCAATATTAAACATTAATCCTGTTTAATTTAAACTCATATACCAAAGCGCTGTCCTCTAAATCAAAATCATACAGAGAAAATCCTATTTCAGCGTAGATTATATTTGCAAGCATGTTATTTAAAAAATAGTTTTTTCTGCAATCACCTATTTCACTGTTTTTTTCAGGTTAGTTCAGTTCAGTTAGTTAGTCGGTTTTCAATTCAATTATCTACTAATATAGTCAAAGACAGTTGGGATCACAGTTCTCCCGAAGTGTGAATAAAATTAAAAAGCTCCACCCAATTAAATCAGATATTACGACAAGTTTTGAAATTTACAAGTAGGTACTTAAATTCAAGCGTTGCACAAACCGGACATAGGCGTAGCAATGATTTAATGATTTTCGCCTGGAAAAAGATAGGGCCGCAGGCAACTTTTTTTTGGGGCCATGTAGGATTAAAAAAATACTCACGTCATATCTCACCTGTGTCCTTTCGTCAGATTCTAGTCTCACTGGCGACTGCGATATGCCAATGGCATCCGCGAGGATGGCAAAAAGGAAAGGAACGTATGAACATTTACAATTCGTCATAATTATTGGTCAATAGCCGATAGACTCCTGACGCTGCCTGGCGGCGACTCCTATAAATGTGGCTAGCTCTCGGAACTTTGCAGATATTTCCTTTCGGACTTCTGCATCTATTCACACAGATGTCGCTTCACTTTATATCTCACCTGTAGTGTTTTCTGCATTTATTCTCGCAGATGTCGCTTCACCTTATATCTCAACTGTAGTGTTCTACATTTTATACATGAAGTTATATTTTCTTAAATAGAACACCCTATATATGATCAAATTTTTGGATTCTACCTAAACTTCTATCGTATTTCATGTAACATATTATATACCTTAATGCAATGGTTCTCAAAATATTCACATTTAAAAGGGAAAACCTTTCCATTAATGTGATATGCACCTAGTAAAATTTGCCTGCACTTTAACGGCTTTAATTGGGACGTTTTTATTAAATAACAATAATTCACTTCCTTCAGTTAAAGTTCTATATTGGGAAAGAAAAAAATAGATAATTTTAACCTAATACATTTCAAATAATTACAGTTCCGAAGCAGCAAAACAATTTCAAAATAATTTTATAACACATTTTTACATTATTTATTAATAGGTACAAAATTATAATATAAAAGTAATATTTATAATATAAAAATGTTTAGCACCACAATCTTCTTCAATGCATTTAGTAAGCTTTCTTAGTTTTCTACAGCATTTGTGATTAAATCCGAATTTTTTTCATTTAAATCGATAGTCTTGTTTTAAGTAAGTTTCCTAAGGTGATTAGCGTTTTCTATATTGTTTAAATTCGACCACAGATTGACAGTGTCTTTTTAGAAACTTTGAATTAAATATAACATTTCACTTTCAATTCCAATTTTAGCATGCTGATTACATTCAATTATTAATATCTTGTCAAAATATTTTTAAATAAAAAAAGCTTCATCAACGTCATTTTCCACCAACAGTTTTCTCTCTACTGCTAATAATAACTGCAGCACTACTTTGGTCTCCTGAAGATGAAGGTTACTACGTTCAAAACATGTAGAGACAATTTAATTTTAAAATTGAGCATTTAATAGCTCACTATTAAATTAGTGGAGAAAGACTTTTTGACTTTTTTCCCCTTTCCCTATACAGGTTAATATTATGTATCTAATGTTGTTAGATTGACTCCTACTGGACCACTTATATACTTATCGATTCGTATTATTAAGGATACACTACTTACACTTAATGCATTTAAGCCCAGTGGTTTTTAACGTGGACAATACCGCCCCCTAGTGGGTGCTGGAATGATTTAGGTTAGTTTAGGTTAGTTTAAATTTTGTGGCCAGTAACAAAATGTAATAATACGGGAAAAAAACCTCGAGTATTTTAGGTCTAGACAAAATATAACGATAGTATTTTATTTTCCAAAAAAATAAAAAACGTATATTATTATATGTTAAAATAAAGTGAATATAATGTCAAATATTAATAAAATCATTTTATTGTTATACCATATTATTACTTAAATCGAATTTGTTTAAAATTTATTTGAAACCCAATTATTAGTGGTATAGTCTAGATTAGTCGGACGGGCGCTGAACACTTTATTATTTGCAATGCCCATAGGTTAAAGAAGTTTCGAAACTCCTGATCTAACATAACTCAAGAAAGATAGCAAATTAAACACTAAACTTTATTTTAAACCTAGAGTCACTTTGAAAGATAAGAGAGAAGCGTTGTCTGATGGATTGTTTCTGGAAATGTGTAGCCCAAACTTTACCAAACTAAGTTTTGCTATCTTCTTTGGCCTACGGCACAAAATTAGTATCAAAGATCCTTCTTAAATTGATTACGAACTGTCTTTAGGGGCGGTTTCGTCATTTTCGACTTAATTTACTACGCAAATATCATGAATAAAACATTTTAATAATGTCGTAAAGAGACAAGAGGGCTTGATCGTTGGGCATTGAATTCAAAATTAATTTACCTCGTACTGCTTTTAGTATATGTTTTTGTTTATTAATTCGATATTGTAGATACATAGAATAATGTTGCTTGATAACAGGGTTTTATGTACATTCTTAAATCTGAAACTAAACAATAAACAAAAAATCTAACCTCTAATGTTGCTGATGACAGAAATCTTTTACTTTGAATGCTCGATAATCAGCTGCCGCTCTAAGTGCAGCAAAAAGTCTCATATCTTAATCAAGACTTGGAAGAAATCCTGCCTTGAGGTAACAAAAGCCAGCAAAATTTAATGCTACTAGAATCCAGGCGGCAGTTTGTTTTTTAAAGTTACCTGTGAACCATAAATGTAGTCACAATATGATATTCAATCCCCTTGGATTCATCAACTAGTTTAGCGGATGTCATTCATTTCATGTGCTAATATGTCTTACATGACACGCTTACATTGTGGCCATTACCAGGGCAGCCTTGCAGACAATTGGGGTATTTTCCAAACCAAGAATGTAGGAAGAGTAAAGCAAATTTTGACGCCCTGTAAAGCTCATTATAGCTGGAATATTGCTTACAGATTTGGGGCTTTAACTTACTAGATTTCATGCAAAAAAGAGTCATACGCTTGCTTGATCGGTTATTAAGACCGAACAAATAATCTTGAGAGCATGAAACATCAAAAACACAATAATGATTTCATCCTCTTCTGCGGATATTTGAAAGGAAAATGTTTAATTAATGTTGCGCTTGATTCGACCTAGGTTAAAACTCCCAGTTACTGGTACTTTAAGGGTCTTTTTTTTTAATTGTATCTTAAAAAAATATTATGGGGAATATAGGCTTTAAACATTTTTTAGGGTATTATTTGATGTTTATAGAAACGGTTTCGGTAGTTGTAATAATAAATGCTCTTTTATCTAAAAGAAAAATAACGTTTTATTACAAATTTTAAATAACCTAGTTGTTGGCACTAGGAACCTAGTCATTGGCATGCTGTGAATACCCAGCTATTGGCACTCAACAATTATAAAATGCTGCTGGTTATAGCTGTTTAATAGGCGCGTTGAAAACTCAATAAACTTAAATTAACAAGTATGGTATTTCCTTAAATATGTTTATTACAAAAAATTTTACAGAATTGTAGAGAAGGTATTTTTTATTTCGAGAAAAAACCTTTTACGATCGCATGTTTACTTTAAGTGTGCAGACAGCGCATCTATAAAAATCTTGTAATGAGCCTTTATTTTTAAGCAAGCAATATAATAGGCTCTGTTTGCAATCTTGACATTTTACATCATTTTTTTTTTAAGTCATATTTGCTACACATAAAAAGCATAAGCCAGTTTTCTTTATGATGTTGTTCTTCTCTTCAGGGATTTCCCGAATTTTTTTAGTAATTGTCTCTGTTTTAATGATTTTTGATTGTGTATGCTGTTTTCCTTTAGTTTTACTTGATTCAGCAGTCCCCGCACCATCAGTGTCTGCTATTATTACTTGTTCTTCTTGTTGAGACTCTTTTTCGTCAGGTTTGCCCTTTTTTATTTGACGAGGTTAAGCTTGTTCCTCCATTTTCTTCTTAAAAATAAAATTGCAATAAAATACCTGAAATATTCTCCAAATTTTTATAATTTTTTTTTTTTCGACAATGTCTAATATGTTACTTAAATTCTGATCAACAGTATCAAATGCCGGCGGATCATAATCACCTAGAAACCCAAACCAAAATATAATAAAAAATAGAGCAAAAAAATCTGCATACCCGGAATATTTTCCAAAATATCTGGACTCCATGGATATAATCCTCATGCTTCAAATCCTTTCACAATTGTTTCAAATTTCAAGCTATCAAGGGCTTTATTTAGAATCGGAGTGAAATGTTCTTTACCCAATTTTATATACGGATTTGTTCTTCGCCATTCCAATACCGCTCTTTTCCAACCATTTTTAAGCGGTTTAAAGTTTGAGACATCCGCGGGTTGAATAATACGTGTAGAGTTTGGATAAAGCGCTATTAATGTAATATTAAGTTCGTTGCATAAAGTACAAACTTCATAGGTTAAATGGGCTTTATGCCCATCCATTATTGGCAATGTAATTGCTTTCTTAATAATGTATGGACACAGAATATTTCTTACACAGTCGATGAATATTTCAGTCTTTATCCAGCCAGAGGAGGAGTAATGTCGCCAGATGCTGAAAACGTAAACATAACAGTTCCGTCACCATTGATGACCCGGGTAGGGTCTTCTAATATAGAAAAAGAACCTTTTCTTTAAATAATTTTCTAATTGCCCAAACCATTTCCTGATATCAGCTTCTGCTACATTCGCTGATGCACTTGTTACTGCTTCTGTAGTACGATGCACTAACATAGGATAACGCCTTAAAAAAGCTTTATACCAGTGTTTCCCCGGTACATTATTTTTAAAAGGCGTTTTTCGTTTAACCCCGTCTAAAAATGTTTTAACAGATGCCTGAATGTCCCCTTTTCTTCGAGGAAACTCTTTTTTTTACTTTCGAGAATCCAATTAACCAGGGCTGCTCTTTCTCTTTTGTCAGGATTGTACAAGGTCCTTTTCCAATTTTTGTAAATTTTTGCCTCAGTCTAAATTGTTGCCCTTGGGATTCCATATTTTAGAGTAGTTCCCTTCTCTGGTGCTCCATCTTTTATTTTAACCAAAGCTTTTTGGACGGATTCCTCAAAATATCTTTTTGTGACTTTTGTCCCTTTCTTAATTTTCGACATCTGTCAATATAAAATACTGTATAGGTAGCAGATAAGGTGGTAATATTAAAATTAATAGGTAAACGAAAACAGTTATTATCATAAAAATGGTGTATGACAACTACTAGGGTAAGCCTGTACCAGTACCAGAATTTATGCTTATTTTTACCCAATGATTGGTACCCTTAGTATTTTAATAAAATCAACGGTAACAGTTCCAATATTAATTTAAAATTACTTACTAAGCACTAACAATAATTACAAACCACACACAACAAATAAAAACAACTCTTTTAAAGAAATACTTACCGTTATTAGTTGGTTGCTGCTTCACTATTTTCTAATAGATTGCGGGAGCACAACAAACACACTTGGCTACGCGGTAATAGCAGATTTAATTGCAAGTCTCATTATTTAAAGAAATTAACTCAAATAAAGGAAAATCCCAAAAAAGAACCCAGGGTGCCAATAACTGGTGCAGTGCCAACAATTGGGGGTTTTACCCTATAAATGCGCAATTCGACCTAAAGTTCATCACACGGCTGGGGAGCTATGAAAGGAATCTGAGTTAAAAACTTTACATTCTTGCCATATCACTCTTTAAATTTCCATAAAATTTTAATTAATACGTAATTCAAATATATTACTTAAAACAATTAGACATATGCATACTGTATATTGTATACCCTGTAACATGTAATGTAGCAATTTTAAAATTACCACTATTGACTTTGTGAGGAATGTTATATAGGCTTATCTCTGATTTTTAGAGTCATATTTCCACAAAGTGCATCTTATATAGTTATATTGTTCAAAATTTGTTCATTAAATTGTGTCATCTTTGTTTACAGAAAATTAGTCAAAGTATGCAAGGTTAGTAGTACTGCGTTCGCTTCTCTGTTGGTTAATTGCACAAGGCGCTGCAAGTAGGGTTGACCTATTCCCTTCCGTCAAGTCGCAGAACGCCCATTTTTTAGTCTTGGCAAACAAAGCTGTTTGGGAGTTATTTTCTTTATATGCTTATTTAATTTATGTTCTGGTAATAGCCCAGACTCTCGTATCGTCTAATTTTTGTAGGATATTTGTAAGGATCTCTTAGTCTCTTTTTTTTTGGGGTTACGTTCAGTTGACAACACTTTTGTGTCAATTGTTTGTTTGAGAAGACGGGGTTATTTTGGGATTCTCGTGGGTTTTGGTTAACATCCTTCAGAGAGGAAGGGCAAGCCACTTGCCGTTAACGATTTTTTTTAAAAAGACCACGTGGTCTTAATCCCCTTTCAGAGGTAAGCTGCTTTATATTCTCTATTTTGTTGTTGTTTTAAGGGCAATTCAGGAAGTGATATTCTTTTTTTGCAACTTTTAGGGTTTTTTTCTTGTTGGGTTTCGGTCGTTATTGCTGCCGTTCGGCATTTTTTTAAGGTTAGGAAACCATCTAACCAGTAGACCTTAAGCCACGAGCGGCCACATGATTTTTTTTAAGCTAAGCTAAAGACCACGCCAGGAGGCCCAGCTGAAGTAGCTACTGCTGTTGAAGCTCGAGGAATCGCTGGCCAGTATAAAGTCTGGACATTTGTTTATGGTTTAACATTTATAATTCACCAGTTTTTTATCATTTCCATTCAATTGCTCAACAATTCAAATCAATTTATCCTTTTAAAATTTATTAATTCCAAATTAAATCTTTTTGAATGTCTCTCTCGGCAAAAGGTCACTTTTTCATATAACCAAACGTAACGCATAGAAGATAACAAGGTTCTAGAGTCTTTCCCTGGGTTATTCTCGATTTTCTTAGCTAAAATCATTGCGTCAAGGAAAGCTTAGTTTTTTTTTTAAAGTAAACTTCGAGTTTGAACATTAAATAACTGAACTTAAAATATTTGCAATTACCTCAGGATAAACTTGCATAAACCCTCTTTAATAAAAACCTGATTGCTTGGCTGCGAATTTTTTGGTTTTATTTATTGTATAAATTTCTGGGACTGATATTCGGTACATTTTTTCCGGTTTGGACTTCTATCAAATCAAGGCAAGCCAACGACTAAGGGAAGGTGTGAGTATGTAACGGACTACACCACGACCTAGTGCTTCTACAAAAGGAGCTACCGTAGGCACTGAGTGACAACCTATTATCCAGGACAAAAGGTTGCGACTGTCATAACATTCCGTTGATTTTTACCATTTACTTTTCAAATTATAACCGCTTAATATATTTGTTGTGTCCCTTTTTATTGTATATCATATTGAATTAGTGGGGATAAAAACACATTATGACACTTCGAGAAATTTTACATGCATTGCCAGAGTTTAATATTGTTAAATTTGATTTATAATTAATTATTAAACGTTTATGTTTGTATAATGAATAAATATATAAAAGGTACAGTTATTCATAGCCAAGCCATAGCCACCGTCATAGCGATTGTTTCTATGCATTTTATCGCCATGCCTCTTTAGGCGTTGTATTGTATAGTCTGCCTTACGGTTCTGTGGCTATCACATATACAGTGTGTCCCCGGATCGACGCAACGATAGGTGAAAAGGGCTGAAATTTTTTGAGTTGAAACTTTATCTTCTGGGGTTCAGCCCTGATTAGATAGAAACTAATTTGTGGCATAATTTTAATTTCGAAAAATCAAGTGTGCTTTGGAAATTTTCAAAAAGCTTTTTCTTCCCACCAGTAAAGTGCTTGATTTCTAGGAGATACAAAAAAATTTTATTAAGAAAAGATGTTCGGAAATAATAAATAAGTAAGAATACAAAATTTTAAAATCCTATGCCTACTTTGATGTTTTGCATTATTTTTATTACACGCACCTCCCTACTGAAGATATTAAAAAATTTCGTTAAGAAAAGTTGTTCAAAATAATAAATTAAACACGATAGGTTTATAAGATACATCAAAAAATTAATTTATTTTAATAGTAACATTAACAACGGTTTATACAATACATCGAAAAATTAATTTATTTCAATACTAACATCAACTGAAAGATTTATTTATTCAATAAGTTCGCCGCCTTTATTCGCACATTCCTCAATGTTTTCCCGAAATGCAGTCAAAGCTGCTCTTGTATCCTCCAGGGGAATAGAGTTTATTGCTTCTGTAATGCGATTTTTCAAAACTTCTACGTCATTTAGAAGCCTATTTAAATACACAATTTGTTTTATTTGACCCCAAAAATAAAAATCCATTATTGTTAGATCCGGAGATCTGGGCGGCCACAAAATGACACCAGCATTGGCTATCCATCTTTCTTGAAAATGCTCATTGAGCCATTCACATACCCGAAATGTCAAGTGGGCAGAGCAGCCGTCGTGTTAAAAATATGAAAAATATCTTGGTTCGTATGGTAGTTCGTCAAGAAACTGATTTAGGATATTTAAATAAGTATGTTTATTAAGTCTTTACTTAATAAAATATGGCCCAATTACACCACAATGATAGGAAATGGAACACCAAACATTAACCTTTTTAAAATACTGCCGCCTAGAATTTATTACATAATTTGGATTATCTTTAGACCAATATCGGCAATTCTGTGATGAAGGTACACCGTCAGTGGTAAAAGTCGATTCGTCTGAGAAAATAATATTTTTATGGAAATTTCGATCTTCTAGAATCTTCTCACCTAAAGTTAGGCAAAACTCCAACCTTCGGGATTCATCCCCTTCTTTTAACGTGTGACGAAATCTAACTTTATATGGTTTTTTACCTTATTTGCTTCATAAATGCATTTCAAATGTGATTTGCTAACACGAGTCTCCTCGTACCGCTTTCTTAGTGACATCTTTGGATTTTCGCGTAATAAATCCATTGCTAATACAGTACCTACATCATCTTCATCAAAGTTCTTCTTCTTTTTTAATATATTAGATACAGTACCGGTAGTAACAAATTTTTTAACCAGTCTGGATACTGTAGTTTGACTAAAACTGTGTTCGGAAATTTCATATTAAATCGCCTGATAACCTCTGGAATAGATAATTTACCTATACCATAACATTGAATTAGGTAGATCGGTTCTGGTATAGTAAGCATAATTGATATTTCACAGTAATGTTTTCGAAAGTTCGGATCAGTTTTAGAGCACAGAACACTACAACAATATTAAAAATACCAAACTATTTTTGACAAAAAACTGTCAAAATGTTATTTTATTCTTTTTCCTTCCATGGCATACTATTTTTTTCTGAATAGCATTGAAACAAATTTATTCATATTTTGAAGGAAGTGAATTGCTTGTTATTTTTATGTTCGCATTTCTTTAATTATCTAAATATCTATTAAAGGGAATAAAATAAACCGGTCGTGTTTAATTTATTATTTTGAACAACTTTTCTTAACGAAATTTTTTAATATCTTCAATAGGGAGGTGCGTGCAATAAAAATAATGCAAGACATCAAAGTAGGCATAGGATTTTAAAATTTTGTATTCTTACTCATTTATTATTTCCGTACATCTTTTCCTAATAAAATTTTTTCGTATCTCCTAGAAATCAGGCACTTTACTGGTGGGAAAAAAAAGTTTTTGGAAAATTTCCAAAGCACACTTGATTTTTCGCAATTAAAATTATGCCACAAATTAGTTTCTATCCAAGCAGGGCTGAACCCCAGAAGATAAAGTTTCAACTCAAAAAATTTCAGCCCTTTTCACCTATCGTTGCGTCGATCCGGGGACACACTGTATATAACCAATATATTGCTAATACCGTGTTACAGAAATGTTCCCAGCATGCGGCATTTTTCGGAACTGCTGGGCCTGCGCAGTTCGCGTGTACGTCAGGTCCGGCTTTAAAATTATTTAACTTAATAAGTTGGAATAGGTATTGATTTATAAAAAAAAGGCAACTATAGTAAATCTTGGTATAATATAAAATATAAGAAAATGTAAGGCACCAATTTTCTCGAAAAAAACAATACACTGCAAAAAATTAAGAAAATTTAGGTACTTGCGTATTTTGGGGCGTAAATACAGAAATTGAAATTTCGAATTACAATTTAGTTTCTGCCATAGTTCCGTAAGTAATATTGGTTGCTCTTACCACCATTACAGGTGCCCTATGTCGCCTGGTATCCTTCTATCATTTTCTATACGACATACGATGAAAGTTGCAAGAAAATTATTTTTTTTTAAGATTAAAAGTAAGTCAGAACGGAGGTATCAAATGTTTATTGTAGACTTAATAAACATGTGCATTTGTCTTGCCTTGGCAATTTGTAGGGCATAAATAACATATAATTGTGAAAAGCCTTAATGTAGCGCATTATAAAAACTATAAAACAGTGAAACAAACAATTATACTATTAATATATTTATTCATATTATAAAACTACAGTTAAGGTTTTAGTAGAAAAAATGTTAATGTTCAGCACACTGCTGCGGTGAATCTGCAAACATGTCTTTACATATATGGGTACATAGGTACATATTATTTAAGTCTACATTGCATTTTAGGCGAAAAATTGAAATGATGGAGAAGCAACAATGTTTGGGAAAGCGTTTTTTACTAAAAAAAGATATCCCATGCAAGACTTTAGATAATTTGATACTCTGAGTAAATCTAATCTCTTACAACATAATCTAAACTGATAGCCCAGGTTAGTTTACCTCTAAAAGCATGGTAACAGATTTGCTTCTTTTAGTTTGCCAAAAATCAGTAAACAAGTTGAACACAAATAACATATTATTGTCCCTAAATTAAACTGTGCCCAGTTTCAAATTGAATATATTGTTGTAAAGTACTTGAACGTTATGGAAGGTATACATACCAACAGCTTAAATACTCCATAAAAAACACTTACCTAAATAAATACATGAGTGTGTTGAAAGCAAAGTAAATGCTTTGCGAGGGATACAATTTTAAAATTATTTTAAGTAACCTAGGTACTTACCTGAAGAACTGAATTTGGGTCGTTGGCTTGCAAAGCAACACCATACACTTGTTTTTCATCACAAACTTACACTAAAAGGTGCTGCACTATAATCTAAATAAACCTGAACTATTTATAAAAGTCTAATATATTAATAAGTTTTTAACGAAAGTTCCACAAAGTACAATAAATAACTAAAGATCACTCAAAATAACGCTAAGAAAACTCACAATAAATACGCCAAATACTGTGTAAATAAAGAATTAAGTGACAACCGGCTCTGGACAATATAAACGTTAAATATCCCAAAATCGTAGAAATCCGACGTACTGCGCATGAGCTACAGTTACAAAAAATCACGCATGCTGGGGAAATTTTTAGATCGGTCGGCAATTAGATTTGTTTTTCTACTGGTGAGAGTTCAGTGGTGGCTATATAAGAAATGCGAATAAAAAAAAAATACTAACGTACAGGGTCTGCTAAGTTTACCAATAAATTTTAAATAAAAGAATTTTTTCCCGCCCACGCATTTCCCGGCGGCTGCTTCTAGTCGATAAAATAATTGTTGTGGATGCATAAATAAAATAGTGTCTAAAAAATGTGTGTTCCACTGCGTTTTCTTTACCTATTGCCACTGCATGAGAATGGACAGTGGTGTGGTTTAATTATTAAAACAAGAGGAAGTAAATTTAGTTTATTAACTTATAAAATATTTATATGAAACGAGGCACCGCACGCACGCTTATGCCGCTACAGTTAAACCTGACTCTTTTTAGGCCTTTTGCCCCCCTGTCTTCTTAGGCCCAATTGTATAGTTCGGTTTAACTAGAACGCTGGGTTTAAACTAGAGTTTATTTAAAAAACCGTTTGTATAGGTTACGTTGACGATCAAACTACAGTTTAACTATCAACTGGTGAAGAAGGCACCAGTTAAACTTCAACTGATGGTTAAATGCATGCAAAATGTCAATTTAATCGAAACCGACATAACCACAAAAAATCCGAAATTGAAAATAACTATATCTATCGAAAGATTGTAGAGAGAATTGTGTAGAGAAAATGGATATTTTTGATATATTTGAGGACTTGTTGTCAGATGATGACGAGGACTTAAATAATATTATAAACATTATTGAAAATCCAAGGCGGCCCCCCGGCCCCGAATATTCAGACCGCGAATCCTTTTAAAGCTTTTACCGTCCGTAATTCTTTTACGAGACCACTTTCATTGAATTCCACTGCAAGTTTTACCCAGGCTGCCTCCTTTTCGCGCAAGATCACAGCATCGCTCTTCTTTGATTCTATCACCATCTTATATTTTTTAACAAGCTCAATGAGCAATTTAATTTCTTTAGCATTAAAGTTCACAGAACGCTTGTTCTCGATTATAGTCTCCATTTATTATGATGATATTATACTATTTCAAAATTTTAACAAAATCAACAAATGACAATTTGAAAATAGTAAGGTTAACTTTTTTGTTTACAAAATGTACGAACATAGGTTTGGCACACGTTTAGCATTTCTCTTTCTCTGAACTCCTAGTCAAGAGAGATGGGAATACAGACTGAAGATTCTGAACTTAATTTCCATTATAATAATAAAGAAATAAGTATTGACTTTTCAATTCGCCAGAAGTTAGCCGTATATATAAATAACCAAAAGGTATACAATCGTTATTTTAATGATGTTTGGTTTAAACTTGCTGTTAAACCTAAAGTTAAACTAAAGGTTAAACCTAAGTTTTACGGACACCTATACAATTGGGCCTAAGTCATCGTAGCCACAGACCCGTAAGGCGAACTATAGCTCTAGAACCGTGTAGCGAACTATGGACAATAGTAGACGACATGTAGCATGCTACAAGTCGTCTCCTGTTGCCAGTTCCCTGATGTGCGATCGTGCCGCGAACTTTTAACAATCTCGCACGCGAAACTTGTCATCCAATATCGCATTCGCTTTATCATATGTGTCTAAACCAATTCCATACAAGCAACCCCGGTTTGTTACGCAATGTCTGTAGAGGCGGTCTGTTTCAGAACTTCACACGAATGAGCAAAAAAGATTTTGAATGCACATTCATATTTACCTGCTAACTGTTTCAGCTTATCATTTTATAACTAAATTCTATAGAATTGATAATGAGATTCCACTAAGTAACGGCAAAGTCAGTTCATATCATATTTTAATTTGTTATCTTTATTCTTAGCAGTTTTATTATTCCACAGTTCCGGGGAATTGTGATAATCTTTAATAAATAATAGTAGTTTTTACAATATTGACTTCATGTCGTAGGTTGACTATTGGATACTGGCGATATTCGACATTGTTCGACAGGCTGAATCTTGTCAACCGAAGCCGCAACAGCAGTCAACATGTTGCATGTACCAAAAATCGTGCTTCTCTTCGTAGAATTCCGCCTTAATAGCTATGGTACATGGTAGAATGTCTATACGCCGAACCAGTACCGGCCACCCGTACATGGTTCAGCATACTTTTTGTCGAACGACACTCTCCAAGAATTTCTTTAATCTATGGAGATTCTCGTCAATCTGGAACGACTTTCACTTCATTTTTCATCAATTTTTCTTGGTCTTGGTAAGGGGGACTATCCTTACTAGAGGTGGGTCGGTATTAGAGGAACTGCTACTTTTTAACGGTATTTTTTGATACCGTCGTGTCGCGGTACACAAGCAGTTATTTTGGAACCATCAACTATACCGCTAACGGTATTCTCATCACTAATCCTTACCCCTCGTCCTTATCTTTTTTCTTAGCTGTGGGGGAGAAGCGATACCGGTCCTATGTTTTCTCTGGAAACTTATTTCTTTTTGTCTAACTAACAGTGACAAAAAATGAAGTAACTAGTGTTGAGACCACTTTCACAGCGTTTTTATTATACAGGTTGTAATCGTACGTTTTATCAGAAGGTGGCCCATTTTCAACATTTGCTTTGATTAACTCTCGAAAACGAAGTAAGATACGAAAACAATTCAAGGAACAAAAAAGTTGTATTATAAGTTGATAAATTCGAAAAAGAAAATATCAAAATTAGAAGAAAGTCAGTGGCGTACATTTTCTTGTCAATAATAATAATAAAATTCGTTAACTTAACGCCACTGGACTTAATAAATTTAATCTGGTTAGGGCTAATTAAGCCCCTTATCAGCATGGATAACGGTACAAAATTTTAATAAAGTGGGGGAAAGGATATTTAAAAAAATTTTAAAAAATCGATATTTAAAAAAAAACTATACTTATATCAAAAACGGGGCAACTCCGGAAACATGTTCATATGAGCTTTTTCTCTTAGAATATCATAAGGAATCGCCCCCTTAAGTTACGTACCGTATTTCTGAAACACCGTGTATTTATTAGTGTTACATTTCGTATAATAATGTTATAAAGTAAAAATAAGACACACACCTTATATTAGTGGAATTTAATCGAGCAAAAATGTAAAGAAATAATAAATTATAATTAGGTAGTCCGCCTGATCTCATACGTTGACCTGACCAAAATGTTATTATTTTACAGGCTTATAAAAATGCTCTGCTATCACTCATAATAACAGAATTTTGCATAAATATTATAAAATAAAATTTTTACTTCGCGTTTACTAACACAAAAATAAAAGCTTTTAATAAAAAGTTTTATATTCACAGAGTGATAATTATTGTAAATTTTGGACTGATTAATAAAAATTGTAAAATAGAACAATTAAACACAAGCATGTTTAAATTACGCCAATAGAAGAATAAATGTTGGGTTTTCTGATTTGCCTGTATAGGTTGAATGAACTGTCTCGCCATTATCTTACATAATATTAGTAAAGGTATTGTACAAGAAGTTCCGATTAAAATTTTGAATCGGTAGGTTTCCCGTAAGTAATTTTATATTAAAAAGCAATAAAAAGTCTGTAAGAATTGGGCATAATGGTACATTAAAGTACAAGTTTTATAAAGCTCATAGTCGCGCCCGTGTCCATGTTAGAAAACGCGCGAGTTTTATAACGGACAAGTGCGCTAATAGCTTTATAAAACGTGTGCTTTATACTATTTTTTCTATTTTAGCATTTTTTTTTCAATAAATAAAACCATATTTAAAAAGAAAATGAAACATACAAATTTTCAAAATTTTTAGGCCTGAATTTTATGTTGGTAATACAATCAAATTATTTATCATAGTAGCCTTGAAATTAACAACTAATTTTATTTCCGTGTCAGCCATTTTGTCACGAGGTTGTCTAATTTTTCTAACATACCTACATAATTTTAAAATATGGAGCAAGATGCGTATAGTTTAAATACCCAAAGTTAAGGAAAATTGCGGTAAATTTTATAGTTTTATATTTCAAACTATAGTAAAATTGTAAGAATATTTTATATTTTTTTAACTCATCTCCAGTTCATTGAACTAATGCAACCAAACACACACGACAGCAAAATTAAGCATTTGTAAACATCATTACCAACCTTAAAAAAATATAGAAAACTATTTCATAAAAAGTTCATTACGATACTGGAAACGATATCGAAACAGCTTTTTTATGAAACCAAATTAGAAAAAAAGATTGAAGGTCGTTTGTTTTTAACCAGACCCAAAACGAAAATAACAAGTGAGTATGCAAATTTTATGGGAAGATATACCTACCTAATAAAAGCAAATTTATAGACTTTAAATATTTTTTACGTACGTAATAAAAATAAATTGCTACAATCATAAGAGAAATTATATTATCTGGAGATTTTTGGCCAGCAAGTGACAATTTAGTGCCAGCGGTATTCATTATTTAATTTTTTTAAGCTTCGTTGTTATACGGCCTATCATTAAGTACCATCCTGTATAGTTATTAAACTTTATTTAGTGATGCTAACTGCTTATTTCAACTGAGTAAACTATGGAAATTAACGATTCTTCAACTAGTTGTAGATCTACATAAAATTTTTAAATAACAATAAACGAATGAATAATAGTTAAAAACGTATACCATGGAATTCGAAAACGAAATCCTGGACTAACCACATTGAATGCTGCAGAAATATGTGGCACTTTAATGAAACCTTTTAAAATAAATTAATTTTAGGTATATTAAACGAAATCGAAAAAGCCTACTAATTAAAATTAAGTTAAATTATTGTATGGTAGCGAAAATATTTTGAAAAAATGCGAGAGTTTCGGGAAAAGGGGAAAACATTGTATTACACCGACAAAGGGCACACAGTTAAGAAGGCATTGTAAGATCTAAATATTAAAAGTTCAAGGCAGGCATTTATGGATGGATTTTTGTAGGGACTGAGAAATCCTAGTGGAAAAGATCTCATAGAGGGTTATTTTTTTAAAACTTGGCATAGGTTACCTTTTTTATTTAAAGAGATAAACCTATAGTTTCTAAGGAAGAGTTTCAGGAATTAGTCCAACTTAAAAAAAAATGGGGAAAAACTAAACGACTTGTTGCCAGATTGGGCGCTATTTCAAAAGAATTTATTTTCTTAAATGACAACAAAGCATTTTTTTGACAAATCTCGATACATCCTGAGATTCTACAGAAAACATGAGGTATGCAAGTTTTTGATTAGAGTGGTGGTTCACGAGCTACTATTGTTTAAAATTTATTTTTGGTCCTAATGCAAGTAATGTAAAAAATTGTTCATTGGAAAAACGAGGCCATAACTTGTATTGTTTGCCCCTGCTATCATAAGACAACAATAGGTTTTGTTTAGTCTTGGATTAAAATGGATCGTATTACACCTCAAGTAAATTGAATTATTTTTTTTTGCATATTGGTGTACTAAGTTTAGGAAAAGCATAATCTGAATTCCATCTTAGGCATCCCGATAGACCTCGTCCTAGTCCAGAATTTTTAAGACAATATTTGATAAAGTTGAATGCTACTGGAAGTGTGCATTAAACAATAATATCGTAAACCGTCACTCTAATCAGAAACCTTGAGTTCTTTGTATTTTGTTTAGAATCTCGAGATGTATCAAAATTTGTTAAAAAAATGAGGTGTAGCCATTTAAGAAAATAAGTTTTTTTAAAATAGCGCCCAATCTGGCAACCACTCCCTAATTTTTTCCGCATAACTTTTAGTTGGACCTAAAACTTTGTTTTAGGAACTATAGGTTTAAACAAGTTTAAAAAAAAATAACTATGTAAAATTATGTTTTAAGGGTTAATGAGATAATTTTAATTTATAAAGAATCATATTAAAATTTCGTGTGTAACAACAGAAACAAACCACAACATAAAAATGACTAAAATCTAGATTCGAATACCTAGTGCAAACAAAAAATACTCAATTTTTTATTTATTATTTATGGATAAGAACAGACAGCCATATAAATACTTGTGAATGCTTAAGTACAAAACTATTAGGACACATAAACTATCTGTAAAGACATTTTAACGATAGTTTATAGAATACAACAATAAATTAAATAAAATACAGAAGTATTTTAAATGCAGTGTTATAAATTTGAGGCAATTTTCAAACGCTTCTTAAAATTTTGCATTGTTCTGTCAAAATGTTTGAAATGATTCCAAAGGTCAGCACCCAATCCCAATGTCGAGAAAAGACTGACTTCGGTCCGCCAGAAAGGTTTTCTAATTTTAAACTTATGGTCCCCTGAGTGGTAGTTGGGTTAAGCAAGTGTATCAGAAAGTTCTCTCCAAGATTGTGTTGGTAAAACCATGGCCATCCAAGTTCCTTCAATGCATCAGTGGGACTAAAAGAAAGAGAAAAATTCAAATAAATCCAGCTTACAGCCCTTCTTTGGATCATCTCCAACTGGGTCATCAGAGTCTGCTAAAAAGGATGCCATATGGACGAACAGTACTCTAAGGATGGTCTAATCAAGGTTAGATGGGCTTTAATTCTAGAAGCTTGATTTGCCTTTTTTAAGTTGCATATCAAAAAATTGAACACTCTGTAAGCATTAGCGTTGTTCACATATCTAGATCAACTCAAGGATGATGTAAGATATGCTCCTTGATATTTAATATCATTGGTTGTTAAGATGCATTCATTGTTGAGAGTATATTTATGGTGAAAACGTTTTTTACTGAAGGATATCGCCGATTATTATCAGCGTTCACCTTCATGCAATTTACATCTACCTAGTGCTGCAGTGTATTTAAATTGCTCGGTAAAATTTCGCAACCTTTAGCACCCCTAATTTATCTATAGATAATACAATCATTAGCAAGAAGACGTATAGTTGAATGGATGTTAGTATAGATATCATTAGTAAGAATTATAAATGCCAGAGGGCCCATGACACTTCCTTGAGGCATTTCAGATTACACTCTAGAACTAGAAAAATGCTGCTGTGTTCTATTATGTAAAAATGTATGTAACTAAGTTATTACTCTTCTGTCAATATTTAGTTCCGCCATTTTATTCAGCAGTATGTCATATGAAACCACATCGAAAGCGTTGCTGAAATCTATGACAACGGCGTCCACCTGCCCACTGCCATTGACAGAGTTAACCAGATCACCAACCAATGTTGAAAGAGCTGACTCGCATGAATATGAGGTCTAAAGCCACATTGGTGGGAAAAGAGAAATTTTTACTATCAAACTCTCTTCTTACATAATTTGACAAGTTGCTCAAAGATTTTAAACACGATACACATTAAGCTTATTGGGCGGTAGTTTAAAAGAACTGACCTGCCACCTGACATATACGAGAACAACAATGGCCCT
Source organism: Polydrusus tereticollis (assembly GCA_963920685.1). Classification (NCBI taxonomy): domain Eukaryota; kingdom Metazoa; phylum Arthropoda; class Insecta; order Coleoptera; family Curculionidae; genus Polydrusus; species Polydrusus tereticollis. Next base: position 127,915,956 of record OY987327.1, read on the forward strand.
ATGCCAGCCTTCCGGTGCTGTGATATTATTAATGCACAAATCAAACAATGTTTTTAGATAAGGCCCTACGGAATTTTGTGACAAAAGCAAAGGCTCACTATAGAATCTGTCGGACCCGAGTGTGCAACTTCGTTTTAATCGCTTGAGACACTTTATAATATCAGGTATTGAAAATGTAAAGTAATTTGATGTATTGCTATTATTATGAGTTATTCGTTAGCCACGACCTGTTCGCTATATAAACAGAATTTAATGCCGTGTTCAACACCTCGGCCTTGTCAAGATCAGAGACAGCGATTCCGTTGTCCGTGCTTAACACTGGAAAAGAGCCGGTAGAACCCTTTTTAGAATTCAATTATTTATAAAACTTTTCCTTTGATAATTTTGTGATTCATCCCCATTAAAGAGATGAGCCATACATTTTTCATATGCCTTATTGCCGTTAGCAAATTTATTTCGGAGTTTTTTATATTTAAATAAACAAATGTGACTTATTTTTTTTTTGTGAGCATGCCTACATTTACCTTTAAGCCGTATAGTGCTTTTATTATAATATTCGTGGTCAGAGTTAGATTTTACATTATATAAGGTGTTGATATTTCCTATGTCTCAGGGAGACGTCGCCCAGTTATTAAAATTGTGTGTAGCACATTAACATTTTTTTTCTTAGAACACCAATAAAACTTAGTAGTAAAACATAGTGGCGGCTTTAGGGTTTGATCTTGGGGAGGCGTAAGCAAATCCTAAATTAATTAAGAAGCTATGTTTATTAAAACTTTTATATATATAACTATAATAAAAATCCATTTAGAAGATCTTCTGACATAGTAGATCTTAAGTAGCTTTTTATTAACCCCAAGCTGGGGTCTGCCGTTGCTACTGAAATAGTAAACGTGCACAGCATTTTTAAAATATGATATTATTGGGAAAAAAAGTTTCTATTACACTTTTGCGAAGCTTCAAGGGCATTGCTGGTATCTTCCAGTCTTTGTTCATATAATGTATTTCCCCCAGTAAATGCATGAGAAAAGGATTTCTCAGCAGGTTCCCAAATTCCAAAATAATTTGTGACAAAACCTGTATTAGGCATTCGACGCCTTATTTATATGGAATTAGAAATAAGTGTATTAAGACTATAAAAGATAACATATTTTTATCGTTGAAGCGAGTATTTAAGAAGTATGTCTAAAATTGGTATAAAAATACTGGCATAGTCAGAATATGGGTGTCTTTGGGTTTGTCTCACAGAGGCGAGAAATTTATAAATCTACTCCGAGATCTGTAAGCCAATTTTTAAACTTGTGGAAAAATCGTTTACGTGAAATAAATATCAGCGGCCGTTTTTTCCTTCATTCATAACATTTAAGAGATCATCTACTTTCATTTTGTAGAATTAATGACGATATTAATACCTATTAACGATATTCAGCTAATGGTAAAGGGGCACTAACGACATCAGATAGACAAAATACTGTAAAAATCAAGTCGCAGTCAGAAACTAATTGTAGCAATTTATTTGCCCCACTAGAGGACAAATTGTCCTTGCCTTTCAATCCACCTTGTTTGGAATGGACTTTTTCATTTGCATTTTAAATATTTTTCCAATACATGATTCCGTTTCGATCTATGGGATACTCTTAGGACAATTTTTTACAAATTGTACTTTTACTAACTTTGATAATACTAAATTTAAGCTGTAACTCTAGCAGGGGCAAATTCTTGCAATTTTTGCTTCTTTTAGAATTCTCTGTGCAGCCCCTTTAGTTTTAAATATTTTCACAGAACAATTAATTATTACAGCCAATGCCAAAACATTTTTCTAGATTAAGCCTTAACAACTTCATGGGCTTAAGAAGTTATGGCCCAAAATCGTCTCAGTAATTTTTGGTTCCAAATCGGTAACGTAAATATTATCGTTATCGCTAGTAGATGTGTCAGATTTATAGTATGATTTATGACGATCTACAAATCCTAGAGAGCATTCATTTATTTCATTAAGATGTAGAAATTTAACCGTCGAACTTAGTTAAGAATGGTGGGATATATTAGTGGTTAATAACTGAATATCTCAATTAAAAAATGTGTGAATAAGCGCATAATATTACGTACAAAATAATGTGAACTACAAAACGCATATTATACCCAACGCAATAATATGTTTAGTTCCAAATACAGTACACATCAAACGTACCTAATCAATAAGCCTCTGGCTTTTAGTTTTAACAAATAATATTTTTACCCTAGGAACTTTGCTATTGGAAGGTGGGGTGAGGCGCCCCCTCTAAAGCCGCCATTGTAGGATCATTTGCTTGGATATTAACTCCCAAACTTATCATAGCTAAAATAGTTTTATGATCAATAATACCATAATCAACTACATACATATGACAAAAATAAGTAGGGGAAACAACCACCAACAAAGGTTCGAGTTAAATGTGTGGGCTGCCATTATCAGAAATATCCTTATAAGTTCATTCGTTACGGAAGAAAGACTCAGTGGTGATATTTATTTACAATTTTTGCAGCAAGATTCGAATAATTTATTTGAAAACGTGCCTCTTGATAGAAGAATGCAAATATACATTCATGATGGTGTTCCACCACACTATAACCGTATAGTACGTGATGCAGCCCTAATTGAACTGCTGACATCTTGCATAATTTCTCGCATTTATATCTACTAAAAACTTGTTCTTTGCTATTTAAAACTTATATTAAATTATTTCTTTTACTAACATTACATTATGTTTCGTTCTTATTCTTGACATTTACTGTCACTCATTGTCGTAACCGTGGTAGTAAAATATAAAATGCCCGGAACTTATATTAGTGACGCAACATACCGCCCCACATGAAAGTACTACCTTACTTTCAAAAAGAGTTATCATATACTATTTCTATTTTCATAATTATACTAATATATAATTAAGCTATAAATTAAAAACTAAATAATCACTTTCTTAAATTTTAACAGAAAACCAAACTATTCTAAAGGTAGAATACACACTTTGGTAATGGCGCGTTTAAAATTACCCTTTTCGGTTTAACGATGGCAAGTTTTCTTCCTTAAGGATGACCATATCACCCACTTTTATCTCATGGCCACTTGGATCGCTTATTTAATTCACTTAAGCACTCTTTATACCATCGAACCCAAAAATTTTGGGTGAGTTGCTTTAAGTATTGGTATCTATTTAGTTTATTTACATTTATATTGCGAACATCTGATTCTGGTAAGGCAACCAGTGATTCCCCAACAAGAAAATGTCGGATCGTTCGATAACGGATTTAACGGTCGAGAATTCATACAAGCCTCTATTTGTGTAAAAACAGTTGATCATTCTTCAAAAGTTAATGGAGCGTTACCTACAATCCTATACAAATGATATTTTGGTTTTCTTACACTAGCCTCCCACAAACCTTCGAAATGCGGTGAGCGTGGTGGAATGAAACTCCATTTTATTTCATCTTGAGACAAATATTCAAATATTTTATCTTTAAACTCTTTACCATTTAAAAATTTAAAGAACTCACGCATTTCGTTGTTTGCACCTACGAAATTGGAGCCTCAATCAGAAAATAGGTTTATACATTTACCGCGTCTCGCTACAAATCGCTTTAGCGCATTTAAAAATGATTCTGTTGTGAGATCTGAAACAACCTCGAGATGAACTGCCCTAGTGACGAAACAAACGAAAACACATAGGTACGCCTTTAAAACATTACTTTGACGTAATTTTGAACTTTTTATATTAAAGGGACCCGCGTTATCGACGCCACAATTAAAAAATGGTTTTGCAGGTATAAGCCGCTGTTCAGGCAATTCACCCATCATAGTATTCAAATATTGAGGTTTAACTTTAAAACATACAATGCATTTACGAAGTACCTCTTTTATGACACTAATACCACCCAATATCCAGAATCTGGATCTAATATATTTAGCAAGTAAATTTTGAGGTCCCAATGCAGGTTCCTTTTGTTGACTGAGCAATTTCAATGAGGCATGTTAAGGAATATTGCAACTCTTCTACAGTTAAACTACCTGTTACTTTATTATTTTTGTTTGCATTTAAATTATTGTAAAATCTAAAACGATATGCCATAACTCTCTGCAGCCGTGAAAAACTCGAAAATCTTGGAATTATATTTTGATCTAAAACAGAAATCGTTACTTGCCTGATATTTCTAGTTTCAGGAATTTCATCCTGTAAACATTCAAATTAATTTTGGGGCCAATCGCGCCTTGTCTTTGTTAACCATTCTGGTCCATGCCCCCATAGCTTAGATTCCCTTAACTGAATCGTATCACATCCTCGTGATATAATGTCAGCTGGATTATCTTGACCTTTTACATGGCTCCAATTGTAGATATTATTATTTTGTTGTATTTCGGCAACCCGATGTGACACAAACACGTTCCATTTGGCAGGCTCTGCCGCCAGCCAGGACAATACTATGGTAGAATCCGTCTAACAATTTACTTCTTCAGTTTTTAAACTTAATGATTCAATAGTTTTAATTATTTATCGTCATAGCAAAACGGCTCGACACAACTCCAATCTCGGTAAAGTTAAGGTTTTGATAGGAGCCACTTTTGATTTTGCACACAAAAGGTGCGTATTTATCTTTTCATTTTTTTTTAGTAGAACGTAAATATATACAGGCTCCATAAGCCCTTTCAGAAGCGTCACAGTAACCAAGAAGCTCTATTCTCATTGGATTAGGACTAACTGCATGTCGTGAAATGTGTAAATTCTTTAAATTTGGCAAATCATTATGAAACTTTTTCCACATTTCATACATTTCTGGAGAAACTTCGTCATCTCAGTTTACTCTTTTGATTCATAACTGTTGCATAATCAATTTGGCACGAATAATTATTAGACCAACCAATCCCAGTGGATCAAATATTTTTGACGGAATTGATAAAATGTTCCTCTTTGTAGGTACAGTCCAGCCTTCCATATGAATACTAAACTCTAAACTGTCTTGCTGGATGTTCCACATTAATCCTAAAGTTTTTGTAATATTCTGATCTATTATATACCTATTGTTTAATTTCGCAATTCTGATCGTTCTGTAATACGTCCTTTTTATTTGACACCCACTTCCTTAAAGTGAATCCTGATTTCTTTAAAACTTCTGATATTTCCTTTTTTAATTCTATGACTTCTTCAATACTTAATGCTAACGTCAATAGGTCGTCAACATAAAAATTTTTCTTTACTTCATAACTTGCCCTTGGATATTCATGTTCGTGCTCCTCTGCTGCTCTGTATAAACAACGAATAGCTAGAAACGACGCTGAAGTTGTTCCATACGTAACTGTATTAAGGCGATAATGTTTTAAATTTTCTTCAGGATTTTTTCTCTATACTATTCTTTGTAACTCTCTGCTCTGGATCTATCCACACCTGTCTATACATTTTTTCCGCGTTAGCGCCTAGAACCACATTATGTTGTCTAAATCTTACGAGTATCGAAAATAAGTGATCTTGTATTATTGGCCCATTTTTTAGTTTATCATTTAAACTTATTGCACGATCTGTTTTTGCACTTGCATCAAATACTACTCTCAACTTAGTCGTGGTGCTATCCTCTTTAATAACTGCATGGTGAGGCATATAATATACTGATTTATTGTTTTCTATTTCATCTTTCGGTATTTTAGACGTGTGTCCCAACTCTTCATATTCTGTCATAAAATTTTCATATTCATTTTCTACCTTTTCATTTGTCATTAATTTCTTTTCTAGCTTGAAGAATCTTCGTTCAGCTATTTGCTTTAAATCTCTTATATGTTCTATTCCTTTCTTGGTTGGTAACTTTACTATGAACCTTCCATCACTTCCATGCCTGATTGTATTTAAAAATATATCCTCGCAATCTTGTTCTTTCCTTTTTAAGAATGTAGCTGGCAGTGTTTCTTGTAACTTCCAAAATTTTTCTATTTGTTGATCTAAACTTAGATTTGAAGAAAAGCTACAAATAGTTTGTGATGGATTTGATTGTGTTCTATATGACTTACTATTTTGATTTATCGGTTTACTTCCTGATATTACCCAACCTAATCTGGTTTTTTGCATAATCGGCATATTATCCGCAGATTTAATTTGGCCTACTGGCAATAGTTCATAAAATATAGCAGTACCTAGCAGCATGTCAATTTTCCCAGGGATATTAAAACTAGGATCTGCCAAATTTATATTAGATGGAATTTTCAGAATTTCCAAATTAACTGGCAACATTAGCAAATTATTAGTTATTTTAACAAGCACAAAAAAACTTGAATTCACTGCAAACTGATTGACCCTTGATTTCACTATAGTTTGAACTAATTCGGTTGATTTTATCATTGAAGAATTTATCCCAATCACGGATATATTTGTTTCACATGCATTTAAATTTAATTTAGACGCTAAATCACTTGTAATATAATTGGATTGCGATCCTGAATCAAGCAGTGCTCTTAACTTATGGGTATTACCTTTATTGTCAGACACCAATACTTTTGCCGTCGACAACAACACTTCACCTTCACTTATTTTATTAACCAACCTACTGTGCGTATTAACCGAGGTAAAAATTCTATTATTTTCAGTATTTTCTGAGATTTCATTATTCTCCGCAATTTTCGGAAATTTATTGGTATTATTTACATCAGTACTTTCATGCTGGCGCGTACAGACATGTGCAGAACTGCGATTATTTTCGATTATCGTTGCTATGTTTTCTTTATTTGTTTCGGTGGTAGGCCCCATGCTCAATTGACTGCTACTCGAATCTGTATTATTTTGATTAGACGCAAATTTTGAAAATCAATGTGTAATAAAGTATTATATGACTTACCGCATTTTCGGCAACCTTTATAGGAACACCTTGTGCTAATATGATTAGGTTTAAAACAATTAAGGCATAAATGCAACTTTTTTATTTCACTTACCCTTTCCATTTCAGTTAAAACCAAAAATTTAGAACAGTGATAGATAGGATGTTTACTAGTCTTGCAAAACAAACATTCATCATTATTATTATTATTAGTATTACGTGTTGATGCGTAACCTTGAGTGGTTTTAAAACCTTTAAACTCAGGTTTTCCATTAGACAGTTGCGATTGATTTAAATTGGTTTTATGTGACTCTAAATTTTCCAGTATTTTGCATCTTTCATTTAAGAATTTAGTAAAATCATTGCAATTAACCTTGCTACTTCTAACACAAAATGTTCCCCATTCACGTTTTGAATATAAATCCAGTTTACTGCTAAACATGTAGAGCAGTAATGTATCCCAACTGTCTACTAGTTCTTTTAAACTTTTCAAAGCTCCCAAATTCTTTTGAATGGTCTTTACTAAATTTCTTAAATCAACAAGAGTGCTTTTTCCTACTACAGGCAATTCAAAAAGGCATTTTACGTGGCTTTTATTTGTAGCTACAAAAGTATCAAAAAACCCCAACCATGAATCATAGTTACCATGAAAAGAAGGCAGTTCCAATGGTGGCAATTTAACAAAACTTTGCTGTGAATTTCTATGAATTATTGTATTATTAGTAAAATTATTATTTGCTGTTAAATTATCTTTTAATAATTCTTTAAACATACAATTAGTATCGAAATATTTTTCCTCGAAGTCATTTCTATCACTTGTATTAGAGTCCTCGTGATACTCAATATCTAATTGTACTTTATTAAAATCATTCTATAAAGTTTCACATCTCACAAACCTCTCATTTATTTTATTTTCCTAGTGAACTCATCACAATTTGAAATAAAATAGAAAAACCTTTCTAATTGGTCACAAATCTGTTTTCTATCACTCTTGAGCTTTTTTACTAACTCTTTTTTCTCTTTGTTCGACATTTTGTTTAGAAAAAGTTTCAAATCTTACTATATAACTCTACCTAAATATATAAACCTATTACAGTAGGTACTTATTATATTGTTGTCCTACCTATTTACCGGTACCGAGAGCGAGCCGATGACAAACACAAAAACTGGTTACAAAAGCTTCAGTCAAAACTATTCTTCCCAAATGTATATTATTTTAGGATATTTTCTTCTTTCCTTGAGTCTTCTATTTCTCCTAAAAACTCTATTATTTATGCTGCTTACTTACTGAGTACTTTTCTATTTATTTATTCTCGTATGACTTTCCAATAATTTTACTTTTTCGCTGGTTCTATTTTCATTTAATTTATATTTGACGACGAAGGACCATTATTGAACCGCTAACCTAATTGAACTGCTGACATCTTGCATAATTTCTCCCATTTATATCCACTAAAAACTTGTTCTTTGCTATTCAAAACTTATATTAAATTATTTCTTTTACTGACATTGAATTATGTTTCGTTCTTATTCTTGACACTTATTGTCACTCATTGTCGTAACCGTGGTAGTAAAATATAAAATGTCTGGTACTTATTATTAGTGACGCAACAGTACGTAACACCTAAAAAGCGTTTTTGACCCTCGATGGATAGGCCGAGGGGGGCCTATTTTATGGCCACCAAGGTCTCCAGACTTAAATCCCTTAGACTTTTACTTCTGGGGACATCTAGAAGATCTAGTATGTCTAACACCAGTAAATACTAGAGAAGAACTACCAGTGAAAATAACAGCATTCTAACAAATTCCGTAATAATGCCGGAATATTATTTGAGAGCAGCGGGAAAATATTAGAAGACTAAAAAAATTTATTGAAGTACATGGAGCCCATATTGAACATTTAAACGTTTTCGTTATTTTTGTATTTTAATAACATTGTAAATAAATTAAGCTTCGATCAACCCTTTGAAAAATTCTTGGACTTGATAATGTCTGAGCTGGAAATCTTTCAGCTTAAAGTATTTTTGCCTTCGAAGAGTTGGAAAGCGTTTCCGAAAGATTCAATGCACATCAGGATACCCTGCGTATTTTATTTTTACCTGTTTGTATCTCGTATAAGAACCGATTTATCTCCAAAACGGACAGTTTTATCGAAATAAATTAATAGTGCCTTTTTTGAAGAGGAATGACTAGAGGATTTAAAAAATCCGTTTCCAGCTCTGTCATGTGACACCGGTCAAAATTTTGGACCAACGAGTGTGGTAGCAAGTCCGCTCTTGACTTCCCTGACAACATCTACTGTAATATGGTTTAATGACACTTTATGACCCCTGTAAGATATTAATTTCATGAAATTATATAAGTCGGTCCAAAAGTTAGAGCCAAACAAGTAAATCGCTGGGTACCCGTTTGGGGCTCTGTATCTCCGTTAAGGGACACTTTAGGAACTTTCTTTTATGACAAATTGGGGTAATTTTGGCCTGCAATGTATACTTCCCAGAAATTAGGAGGTACTTATCGGACACCCTGTATAGCTATACCCCAAGGTAAAGGATAAGATTATCATTAATTGATTGAAAAGTGAGGCTATGCCCCATGGTAATAAATAAGCCCAATCAGTCAATAATTTATAATCTTATCCTTTACCTCCCCAATTTAATTAAATATCTTTCTTCGCAGTTACATAGAGAAATTATTTTTCTTTCAAATATTTTACAATACCTAATAAAATCTAAAATTTCTTAGTTTCAACAATTTTCATTTAAATTTTCTCTCACTTACACTAAAATGTTTTTCCATTATGCATAACATACAATCTTCATACCATCAACATGACACCATTCCCAATTTGACTTGCAAGTATATTGCGTTTTCAATTTTGAAATTTCTAATTTTATTTGGTTGTATTCATTTGAGGCAACTTTAAAGAATTTTACTCAACGCGATTTTTGGACGGTCATTATTTCCTTTGTTTCAACTCGTCGTCTAGCCAATGTGTAATCCAGCGGCAGCTCTTCAATAAGGGTTGCAGGGCTACAGCCCCCCAGCACAATGAATAAACAAAGGGAAAGTGAAATATACACCACTATTTATAAATATATTAGCTATTGTCCTTATTTTGCTTTAACTCGGTTGTTTCATATTTGTAACAATCATAATTTGGAAGTCCGTCAGTTCGTCCCTGGCGACTACTCTGCGTCGGCGGTTTTCGCAACGGAATGAAGTCTTATGAGGGCTCAACTTATTTCAACCATGAATTTACACGTAACAAGCATAAGATCGTGCGGCGTCGATCACGCTCGCTGCGATTCGCTATATGCAATTTTAGTGCTGCTAAGGGCTGCGGAAATTTCAGCCGGCAGTCGGCCAAGACGCTTAAAAAGATGAGCGCTGCGTGTATCGGTCGTTTGTTTCGCGCTATTTACATGTAATTCTTTAGCGATGATGTCAGTAAATAAAGCGTTTATGCATAATATTGTTAATTTTGATGAAAAGGTTATTGAACATTTCGATCCGGTAAAAAATAGAATACTGGACTTTACTTAAAAAAAGTAAGTAGGAACCCCTAAGTTACGTAGTTGGGTACCTACTTACTAAGATAAAAATTTGTATTTGTATTTTTAAATAAAGAAATGTTTTATCTGATTTTATTACTTTGGTAGGTACTCACAATAGGTTAAAAAGATTGTGCTAAATTAAACCATTTAAAAATAAGGTTAGCTATATTAATTATAAAAAGAAACAACCGAAATTAATACAATGTGCAAATATGACATTTTTCGTTATCAAGTTAAAGTATACTTAATTATTGTAAAAATGCCTCGCAAAAATGCTTGGTAAGTTATAAAAAATTTAATAGCCTCCGGTAGCCCTCCTGTAGAATGGGCTACGAGCCACCACTGACGATGGACGTCTAGTCGCATATAGGAAATATAACACCCTGTTTATTATTAAATTTGTGGAGAAAGACTTGATTGTTTTATTTCCATATTAATTAATAGATATTTGACTTGGGGCCAAAAAATAAAAATAAATATAACAATAAGACAGGGCCAGTTCACTCTTCCCCTTATTCTATTGGCCGAATGCTTCCCATGTAACATGATCACCAAACAAAAGTGCGAAAAACTTTAATTTATAAAAAAAAACAATACAATATGCACTGTTAACATATAGTATCATTTTTTGTTTAAGCAAACAATAATCTACTTCTGAGTTAATTGATAATTAAATTGCATCAATCTTACCGCGATTATTCCGTTTTTCAAGAAAATAAAATTTAACCATTCTACAGGTATTTAAGACGGTACGACAAAAAAGTAGATAAGTATAATATTTACTTTTGGCGCGTATTTTGAATATTTGTTGAAATAATTTATCTGGCTCAATTTTTCCCAAGTTCACCTAGGTAGGTAAATTAATCCTGTAAAAAAAGTACGGGGGACAGTGTTTTTTATCACAAACTTTCTTTGGGGTTGATATTCTTCTTGTTTTAGGCATGATGCCTTTAACATTAATCTTTTGCTACTATTGCACATTAAGATTGATATTTTTTTGTAAATGGATTTATTAGAGTCGATATCTTTCTAGCCTAAATATTCCAAAGTAAAATTCTTACTTTGCATATACTGACACAAAATATAATAAATTGGCAAAAAGCTTTTCAAAAAGAAGGTCTTATTTTCACAGAGCGATTTTAAAATTTTGGAGTGATTAATAAAAATTGCAATATATAGAACAATCCAACAGAAACATGGTATCATTTCGCAAGTAGAATAATAAATGTTGGGTTTGCTGATTTGGCTGGATAGTTTGAATGAACTAGGTGTCTAGCCATTACCTTACATAAAAACCGTGAAGTTATTGTACAAGAAGTTCCGATTAAAATGTTAAATCCGTAGGTTTCCCGTAAGTAATTTTATATTAAAAAGCAATAAAGACACTGCAAGAATTTGACAAAAGATTGAAGTTCGTTTGTTTTTAAACAGACACACAACGAAAATAGAAGTAGATATGCAAATTTTATGGAAAGACATAGCTACCTAATAATAAGCAAATTTATAAACTTTAAATATTTTTTACGTACGTAATGAAAATAAATTTCTACACTAGAATAATATTATATTATCTGCATATTCTTGGCCACTAAGTGACACCTTGGTGCCAGGTATATATATTATTTTATTTTTTATTTTTTGAAGCTGCCTTATTATTTGATTAAAAGTGCGAAATCTATTATCACCCAACCGACAGTAGCATGTGGTAAGCGATTCACGCCATCATCATTACAAATTTATGAGATCTTTTTAATAAGTGTTTTTAGGTGCAAGATTAATCGTGTAAGTAGATACATCGCCAGTAATCGGCTCTTAGAATTAAATTGTTTTATTGTTTTATTATAATAATATTCACCTTGAAGACGGTAAATGCCTACGTCAGGACCTATAACTAACAGAACTATTAGAAAAATTAAAGGCATTGATGTGTGTGTGTATCTGAGTTTTTTGGCACTGGTTTATACCAACCTGGCCAGTTGTTAAAAGCACTGAAATATATTGATATTTCCGATAATCTAAAGATTAATTACACAGGAAAATCAAATTTTTCGGAAAAATATTTTATTTATTTGGAAACTAATGAAGAAACTTTTAGAAGACTAGCTGATAAATATGTTTGTCTAGGATCGGACAAATGTCAAATGCAAGAAAGTTACAATCTCAAATATATTAAAAATATTCGTTTCAAACATGAAGCTTTAAGAGAAAATTGCTCATTGCACCAACAAAAAATATATAACAAAAAAATAATTAATTACTCTTTATAAACAAACATAGCTGCCTGTGCATCAAGCATGACTATTTTATAGTTAGACTCAAAACCAATCAAAAATAAAATATATTAATCTAAACAATTACCATTCCGCATTTGCAACTGAAGAGAAAAGAGGAGGAGGAGGAGTAGGAATTTTTATGAAAAGTGCCTTAAATTACATTACATTTCAATCAAAATAAAGTTGCTCCATCTAATAATTTGTGGAATATATAGACCACCTTCAGTGCATAGTGAATATCTCTTGATGAGATATTGGAAAATTTAAAAAAATTAAAAATAAGTTACATTGTTCTGGGTGACATGAATATAAAAAACATTCTTCGGAACGACAATCATAAAAATGAACTTCTTGATATTTACATGGCAAATAATTTTAAAATATGCAACGGATGCAAATGATACAAACAATGGAGCATCTTTAATAGCTCATGTACTTTGCCATTTTAATCAAAAAACCAATATATAAATGAATGCTGCGCAACTTAGTGATTATAAGCTTCAAGTAGTGGAAGTCCAGATAAAGGCATGGAAAAAGGTACAAAGTATAAGTATATTATACCTAAAAAATTTGATGTATAAAAATTTATCTTCGGTTATCTCAAAGGTAATAGAAAAAATTATGAATAACAAATTATCATACTTTATACTACACACTTGAAATTTATTTTTTATGTCAATACGGCTTTCGTCACTCTGGATATACTGAAATTGCAGTAGCAGATGTAATAACAGAAATTTAAACTTATGTTGACAGTAATAAAAAATGTTGTCTGTTTTTACTTGACTTATACAGATCCTGCGATACTGCTAATCATAAAAAAATAACGCAATGTCTATATATAGTGCTTAAGATATTATTAATCTGCAGTTGTGCTGTGTACCATTAATTATGACACACCCTGTATAATGATTGATGTGGGTTTGAAAATCATCTTTATAATCATAAACAATTCGTTAAAATTGAAAATAACAAAAACCAATAAAGAAGCTACAACTTGTAGAGTACCACAATGGTCTGTATTAGGACTGATCCTATTTTCAATTTACACAGATTTAATAGGAAGTTTAAATTTAAAAGGGAATATTAAACTATTTGCAGATGATACGACTGTAATATATTTTTCAGCTGGAAAATTATATAAAATATTATTTGAAAATTGTTTCTAAATGGCTAAATTCACTCTAAATTTTAACAAATCCTCTTATATACTGATTGTGATCAGTAAGATCAATTCAAATAAGAAGCTTAATTCAAAATGATTTTTTAACGACCAAATTATCAAGGTTCTATACAAAAACAATTACATTTTTAGGATTGAATTTTGATGAAATTCTTTGTTGGCAGTACCATGTTCAAAACCTAAAAACTAATATATCTCCATTAATAGGAATTTTATATAAAATAAGACATCTTGGTCCCTTAAAATATTTAAAAAATATATAATTATTTAAAAATCCAATATTTAATATTAATCTGGGGCTCTACATATAGAGCTAATTTAAAATTACTACAATTAAATGTGTACACAACTTACCTTTTTTAAAAACGACATTAAACTTATGTCGGTCAAGTAAATCTAGTCCTCAAGTATTTGTATAAATTAAAAGTTAGTTTATTAATACAAACAATAAACTTGAAAATAATACATTTTAATAAATTATTTAAACAAATCAGAGTTCATCGACATTATTCAAGGATTTCCAAATTACCCAAATCAGATCAAATTTTGGTAATCGACCAATTTTATATGAATGAATTATTATTTATAATCAATTTGGACCAACGTTTCTTAAGGACCTCCATACCTCCAAGTAATAAAAATATTTTAAAATAAACTAACAAAAACTTATTATTATTTTATCTATTATTTCAGTTAAGTTTATGTTATATTCCCTGTAATGATCTAAATGAGTTAGTAGGGAATAAAAAAAATTAAATTAAATTAAACATTATTAAGTATATCAATAATGCGGACACATGAGGGAAAATATGGTGAGAAGCAGCATAGGTTACCGCGATTTTAAAGTCGTGCTGTAAAAAATCGCGCGATGAGAAATCGTGGTGCGCGCTCAGCCTAAATTGGCACACTTGCGAGCGAGGCCAGAATTCAGTTACTATATTATTTTCTGTGCTAAATAGTCCAATAAGCGGAACGCTTAAAAAATAATTTTGGTTAGAAAGCTGCTTTTTTGGTAGAAGGTATATTTTAATGTTTGAAAAGACACTTCGGTATTATTTTGTATTCAAAATTTAAAATGTTTTTTTAACCCGTAGCTTTAAAACAAAAAACACTAGAAAAAAAGGTTTTAGACAAAAGTTGTAGAGCATTTAAATCCGAATAAAACGTTTATGATCATTTTTACGATATCTCTAATAGTTGTGGCCTTATAATCGTGTGAACTTTGAGGGTTGGTCGGTGTCTTCGAAATTTCACATACGCATTAAATTTACAACTTGGCAACACTGCCCGTCGTCTGGCTGAGACTCTATACGGGTCTCTGGTGCGTTAATTTATTAGATTAGGTATGTTATTTTTGTACTGTTTTGAGGTTTTTATGAGTAAAATATTTTTGTGAAATATTGTTTGAATAACCCTGTGAAAGATATGTATGAAACTAAGCCAAAAATATTAAATGGTTTTTAATTATTTTATATAATATGATATAGTTATTGGGGGTGTATCTTGAATAATAATATTGCCCATTGCCAGTCAACTGTGAAGATATTAAGGTTAAAAGATTTTTGTAGGTTAAAAGGGTAAAGCAAAAAAATCAGTTTTAAACAGTTTTTTTAGAGCAAATTTTTGGGTGCCAATAATTGGTGCATGGTTTACCAGTTTAATATATACACTCCTATTATAATAGGTATCACCTATATGAAAAATAGTATAAAGTACTTAATAACTGTGCAGTGAAATTTATCACTTATGTACCTACTCAGATTTTAATCTTCTCTTTTTAAAGTAAAGTAATATTTTTTGTTTTTAAAATTTTCGAAATGAAAACTATCCTACGTGCTGTTCCGAGGTATTAGCTATCTACTAACCAAATTTCAAATACACCTAAAATATAGAGATAAATGTTATTTGCGCACCCTGTATCCGCAAAAAATCATTGGGCATCTAAAAACCCGATAAATACTGCACTAGACGCTGCAACTCTTTTCCAAAGACGACAGTGATGCCATATCGATATTTAGGTCTCATTTATTAAAGACCTGACCAAAAATTGTTTTTGAAATTTGCGAACCTCTTATGGCTTTTAGATTTATAGATTAGAAAAAAGTAGTAATAACCTTTTTTATGTAAAATTTAATGCTCTACAACATTTGAGAAAAACTTTTTTTCATATTATTTTTCATTTAAAAGTTGTAACCCAAAAATATATTTTCAACCCCAATTGAAGGGTTTTTTAGCTCTCGTGCAAGGACTAGACACAAAATAACACTGAAGTGTCATTTCAAACATTAAAATGTACTTTCCACCGAAAAAGCAGCTTTCTAACTAAAATTCCTTTTTAAGCATTCCGTTTATTGGACTAAAAGCTCTAATTCTGATAACCGAAGTATTATGCGATGGTTTGGTAAATGACGACTTGGTGTCGATCGAGATCGGTCCCTCATTGCAAGTGTACAAGTTTGTTTGTGAGATGTATCACAATCGGTACAAAATACACAAAAAATTATCTGTAAACATCCCAAAAAAGTCTGGTCCATTAATTTATTGGTACAATAAGATTACTAAGGCCCATTTGTATAGGTTGGGATTAACTCAAAAGAGTAAGCAAATCCAAAGGTTAGTATAAAAATACGTTGTATCGAGGTTAGCTTTAATCTTAAGATAACATTACAGTTGGCAAACTTTCTGATGATCTTTTCTATAGCAGAAATTTTTAATTCGGGCAATGAAAATTGTCAATCGCTGTTGTACAGCGTGCAATTATTGTCTATTTTTCTTCTAGATTTTGTACACACTGCCAACCTAATAAAACAAAATAGCACATAAGCTAACTTTTTGGCATTGTTTTGAGTATACACGGTTTGTTATTTCTAGAAATTAAAATGAATAAATCGCATGCAAAAAAAACAAGGCACAACATAAAAATGATGGAAGTCTAGGTGAGAATAATTGAACCAAAAATACACTCAAATTTTTTTTTAAGTTAGTGGCAATGAAATTATCAAATATTCCCCAAACTTGTGCTTGCAACTTTAATATAAATAAGTCCGGGGCTATGTCTCGCAATCGCAATACAAATGGCAACATCTGATTACTAAACTCGTTTTACGCATACTCGTAATAAAAAGCGCGCCAATAATTTTATTGCAGCAATAAAAAAACAATTCCCTACTGTAACGCGGCCTTTAGGAGTACCACTCAAATCGTCGATTATTATACTCATAACTTATGATTTGAGAAACAAAAAATGGAGTGTTTGTATGTTTACAATTTGAATACGCTTGAGCCCAAAGGTTTTACAATTTGAAACAAATTCTGGGCGTTTAATAATTGAAGACTTGAAATAAAAACCGGGCTACGTGCCAAAAATTGTGTTAAAACTTGAAAACAGTGGTAAATGCCATCGCCAACAACCTATAAAACGTGCCATGTTTCAGGATTATTGCAAATATTTTTTTCTATTAGTTTAAAGATGGCGCGCGGTGTAAGTCCAGCTCGCCTAATTATTTAAACCGAGCTAAGTGCCATCTGCGCATCAGCTGTGATTTTGACAGTAAAGGTTGTGATTTTCTGCTGGTTATGTTAGCGATGGAAAACGTACGTGAACATAAGAAAAAACGAAAATCCGGTGAGGGTAGTGTACAATTTGATAAGAAATAAAAAGAAGTCAAGGTTTGGAGTATGTGGATAACAGACAAAACATTGTAAATGCCAAGGTCGAACCAACTGCAATGGTAAGCTTACTTAAACTTAAATGTTTATTTTGACTAATTCAGTATTTTTTGCTTTGTTATAGAATATGCAAGTGTAGATATAAATGCACTAAAATCCCACATGTCAAAAAGTTACCCTTTTTAAAGCATTATATGCTTTGAGCGATAATGTAAAGCAAAATTCATATTTAATGGAACTTTTGAATGTATGTCCTGTTAAAAAAAGATGACATGGTAACTATGAAAATTCAGAGGAAAACTGAAGGCAAGCAACAGTCCATTTTACCGTACCGAATGGATTCAGCGATGTCGTGCAAGTACAGGGACATTTTTTTAAGTGTCTCACCCGATTGGCGATTTTCCTGCTGACTATCATAAAAAACAAATTACATATTTCTCAATGATTTTCGATAAGGAAGCCGAATTTAATGTCAAAAGATACATAGATTTACAAATTTGACAGATAAGACGCCATTTTGAATTTTCTTAAATGGCAACCCCCATAAATAACCACACGATTGGATTGCATTTGGCGATCCGATTCTAAAACTATATAGTTGTTGACACTTATTTTCAGCCGTTTCGGAAATACGGGGGTTCCTAATTTGCCTCCATCGATTTTGTCTTTTAAGTGTCTCACCCCTTTAATAAATAGACCTTCTAAGCTGAACACCTCAATTTTTTTCACGGGAAGATAACTTCGCGTGAGCAAGCGATCTACGCTTTAGTCAAATCCGACAGATGTCAAAAAGTGACAGATACGACGCCATCTTGAATTTTTTTAAATGGCAACTCTCATAAATAACTAGACGATTGGATTGCATTTGGCGATCCGATTATAAAACTATATAGCTGTTGATACTTATTTTCAGCCGTTTCGGAAATACGGGGGTTCATAATTTGCCTCCATCGATTTTGTCTTTTAAGTGTCTCACCCCTTTAATAAATAGACCTTCTAAGCTGAACACCCTAGTTTTTTTCACAGTGACATAATTTCGCGTAAGCAAGCGATCTACGCTATAGTCAAATCCGACAGACGTCAAAAAGTGACAGATACGACGCCATTTTGAATTTTTTTAAATGGCAACCCTCAAAAATAACTAGACGATTGGATTGCATTTGGCGATCCGATTATAAAACTATATAGTTGTTGACACTTATTTTCAGCCGTTTCGGAAATACGGGGGTTCATAATTTGCCTCCATCGATTTTGTCTTTTAAGTGTCTCACCCCTTTAATAAATAGACCTTCTAAGCTGAACACCCTAGTTTTTTTCACAGTGACATAATTTCGCGTAAGCAAGCGATCTACGCTATAGTCAAATCCGACAGACGTCAAAAAGTGACAGATACGACGCCATTTTGAATTTTTTTAAATGGCAACCCTCATAAATAACTAGACGATTGGATTGCATTTGGCGATCCGATTCTAAAACTATATAGTTGTTGACACTTATTTTCATCCGTTTCGGAAATACGGGGGTTCCTAATTTGCCTCCATCGATTTTGTCTTTTAAGTGTCTCACCCCTTTAATAAATAGACCTTCTAAGCTGAACACCCTAGTTTTTTTCACAGTAACATAATTTCGCGTAAGCAAGCGATCTACGCTATAGTCAAATCCGACAGACGTCAAAAAGTGACAGATACGACGCCATTTTGAATTTTTTTAAACTGCAACCCTCATAAATAACTAGACGATTGGATTGCATTTGGCGATCCGATTCTAAAACTATATAGTTGTTGACACTTATTTTCATCCGTTTCGGAAATACGGGGGTTCCTAATTTGCCTCCATCGATTTTGTCTTTTAAGTGTCTCACCCCTTTAATAAATAGACCTTCTAAGCTGAACACCTCAATTTTTTTCACAGTAAGATAACTTCGCGTGAGCAAGCGATCTACGCTATAGTCAAATCCAACAGATGTCAAAAAATGACAGATACGACGCCATCTTGAATTTTTTTAAATGGCAGCCCTCATAAATAACCACACGATTGAATTGCATTTGGCGATCCGATTCTAAAACTATATAGTTGTTGACACTTATTTTCATCCGTTTCGGAAATACGGGGGTTCCTAATTTGCCTCCATCGATTTTGTCTTTTAAGTGTCTCACCCCTTTAATAAATAGACCTTCTAAGCTGAACACCTCAATTTTTTTCACAGTAAGATAACTTCGCGTGAGCAAGCGATCTACGCTATAGTCAAATCCAACAGATGTCAAAAAGTGACAGATACGACGCCATCTTGAATTTTATTAAATGGCAACCCTCATAAATAACTAGACGATTGGATTGCATTTGGCGATCCGATTATAAAACTGTATAGTTGTTGATACTTATTTTCAGCCGTTTCGGAAATACGGGGGTTTATAATTTGCCTCCATCGATTTTGTCTTTTAAGTGTCTCACCCCTTTAATAAATAGACCTTCTAAGCTGAACATTCTAGTTTTTTTCACAGTGACATAATTTCGCGTAAGCAAGCGATCAACGCTATAGTCAAATCCGACAGACGTCAAAAAGTGGCAGATATGACGCCATTTTGAATTTTTTTAAATGGCAACCCTCATAAATAACTAGACGATTGGATTGCATTTGGCGATCCGATTATAAAACTATATAGTTGTTGATACTTATTTTCAGCCGTTTCGGAAATACGGGGGTTCCTAATTTGCCTCCATCGATTTTGTCTTTTAAGTGTCTCATCCCTTTAATAAATAGACCTTCTAAGCTGAACACCTCAATTTTTTTCACAGTAAGATAACTTCACGTGAGCAAGCGATCTACGCTATAGTCAAATCCAACAGATGTCAAAAAGTGACAGATACGACGCCATCTTGAATTTTTTTAAATGGCAGCCCTCATAAATAACCACACGATTGAATTGCATTTGGCGATCCGATTCTAAAACTATATAGTTGTTGACACTTATTTTCAACCGTTTCGGAAATACGGGCGTTCCTAATTTGCCTCCATCGATTTTGTCTTTTAAGTGTCTCACCCCTTTAATACATAGACCTTCTAAGGTGAACACCCTAATTTTTTTCACAGTGACATAATTTCGCGTGAGCAAGCGATTTACGCTATAGTCAAATCCGGCAGATGTCAAAAAGTGACAGATACGACGCCATTTTGAATTTTTTTAAATGGCAACCCCCATAAATAACCACACGATTGGATTGCATTTGGCGATCCGATTCTAAAACTATATAGTTGTTGACACTTATTTTCAGCCGTTTCGGAAATACGGGGGTTCATAATTTGCCTCCATCGATTTTGTCTTTTAAGTGTCTCACCCCTTTAATAAATAGACCTTCTAAGCTGAACACCCTAGTTTTTTTCACAGTGACATAATTTCGCGTAAGCAAGCGATCTACGCTATAGTCAAATCCGACAGACGTCAAAAAGTGACAGATACGACGCCATTTTGAATTTTTTTAAATGGCAACCCTCATAAATAACTAGACGATTGGATTGCATTTGGCGATCCGATTCTAAAACTATATAGTTGTTGACACTTATTTTCATCCGTTTCGGAAATACGGGGGTTCCTAATTTGCCTCCATCGATTTTGTCTTTTAAGTGTCTCACCCCTTTAATAAATAGACCTTCTAAGCTGAACACCCTAGTTTTTTTCACAGTAACATAATTTCGCGTAAGCAAGCGATCTACGCTATAGTCAAATCCGACAGACGTCAAAAAGTGACAGATACGACGCCATTTTGAATTTTTTTAAACTGCAACCCTCATAAATAACTAGACGATTGGATTGCATTTGGCGATCCGATTCTAAAACTATATAGTTGTTGACACTTATTTTCATCCGTTTCGGAAATACGGGGGTTCCTAATTTGCCTCCATCGATTTTGTCTTTTAAGTGTCTCACCCCTTTAATAAATAGACCTTCTAAGCTGAACACCTCAATTTTTTTCACAGTAAGATAACTTCGCGTGAGCAAGCGATCTACGCTATAGTCAAATCCAACAGATGTCAAAAAATAACAGATACGACGCCATCTTGAATTTTTTTAAATGGCAGCCCTCATAAATAACCACACGATTGAATTGCATTTGGCGATCCGATTCTAAAACTATATAGTTGTTGACACTTATTTTCATCCGTTTCGGAAATACGGGGGTTCCTAATTTGCCTCCATCGATTTTGTCTTTTAAGTGTCTCACCCCTTTAATAAATAGACCTTCTAAGCTGAACACCTCAATTTTTTTCACAGTAAGATAACTTCGCGTGAGCAAGCGATCTACGCTATAGTCAAATCCAACAGATGTCAAAAAGTGACAGATACGACGCCATCTTGAATTTTATTAAATGGCAACCCTCATAAATAACTAGACGATTGGATTGCATTTGGCGATCCGATTATAAAACTGTATAGTTGTTGATACTTATTTTCAGCCGTTTCGGAAATACGGGGGTTCATAATTTGCCTCCATCGATTTTGTCTTTTAAGTGTCTCACCCCTTTAATAAATAGACCTTCTAAGCTGAACACCCTAGTTTTTTTCACAGTGACATAATTTCGCGTAAGCAAGCGATCAACGCTATAGTCAAATCCGACAGACGTCAAAAAGTGGCAGATATGACGCCATTTTGAATTTTTTTAAATGGCAACCCTCATAAATAACTAGACGATTGGATTGCATTTGGCGATCCGATTATAAAACTATATAGTTGTTGATACTTATTTTCAGCCGTTTCGGAAATACGGGGGTTCCTAATTTGCCTCCATCGATTTTGTCTTTTAAGTGTCTCATCCCTTTAATAAATAGACCTTCTAAGCTGAACACCTCAATTTTTTTCACAGTAAGATAACTTCACGTGAGCAAGCGATCTACGCTATAGTCAAATCCAACAGATGTCAAAAAGTGACAGATACGACGCCATCTTGAATTTTTTTAAATGGCAGCCCTCATAAATAACCACACGATTGAATTGCATTTGGCGATCCGATTCTAAAACTATATAGTTGTTGACACTTATTTTCAACCGTTTCGGAAATACGGGCGTTCCTAATTTGCCTCCATCGATTTTGTCTTTTAAGTGTCTCACCCCTTTAATACATAGACCTTCTAAGGTGAACACCCTAATTTTTTTCACAGTGACATAATTTCGCGTGAGCAAGCGATTTACGCTATAGTCAAATCCGGCAGATGTCAAAAAGTGACAGATACGACGCCATTTTGAATTTTTTTAAATGGCAACCCCCATAAATAACCACACGATTGGATTGCATTTGGCGATCCGATTCTAAAACTATATAGTTGTTGATACTTATTTTCAGCCGTTTCGGAAATACGGGCGTTCCTAATTTGCCTCCATCGATTTTGTCTTTTAAGTGTCTCACCCCTTTAATAAATAGACCTTCTAAGCTGAACACCATAATTTTTTTCACAGTGACATAATTTCCCGTGAGCAAGCGATCTACGCTATAGTCAAATCCGACAGACGTCAAAAAGTGACAGATACGACGCCATTTTGAATTTTAAGTGTCTCACCCCTTTAATAAATAGGCTAAGCTGAAAACCCCAATCTTTTTGCTGGTAAGTTGTATCTTAATAAAAATGTTATCCCACATATAATTTAATTTAAACAACAAGAAACAGTACATGTTTTTTTAAAAAAATTTATTAAATTTCTATTATCGAGCTCTAACAAGTAAAGTGAATTATTATTGATTATTATAGTGAATGGCTTTAAACAAAAGGTTTTATTTTTACCCCTACCGCCACTTAAAATGACAAAATGTTTTAGTATTTTCTTTAACATATTTTATGCACTTTAGTTTATTATATATTATACAGGGTGTCCCACGGTGGATGGCGTATTAGGCGTTTATGGAGAACTAAATAACGGATCATTTTGAAAATTTGGCAACCGGGATAAAAGATCATGATCTACAGTTTAAAAATATTTTTGACTATGCGGTGTTGCCGCTTCTACTCTAAACCGGTGACAACATTACTATTTTAAATAGAACATCCTGTATATTCTTCAATTTTCAAATTCCGAATATAATTATGAGCAACTTCTCCTAATATTTTCCTATACCTATCTGTAGCCGTTTTTCGGGAAT
The DNA here is from genome assembly GCA_963920685.1 of Polydrusus tereticollis. Lineage (NCBI taxonomy): Eukaryota > Metazoa > Arthropoda > Insecta > Coleoptera > Curculionidae > Polydrusus > Polydrusus tereticollis. The sequence continues at coordinate 127,939,599 of OY987327.1, forward strand.
AAATTAATTTCAATTTTTTTTTACGAAAAAAGGACTTCCAATAAATTTTAATACCTCCCTCCTATTAAAAAAATTTGAGCTAAAATTAGGGTCATACCTGAACAATGCATCTAGGCATTTGATCTTTTGGTCACATCTTAGTCTAAGTATACAGGGCGGTACAGAAATTAATTTATGTCGGTAACTTACAAAAATGCCAGAAAAATTATACCTAATACCTAACATCAAGTTTCCGATTTAATAGCGTTTATTCATAAAACTTCATAAATCGACAAACTTTCAACGGTTTTAATAGTAGTGGGCTATGGAAACAAATTTTTTGTTACATAGTCACCATGGCAACTTGTTTTATAGAAATGTAATTTTTTAAATAATTGTGATTTGAGTACCTACGATGGCGGAAAATAATAATTGCTCTAATACAGGTTTAATGAATTTATTTATTTTCCATGGACAGTGTGATCAAATAATTAGTAGAACCTGCAGAAAATTTAATGAAATGTATCCGAATTTACCGCAGATAAATAACAAAAAAATTGTTCGGCTTCAGAACAATTTTAGACAGTTTGGATCAATTTTATTCTGAATGCAACAAATAATAACAAAAATAATAAAAAGTATTACAAATCGAACTAGATAATCAAATACGATAAAAGTAAAATAGACTATTAATAAAAATAAATGGACTATTTTTTAAGCAATTGTTCAAAATGTTGGCCATTAACTTCTAGACACTTTAATAAACAGGTATTGACACCATCCGTTGTAGCACTTTAAAGTTCATTCGCATCACGGTCGTTGAACGCTTGGATGACTCAATGCTCCAGTTCTTCTTTGGTATTCACAGGTGTTTTCTATATTTTCTCCTTCAATACACCCCACAAGTAAAAGTCTAAAGGGGTTATATCAGGTGATCTTGGTGGCCAATTCCATGGTCCTAAGCGTCGAAACCATCAATCATCGTATATCCTTCTAAGCTCCACAGATACTTCAGCGGTACAATGTGCAGGAGCTCCGTTAAGTTGATACCAGCACCTCCTGTACTCTTCAAGTGAGAGACTATCCGTAAAGATTTCAACTATTGTGTTTAAAATATTTACATATTTTCCAGAGTTTAGGTTTTCATCGTAAATCACATACCTACCTCACTTGATTATCCATTATTAAGCAGAATACATTGAAACTAAATTTATCTTGAAAACCTGCCTCCCTTGTGACATGGGGATTCTCATTCGCCCAAAAGTGGCGATTGTGACGATTGAAAATGCCCTCCCTCGAAAATTTGGATTCGTCAGTCTATATAATTTTACTTAAGAAATTTGGATCTTCCTGGATATGCACTAGCATCATTTCGCAAAACTCTACTCTCCTTTAACTATCTTCAGGCTTAAGAGCTATGAACTCTGGTAAATTTATAATCATGCATTCCATGTTTCCTTAGAATTGTTTCTACCGATGAATGTGCAATGTCTAAGCCTTCTTCGGCGCTGCGCACGGAAGCGTAAGGATATGCAACAAAGTATGCCAGAACATTAATTTCATTATTCTCATTAGAAGTCACGGGTCTGGGCAAGCTTCTTGGTGCTTTTAAAATTGATCCAAACTGTCTAAAATTGTTCTGAAGCCGAATAAATTTTTTGTTATTCATCTGCGGCAAATTCGGATACATTTCATTAAATTTTCTGCAGGTTCTACTAATTATTTGATCACACTGTCCATGGAAAATAAATAAATTCATTAAAACTGTATTAGAGTAATTATTATTTTCCGCCATCGTAGGTACTTAAATCACATTTATTTAAAAAATTACATTTCTATAAAACAAGTTGCCATGGTGACTATGTAACAAAAAATTTGTTTCCATAGCCCACTACTATTAAAACCGTTGAAAGTTTGTCGATTTATGAAGTTTTATGAATAAACGCTATTAAATCGGAAACTTGAAGTTAGGTATTAGGTATAATTTTTCTGGCATTTTTGTAAGTTACCGACATAAATTAATTTCTGTACCGCCCTGTATACTTAAACTAAGATGTGAACAAAAGATCAAATGCCTAGATGCATTGTTCAGGTATGACCCAAATTTCAGCTCAAAATTGTTTAATAGGAGGGAGATATTAAAATTTATTGGAAGTTATTTTTTTCGTCAAAAAAAAATTGAAATTAATTGATTCCCGAAAAACGGCCACAGATAGGTATAGGGAAATATTAAGAGAAGTTGCTCATAATTATATTCGGAATTCAAAAATTGAAGAATATACAGGGTGTTCTATTTAAAATAGCGATGTTTTCACCGGTTTAGAGTAGAAGCGGCAACACCGCATGATCAAAAATATTTTTAAACTGTAGATCATGATCGTTTATCCCGGTTGCCAAATTTTCAAAATGATTCGTTATTTAGTTCTCCATAAACGTATAATACGCCATCCCCCGTGGACACCCTGTATAACTAGTGGGAAAAGTAAAAAAAGGCAGTTGGGTGCCACTAGAATGATTAAGATATCCTATTGCATGTCTAGTCGAAGCAAATAAAAAGTAAGGATTATTAATTTAACGAATAGAAATTAAAATTCGTTGTTATTTGTTTTGTGCAATTGTCTTTTAGAAATTAGCGAATTGTAAACAATAAAATTAACTTAAATAAAATTACAAAAACTTTGGGTTTAAGAAATTTGCTTATAGAATATCCTACCTTTCTCTATGGTTGTTGGTCAGAGTATAAGTTTACATACAAATTTAAGTATTCTCCCTTGCATTATCTAATTACTTTTAACCCGGCGTTTCTCAACTTTTATTGTTTGCTATCAAATTTTTAATCACAATTCTCATCGTAGATCGAAATTTCACAATCAATGAAATTCGTTGTAACATGTAAATAAAACGTAATAATTATTGTCAGCTAAAAGTAAAATGATATAAGAAAATAACTAAGGCATCAGGCATGCTATATTGAATTTTAACAATTTTTGATATTTATGATGCCCAGTAACTCTTTATAATTTCACTGACTTCCCGTTTTCCTCTTCGCCATATCGGTAACGTCATGTTCAAACTAATAAAAAATTGAACGTCTAGTAACATTTGACATTATCATTAAGAATTTTTTCTAAATAACTTTTAATTTCGTTATTAATTAGACAATATTTAAATTCGTGGTAGTCAATAAGAGAACCTTTAAAAAAGTCGAATGTAATTTTGTGGCAAAAAATTGGGAAGCCAATATTTGAGGGTAGCAAAATTTACATGTGATTTCCAGTGGCCAGTTTGGCGGTGCATCATCCGGTATGTGCCCTCTGGCTATTTTTATTACTATTTAATTTGAAAATTAGCCTTGATTAAAAATACCGATAGACTGGCAACCAACTATAATATGAAGTTGGCCTTTTTTGTATATATAGTTTTCCATCTGCCTATAGCAGTGCTGATAGTATCTCCAGACGGCTAGAAATGGAGATTGAGCATTTTGTTATTCAAATCCAGAATTTTTAAACTTGTTTTTAATTGTAGTATTGAAGTTAATTATTAATATTAAATACATTATCCATTACTAATACAATCTTATATATAAGTGTAATATATCAGTGTGAACGTGTATTTTATTTTGCAGAATGCATTTTTTTAATGCGCATTTGTTTCAGTAACTTTATTAATTTCTTTATAATATTTTTTTTCGATATGCTAACAGGTATCACGCCTTTCTAGGGGGGTTCGCCCCACAGGTTAAAAAACGCTGCTTTTTGGTTGAACAAAACATTTATAGTACTTGCCTAAAAACTGCTGGAGCCTATATTTATGTTAAATTTAATAAACACACTTATTAACGATAACGAAAATTGCGCAATAATATATAAAAATAACTGTGCCACTGTTGCTGTATATGTATAAACTATTCATAAAACGTTGGGGTTTATATTTGAAGTTCTAGCTATCAGGTGCAATTAAAAAAAAAACTAACCCAATCCGTTAGCAAAGGATTTGGGCATATTAAAATTATATTCATCTTTAACTATAGGTTCATATTTTAATTTGTAATCAGAACATGTTTTGACATTACAAAAAATATAAAAGCATAAAATTAATAAATTTTAAAAGTATAACAGTAATAACCAAGCAACTAACATTGAAGACAATACTATTTATAATTACAATTAAATATTAATAACAAGACGCATTTTTACCATTTAAGAGTCATGAACTTCTTAGTTAAAGATTCTTATATACACTTTTATAAATAAAAATACTAGTCGACCCTAGCCAGCCTCTTTGGTAGAAATGCAGATTGTCGTAATTGTTGAATCTGTTTTTTCTTTGTATATTATTTCAATATTGCAGTGTGTTCTTGATCAGCAATGAAAATACATGTTCATTTAACCGATGGAGGCAAATTAGGAACCCCCGTATTTCCGAAACAGCTGAAAATAAATATCAACAACTATATAGTTTTAGAATCGGATCGCCAAATGCAATTCAATCGTGCGGTTATTTATGAGGGCTGCAATTTAAAAAAATTCAAAATGGAGTCGTATCTGTCACTTTTTGACATCTGTTGGATTTGACTATAGCGTAGATCGCTTGCTTATGGGAAAATATGTCACTTTGAAAAAAATTAGGGTGTTCAGCTTAGAAGGTCTATTTATTAAAGGGGTGAGACACTTAAAAGACAAAATCGATGGAGGCAAATTAGGAACCCCCGTATTTCCGAAACGGCTGAAAATAAGTGTCAATAACTATATAGTTTTATAATCGGATCGCCAAATGCAATCCAATCGTCTAGTTATTTATGAGGGTTGCCATTTAATAAAATTCAAGATGGCGTCGTATGTGTCACTTTTTGACATCTGTTGGATTTGACTATAGCGTAGATCGCTTGCTCACGCGAAGTTATCTTACTGTGAAAAAAATTGAGGTGTTCAGCTTAGAAGGTCTATTTATTAAAGGGGTGAGACACTTAAAAGACAAAATCGATGGAGGCAAATTAGGAACCCCCGTATTTCCGAAACGGCTGAAAATAAGTGTCAATAACTATATAGTTTTATAATCGGATCGCCAAATGCAATCCAATCGTCTAGTTATTTATGAGGGTTGCCATTTAATAAAATTCAAGATGGCGTCGTATGTGTCACTTTTTGACATCTGTTGGATTTGACTATAGCGTAGATCGCTTGCTCACGCGAAGTTATCTTACTGTGAAAAAAATTGAGGTGTTCAGCTTAGAAGGTCTATTTATTAAAGGGGTGAGACACTTAAAAGACAAAATCGATGGAGGCAAATTATGAACCCCCGTATTTCCGAAACGGCTGAAAATAAGTGTCAACAACTATATAGTTTTAGAATCGGATCGCCAAATGCAATCCAATCGTGTGGTTATTTATGGGGGTTGCCATTTAAGAAAATTCAAAATGGCGTCTCATCTGTCAAATTTGTAAATCTATGTATTTTTTGACATTAAATTCGGCTTCCTTATCGAAAATCATTGAGAATTATGTAATTTGTTTTTTATGATAGTCAGCAGGAAAATCGCCAATCGGGTGAGACACTTAAAAAAATGTCCCTGTACACTGCGCCACTTATTTATGGCACAACCAAAAATTGGTCTCAACTTTGATGTTATGTATTTTCAAAATCTGTTGTTAGTTTTTATTATTTTTTTTTTCTAATTGTAGGGTTTTTTCTTAAGATTATTACTGTCTTTATTGTTTTGGTTAAAAAAGTAACTTTGGTATTATACCGGGTGTTATAAAAATGCTGCGATTTCTTACGAAAATTCAAAACACCCTGTGGGGTATACTAGGCACTGCAAGATATTGAATTTCACCCAAATGAAAGTCTTATGTTTCCTTTACATTTTCTTTTTTGATTCATTTGTTTATCACTGTTACTTTATTAAATACACTGTTTTGAAACATCAAGTGTTTTATTTACCTAAAATTCACTTATCGATAAAGAAGCAGGCTATGAAAATGAAAGAAACGTCATAAAGTGAAATCTAACAGAAGTGTCCGTTTTTGTTGGCAGTTCAACAATAATTTGTGTATATGGATAATGGAACGGCAATCTAGAAATTTATCTCGTGATGAGTGTGTGGAGGCAGTTACATTACATGGTGAAGGGTGGAGTTACAATCGCATAGCTGTAAGGTTGGTAGTATATCGCACTACTATAGCGAGGGTAATTGATAGGTACAGAGATACAGGAGAACATTCCAGACGGGCCGGTCAAGGTAGACCTCGTATTACGACTTCTATTCACGATCGTTTTTTAACAGTAAGTGCTGTAAGACCACGATTTACGACTGCAAAAAAGTTAGGATCTCAACTTCAAGCCGCAGGTGGTCCGCTTATATGCCTTCAAACTGTACGTCGACGACTGAGGGAAGCAAATTTAAGACACATGATTGCTGCTCGAGGACCAGCATTAAGAGTAGATCATCGAAGGGCCATATTAAATTTTGGCAATGAACATGTTAATTGGTTGGAGGCAGATTGGGAAAATGTTCTGTGGACTGATGAGTCAAGGTTCTGTTTGTATAATTGTGATAGGCGTATCCGCGTCTACCGGAGACCCAATGAGAGATAGAGTCAAAGCAAATTTTTACACCAAACTTTATATGGAGGTGGATCCGTGATGGTGTGGGGTGGAATATCTTTGACGGGACGAACTTTCTTGGTAGTTTTAAGCAATCAATTTAGTATTGTAGCGCTAACTGTGTTAGCCAAATACGGCCTTATAGTATAAGGTTTATATCAGATGGCTAGGAAATATTTTCCTAATTAGTATATTATATTTATTCTATTCCATCTGACTAGTAAGGATTTTTAAAGATTTTTAGTTTTTAATATACCTAAAGGTATAGTCCTCTCTCCTGATTGCTTAAAACTTCTAAGGGATGGCGCCACTTGTCGTTCACTGCCTGAGCAGGACGATAAAACTGGTTATAAAGACTTGAGGCCTTTCTGTTGTTAGGTATGTCTGCGCTTACCCTATGCTGACGAGAACCAATAAGTTCGAAACCGGTCCATAGGTAGCAGCATCCTACCAACAGAAAGGTCTTCCTTTCTTGGTAGTTTTAAGCAATCAGTTTAGTATTGTAGCGCTAACTGTGTTAGCCAAATACGGCCTTATATTATAAGGTTTATATCAGATGGCTAGGAAATATTTTCCTAATTAGTATATTATATTTACAAAAAAAAACTGATATTGAAGCGATATTACCATTCGTAAAACCTCAAAATAAGGAATTATATTAAAACCTATTAAACTAAATTCTCTGCTTTTTTAGTTTTTATGTAACAATAATAATAATGCATACCTAATGCTTATAGGTTTAAAATAAGCTGTTGTGTATTATGTCTTTAATAAAATGTTCCGTTCAAATGATTTTTCTTTCAAAAATACCTATATCTTTATATATTTGGCATATACCCCTTAAATGAATATTATCTATTTATCACATTTCACTTTTTATGCTATGGGCTATGGCACTTAGCACCTTTTACAAAATTCTACCTAAATTATTTTTTCGGAGGCAAATTGTATATGTACCTAAAATTTTATGTCGATAGGAATACAAAACTTATATAAAAGTATGCGTCAACATTTTTTAACCCATCTTTGGAGCAACAATATATCGTCATAAGTAGAAAAAATCGATTATCTCAAAACTATAATTTTGGCACTGTTTTAGCACTCAAATTTACTATAAATAGCCGAGAAATTTGCTATTGATTCAGTCATTCACGGGGGTTCAAGTAAGAAAGATCAAATTAGCTGCAGTCATCATATGACGTCACAACTCGAGATGATGAGTTGTTTTTATAGTAATTAAAAGTTGTTTACGAATTTAAAGGCAAGTTTCCTAAAGCATAATCTGGGACTTTCTTGGTAGTGTTAAAGCATCGCAGATCGGATGAATAAAAGTTTTGAATAAATTACGCAGTTGTTTAATTTGTGTTTTTAAGTTAGAAAAAATACTTAGGCATAAATAGTGTTAAGAAATAAAATATTATACAGGGTAGAATAAAACCTTGGATATTTTAATTACGTTATAACTAAGCTGTTGGAAGGCGGACATATGGCCTTAAATTTCGCAACAGTCTTAGACCGAATGCAAGACGTGCTGCTACCGTCTTCGCCGAGCGGCTTCCTGGAGGCCTGGATCATCGATGCCATGGGTGGAGTCTCACCTGATGGACAATCAGAGCTCCAGGGAGTCTGCTATGACTCATCCGTCGACTCTACGGAGGTGGCGAAGGGCCCAGACCGAGATGCCAAATCTGCACTTGGTGTCCAGGACCTGTTAGGGTTCCCTAAACCTCCGTCCGGCTGCCGGCCGAGTGGCATAGAAGTGGCAAGCGACCCAAACCCCGTGGGTGGCTCAAAAAGGGCATTAACAACGAAGCCTGAAGAAGAGGATCTCTGGTCGTGGTGTGAAGATGTACAGCCGTGGGGAATGCTGGGTGAAAACGAAGAAAAAGAAGTTTATGTCGAACTAGCTGATCGTCAGCGAATTTTAAACTGGAGTGCGCATGCGTCGGAGCTACCTGGGAAGGTGGACGTGTGTGAGCGCTTCAGCACTTAGCCCGGTTTTCATTTCAAGTCTTCAATTATCAAGATTACGAAAGGGATCTAAAAATTATTATTAAAATTTAATATATAATTTCTATGTAAATAATCGGTACGTTCTTTGAAATTTATGTCGTAAACTTCGAAATCCATTTAAGGCACGTTAATAAAAAAAATCTAGAACAAAAACGCCGTTACAAAATAAAATGTGGTCACAAAGTCGAGACGTCATAATTTTTTTTTTTCATTGCAAAAATGGGCACCCTTTTTCCTTACACCATTTCCAATACTAATCCAATATAAGAATAATATTCTTAGAACGCCAGATCAAAAATGTATTTATAAAAATTAAAACATTTTACACGACCACAACAAAACTATTAACAATATGTGTATTTAAATAATTGAAAATGAAATAAAAATGTTATTTCCTATAAGTTAAGTTAATGCGCCTAACCTTTTGATGGCGACAATTTATTTATAAAATTTATAACTAAAACGAAAAATTTGTAGACCTCTGGAAAAAGTTGACAAATCATTGTTAACGAAAATCTTTAACACAGATTCAATATTTAATTTTTCAAATTGTTCGTCATGATAAATGGCTCCAAACTCAGTATAAAATTATGTCCTTGTATATGATCACGTTTCAAAATGTTAAGGGGTTAAGTAGAGCGACCTATATTTATTACATCTCTCTGGTCACCATCTGTAAGTCTATAAGATGGCGTGTCATTTGCAGAACAATTATTTTTATCATGAACAGGATTATCCTTCTATTAAATAGAAATGGTATAACAAAATAATGTAAAATGTTCTTTGTACTTATCTGTTTATATTCGAAAAAATCCTGAACATCTCCAAATATTTCACAAAATCACCAATGTCTTAATAAATAAATACTACATTCACGATTATCACGTTTTTCTAATTCTATTTAACTATTTATGCTCTTTAATCATGGGAGCAGCGTAGGCCACTATTGGTTAAGAAAAAAATTAATGTACAAAGTAATATTTGTTCTATAGTATTTAGGAAGTGACTTCGCTGCCGGCGCCGGCAGCCATTACGGATGCCGGCGCCGGCAGCTCTGGCAGTTTCCTGACAGTGACTGTGCTGCCGGCGCCGGCAGATCTGGCAGTAACCTGACAGATTGCCGGTACCGGTAGCCAACCTATGTGCAGACGGCATTTGAAAATAAATGTCAACAAAAATCAGGATGGAAGTATTTTAATTCAATCAAAAAATAATCATTTATTATAATGCAAACTTTAAAAACTAAACAATTTTTGTTATCAATAAACGGCTTCTTAGCTCTTTTGCGATTCAATCCTATTACTGTGTTTCCAAGTCCCTTTGCAAGTCCTCGTTTTCTTACTTTTCCTGGCATCTTTATGTGTCGTAATTTAAACTTTGGCTTTTCTTCAAACCTTTTTTCTCCTGTTTCTGAATTTGGTTGTTCCACTGAAAAAATTGCAGACATGTTTAGGTTGCAACCTACTTTTACTATTCTAAATTAAAACCTCTATACAAACATAACAAAACTCATACTTAAGGTTTATTTATTTTCTAAAACATAATAAATAAGAAAGATAAAACATTTTTTTTACCTTCAATAATAGTGTTTAATCCCCCGACATGAATTTGATTGGCACGTTGTCTTCTGTGGACATATTGCTGTCTTTTAAGGTAGAAATAATGCATGTAAAGAAAATAAAAACAAACATTATATTTCCCTAGTATCTACTTGTTTCACACTTTACACACCTGTCTTGTTACCATCTTTAATGTTATTTTCATTTTCATTATCTGTTGCCAAGTATGTTACATTCTTGTTCTGATCTGACTGACTTAATCTTGTTATTGGAATCAGTTGGCCATTTATACCAAGCAAATATTCTTCAATCAGAGGATTATCTTTAGGGACTTCTATATGATCAGTTAATTCTAGTTCTTGTTGTACCGCATCACTTGCTACATTGAAGTCAACAATATTATCATTTTCACTTGACAAACCTATAAGATCTGGGTCTTGCTGATTAGACCATTCTGCTATAATATTACGAATAAAGTCTAGCCTCTTATAAAATACATTTAATTTGTTGATACTTCACAGCACATCTGTGATATTTTTTTTACCTCTTCATTCATTATTTTAAATTTTTCATTACTACTTAAAGATCTTGGGTTTGCACCTCGGATACTGTCGTGCCACAAGGTTCATCATAACGCTCAGGAATATTATTAGATTGAGAGATAGTTTCACAATCGTTCAATATTTTTTCACAATACTTTCTTGACCACCTAGCCAAACATAATTCCGCATCGAATAGAGGCAATGACGTTAATGATCTACACTTTAGAATATGCCTGCATGGCAGACCATTAGATATTCTGAAAAGACACTCACAGCTTCTTAAGGTTACTTGAAGTAAACCTTCAGCTGTTGGTGCCAAAAAAATCCCATTGCTTAGTTCTTTGAAATCTTTACATATTGTAAAACTTTTAAGCTCCCTTTCGATCTTTTCAAAAGCAAATTCAGTTAGATATTGACAATACAGGTATTCTGCAGAATTCTCTGTATACGGTTTAACTAGAGTTCGATTCAACATCTGTAAATTTTTCACATCTTTACCCACACGAAGGCTATTTATTATAATGAACAGATGATATATAAAATGTTCCAATGGGCTAAACCTTGTAATAACACTCTTAAGTTTGGAATTGATGGACTCTAAACGGTTGTTAGTTTTATTTGACAAGCATAAATTTTGCAGCGTCAAATACTGTACCCACTGATTGGTTATACTTCCCCAGTTACTATCATAATAGTTTTTTACAATATCTGGTACGTTTTGCACCATTTCATTATAAATTTCTGTGTAACTTTCTTCACAATATGCATACGCAAGTTTTTGCAAATATTCTTTGGCCTTCTGAACCTCTTCCGTGGATATGCCAATTTTTTTATTTGACGCTTCTCTATGAAATATTTGAAAAACATGGAATAAACATATCATTAGCTTCGCGTTCGGAAAGCTTTTAGAAAAAACTTTTCTCTCGGTTTTATCTTTATCAGACATGACTACCTCCACTTTTTCCCATGCAGTATTTTTGTCTTTAATTGTTGCAATAAAAAAACTTGTAGACTCTTCATCTTCTTTCGCCAACAAGCAAATAGCTACAATCTCACTTAGACCGTTTCCATCTTCTACCATGATTATGTAAGTTGCAAACCTTAGATCTACCAGGCAATAATAAGTACCATCAACAAAAATAATCTCTGGGAAACACTCCATGTACTGTTTCATTCTGTCATCTTGAAAAAATAAACCCTTGAAAAGTCCATTCTGATCAACTAAAATCTCAATATCTTTACAATGGTATGTATTTCTTAAAATATGAATGCATTACTCAAAATTATTTTCCTCAGTCTTGGTACGGTTTCCAAGATTAGTGAGATCCTTTAATGTTAATTTACAACCTGTTTCTCTAATTACGTTATCTAAAACAATTTTTTTATTTGCCCTCGCTTTTAGAGCTTCTTGAGTAGTACGTTTGACATTTTCTGGAAAATTCAATCTTTGTTTTGCTAGAGAACTAAAATAAGCTTTGGATGCACTATGGTTGTGACACGATTCAAGCTCTTGGATGCATAAAAATTTTTTACACTCACTTACTTTTAAGAAAATGCTTGCCAGGCAGTCTTGCTTGTATGTAGAACACTTTCTTGTTGACTTATCATTTTTTGTCTTGAATGGTCTTCCACCCCTAACACAGGCTAACCGCAGATAATAGTATTTCAGAGCCGGATTAATGTCCAACACAGTATTAGGATTGCGTTTTCTTTGATTTTCGATTGTTCTGCTATCACGCAACCAAAACTCATTGTTTGTGGCTTTCCTGTAGTCCTTCTATTCATATGAAGAAAATTTATCGCCGACCTTCATATTTTACTGTTTTTACACAACATTACTTAAAACAACACAACATTTTATTTACAATACCCAACTATTATTTTAGGTTAGAATTGCCGGCATCGTAGACATTTCGTCGGCCGTATCTAGGCTGACGGCGCCGGCATCCGAGAAGTTTTGTACTCGGGTACCGGCGCCGGTATTCATGCATCAATATTTTGGAAACCGGCGCCGGCATCCGAGAAGTTTTGTACTCGGGTACCGGCGCCGGTATCCATGCATCAAAATTTGGAAACCGGCGCCGGCAGCGGAGTCACTTCCTAGTATTTAATATGACCTTTTTGCTTCAAATCGACAAAATCCACCTTTTTCAAAAGATGCCTTTATAATCTATTGGTTCCTGATATAAAATATTTAATAAAAATGAAATGGTATACATAAAACTAATAAAACAATGAAACTATCTTGTGGACAAGTGATGGCGTCTGAAACAACCCTAAAAAGTCGGCCGGTAAAGATTTCTAGTGATCAACCGACGTTCTCCGACGGGTGACGGAAGGCGCCGAATCAATCGCCTGTTGCGGGAACATTGCTCACATCTCCCTTTCGTTTAATTAGTTTCGCAGCAGCCGTGACGTCAACCAGGTTTTACAGTGTTTGCAATATAAGACGCTAATTGATCGACTTCATTTGCGGATTTTTCAGTTACAGCGAGTAATATTGGAATAAAGCTCTAGCGGTGCAGGAAAAATGATTGAAAATGAATATTTAACAATAATATTATAACTTAAATATAAACTTCAGTCGCTGTGAGAAATATTACAAGTGGCATGTCTAGGCATAAATTTTATTAAGGGTAAGCGGCGCCCACCCATATTAAACGCTATTGCTGTTTTTAAACTTCTGCCGTTAGAAGACGGTTTCATCAATTTAAATAAATTTTTAATATTTTTACAGATTTTTTCTTCTAAGTGGCAGAGTCTTATATCTTTGACTTAAAGAAGCTTGTTATATAGGGTGGTAAAGAAAGTAAGGTAAATATTTTAAATTGAAACTACATATTTTATGTGATATTTTGTTAATTACTTTTTTTTAAGGGTAACTGATAAAGGTATTTTAAAGTCCTAATTAATATCTCGGGGCTATTTTGACAGTTTTTTTATTAACGCTCTACAAGAAAAGCTGATATAGGTTATGTAATGTAGAATACATATTCTCACAATTTTAATAAAACAGTACATTTACCCATTTCGACTTATTAATACTTCTGATGTGACCAAAAGTTACCTTGACTTCGGCATTTTAATTGGGACACCCTCTATATTTAACTTATTTGTTATTATGCATGATAAGCAAGATAATAAAATAGTAATTATATGAAAATATAAGCCGTTTTGCTATATGGCGTACCGTTAGAAAGCTAGAAGCTTTTCAAATTCAAAAATATCATTTTTCGAAAGTCGATATCTCGGAAACTGTAAGGTTATTCTTATAATGCACTCATTAAAAATATCTGTGATTTTATGCCAAATCCAAAAGTATTCTAAGATATAGGGTACCTATTCCATAAAAAAAAGTAACTTTCTCTCTCTACGGCTTTCTGGCTCATCCAGTATACTTATTTTTTTTTGTTTCCATTCATACCAACCAAGGACCCTATATATATTATTATTTAAGTTAACTAATGAGGGTCTTTTGAAGCCTGGGGTTAAATCTCGAGGTGTTTTAGTGATTTCTGGATTTAGGGCCTTATAGCAAAAAGGGATTCCTATTTTCTTAAAAACACATTGGTTTTCTATAAACAGAATGACTTTTAATTATTCAAGTTTACCTTATGTTACAATTTGGCACTTAGGTATATGCACGGACAATTCTCAGAATTTGTTTGAAATAGGGAGCTTAAAATTGCACTGGGAGTCCCAAATAATAATTAATACCTAATAATAAAATAGGGGCTCGTTTAAAGACATTCCAGGATCTAAAGAATATATCTAAAACTTCTATAACGTTACTGCCAAATATAGAAAAATTAGTTTTTTTTTACTTCTTGGTCAACTTTGGTAGATTACAGGGTAAGTCAAAAACAAAGTCCCAAAATACACAAATGGCAGTTTTAATATTCAGCATCAAATTTGCCCAATCATGTCTTAATTAAAATAAAGTTTATGTATCGACCAATTCATTAATAAAAATAGATCAATTGTTTTTTATTTTTCTTTCCATAGATTTTTGTAATACAGTATAGAACCTAAGTCGAAATTACACGAATAATCGCTAGTTTTTGCTAGTTGCTTTTTTTTGTTTGGATATAATTATAAACATAGAATTTTATTGTATTGAAAATTAGATGCTGGTACCATACGTATGCACAACATTGCAATACTGCAATAAAATCCGTTTATCATTATTATTTATTGTTTTAGAAGTAAATTTCGAGTTCGACATTAGGGCCGGAATGACTTTCATTTAGGGGGGCTTTAGATCAAGGGCGTAGAAAGCAGCGCCGCACGCCCAAATTTCAGAAATTTACGTTTCTAATGCTACCAAAGAGGGTAAAATATTGACTCCCCCCTCCCCCTAATATTTGTGTTTTAGCCGATCCGTTTCTACTAGTTCATGGTTCATGGGGGGGGGGGGTGAATAATCACCTGTATCCCCTTGCTTTAAATCCATACTATCCATGCATAACAAGACATCACAAAAGTATAATAAGATAACTGTGAATGAGCAATCATCATCTAGAACACTCTGTATAAGCTTAAACATCTCCTGAGCTACATAACCTTCCGAAATGGACAACAGATTCTAATTTTATTAAAATGATAACCGATTCTTGGATAAACACATTGCACGATTTATGTCAAAAAATCGTGAAGAAAGTTTTTTAATGCTTAGTTTTTACATAAATTTCTATACCACCCTGTATAAGATAAACACGTCTCTTTAGGTCGAGGATATAAACCACCGCTGCTTAAAAAAGAAACAATCTAAAATATCCTGTCGAACGAAAGCAGTTCAAAAAGAAGCAAAAAAACGACGGTAAGATCTGTTAGGTGAGGAGTTTAGTTTATTATTTATAATCCAATATCAAATATCGATATTTGAATATCGTCGATATAGTCGATATATAGTAGATATAGTCGCAATATCGATATTTTAAGTATCCATTCATTTCGAAATTGCATGAAACGTTCTGTATATTCTGATAAATTCTGGTCTAACCCTGATCGTCTATAATACCTTTGGCTAACTCGAGGTTTAATTTTAGGGTAAAACTTTGGATTAATTTAAGAGCTAACTCTAACCTATACAATTGTGGCTTAATTAGGCCTAAATGGAGTTTTATCAACTTTTAAGTTACCTGATTATTCCTGGTTAAGAAGATCAAACGTTGCGCACTGGCTACCTTCTGGATCGAGCACCTTATCATAATGAATTCTTTTTAAGTAGGTAAGGAATCGGTGCGTCAATTCCTTATCCACGGCATCAAAGCAGGTTTGTGAATAGTTTTTTGAAATTCCACAAATTGGCACACCTTCACCTTTACAAAACGTAGCATATGTGTCGTCCGGATCGTCAACTGTCACACCTCTTTCTAGAAATATTTGGTTGATCTTATTCATACAGGGACACGTGAACGGATTGCCGAAGAGTGCTATATTACCCACACGAATATTTCTTAAAAGATCTTCCGGAAGGTAATTTAACAGATTCCCGCTTATTGACAGATATCCTATAAATATGGAAGAGGGAAAAGTCTTGGCATCAATTGACTCCAAGCGATTGTGGTGGAGACGTATTTTTCCAATAAATTTAGGATTTCCTTTGAATAATTCGCCTTCGATGACCGAAATGGCATTGACATTAAGAGATATATGTCTTATTTTTAGCCAGCCATGAAAAAATCCCAACGGAATTTTCTGGATCGAATTACGGTCCAAATTGAAATATTTAATGTTGCTTGTATTGGTGAACCATTCCTTTTTTATATAACTGAGTTTATTTGCATTTAGCTCCATTCTTCTTAAGTTTGGTAAATTTTCAAATGCCCCGTCCTCGATGTACAATATTTTATTCTCAAAAATTTTGAGGTTCTCGAGAGTGGGGAGGACATCAAAAACGCCTTTTAATATATTAGTAATGGGGTTATTATTTATATTTATCTTTTTCAATTTGGGCAAATCAGAAAAAGCTCCTGGTTCTATGACGTCTACGTGGGAACGTACAATATAAATTTCCTCCAGGTACTTCATGTGATGAATGAAATTTTTTTCCAGGATGGGCTTAACAGCTTTATGAAACCCGAAATGAATTACTTTCTGATTAGGAAAAGACGCATTACTAACACAACCCTGTACTTTTGAAAACGTCCACGTAGCATTTGGATTTTCCACCACGCGAGTATTTACACCTAGATTGGTAACATCACAAGACTGTAAATAAACAGACACTAATCTGGTTGCAAACAACAAAACTGTTATTAGTTTATACATTTATAAAAGTTAAATGCGACTGAACTAACCTGTCGGTGCTAGCTTTCGGATAATGGATCGGCTTTTAGCTTCACTGTCCGGTTTATTCTTTTTTATGCTGGCCTTATGCAAAAGTTCTGTGAATGCTCGGATTGTTCTTACTTTGGATCCCTAAGAGAATATTATGTATATTATGTGACTAGTTTCCCATTCTTTTACTTTCTGAATATCTGTAAATGAAATAACGCCTCATCGAGCCTAATTTTCTCTTTATTTTATTTATTTATTTTTCTTTCTTTTTGTTGGTCGAGAGTTTTTGTTATACGACATTTTGACGCAATTTTTATCTTTTATACTTTTTTTATTGAGGTGGGTACTTAAATTAGCCTTATATTGGCTGAATTATCGCTAAACAGCTTCCAATCCACATTTTTGTTTCCAATTCGCCTATATTTAAAAAAAGGGTTCATCGCCAAAATATACCGGCGCCAAAACGGCGGTGCCCAAATGTCCTATTCAGAGCTTAGAATGATAGGCTCATTGGGTATTTTTTTTATTACATTTCTGAAAGATTTTGTAACTTTATTAAGAACTGCGAAAAATTGTAATTTTCTGACGCCTCTAAAGCCTTTAAAATAATTTACGAATATCCACTTGGGAAAATCGCTGTGTGACCTCGCAATCTCCTATAGCAAGCCGGGTTCCGCTCGCTGCCACGGTTACTTGCTGTTTACGGCTAAAGCGCGTATACATTATTCAAGTAAGTTGATCAAGATAGTTGAATTCTACACGGAGTGAAAAAGCTTCACACATATCGGCATCTTTTTTTTTTATTGGTTTTTACTCTCAACTTTTGCTACTAATAGAGCATTGAACTGCTGCTTACTTATATGTAGACATTTTTTTAATTCTTTGTAACTTCCAATTTAAGTTTACATATGTGATTTCGTGAGGCACCTCGTGCTCCCATCTAATTCACTCTCTTACCCATATTTTCTTTCCCCGTTGTTTTTTCTAATAAATATTTTCTTTCAATTTATTAGAAGTAATTCAAATTGCTTGGAGAAGCGCTTTGCAAACTACTACTCTCGCGATTTTAAATCAACTGACATGCATTCATTTAAGGGTCATACATTTCGTTCTTTTTCATCCGTTCGAATCGCCGCGATTTGGACCGACGGTAATCATCGCCGGAATTTTCTTCCCATACACTGCCTAGATAAACTAACATTTCACCGTTAGTGTAATAAAACGAGACGGGTATATTTGCTGGCGGTAGCAGCGATAGCTATTGTTCCCAGTAAAAAGAGTAGTTTTTTTTTTGTTTCGATCCCTATATTTGGTAGATTTAATTTTCCACAGACATGGAAATCCTTGATATACTCCAATAAATTCTATAGTAAATGTTTTGTTTTCAATTAGTACGCATCACGAAGTTGAATTATTATCCAGTCCGCTACTGACAAGAAACCACCGACTTGAATCGGAACTCGAATCTCGAATACACTTACGATACGGACCGAATACGGGCGAGCCGGCGTCGGCGTTCCAAGTATCAAGACTCGACAGACATTTTTACCGACGATGCGGACCGTCGGTACCTTAGTGACAGTTTAGGACCGATAGTTGGATCGCGGCTATTCAAACGGATGAAAAATACTGAAATGTATGGAGCGGCCTTTAGAAATAGTGTATTGTTAGAGTCAGCAATTTTGGAGCCCGGCGCCGTTGGCGGGAATGCAGGGTGTTGCCGCGGAACCGGCGGGACACTTAACTTTTGGCGAGCCTGAAGCCAAGAGCGTCCGTGTGATTCACACAAACATTTGCTTCGTTAAATTGATAATTTTTGTCAGTGTCGTTTGTTTACTTCTTGAATAAATTGTTTGTACTCATTGAACTGTTTTTGTCAATGCTAGACTATACCGGGTGTTAAAGTGCTTATAACATTTATTTAACATTTTAAATTTACTAACTCTTTAAAGTATAAACAAATAATTGAATGCAAGTTACTTGAATTCAACTGAATTGATTCACTCACTTGAATAATGTAAACGGACATTAAAAAGATTTACATCGCCCTTTCTCTGTTGCTGGGCGACGGAGGTGACCCCGACAAGGGAGAAAAAATCGTTTTTAATAATTTCTGTTTCTTTTATCTAAAATAATGTTAGAGAAAGTATAGTCTAGAACTCGTATGGAATGGCATTTTCTACTTGTTATTGAATATACTATTAAAAGTAATAATATTAAGCTTCCGCTTGAACTGAACAAAGAAATATTAAGCGCATCTCCCTTGTATATGCACAAAAATTGCATTGTACAAATTCAAAGCGGATAAACTGCGGGAGGTAATGACGTCACCGCGTCGTGATCCGGGGCGAGCGTTTTTCGTTTTATTTTGATCTCGTATATGTCGAGAACTACTCTTCTACTTCAAATTTTCAGGGCTGACCATACCTTAGGAATGCTTCATAAAAATTAAGTAAGAGTGTGAGTTTTGACCAAATAACCCGATTACAATTTAATTTGTACTGATGCGCTTAGAATACTGGCCGCTCACTCAACGCAGGATTCTATAACATCTAAACTACTGAAATTTTTAAAAAGAGTTCGTAAAGTTAAAAGCATTAGGTGTATAATATAAAACTATTTGGAATTATTATGCAGGATGCCACAAATAGTTTTGATTCGTCAAACTTTATGTTTTTAAAATGGAACACTGTATATTATGGCATCTTTGGATTTCTTGTGATTAATTCTATGAAAATTTTGTAGAACCTATTGATGTACATACAAATGTATATATTAATAAATAAATAAAAAAACGTGAAATAAAATTAGTTCGTAGGATGAAAGAAAGCTGTTAGCTTACATCGCTTTGTTGGGATAGTGTGAATTGTTTTAATAAATTTAGCTCACAGGTCTTGAAGAGCAACTACACTACAATATTCCAGTTCATTCATATTTTCTTCAGCCAATTGAATAACAGAATTTAAAGATTTCAATGCTTCACCAGTGGAAATCAACTTGTCTTATAATGGAATTTGCGGCAACGTCACTGTCTTTATCCTCAATTTTAATTTCTTCATTTTGCTCATTTTCTGGCTGGCGGTCCTCATTCCAAACCTCAACATCATTCCGATCCCATACCTATAAATTGTCAATTTTCAGATTTTTATTTTTTAACTTACGATGGTGTTCATGACCTTTGGGGTGTTCATAATTTTAGCTTCTGCATATTCCGGATCTTCGTCATTTAATCGTAATCTTAAAATACTTCAAGGGATGCTTTCTTCTTCCTAATCAGAATCGCTTGTTTCGAGTGCGACGTTATTGGTTTTACGTTTTTATTTATATGTGTGCAATTTCGCTCTTGCGAGGTTTTATTTGTTCACTGTTCGGAGATTGATGTTAACATTTGTGTGTTAACTGGAGTCAATAGTTCATTATATAGTATGCTCACTATAGCGAGACTCTACTGTACAATGTACATATGTACACATTTCTACAACATATATTAGGATACATATTTCATTTGATTTTATCATTAAAATAGGTATGTACCGACTTTATAGCTTAAAACATTCAATAGTAGTAGTAGTAGTAGCGGATGGGGAGGCTTTGACGCCAAGCAAGTAGGCCAGTTTTTGACTTTTTTGCCAACCCCGTTTTAACGTCTGGGTAATGTCAACCAGACGGGACCTACAGTTTAAAGTGGGTTTCGACCGAATATGTTATTCTCGGCACAGTATTTGTACGGTCTTGTTATCTTGTTATAAAACATTCAGTTAATCAGTTATTCAGTAATAAATAGGTTGTAAGTATACGTAATGTATATTTTTATCTGCACTCTAAATAGTAAACGACCTCGGTGGAGTGCTAAAGCCGTTCATTAATTAGTTCACTATATCGAGACTCTACTGTATGTCAAAATTAAATCGTCTGTGAATCATGAAAAATGAAATTTTTCCAAAACTGGTTGTATTGCAGAACGTAAGGAAACATGTGGTAAAGATCGTCTTATATGGCTTTTAAAAAGTCTTCATCTCAATGGCAGTTTTCTGCAACCGAAACCAAATGAAATGATCTACCAAGTGATTTGGTAACAAAATTTAATTTGGTTGATTATGTGGATCCCGACGATATTACTTATATCGTAAAAGATGGTGTAGTCATCCGCAGCGATGGTGCAAATGGTTGTGAAATAATGGACAAAGTAGAAGATCAAGAAGAGTAAAATTACTTATTGGAACAACTTTTATTTGTAAAAACACGTTCTGAACTGTATTTCCATAAACCAGTATAATATATAATATATATAAATGTATGTATGTATTATTATAAATAATGGTCATGTTTAAAAATAAATGTTATGGTTTAATATATATAAATAAAACCGATAGGAAATAAATTGTTTGTAGTAAAAGCATTGTTTTATTTTTCTCAACATAACAAACCCTATATAAGCGTTTGTAAGATGAAAACCTTATGAAGTTATATAAGTAGAAGGTAAAATAGCAAATTAGTTTAGTTTAAGTTAAGGATGAGTCGAAGTAACAGCACAGTTGATAAGTTTGGACGTAAGAAAACCAATGAAAAATGTCGGTTTTTACGTGGACCACCTGGAAAAGGATTCAGGCTTACTCTCGATGATCAGTATGATATGCAAGGAAAATCCCTAGAGAATGTTGCATCACCTAAAAAACCAAATGATGCTGCTACTCAAGAATATGTTCTCAACGTGATCTCCTGCATATACAACTAACTGCTGTAATTGTTAAGAAATTATCAGATCTGCGCATACAAGTTGCTGACGAAATTAGTAAGAATGTTATACAATTTTTTGAGCGAAAAATCATAGGATTAAATACAGATATTTCTCGGAGAATCGCTGTATTGAATGAAGAAATAAATCACTTAAAGGAGAAAGTACAGAAAACTAAAGAAAAAGTTGATAGAAATTTTCATCCAGAATTTACATTCGGAAAGTAGACAGAAGGTTTTATCATGATAAATAGAAGGAAAAAGTAACAAAATACTTTGGTAATTGTATTGTTATAGCAATTACCTAAGTTTAGTTCTTAAGGTGTTTATTGTAATGCTTTTATGATAATAAACCGATTTGATTGTTTATTTATCTTATTATTTAAACCAATCTGGGAAGGGAAATATTAAAATAAAAGATACATGTGCTAATTTTACAATAAGTGTTATCTATTTTCTGGGAAAATATTTTATAAACTACATTAAGTACTTAAACAATATCAGACATATCTATCCAAGAATTAAATTGATTAGGGAAACCCAACCATTTTACAAACAATTGATCGATGTGATTTTTCTGACGTTTTCTAGGAATTTTTTCAACAAGACATACGTTTGGGTTGGTTGTCTTTTGTAGTTCAGCTTCGTAGAAACAACCTTTAATCGGTTCACCTTCTAATGATTCCAGTATGTAAGTAGATGGATTTGTGATGTTGCTTTTTACTATTTTAAAGAGTTCTGTTGACCATGAAGGTGTATGTATACCCCTTTTCGAATATGGATTTGTATTTACTGATGCGAACTATATCACCCAGATGGAATTTATATTTCTTCGGTCTAACCTTTAAATAATCGTATGCCCTAATTTGGGTATCTTCTAACACATTTTTGGGCTTCATGCCGATGGTGCGATGCATTGTGTTATTATAGACGCTTGTTATTGATGGTAATAGTTCCACCCACCGGTAGGAACCTCTAGTCGAAAATTGTTTGTATAATGCACTCTTCAAAGTTCTTATAACACGTTCAACAATTGCCGCCTTTTTCGTGCTAAATGTAGAATAATGATTTATATTAAATTTTTTCATAAGGGCTTGAAAGCGACTATTATAGAATTATTTTCCCTGATCACTTTGTAAATTGTCTGGTGTATACGATGCCTCTTTAATTATGCTCTTAATTGCATTGGTCACTTCAGCACCGGTCTTGTTTTTGATTGCTCTGGTGTACACAAATTTGGAGTAACAATTGATGCATACAAGGATGTAGCGATAACCATCGTTTTCATCAGCATATTGTTGCATTTCCGCTAAATCTATTTGCCATAAATCCTTGTATCCTTTAATGATCGTCCGCCTTCTAATAAAGTTTTTTCTAGCAGTCCGGTGCAGTTCATTAACAATTTCAATTTTTCCCCTGCTTGCTTCCATATTTTGTAGCGAAGCGAACACGTCTCATTAGACACTGAGCAAAGGAAACAAGGTACATAATTTAATATATTATTTGTTCTTCACGAAGTTCCTCAACAATTGACATAATCTCATTGTCATGCCCAGTATTACCAGCTGATTTTGAACTCCACAGCAATCTTAAGCGATCAACCAACTCCTTTGGTTTATTCCAATAAATGTATTGAGGTGATTTGGAAGAAAGTAGTTTCTTGTTGGGTATTTTTATTTTTTCAGCGATGTTATTTTTAACAACAGCACCACCTGATTTAGTGTCCGCCGGCATCAGTAGGGGTTTTATAATATGCAAATATTTCATTATTCTGGTTTCTCGTAGACCCATATTTTTGTCATAATTTTCATATGCTGCACTAGTTAGTTCTAAAATATCCGTGTATTTCTGTAGCACACCATCATCGATTTTATCGTGTTGTGTTAGAAATGGTGGATTTCTTCACTACCTCAAGGATGGCAAGATACACCTTGACCTTGATAAAGCTCGTTTTAAAATTTCAAGAGAACGCGCAACCTTGAAAAGTGCTTGTAGTCAAGGGCAATAAGAAGAGTGGTGACAAGAACGAAGTGAAGGACGGCGAGACTCGAGGTGGGGTAAACTTATAGTGGGGGAATAGGCATAAAAGCGAGCATCATGTGTTGAGCTGTTCAGTCTGAAACTTTTAGTGACGACAATTATTCCTGTGTACGTAATGTGTTCAAACATTAGTGATATTTCTGATTTAATGAGTGTTTCAACCCAAGATCTTCTGGGCGTCGAAGATGATTTACATCTGATTACAGCAAACGCCTTTGTGGACGAGCCCGCAGCCCCCGGGAACGACTTGACTATAGCAGATGATGGAATGGAGCAGATTATGGATGATGCATGTGGCCAGTTGTTGAGGGACATCGAGAAGCGGCAAGCAGCTGAGAACAAAAAAGTGAATGTTCTCAGTAATGTTGTAATTAAGGAAGCCCGGCCGACACATTCAAAGTTAAAAAGGTTACTGACGACTGGTGGACCCAAAAGCAAGGGTAAATTTTATTCATCTGCGGCAAAGGATGCGCCGAAGAAGAAGAAATTTACATTTGTACCTTTTCCCGGTGGATTCGAGTTGCCGTCTTTACCACCACCAGCATCAGCAGCAGCAGCGGTAGTTGTCGTGGATGGTCCTATTATGAGGACACCATCGCCACCACCACTATCACCAGAGTTGCACCGGAAAGGACGAAAAGGGCAAAAGAAAAATATAGAGTGGCCAATTAGTGCATCTAGTGCGTCCACATCATCAACGTTTGTGGCGTCTCAACCAGGTTGGCTAGATGAGTTTTCTAGCAGCCAAAGGAATGTCCTATAATGTGCGGGACAAACTTTTGGGACAATTAAGAGCGCGAGAAAGTGATGTGGAAATTTACGAGAGACAGATTACGGAACTAAAAAAAAAGTTAGATTTAGCTAGGTGTGATGTGGGACAATTTAAAAAAAAACTCTTGTTATTAGACAATTTTAGTGTTAAGTTAGAGTAAGTTTTGTAATATTAGATGTATATAGATTTAGGTTTAAGAATTGTATATGCATATAATTTTAGTGTTAATTTAGAGTAAGTTTTGTTATAGTATATGTATATAGATTTAGGTTTAAGAATTGTATAGTAATGTAATATAAATGTATATATTTTATAAAAATATATTTAAATAAATATCATCCTAGTCAATGAAATTTTGTTTTATTTCCAACATTTTGAATTAGTTAGGTTTATGAGAATCAATAAACACATAGGCTATATATAAAAAAGTTTAAATCGTAATATTTAAATAATTTTTTAAGGCATTTGTTGTAATTTTACAGAAATTTTTTTGGTGGTACCTCCATCATATTTGTTATTAATTAATTTTTTAGGCATTTGCTGTAATTTGACGCTTCGAAGCGAATGGTGCTCTCTCGTAATGGTTTACCGTATTTATAGAATCAAAAAGCACAACTCATCCGCATCACGAAACTGTACACATAAGCAAACGAAGTTATAAGAAATTTTACTTTAGCGAATTCAAGAAATTATTAAATCGAATAGATTTGTCTAAAACTATATTTCCTTCGCTAACTACATCAGTCGATTGCAAGCCACGATGGGAGAATATCCTTCAGACATTTTTCTTGATATCCAAGGCTACCATTGTTCTTCTTTTGGATACTTTTCAAAAGAGTTAGCAATTTACGATGGGTTTCGTATCTCAAGTTATCTATTTAAAGCTCCTTTTGCGAAAAATATGTTGTCCCTTGCGGAGCTAAAGCATGTCAAATGGGCCGAAAAGTATCATGGACTGAAGTGGGAGTCTGGAAACGTAGGACTCTGTGAAATTAACAATATATTTAAACATGTGTTGGAATTATACCAATCACCCAGGATATACGTAAAAGGAAGTATGAAGGCAAATTTCCTAAAGAGGTTTATAAGCAAAGAAATCATTACAGATATTCCCTGTAAGCTGGAACCGAAATTAAATAAATTTAAGAAGATTCCAGAGTATTTTTTCCACAAAACGATGCATCCATGGCACTGTGCAGCATCGAATGTGAAACTGTTATATAATTATAGAAATTGATACTAATAAACATTATATTATTGTTTACTTTGTTTTTCTTTTAATCATTCGTCAGTACCTAATCTGCACACTTTTTCTCTTAGATTGGCTAGCTAGTATTGAACTTAAAATGTTTGACTTAGTGTTTACAATAAATCACAATTTAAAATAAAATTTCTTGGTACTACCCGTTTCGTATTTAAATAATTTTTTAAGGCATTTGCTGTAATTTTACGCAGAAATGCAAAAGAGCTAAAATGTTTGCCTTCGTTTAAACCATAGATCCCCGTTTTTTAAATTGCATTTAGTGAAAAATTTTTTTGGTGGTACTTCTATAATATTTGTTATTAATTCATTTTTTTTAGGCATTTGCTGTAATTTTACGCAGAAATGCAAAAGAGCTAAAATGTTTGTCTTCGTTTAAACCATAGATCCCCGTTTTTTAAATTGCATTTAGTTGAAAATTTTTTTTGGTGGTACCTCTATTATTTTTGTTATTAATTAATTTTTTTTAGGCATTTGCCATTATTTTACGCAGAAATGCAAAAGAGCTAAAATGTTTGCCTTCGTTTAAACCATAGATCCCCGTTTTTTAAATTGCAGTTATTTAAAAAAAAAATTTTTTTGGTAGTACCACCTTCATATTTGTTATTAATTAATTTTTTTTAGGCATTTGCTGTAATTTGACGCAGAAATGCAAAAGAGCTAAAATGTTTGCCTTCGTTTAAACCATAGATCCCCGTTTTTTAAATTGCATTTAGTTGAAAAAAATTTTTTTTTGTTATTAATTATTTTTTTTAGGCATTTGCCATAATTTTAGAGAAAAAAGTATTAAAGTGAAAATGTGTGACTAGATAGATGTAAACTATAAGCCCCATTTTTTAAAATTGCATTTTCTTAAATTTTAAAAACCCCATTGTCATTTTTTCTAAATTATATACAGGGTGTTATGGAAATGACTTATTATATTTTAAGGGGCCACTCCTGAGGTGGTCTAGAGTTACACTTGATAGTTTTTTTTTCTAAAATCGGAAGTATTTTGAATTAAATAAAATAAAAACCGGACTATGTGTGCCTTCCATGATAGTTCAATGCCCCTGAACACATGTGTTTTTGACAAGACAAACTGCTGGAATGGTAATTGTTTAGTTTAGTGCAATTAATGTTGAATTTTGTGCTAAAATTTCGTATATAGACTAATTGAGGGTAGCTGATCACAATTTTCCTTTTGCGTTTTTACGGCAAATGCACTGGTTTTGAGAAAAAAAAATGTTAAAGTTTTTCACTTACAGGTTAGGGTATTTTTGTTTATTTCGATATCTTTGGGTGTCGCGTTTCACTTTCCTTTCAATTTCCTAGATTTTATGGTTTTCCCTTCAAAATATGTGATAAAACTTTCACCAAACTATCTGTTCATAAAATAAGAACAACATTTTAGCAAAAAAACAATGGAAAAGGCACAAATTTAATTAAATTCGTTGTTAATACGCCGACAAAGTAGAAGCGTCTCTTTTCAGATTCATTGCACTCACGTTGCCAGATTGTTCTTCTTTTTCTTGTAATTATTAATGGCTTCCATCCAGGAGAATGATATGCTAGCTCGAGCCAATAGGATTCATTCAATTAATAAAAATGAATTGAAAAGTATAGGCAATTTATAATACACTAACAATCTGACAACATGGGTGCAGTGAACCTGCAAACAGGCTCCTTGTACCGTGCAGTTTGCTTCTGCTTTTTTGGCCAGCTGTCAGTGAGCTGTCTCCCGTCTTTTTCCAGATAACGTAGAGTTTTCTGTTCGCTTACAAGTTATCCCGTTTTTCAGAGTTTCCTTGTGGCATATTTCGTTTATTTCAACTCGGAAGTGTATACTATGACTCCGACAAGTAATATTTTATTGGAAATAGCAACATTTTAGGATTACATGCAAAATAACATACCGGTGAGTTAGAAAAACTTTAACATTTTTTTTCTCAAAACCAGTGCATTTGCCGCCTAAACGCAAAAGGAAAATTGTGATCAGCTACCCTTAATTAGCCTATATACGAAATTTTAGCGAAAAATTCAACATTTGCACTAAAGTAAACAATTACCCAAATCAGCTGTTTGGGTCATTGGCGCGTAGGTGTTTTGGACCTAAATTTTTGAAGGCATTTTTCTCGAATTTCTAGCTTCGAGCGCCATTTATAGCAATTTTTCCCCAATTCGTCTCGACCTATATATTTACGGGTTAAAAAATAATAAGTCATTTCCATAACACCCTGTATATTAAGCGAGCTATTTAGATTTTTCTATTTTTTGACTTTTTGAGGTATTTCCATACTTTTTACATCAAAAGTTGCATAATAAATAAGATGCGGCCGGTTTCGAACTTAATTATGGTATTTTTTTAAAATTTCTTAACACCGCTATTTTTTGTTATATAAGCAATTGAAATATGAAATGCATGGGGTGCCCCACCTGGCTATTTTTTAGAAATGTTTAATTTTTAGGCTTTTCGCCCATCCTACATAAAAGTTGTACCTGACATAAAAGATTCGTCTACTCGTGAGCTAAATTATGGAATTTTTTAATTTTAAAAATTAACAATATGAAGCAAGTTTTACAACAATTTATAAAAAAATAGCATTTTTAGTGTCAAGTATCAGAACTTCCTTATTGTCAGTCCCATAAAAAAAAGCTTCGTATAAGAGATGGTCTAAATTATGTGAAGAATATTTACAAATTTTGTATTAAAGTAAAAAACCATAAATAAAAAAGTTCGCCTTTGAAAATTTGTTTTATCTCAGCTATCCGTGGTCCGATCTTGACGGGACCCCCCGCAAACGATTTTGACGCCCGTCTACGGTGGGAGGGTGGGGGCGGGTGGGCACTTATAAAAAAAAAAAAGAAAAAACGTATAAACCGAACCTTGCCTACCATCTCCCAGTGTGTTTTGCACATTTCAATTACGCATACGCGAGCTAGATCTATCTCTGACTTTGAAAAAATTGAACAAACTTCTTTATCCTTTATCCGATTTTAAATCCGTTTTTACGATAATTTTCCTTAAAAAATTTCCACAAACATTTACTTGAACAGTTTTTTTCTACGACTTACCATTGAGGCACTGTGAAGCTTTAAAGTGCAGTTTTCGTTATTTCACCTATCTTTTTCATAACCCCCTATTGATTTTTGGAGATTTTAAATTTTTTTTTCTGCAGTTTGGTGTAGAAAAATATGCCAAAAAATATTTTACAATGACATTTTCTCATAAAATATCGCCAAGTGGCCGAAAAAAATTATTAAAAGTTGAAAATTTGCATATTTTATATTTTACAAAAATTAACGATTTCTTGATTAAAATGGGATCTTTAGAGGTAAATGAGTGTTCTTGTAGTATAACATTTTTTTCCCAAATGTTTGCATGTATTCGAAAAAAATTCTTAAAAGTTGAAAATTTACATATTTTATATTTTGCAAAAATTAACGATTTCTTGATTAAAATGGAATCTTTGGAGGTAAATGAGTGTTTTTGTAGTATAACATTTTTTTCCCAAATGTTGGCATGTATTCGAAAAAAATTCTTAAAAGTTGAAAATTTAAATATTTTTTATTTTACAAAAATTAACAATTTGTCGAGAGAAATGGAATCTTTTGAGCTAAATAACTGGTTTTTCAGTAAAAAATTGTAAGAATTCTAAATTTCGTAGGTATGACGAAAGATCATTTATGTCTTGAAAAAAATTTTGCCGTAAAACTTTGGGATAAAAATTGACATTTAACAACTAACTACGCTCAAGTCTTTATGTGGCCCTCCGAAGAGGACCTGGGGAAGGGGGTTAGGGTAGGTCAGGGTTCGGGCGGTCGCATAGGAAAGAGAATAGGACTTCTACGGAGTGGTTGAGTCCGCAGGACCGGCGTTCATATCATCTTCAAAATCCCACCAAGATGTGGAATCGGCTGGACCGCTAAAGTCATCGCTGACTTCTACCGATCCCGCATTCGATGTGGAGTCCGCCGGTCCAGTGGTCTCAACATTTTCAACTCGCCCCGATGATGGTGGTCTGTTGGGTTGAGGAACAATTTCAGTCTCATCGCTAAACAGCGACGAGCCACGGCTTGCAGGTCCTTCTTGGGGTCTAGGAACATATTCAGTCTCATCGCTAAACAGCGACGAGCCACGGCTTGCAGGTCTTTCTTGGGCCATGTCCAAGATGTATATGAATTAATTGTGAAGCTGAACTCGTATTTATATGCTAACATTGTAGTGGAGGATAATAATATTTGAATGATGTGCCTTATAGCCATTTATAATAAACATTACTCGGTCTTTACCAACAGTAACACAATCAAACACAAGATTTTTATTTTTAACTAATTTGAGAGAAATGCGATGAATTATGTACTGCAGAAAATCCCTTGAAGTTTTTCTATTATGCGATGATAACAAATACCACATGTTGGTATTGTATCATCCCAAAAATGGGACTTCTAACTAACTAACTACGCTCAAAGTATAAGTGTGGTCCTGAAAAGGACCGTTTTTTGTAGGTTTAGGAGAACCAGCTAATTCGGCTGTTCCCCTCTGGCGACCTGAACAGATCGCGGTGCCGCTCGACGACCACGACGAAGCCGACGTGGTGGTTCGAGCGCTCCAACCCTTTCTTCCTCGTCGTCGTTAATCACCACTACCACAGGTGGTGGTGTTCGAACGGTAGGTTTTACCACCGCTACTGGCTTATTTTCGAATTTCTTTTTCGATGCCAGTCAGTACTCATCGATCTTCCGCTTTCTAGTGCTTGAGAGCATCAGTCTGCTAGCGTCCATGGTTGGATGAGAAATGATACATTCTGATATGCGCACACGTATTTATAACCATATTTTAGGGGTGGGGGTGTAAATTTTACTATACCCTTCAAATATTCCTAGAGTTCAGTTTAAAATTAGTTTGCTCCAAGCTTTGCTGAGATGAAGTTTGTTGTAGTCGACGTTCAAGGATTCTGCGTTCCAAAATTTCAACCTAAAGAGTTAGTTATTTATGATGGAACGCAGATGAAAAGTTACATCTTTAAACCAACAATACCGTTTCAAGAACTATCGTATGAATGTCAGAAGCGGGCGTTGTATTTATAAGGAAACCGACATGGACTCTGCTATACTTATGGTGAAACGGATCTCGACCAACTTTTCTCGATTCTCTACGACGCTCTGCACGATGTCGACACTATTTATGTCAAGGGACAAGTTAAGAAGGATTTTTTAATAAACACTTTTTCCGATATGAACCTTAAAACTCCTTCTATTGTTAATTTAGAATTCACTACTGATTCTATTAATGTACCAAAATTAACAATGGATACTACGTAATGCTCCCATCATAGTTTAAATATTTGTTCTTGTAGCGTAACAAATGCTAGAATATTGTATGACTATACACATAATTGTTTACCTAAATAAATAATACAAAATGTCTAAAGTGTTTTATTAACAGTCACCTTACCATAGTAAAATTTTAATAATATGCTTACGGTGGTATGCTTTCAATAATAATAATAATAATACCGTAGCACAATCAAGTGATCCACTACGCTCAAGTCTTAATTTTCCCTTCAAAAAAGACCTGTAAGGTGTAATTATTCGGGTGGTCGCATAGGAGAGACAGAGTAGGAATTATCGTAGTCCTTTTACGGAGTCGTTGAGTCCGCTGAACCGACTTCTACCGGTCCCGCATGTCTCAACCCATGGTAGCACAATCGAAAAATTATTTCTCGAAAAGTATTGTGCCACCCTGGGTATGTGACATTAAACAACTAACTACGCTCAAGTCTTTATGTGGCCCTCCGAAGAGGACCTGAGGAAGGGGGTTAGGGTGGGTCAGGGTTCGGGCGGTAGGTAGTAGTAGCTTTATTTGTAATAGAACTTACATTCTATTGCAAATAATGCAAGATTGTTGGTGAAAGACCGTAAACAATCTTTCACGACAATCACTACATCTCGAGTGATTTTGCATCGCCCCATTATATCCTAATGTAAAATGAGTTTGAATGAAATTAACATTATTCAAACCTCCAAATCTAGTTATGTAGCAATTCATACATAAATTGACGTGAAGACCCCATTTTACATAGGATTGAACTATGCAAAATCTAGCTCTGAACCTACCTCCCCTACGTACCGCTCTATGTTGAACATTTGGTTCAACTGTTCGGTCTTCATCGGTTGAATATCCTGCATCTGAACTTGATGACATTTTGGGACAGTATGAGTTTCCATGTCAAAATCGGTCATTATATATACTTTATTTTGCCCCCACCTCTACCTCCCTCTCTCTCTGTCTCATACACTTCTATATATTCTTATCATTGAAGAATTCATGTCTTGTAACATATTAAAATATACCCTCGATCCTCGGTTACAAAAATTAAACCAACAGTAGTAACTTTTACAATAACAGAAACACGATAGATAATATTAAAATATTTATTTCTAAACTTATTTTCTATGTAATACAGTGCCTTTCTCAAACGGTATTACAAAATAAAACTGTTAAGATACTAAATATCTAAGGTTATTTTATTACAAAGAAAGATAAACTACAGAACTTAGATTAAAATATGGATTTGTTACTAACTGAACCATTCATGATATTGTAACTTAAAAATGAGTCGTGAATAACCAATGCATAAATTTTAGTGTCTTTGGGAAATTTACTGTTTCGTGTTTCAAACTCGATTTTGACATCAACTGTGGATGATTTGATAGCTTCTGGTTGATGACTGCAATCCACGATGAAAATGGGGTTGTCAGGATATTCGACGTAATTTAACATTGGGTCCACCATTTTTCGACCGTAGTAGCTACTCTGGAAGTTCATAGGTATAGTAAGCTGTCGCATATAATTTTTTCCCAAACTCTAAATTCCATCTTTCATATGGATAGACGGTGGAATTTAGGTATACTCCAATGTCACTTATATTGGCTGTAGTAAACTGGGTGGCATCTTTGGCCTTATTGTCGCAATTGTTACTATTCTGAAAACCAATAATCAAATATCTCGGTTTTTCAAGACTCGTGCTAGTCCTTAAAGCCCACACATCTGATGATGTTTGTCGTAAAGCAGAAAGTCCGTAAAGATCCCATTTACGAAATGCCATTGGAATATTGGCGCTATTTACACCTTTATTCATGCGAGACATTATCTTTAGCTTTTGACGATCGTCGGGAATAATATGACGAACTCTCCATTCGATTTTATCAATATTAATGTCTGCTTCCACTTCACCAACATAACAATTGGGAAAATTGCGGGCGATAATTAAAATAAGCTCTTGCTTAACATTAAAAATTCCTTTCGTATAGTCCTCTGCAAAACCCATTAGATACTTTAGGGGGAGCTTTTCGGAGAATACATGCCTTGTGGCATCAACAAGAGCTTGATTATTTTCATTTAAGCCCCATCCGCAAACCATTAGAGAATTATTTTGTAGGGTTCCAAAAGATGCCATCGTTTTCAGTGTTGTAGTAATTCCTGGTTTTCGGACAACTGCGACTTGTTCACCGCCCATTTCATACCGAATTTCGTCGAAAAGGAATGCTATATCATTATTCGATAAGTAACATTTCTCTATTACATCTTTAGGTGTGAACTTTCCTTCTATGTATATGTAACTTTCGGAAACATCCAAGATTATGTCTTGAAAGTGAACAGGAATGCGAATTTCATCAGAGTTTTTAAATGTTCGTGAACCATATGGTTTATAAGTATGTTCTTGTAAACTAATTATTGAGTTCTCGAAGATGGGTTCGGCGAACACTTCGATTTTTTCACTTGTAGCAGTCATTTTCTAGATTTTCGTATTTTCAAACCAATTGATCGTAAAAAACTGTAATCTTCACTGGAAAGCTGCTGCTGCTGTCGCCGATAAGGTGTTTTCGATCTAATGACTGGATTACGAATGAGCCTGGTTTGCCTACTTTGTTTACTTTTATTATGTTTAACTGAATCTTTCACAGTATGCAACAAACGTAGTTGAGAGTTAAAGCAGAAACCCATACTTAACTCCAATTTAATAATTATCTTCTCTCCTCGAAAGTCAATCAGATCTCCGTCGTCATCCAAGATTCGCAGACTGATGTTGTCTATGAACTGACGTCCCTCTGGTATAATCGGCATATAAATAATATTCTGCGGCTCTTTCGTAATTTTATACCCTGCTTCCACGTCAATATCAAATTCAAATAGGATGTGGCATTTCGACGAGTTCAGGAATGCACCAGAAATTATATTACAATCCACCCGTATAATGCGTACTTTCATAATATCCACATTGTACACTGACTGATGCTTTTCATTTTTTTTAACACTTTAGCGTCAAACCCCAACATTTTGGCAATACTTTTGTCACCACGTAAATCAATGTCATACTTCGATTTCATCTCACTTTGTAATGTATTCTTGTTGGCTGTTAACGAAAATATTTCATCACTATCGTCGCGGGTTGACTCTTTTAGGGCTGTCAACATAGCTTGACTAATTTCATCAATTTCATATGCTCCTGGTGGAATGGTCAGTGGATGTGATATTTTTTTATCCTTCCTTATTTTACCAAATGAGCTGTTGTTTTCATCAATTATGTAACCAAAGGAGTTGTTGTTTTCATCAATGTTAAAAATTGAATTATATGTGTAAAATCCCACAAGTGCAAGACCATATTTACTTGTTGTACTCAGTTCAATGGGTGGATAAAAGTCGGCGCTTAAGACGCTCGAGGATCCTGTTAGCGTGAATGTATGCGACATGACTGACGTTAAGTAGCTATCTGTGATGGTTTTTATTATGATTTGCAGCAGCTCAATGGGTTTATTACACTAGCGCTTTTTTTTTCTTCTCATCTGATGTCGTGTTAATCGAATTTTCAGCTGTTATATTCACATCACTGATTTTGCAGTAACAACAAAATAATTTTCGAGGCAATGGCCCATCACCAACATCCTTGTTGGAATCGTCACTGTCGCTATTGTAATGTTCATAGCAAAACTGATATTTCATCATATCCTCGTCACTTTTCAGTTCATTTGACAGCTTATCCCAAACTAGAGCAATTTCATTTGGCGCCATCGAAATCATTACTTCCTTCGGCACGTTTTCTAATTCTTCGGCAGTCATTCTCAACGGTTGTTGTGTTTAAACACTTTAAGTGAGTGCAAGATCTTTGTGTAGTTATCGCGTTCAACTTGTGACGTCAAAGACATAATTATTATTATTATTTTATATCGGAGAGAAACTTCAAACACAGATGGCCACACCAAACTGAATCGAATTCTTGCTGACGATCGTATATATAGTAAATGTTTTTCGAGGCGTTCGAACCTGTTTGCAGATATCTCACCAATTCGGTAGGTGGTGGCAAATCACCAAAGCTATCATAGTATGTTACTTCAAAGTTGACTTTTCGATATGCCACCCAATGCGTCCCTACCCCCGATGCGCTATCCAAATTAACAATGGCTGCTTCATACCGCCTGGGACCGCGTGCAGGTAATGAATCTCGCATATAAACTCCCCTAAAGTGAGGTATCTTTAGTTTTAACACAAACTTTTCCAGATCGACATTTGATAGCGGTCTATGGGGTAGGGATTCAATTAGTTTTTTGACATATTCCTATGGTTCATAAACAATCCCATACCTGAACGATATGGTTTCAGATATAATCCATTTCCTCTTAGTTTTAAAGTGGCGCCTGTTTTTTCAGCATTTGCCTTCTTTACTTCTTTGATGGTGCGAACAATGCCGGCGACGCCACCTGCTAACGAGCCTAAGGCTGATAGACCAGCAAATATTGGTTATAATGGTAATACTCTACCAGTTTTAGGAATAGGAATAATCCTAGGTGTGCGAACTTTTCGTTTACCACCTGCTGCTTTTACTGATTTGCGGGCTGCTGTAACGGCTATTTCAGATGCATTTAGAATATTCATTTTCTTTCCACCACCTCTTAGCAATTCTGCTCGAATTGGTCTTCAAACAGCAGAACCAAAAGCTACTTTCTGCACACGCACCCGCTTTCCAGCACGTCGCGTCGCTTACCAGCTCGCCGCTTCCTCTTGGTAATTTTTGATCTACGACCCTTCCTTTTGCTTGATGACACACCCATACCAAAACGTTGCTTTGTTTTCATAATGTTTGTTACCAACCACGCAGCACTCTTTTCACCAACGCTAGCGTCTGCAGATTTCACTCGTTTCCAAGCACTTTGTTCCAACTCGTAATCTGCTTGGTGCCGCTCACTTAAATTGTCTCTATTACGTAAGTAAGCTAAATCGTGCTTCTTACACGCCACGTCCAAAGGATTAATTCCTTGATCACTTGTTTTCACACGTTTAATCACTTTTGTTCCGGGACCGCAATATTGATAACCGGGGATATGCAGCTCCACCGGCAGGTTATTAATTAAGGAGTTAACAAAGCCTCTTCCAGTCTTAGTCTGTAAACGAGACGATCTACTTCGTCCGGTGATCAGCATCTGAATGACCATTTAAGTGAAAAGTTTGCTATAAAGTATTGATTTTATCAATATGCGGATAGTACATTTGAAACAAAAATTCCCCATCGATAATCTCGATGAAAAAGTTGGGTGTGGGCATGAACAGAAATTGTTAAGGAAACACGGTCCTTTGCTTCCATCATCCATTCGTGGAATAATAATTGGACCTTCGAATTGTGACAAAACCAATGTTATGATTTCACTACTTACTCACCCCTTGGGTCTTCGTTTTGAAAATGTTTATATCTAGTCCCTACATCAAACAAAATACGAATATTTGAGGAAAATTCTTACACCCATCAAGGGCCTTGGTTACTATGCATTCAGTGATGCTTGCAATATTGTGGAACCATCGGACGCAAAGCCTAATTCGATATTTATATTTGATGATGTTATGTGCGAAAAACAGGATGTCATAAGATCTTATTTTTGTATGGGACGTCACAAAAATGTGGATGCCTTTTATTTGGCTCAAACATATTCACGAGTTCCTAAACAGCTTGTGCGAGATAATGCCAACTTTATTATTATGTTTAAACAAGATGAAATGAATATGAGACACGTATTTTCCGATCATGTATCACCCGACCTGAATTTTACACAATTTCAGGAAATGTGCTCGAAATGTTGGGATAATAAATATGGATTCTTGGTTATCGATAAAGATAGTGATGTGAATTCGGGAAGATATCGCAAGGGACTTGATAGCTATATGTTTGTTTAACAATGATGAATGCATTCATTTCATTGCTTGTAGTTTGTCAATACCATGAATGAAGAAATTGACTTAAAACGAAAACTAGTGGAAACGACCAATGCTGTTCGAAAAAAATTTAAACAATTCAAGGCGGCGGAGACACAAAGTGCGCTCGACTTGGATAAATTTTACGAACCAATCACTAAACCACTAGTATCTATATCTAATGTAGTAAAGCAACGCCAGCAGCAGCAGCAACCCAAAACCCAAGGAAAGCAATATAGTCGTAGTACTAGCACAATGGAGGAGCCTGAGGAAATATCCGATCACATATCATCATTTCAATCGTCTACACCGCGGATAAGCCGAAAAGCTCACATCGACACAACACCGAAACGTGATACCAATGTTACATTGTTTGAGACACCTTCCCCTTCAAGTTATACAAGTTCACCACCGCTCGACAAGATTCAAGCGTACTTAAATGGCTTAAAAAATAAACCATCTCAATACGATACCATTTATGGTGTACATTTCGGTAAAAAACCGAATCACCTTAAAAGATATATTGGTAACCTAGAAGTGCGTTTTCCAAATGGCAAAATTACTTTATATAAAAACGGGAAAAATGTTGGTGTATTTGATGGAACGCCTCAACTTTACGATTTGCTTTTTTTAAGAAATCCACCATTTCTAACACAACACGATAAAATCGATGATGGTGTGCTACAGAAATACACGGATATTTTAGAACTAACTAGTGCAGCATATAAAAATTATGACAAAAATATGGGTCTACGAGAAACCAGATTAATGAAATATTTGCATATTATAAAACCCCTACTGATGCCGGCGGACCCTAAATCAGGTGGTGCTGTTGTAAAAAATAACATCGCCGAAAAAATAAAAATACCCAACAAAAAACTACTTTCTTCCAAATCACCTCAATACATTTATTGGAATAAACCAAAGGAGTTGGTTGATCGCTTAAGATTGCTGTGGAGTTCAAAATTAGCTGGTAATACTGGGCATGACAATGAGATTATGTCAATTGTTGAGGAACTTTGTGAAGAACAAATAATATATTAAATTATGTACCTTGTTTCCTTTGCTCAGTGTCTAATAAGACGTGTTCGCTTCGCTACAAAATATGGAAGCAAGCAGGGTAAAAATTGAAATTGTTAATGAACTGCACCGGACTGCTAGAAAAAACTTTAATAGAAGGCGGACGATCATTAAAGGATACAAGGATTTATGGCAAATAGATTTAGCGAAAATGCAACAATATGCTGATGAAAACGACGGTTATCGCTACATCCTTGTATGCATCAATTGTTACTCCAAATTTGTGTACACCAGAGCAATCAAAAACAAGACCGGTGCTGAAGTGACCAATGCAATGAAGAGTATAATTGAAGAGGCATCGTATACACCAGACAATATGTGTGATCAGGGAAAATAATTCTATAATAGTCGCTTTCAAGCCCTTATGAAAAAATTTAATATAAATCATTATTCTACATTTAGCACGAAAAAGGCGGCAATTGTTGAACGTGTTATAAGAACTTTGAAGAGTGCATTATACAAACAATTTTCGACTAGAGGTTCCTACTGGTGGGTGGAACTATTACCATCAGTAACAAGCGTCTATAATAACACAATGCATCGCACGATCGGCATGAAGCCCAAAAATGTGTTAGAAGATACCCAAATTAGGGCATACGATTATTTAAAGGTTAGACCGAAGAAATATAAATTCCATCTGGGTGATATAGTTCGCATCAGTAAATACAAATCCATATTCGAAAAGGGGTATACACCTTCATGGTCAACAGAACTCTTCAAAATAGTAAAAAGCAACATCACAAATCCACCTACTTACATACTGGAATCATTAGAAGGTGAACCGATTAAAGGTTGTTTCTACGAAGCTGAACTACAAAAGACAACCAACCCAAACGTATATCTTGTTGAAAAAATTCTTAGAAAACGTCAGAAAAATCACATCGATCAATTGTTTGTAAAATGGTTGGGTTTCCCTAATCAATTTAATTCTTGGATAGATAAATCTGATATTGTTTAAGTACTTAATGTAGTTTATAAAATATTTTTCCAGAAAATAGATAACCCTTATTGTAAAATTAGCACATGTATCTTTTATTTTAATATTTCCCTTCCCAGATTGGTTTAAATAATAAGATAAATAAACAATCAAATCGGTTTATTATCATAAAAGCATTACAATAAAGACCTTAAGAACTAAACTTAGGTAATTGCTATAACAATACAATTACCAAAGTATTTTGTTACTTTTTCCTTCTATTTATCATGATAAAACCTTCTGTCTACTTTCCGAATGT
The DNA here is from genome assembly GCA_963920685.1 of Polydrusus tereticollis. Classification (NCBI taxonomy): domain Eukaryota; kingdom Metazoa; phylum Arthropoda; class Insecta; order Coleoptera; family Curculionidae; genus Polydrusus; species Polydrusus tereticollis. The sequence continues at coordinate 127,978,926 of OY987327.1, forward strand.
AAATTCTGGATGAAAATTTCTATCAACTTTTTCTTTAGTTTTCTGTACTTTCTCCTTTAAGTGATTTATTTCTTCATTCAATACAGCGATTCTCCGAGAAATATCTGTATTCAATCCTATGATTTTTCGCTCAAAAAATTGTATAACATTCTTACTAATTTCGTCAGCAACTTGTATGCGCAGATCTGATAATTTCTTAACAATTACAGCAGTTAGTTGTATACGCAGGAGATCACGTTGAGTGAGAACATATTCTTGAGTAGCAGCATCATTTGGTTTTTTAGGTGATGCAACATTCTCTAGGGATTTTCCTTGCATATCATACTGATCATCGAGAGTAAGCCTGAATCCATTTCCAGGTGGTCCACGTAAAAACCGACATTTTTCATTGGTTTTCTTACGTCCAAACTTATCAACTGTGTTGTTACTTCGACTCATCCTTAACTTAAACTAAACTAATTTGCTATTTTACCTTCTACTTATATAACTTCATAAGGTTTTCATCTTACAAACGCTTATATAGGGTTTGTTATGTTGGGAAAAATAAAACAATGCTTTTACTACAAACAATTTATTTCCTATCGGTTTTATTTATATATATTAAACCATAACATTTATTCTTAAACATGACCATTATTTATAATATTACATACATACATTTATATATATTATATATTATACTGGTTTATGGAAATACAGTTCAGAACGTGTTTTCACAAATAAAAGTTGTTCCAATAAGTAATTTTACTTTTCTTGATCTTCTACTTTGTCCATTATTTCACAACTATTTGCACCATCGCTGCGGATGACTACACCATCTTTTACGATATAAGTAATATCGTCGGGATCCACATAATCAACCAAATCGAATTTTGTTACCAAATCACTTGGTAGATCTGGTATATGAATGACAAACTTGGCAAGATCATTATCAATCATTTCAGCACAAAATTCACTTAGGTTTATGGATCCGTAGAGATATTGTCCACATAGATGCGCACCAGCCATAAAATTGATTGCATCACGCACATACTTTCTGTACTGACAGCCAGTTGAATCCAAACAGGAACCATCAAACATTGAAAACTGTAGTATATCTTGAGCCATACGTCTTAATTTGCATGCTAACCAACTTATATACGTATCTTGTTTTTCAGCAACATTGTCACACATCTACAATAGAATAATGAGATTGTGATTGTGTTTTCTGATACTAGGTATTACACTTTTCTTACATTATCAATTAAAATTAAAAATACGATAAACTATATATTAAAATATTCTTTACACAACATTGTTTATTCTAAACACCCAAAATTTAATAATGCTCTAGTATTACCCCCAGAAAATACATGTGAGCTTTACCCCAAATAAGTTAGGGTAAATTTATCACTTGATTTATTCATTATGTCAACAGTTGCCTCTGATAATGTTTCAGCAACACGCTTGGGTAAGAAACTTTCAAATGTTACATTATGTGTTGTATCATATAAAGTAACAACAATACTTTTACCAAAACGTGTTGAAACAAATATTATCTGTTTTATGATATAAATTTTTCCCACTGTTAGTGTTGAAATTTTTCGGTGCTCGAGAAATTCAATATCCTTGTTTATCATATTATTAATTTCAGCCAAAGTCTGCTGTGAAAGACTCATTATTGAAATATGTAATAAAATACCTTTAATAACTTTCACAAAACACGCCACAAACACAATATTTCTATTCAACTTTCAAGGCAACAGTTGTCAATGCCTGTGTGACTATGCGGCTCTGTAGGAAAGGGACCTTTTTATAGGATAAATTTTCGAGGTAATGGAGGGGGAATAATACCACAAACAATGCACGCTCAAGGTCATGCAACATCAAGGTCATAAAACTTCAAGGTAAATTTTCAAGGTCAAGGTGATACCAACACCTGCGTTCAAGGTCAAGGTCATATGACGTAAATTTCCAAGGTCAAGGTGATACCAACACCTGCGGTCAAGGTCAATGTCAAGGTGATACCAACACCTGCGTTCAAGGTCAAGGTCATGTGACATCATTGAACACCTGCGTTCAAGGTCATGTGACGTCAGAGGAGTGGGGGTGACAAGGAAAGTGTATTAATCCTCTACTATTAATCTATTGCATTTATTTCTTTTGGGATATCCAAAATCTCTAGTATGTTCAGTACCTGTAGAAAATGTGCAACAATTGGAACAACGATTAATGTATTGTTCGTATTGTTCGTAATAAGAAAGGAGTTTTCGAAAGAGTACGAGCCTCAATGAGAAGTCGTTTAGCTGCGGTTGCATTGATATGAATGAAAATCATTTTCAACATTTGTTGTAACTTTTCTATTTTTTTTTAGTTTATTATTAATAAACCGACAACTCCTAATTTGTTTAATGTCCAAAAATTTCAATAACAACATTTCCGCTTAATTATTGTCATTGTTAATTTATTTTAATATTAATCATAGGTCTCTTCATGCTTTTTTAACTTCAAGTTTTTGTTCGTCATAAGACTGCTTTGATGTTTTAGTTCAAACACAATTCGATAATATTTTGCGTAAAGATCTAAATAAATCGACTTATCACCTAAACTATTGGCTCAATTACTCTTTAGAACAATACTTTTTGGTGTAAAGAAGCCGCTGGAATCATGATTTTCAGAGAAAATTTTTAAAATATGCCGTGAATAGAATTAATAAATAAACTCAGGGACCTCCCCTCCACCCGTAGGAACGCCCCTGACTAAATTTTATGATAATTCTCAATATCAAAAATTAGCATTTATTAATATTAGTTCGAGTACTACAACACACACCGGTACCTCAAGCGGTTGCAAAGATATAAAATATAATCTAATTTTTAGAGGTCACCTTTGGACGGCCATAGCTTCCTTATAAGACATTTACGGACCTACATTCATATAAACTTTATTTCAGATTTTCATATGCAGAATATTCCCTTCAAATATACGAACGAAGTTTCCGGACACTCGTATAATGTTTCTTTATAAGTGAAAGTTTTTTCGCATTTTTGTTTGGTTTATTGGTAGTAACAGAACATAACATAAAAATTGTACCTACTTGTAAAGTGAAATATTTATTTATAATGTAATAAGGTATTAAGTGTTTGTTCTAGGGCTACAGGCACTGATGTATCGATGATTTTTATCACAAGTTCGAAAAAAGAGTGACAATAGAAGTTCAAAACTCGTCGATACTTTATAGGTATTTAGTGTATTTTGAATAAGGATAGTTATGCTAAAACAGCTATTCTCTGGGCTACATGCCCCAACGAGCGCTGAATTAAATAGCACAATTTGGCGTATTTTGACTAACAGTGTTAGTGCTTTACTTAGTCTTTGTCTTAGTCCAAAGCGTTATGTAAAGAAGTTGCAACTTTTACGCTATACCTAATGAGTATTTAACTTAGACAAACTCGTTATTTTACTAAATTTATCTTGATTGATAAATTAACTGACTTATTTATAAGCGGTTGAAATAAATGTATTTATCTTCCATTTGAATTCACCCACATCTTACATCTTTTTAAATTAAATAACTTTAATTGATTTTTTGTGTTTTGTTTTGGCACTGTGTGTGGACCCCTTTCACAGAATTTTTGTGTTGTTGTGTCAAGTTAGAATCAAAAGATACTGTGAATGGCACCCGCGATTCAATCTTAAATCTTGGTTTGTACAGCAACATGCTTTGGGAGCCACACTTGTGCACATTGTTATTAAACTGGCAAGGACCCTTCTTAAGAAACCACCCCGGTTTAGAATTGCGACGAGCTTGAGCTAACCAAGGTAGATGGTAACCCTTAACCGGATTTATTTTAAAAATAACAACATTATATTTTGTGACCTCCTTATAAGGTTATAACCCCAATCAAATCATTAAGAGGATTAAGAACAACAGATGTTCATTATACTTTTTTGCAATAACATCAGGATCTCCCTCTAAACCAATTTTTTATAAATTTTCATCTACTAGTCTTTTGATCTTTCTTCGAATTTTTTTACGCTTGATTTAATTAAAATTTGATTGTCGTTAATTTTTTAATTTTCATATACTTCTCTATATAGTTGGTCATGTCTTGATAAAGTTAGTGATACGTCTAACCTTGAGTTGCGTTGTACGATATCATGGCAATCAAGTGTATTAAGATTGACATTTTGTGGTAAATGGATTGAATTGTTTTATCTGGGTTGATCGGCTTATTGGGAACTATTCAATCCAGGTGGTGAAGGCTTACTTAAAATAACCTAAACAGTTAATGTTAGAATTGACCAGTAATAGTCCTTGCCTCCAGGAGTAGTATCTTCAATAGCATCCATTAAGAATAACGCATCTATTGTCAAGAGCGACCTCGCTCTTGTGTCTCCCTCTTAGAAGTTCTGTCAATGTTATAATCTAGTGCCTGACGTCGACTAAACCACACCTTAGCAGCTGTAAAAAATATTAATTTGAATTCAGTTTTGCACATTTGATAAGCAAAGTGCTCCAAACCCTCGACAATCTCTCATATCGGCTTTTGCCAAGTTTCTTTATGTAAAACCCATTAAAAGCAATGGTGTAATTATTAAGATTTCCGCGCTTCCGAGCACATATTATTTAGCTTTGTAAAGTGACAAACAGCTTTTCTGTTGTTTTCGCCAATGTTTTACATTGGAATTACTAGAGACCTTCTCAGAAATAATACAGTTTCTATATTGTTGCACGTTATTTTCCAAAACAATCACAATTTAAAAGTGAGCGAATAAAATGAAATGGCTGGCAGTGGCGGCGTAGCATGAGTTTGCTCCCAGCGAGTTTGTCTAATGATCACCCAAAAAATTAAACAACAAATACTAAACGTACCTATGCGACTTTATCTTGTATAAAAATAATCAGTTACATTATCAAAGTTTGCTTTCCTTTTCTTTTCAATGGACAAAATGAAAAGATTGTTAGTCGCTCTTGGCTCATTGTATTGTAAATTTCATTAACTGTGTCGTTAACTGTTGTAAAGTGTCGTTAAAATGGCGCGCGGTAGATGTCGTGTGCACTGTGTACCTACTGAAAGTATACTGCTGTTATCACAAAACAGATAAGAGGTTAGAAATGCGAACTACGTAGAAAACCAGTGAAACAAAGATTCAAGTTGGCCACCAGTCCACCCCGAGCGCTACGGTAGGAAATTTATTGCGGATGGCGGGTAGTTCAAATAACTCCTTTTTAAATGACTGGTTTGCTGTTTAAATAATATTTGAGATTTTTAAAGACGTTTTATCGCTTTTTGAGTTAATTCACTCTAAAATATCATGTATTCACTTAATCTTACAATTTAATGAATGTATGTATTTTATATAAAATTATACCAAAAAAGCAATAAATGTCATTAAAAACCAAATATTGTTGTTATTTATAAATGCCGATGTAAATAACAAACAAAGATTATGAAGAAAAATTTTAAATTTATTTAAATTTTACCATAAAAAATAATGTACACAAATTCTGACAAAAATTGGTATCGAACAATAGAAATACTTTATAGCTACAAATAAGAAATGTTCTGTATAAAATAAACCAAAAATATAACTAATAACAATGACGTGACTAAATGGTTCCAAGTGTTTCATGAACCCGGGCTTGCTCGAGGCAAGTAGGTAAATTCTTGACATTTGGGCGTTGCTCCAAAAAAAATGTTTGCGACACAGGCCATCATAGATACTATTTCAGGTATCAAATCTTCAAAAAATTTGTAGATAACGATTTGCTATAAGACTTTATCTTTCATGTAGGTATATGGAATATTATCCCCCCCAGTGTAAATCACGCCAAAGCCAAATTTTCCGAATAGAGACAAATAAGGAGAATACACTTAAAGTATTAAATGGTAAAGAACAAAATGAAAAACTTACACGAGGCTGGACATTAAAGTCCTTTGGCATGACTTATCATACAGTTCTATTTGCATTTGCTTGGGCTGTGGATATGGACCTCTTCTATAAACTAGGGTTGGATGATCTTTTTGAAGAGTATGCTACAAATATACGAAAAGATCCAATTTCAATTTCAAAATTCGGCAAATCTAACCTTCAAAGCGCAAATTTTGCATTTATGTTACATACCTGTGATATAAAGTCACGTAATCATCCCAAAATTCTTCAAAACGTGTGAAACGGTCTGTAAAGGATTAAAACGGTAAATTATGAAATAAAGATAAAAAAAAATAAAGTTCTTACCAACAATTCGTTCGGGGGTTCACATTTCACAAAATTGACAGAACTTTTCTTCTTCTTTTTTACCTACAAAACGGATAATAAAATCCTCCAGTGAGTTGGCGCAATATATATTGTGTTTTTAACAACGTCTATCTCTTTTTATAGATTAATATCATGAGAGAGAAATAGTCGAGAGACTAATATCCAAGTCTGATGTGTTAAAGAGCACATGGTAGTGACCGTTCGAAGACCCCTCTGGTGGACTGGTGGCCCTAACTATTCAAACTAGGTTTTGTAACGGTTTTTTTGTTGCAAAGTAGCCCATATTAGTTTTACCCATGTGGCTGCTAGAATCAAAGAAGCTAAGGACGGTTTCCTAACTCAAGGTGCGCGACAGTGGCTCTCCGTGAAGTGCCACCGACTGTCACCCTTGGTGCTTGGCACCCGAGGCGGACCGCCCCCCCCCCCTTTACGCCGCCATTGTGAAATGGTACACGCACTGAGATGTTATAGTTCTTTTCACAATAAATTGTTTTGACTTTTTAACTGCAATAAAACTAAAGAGTCGGTCCCATTGGGTGGACAATAAGTATAGAAAGTATAAAGGTGCAATAAAGGGTCGGACTAAGGAAATTAAGTAATTAATATCCTGCAGAGTAACATAAGAATTTTCTATAGTAATTACATGATGGATTGAAGTTTTCCAACTACCTAGAGGAATATCATTAATACATTTTGTTATTAATTCTACAACACTATAACTTAAAGTCGGAGAAGTATTTTCAGACCTAACAATTTATTTTAATTGTTGTCACATGTGCTCTTGGCATCAAAAATACAATGATAACGTGGAAGCCATAGCACAGTATGTCCCATTTCCTCTGACAATGCATAACAAACATATACTTTTTTTTATACAGAGTGCCTTTAAAACTTCTAAAAGGTCACTGTTTTATAACATTTTTCAAAATATATATCGTTCGTCGCCATGTAGTTTTCAGTCTTCAATTTCATATTATTTGAACCAGGGGCTTTATAAATTTGGCGACTGTGATAGCTCGCATTGTCCACTACTATTCTGAGGAAGGTTTGGTAAAAGATTATTTTTGGACCATTTTTTAAAAAGTTCTGCCATTGTATTTTCATGGTAGCACACGCAGGAGTCTTTAATATTCATTGCAGAAAGTCACAAGGCATTTGGGACCCAGCCGTTTCCTGGCCCGGTATGTAAAATTGTATATTTTTTTTCTTTATTTGACGGAGCTCTGGTTATACACCTGCCAGAAGAATCGGACCATCCTTTGGGTGGTGTCCCCGGGTAAGTCTCCTACGTTGTGCCAAGCAGAAATTTACGCCATCCTACAGTGTGCGTATAAAAACAATAAGAGGACTTGTCTTAATAAGTGGATCCACATATATACTCCGACAGTCAAGCAGCCCTTAGAGCGCTAACATGCAATAAGGTGACATCAAGACTGGTATGGGAATGCCAAGAGGGACTAGTGGCCCTGGCAAAAGTCAACAAAGTAATACTACAATGGGTATCAGGACATGAAGGTATTACAGGAAACGAAAAGACCGACGAACTTGCAAGAAAGGGGTCGGAGAAAATATTCATTGGTCCAGAACCGGCACTCGGAGTTCCAAGGTACACAGTACGAGATGGCATAAAACAATGGACAAGGAATCAACACAACATCTACTGGAACAACAGACAGGGATTAAACCACAGCAAATCTTTCATTGGGGACCCAGACCCAAACCTAGCAAAACAGCTACTTCTGGTGAGCAGAAATTAGCTGAGAATAACAACAGGAATTCTGGCAGGACAAATGGCCGTCAAGAAGAAGCTGCACCGTATGCAACTGTACAGCGGAGGCCTAAGCTGCAAGTTATGCGGGCGAGAAAGTGAAACGGTACAGCAAATTATTTGTCACTGCGAGTCATTGGATCGGAAAAGGCAACAAATACTCGGGAAACCAAGACTAGAACCAGAGGAAATTCCGACACTCTCCTCAATTAAACCTACACAAACTAGTGCAAGGAACTGTAGCAATGAGTAGGTGTAAGAACAAACTAGGGTAAGCACAATGGGCCAAACCTGGCCGAAATGCATCCGGCACTTGGACGGACCCTAGGAAGAAAAAAAAATGCGTGTTATTGGACGATTTTCGGAATGATATTTTCTTATTAGGTTCTTGTCGGCTTTGTCGAAATATTTATTGGAATCGGCATCTGTACGCTTCTTTCTTGATTTGATGGGATTTGACACGATTCTTTTAACTGTAGTCAAAGGTATATAGTTTCACTCGCAGCAGCACTAACGTTACGTCCCTGTTAAGCAAAGAACTATAAACAGTGTTTACAATATTCCTAGCATCGAGAGGTAGATGCTTTTTCTTCACCGGAATATTTGAAGAAGCTCTGTCAATGTTTTCCACGGACGTCGCAGAACGCTGTTTTATAGGTGTAATATAATATTTCGCAAAATGATATTACAATACAACTGAACACGTCCCGTGAGAAATAAAGACTGTCATTCAATCTCTCAGAATACCTTCTATAGGGGGATTTCTAAACATTTAAAATTATCTTGTTTTAATTTAACCTTACCTAGAAATCACCATAATCCTGCCGCGAAAATGGATACTGGGAATTTACGGGTTTATACGCCGCACTTGGCACCTGCTTTATTGCAGTTATTAAATCAGAACCATTTTTCGTGAGAAGTACTTAAATAGTCTATAGAAAAACTCTGCCGAGCTGTGGCGGTTCAGGACTGACAGAAACATTGGGGTGTTTGTGAAAACACTCCCTTAAAAATTGCTCCGTATATTTATATTCAAAGAAATGAGATCCCGCCCATTCATTTTCCCATATTTTGCACTTTTTTTTTAACTTTCACCAGTAAAAATTAACAAAAATTCACATGCGCCAAAAATAAACACGATCCAGCAACTAACAAACTTACCCGAAACAATTGAATATTAAATTACCTTAGCCGTAAGCAGTACTGGGCACATAAAATATGTGCCGACAGAAATAGAAAAAGAGCATATTTTAGATACAATTCATTAGAGCAAGATAGACATAGCTACGCGGCGATTTATCGGATGTATATTTAAGTATAACAATCAAACGGTAATTGACAGCGCGGTAACAGGGGAGTTATTTTATTAGCGGAATTACCATAGACATCGTAACTATTAGACCGAACAATAACAAATAAACGTGTTGTCATCAATGCATTCCAGTGTAAAGTAAATCAACATGCAAGCTGCTCCCCTCCACTTAGTTTGCCAGACTTACGCCATAGAAAACGTAGTTTTCTCGGGCTTACTCTGTTAAAAGTATTAACTTCAATGATTAACTATATTAGCATGATGTGGGAAATATATAACATTGCCTAAAACCTTGTAAAAAATCTGTAGTATGACAACGCAGCAATAACGGATCCGCCCAGATTCCATCATTTTCGTGGCCACCCGCATCGACTCGGCAATACTCGACATAGCGGATGTTGTTTTGCTGGAGTTTTGTCGCATGCATATGTAAAGGCAGCGTAATCCCCACTCCCGGCCCCACCTAGCTCCTCACAGCGTCTCGCCACCAAACGATTTTGTCATCACAATTTTATAGCATTTATGAATGGCGTGTCGGATCTATAGTTACGATGCCTATGGGCATTACGGATATATTACATTAGTGTGACGTTAATTGAATAGACGCTTCATAAATCAATGTGGAGTTCTATAAAATGTACCTAAATAAAATATTAAATTAATAAAAACGTGGTCTTGTGAAAAGTGCTTTTTTATTTTTCCTAGAGGGGCACCTGGTCATGTGCTCTTATATAGCAGCCGCCACTGCTGTCAAGCAAGTACTGACAAGTCGTATTACTTTCGGTCAGGTGTGACCTACCGACTTAAGAGTGCGTATCTTCACCTTTCCCCGATCTCTCCCGGCTTCTTAGTGACCTGGATGGGATTTTGGACTGATCATTCATTTGTCCCTCTTCTCTTATTTCGCATAGCATCAGTGGTCAGATTTCAGCGCCGTGTTAAACCATCAATATCCAAAAGGAGTCGAATCGTATTATCGGGCATGGGGATCGAGCCCGTACTACAGCTCGACACATGAGTCTATGGCTACGACGTATCGGTAAGGGGAAGCACAATATTTTAAAACATTGCGTAGTCATGGGCGTGTTACACGGATATGTTTTAAATGCAATTTTTTTACTATAATTCACCCAATTTGAAACTCGACAGAGAGTTTAAACTAGGGATAATAATAGGTTATTTGTATCCAACTTATATACTGATGTTTGAAACATTATTAAAATATCTAAGAATGCCTTCCTCTTCTTGCTACCCTAATAAGATAATTTACAATATATCAATATCATATGTTTCGTAAATACAGCTACTATTTTACCGTTGCCTCCATATTTCAACGAAAAAAACTTTTTTTATTATTTAAAGATCACATGCGACATTAAAATATTACTTTTATTGTCGCTGTTTTGTTCACTCGTTCTTTTTTTTTTCGGTGTGCTAAACATAATATTTCTACTAAAACCTTAACTGTTCTTTTATAATTTAAATAAATATATTAGTAGCGTGATTGTTTGTTTTACTGTTTTACCGTTTTTATAATGCGCTGCATTGAGGCTTTCCACAATTTTATGCTTTTTAACATATATAAATTTTCTTCCCTACAAAGTGCCATGGCAAGACAAATGCGCATGTTTCTGAAGTCTACTATAAACACTTAAAACCTCCATTCTAACTTGCTTTTAATTTGTTGAAAAAAAAGTAATTTTGTGCAACTTTTGTCGTATGTTGTGTAGAAAATGATAGAAGGAGATCAGGCGACAAAGAGCACCTGCTACGATGTTAAGAGCAACCATTATTACTTACGGAACTATTCCAGAAATTCGAAATTACAAATTCCATATCTACACCCCAAAATACGCAAGTCCTGAATTGCATCATTTTTTGCGGCTTCTTCGAGAAAATCAATGCCTTACATCTTCTTATATTTCATATTATACCAAAATTTACTATAAGTGCTTTTTTTTATAAATCAATACCTATTCGAACAAATTAAGTTGAGTAAGATTAAAGACGGACCTGACGTATAAGCTAACTGCGCAGACACAAGGCTTCCGGGAAACGCCGCATGCAGGGGACATTTTTAGAACACGGTATTGTCAATATATTGGTTATATGTGGTCTGTGTTCAATTTTAACCATGCCTGTCACGCTTTCTTAAAGACTGCTCTTTACAACTCACAATAATCACACCCGTTCTAATAAATCAAAAAAAGTGTCCATATTTCTCTAAGAGACCTGAATATAATATTGAAGCAAAAGAACCAACATAAAGTCCCGGTCTCAATAAATTTAATATTTAAAACAACTAATTGGTTACATGTTTCGCCTATAAGGCATCATCAGACCTGATACACCAAAAAAACATTTCAAAAATTTTTCAAAAAGAATAAAAATGTCAAAATATAAAACAAAACAAAAAAATAGATAAACGTTACAATTACATCACTACATGACAGTCAGAACTTATATTATATATATATATATATATAAGCTACTAATGTATGTAAAAAAAAATGAAAGCAAATATACAACAAACTCGTGCTTTCACAAATACCCAACCAGAAAAGCTAGTGATCTGTCTATAATAAAGCATAACCTAACAAAGTTCGAAAAGTCACCAGACTATGCTGGCCTCACTTTATTTAATAAATTACCACAGGAAACAAGACTTCTAAATGAAAACAAATTTAAAAAAATAATAAAGAATTTTCTGGTTGGTAAATGTTACAACTCAGTATCGGAATTTGTAAATGACAGAAATGTCATATTATAATGATATATAGGAATTTTAAGAGTTATTTATGTATCTAGGGAATTATAATAGTCTTAATTACCGAGGGAAAAGTTTACGTCCCGAGGGCGTTGGGCCCGAGGGACAGCAATTGCCCGAGGTAATTGAGACCCTTATAATTCCAGTGATACATAGATAATTTTATTTCTGACCGATTTTAGTAACATTTTGTTCATTTTTAAAGTGGAATAAATGTTTCAATAGATGACAATCAAATTGACATTAGATGTCAATCGTTTGATTTTATGTCAAATTTTTCTTAATATCCCAAGGGAGTTATGACCCTTATAATTCCCGCGTAACTAAGACGTTATAAGCTAATAATATACCGGTCAGAAATAAAAATAATTAATTGTTTTTTGTTTTGCAACTTTGCATATTTATTGACGTGTACACCCATCTATGATTGCTGCTTTTGCAAGTATGAATAAATGATTTGATTTGATTTGATTTGAGTACTCTAGCGATGGTCGAATTTGGGCTTTATAGAACATCAAAACTTGTTGAGGTGTATAGAGGTTCTTGGAATCTTGGAATACTTTTCCGAACTAAGAACCTCTATACAGTCCTAACAACTCTTGATGATCTATAAATCCCAAATTCGACTATCGTTGGAATACTGTTAATATTTGGGGTTCTTCTCATAAACATACTCTGAGATTGCTTTATTCCATTCAAAGAAGAGCCATTCCCTTGATCAGTGACCATGATCTGACAAAGAATCTGGAAAGCCGTGAGTATCCAAGGCAGTTTGGCGACTTAAGTCTATTTTACAAATATTTCCATTGCAAGTGCTCAACTGAGGTTGCCCACTTGATTCAACCCAGAGCGGTGTAAGGTAGAAATAAACGACGAGCTACTGCAGCCCACCCATATGCGGTTCGGCTTAGTGTCCCTCGAGCGACACTGCTTAAAGATTCTTCCATCTGGATAATGTCATCACTCTGGAAGGACCTCCCTCAGGCCGTGTTCCTCAACGAGTATAATCTCCAAAGATTCAAGACCAACGTGAATCATTTCCTGCGCACACATACCGCTCGCAGAGCGCCATAAAGGACTAATCCTGCAGTGCTGTGCCTTGTCATAAAAAAAATTGTATTAGTAGCTAAAAATCATAATATATTGATGTGATAACTAAAATACCTTTAAATCTATGTTATTTAATATGATTTACCTAGTTATTTTTGGAAAAATCATTTTCTTTATTTTTATAACAAAACTTAACTTTTTTAAGTTAGCGAGGCTGCCTTAGCAATGGTCATAACGTGACTATGCCGCGACATGTGACTATCCAGTACTTAATTTATTTATTATTATTGCTATTTAATCTTTTTTAAAACACCATGTTTGAACTTCTAACACTAATTCTCGAAATAAGACAGAGGCCTAAATATTCTCTATATATTTGTATCATTTTCAAATGCCTATAAAAAATATTCCGCATATTTAAATTCAAAACAGCTTAGACATCGTTTTTGCTATGTTTGTTTCATCAAGGGTTAAATAATTTCAAAACGATTCGTTTTTTGTCAAACTGAAGTTATTAAATGTAGTTTTGATCCCTCTAATGGAGGTATAATCGTTTTCAGAATAAATGCTATTGATCATAATTTGTATAAAAAGCAAATCCTGTTCTCGCGAGTCTTGTCTTGTATTGCGAGAATCTTTATAATTTCTTATTTTGCGGAATATGGTCTTAATGGCCGGTGGGCAACAAACAACAACCGTTCAGTGACTGGGGCGTAACTTGAAAGTGACTTTACGTGCAATTCGTCGTTATCTAAGTACTTTATTTAATAAGGACATAAGTTCTAGTTTATCTACTTAAAGGAATAAGTCATCACACTAAGTGTTTACGAATGCTCAGGTGGCTTATCCAATGTTTACAACCAATTAACTTCCATAATATGGTCCTTTTGCTTTTATTCTTTAATTCCTTACAGAAGTTCACGCTGTTTAAGTATTTAATCAAATAGAGACAGGGGCTCTTAACTTTCCCTTTTAGCTTATCCTAAGTTATTTTGCTGATGGCAGGTTTATTGAAATTAAATTTAGTTCTCTTGAGATTTTTTGGAGTATTGTTCTTTACACAACCGCGAAATTAATGGTGTTGCCTTATTAAAAAATTGTTGAAGCTTTAGTATAGAAGTTTTTCGATAAAACTACGAAAATCTCAAAAACTATGATGAATGATTTTCATATCCATCAAACCTTTAAAAAATCCATAAACGCATAAAATCAAAAAATCATACAAAGAACAGTGTGCTCTAGTTAAAAAATAAAACTTTCTCTCAACCCACTCTTGGTAAGCCCTGTTTAGTAATAAATATTTGAGATATAGCCATTATTTACTCCATTTCTCTAATGAGAGGAAAAATTTTACAACCCAGGGAAATCCCGATAACAAATAATCACCTGGGTAAATAATGAAAAACCTTGTGTGTAATAAAGTTACACACGATTTTAGCATTCTTATTCACCGTTTCTTTAACATGTTATTGGTTTGGAGCCTGGAATAACCATTTTAAATAAAGAAATTCTCCAAAATAATGTCAATTTTTCAATAAAATAGGAATTTTCATCATAAATTGGAAGATATTTTAAAAGTAAACTGGCATATTCCAAAATACCAACACAACATATTTTCTACAAACTGACATTTAGAATCGCATTTCTATAGTTTTATTTTTCCTAGGCTACTTTATATTCAAAATATTTTAAAAATTAGGCAGAAATGGCCAATATAAGATCTAAACGAATTAAATATGTAATATTTTAGTATTAGTAGTAAAAAAAAAGTTATAAATACCTCAGTTGAGAAAGCTGTTATATACCTTGCACATTGTATCTTAACTAATAAGGTTGGGGGTCCCGCTAGGGTCTCCTCTCGCTCCGATGCTGTATAGTATATGTTTATGTATTCATGATATCGCAAAGGACAGACAAAATGAGCTGTATCTATTCGCCGACGACACTGCAATCACTTCAGTGTCAACACGACCGTGGCTGATGGTGACAAGGCTGTAGAGGCAGATTCGAGTCATAAAAAAATGGCTTTCGGACTGAAATATTGGCTTGGACGAAAGCAATTTTATTGAAGAGTAGAGTGAGAAGACCTAAGATCAGGTTGTCGGTAAGTGGCATTCAGGTGAATTGCGATGGGTAAAGGAAGTCAAATACTTGGGACTGGCTTTTGACACAAGGTTAAACTGGACGAAAAACTCCGAACTTAGAAGAAAGAAGGCTGCTATACAGCTAAGTTCAATTTATTGCTTGCTTCACAAGAAAAGTAAAATTGGTTATGGAACCAAAGTTAAGTTGTGCACAGCCTTGGTCAAGCCGGTCCTGACTTTATGGTGTACCAGCATGGTGCATTGACTCAATTTTATGACAAAATTATAACGTACCACCACAAAAGGACGGACATCGCCACAACTCCACTAATTAGACAAACTCAAGTACAATCCCCGCCAGGCTTCACATACACATTTCCGATAATTATGCTGGTGGTCTCGACAAACCTAGCTTTTCAGAATTACACATTAATTTACAACACATGACACAATAAGCAACTTAGGGCTCTGCCCAACCCAATCAATCAATCAAAAATGCTTCATTGTCATAAATAAAAGACTATTTTTTGACAAAGCTAACTTAAAATTAAATTAAAAGTAGAGTGCCTACACAGTGTGTTACGAACTATTTCCATAGTCTAAAAATTTAAATATTTATTACAAGACAAAAACTAATTTAACTTGATAACACGTTGAAATAAATATAAAATTACAAAAAATTTAAAGAATACGGGTAAATGCAACAAGTAAAAAAAAACATAACATACGAATAAATACATAGTGAGGCTGTAATATATTTTAAAATTTAGTTCTGAAAACTTAAAAAAGGTAAAGAATCATCATAAAAGAAAAGAAAAAGGAGAGCATCACATATCGCAAGCAGACAGTACAGTAATTCAGAATATTCCAACGATAACAAAAATGCAACCCCAAACCAAATCACACTAAAATCTCTCACCATAGTATTCCTCAAGAGAATAAAATGCCCTATTTACCAAGATAGTGGAGACGGCCCTCCTGAACGATACGAACGTACTTATTTTTTTGACGTTTGCAGATAGATGATTGTACATTTTTATGCTCTCATAGACTATTGAGTTCTTAATCAGAGTATTCTTTGGTATAGGTAGTGAAAGGTTATCTACCTGCCTTTTGGGATATCTTTTATCCAAGGCGTTCAACAAAGTATGCCTATACCTTATAAATACAAAGCAAACCGTCCCCAAAATAAATAAGCATAGTAATGTAAGAACTCTGAGTCTTATAAATAAAGGCCTGCAGTGTTCCCTCGAACTAACCCTGCAAATATACCGAACTGCTCTTTTCTGAATTATTAAAGAGGTGCCAAAAAGGTATCGGCTACAGAAACCCAAAAACGAGATGCCATATCTTAGGTGACTCTCAATCAATGCGAAATAAGTCGACCTAGCCATAGATAATCCCAACTCACTTGTCACAACCCTAACGGCAAAACTGCCCCGGGCAATCCTCTGATTTAAAGCTCGAACATGCTCATGAAACCTGAGCCTATTGTCTACCACAACACCCAGGAATTTCGCATTTTGCCTGCTTTGGATATCACAGTCATTTATTTTAATATTATCACGATTATTTATTCTAATATTTTCACAGTCGAATTTAAAACTTAATATATGTGTTTTGTTAAAATTGAGGTACAAAAGGTTACTATCACACCATTTCGTAACCACAGCCATATCCCTTGACACAACATTCACCAGACCGTCAGGGTCATTACCGTTCCAGAGAATCGTTGTATCTTCCGCAAATATAGTAAACCGGCCCCGGATGTTAAGATGTCCCAGATCATTAATATAAATTAGAAAAAGCATAGGTCCCAGAACGGATCCCTGAGGAACTCCACTATTAATGGAAAGTGTCTGGGAAATACCGCCATTACATTTGACAAATTGTTTTTTATCAGGTAGATAGGATTTAAACCATTTTAAGGGGACTCCCCTAAAGCCATAATATTCCAACTTGTCTAGCAGTATCCAATGATTCACACAATCAAAAGCCTTGGAGAAATCACAGAATCCTGCCGCTGCCACCTCTCCGTCGTTCAGGCCCAGAAACAGACTCTGCAAAAAATTGAAGACAGCATCACCAGTACCCAACGATTCCCGGAAGCCATACTGACACTGGCTGAGTACATTATATTTTTTAATGTTATCCTGCATTCGAGTCTTAACAAGCCTCTCAATAAGCTTCGCCAACGACGGTAGAATTGACACTGGACGAGTGCTGCCGGGATCATCAGTAGCTCCCCCTTATATAAAGGGATCACCATCGCCATCTTCAAACACGAAGGAAATGAACCCCTGTCAAAAGAGTCATTGATTGAATCTACCAAAACCCGCTGTGCCCGCTCCGGCAAGCTCTCCAAAACTCCTATAGATACCTCATCATAACCAGACGATTTTTATTCTTAATCAACCTCAAGGTAGACTTCATTTCAAAAATATCTGTGGAACGCAAGTAGAAAGAATCCGGAACTGAAGCAGCACTCATATAAGAGAGTGGATTCTCTGAAGATGGCAAATGCTCCGTTAGTCGGTATGCTATCGAACAATAATAATCATTTAGGTTATCATTTGTAGTTGTGATTACAGGATTGTTTGTTTTGGTTACACCCCTGAGATCATTCACGATATCCCAGCTTTCCTTTGCCTTACTATGGGCTTCTTCCACCCTTCGCTGATAGTATTTTTGTTTAGCAAAACTAATCACCCGTCTGTAAATTTTTCTATATCTATTAAAATAAGCATGAAAATTAGGGTTTGTTGTAAACTTTCTTATATAGTGAAGGGATCTGAGGTTTCTTGAAGACACACGCATGCCAGATGTTATCCAGAGTCTTTTTGGTTTAATATTAATTTTTTGTTTAAGAAAAGATTTAGTAAAACATTCCATGACCAGGTCACTGAAGCATTGCAAAGGTTCAACTGAGCTTCCCACTAATTGCCAATCCGCTCTGTCGCAATGTGTTTTAAACCTTTTAAAGTTTGAGGAACCATAAATTCTGCCAAACCTAAACTGTCTCCGCCTTTTTTTCACAACATTGATCCTTACATTAATTGCATTGTGGTCCGACAGTCCTGAGGATAAAACAGAACAGTCGCTGAGAGAAAGTTAATGCAGAAATAGTCAATAAGAGTCTCTGAGCACGAGGTCACCCGAGTCGGAGAACCGACAAGAACCGACAGATCGAAAGACAATAGAAGGGTTTTCAAATTAATGGTGTCATTAGAATCAGCCATATAATCAATATTAAAATCGCCAGTCAGAACAATTTTGAGGCAAGGGCCTAGCGACACTTAAAACACCGGTTCCCGTCAGATCACCGAAGTTAAGCGGTGTCGAGCGCGGTTAGTACTTGGATGGGTGACCACTTGGGAAACACCGCGTGCTCTTGTCTTAGGGAAGAGTGTAAAATGAATCGACATCAAAACCATCCTATTCACGCCGGACAGGCCGGATGAGATCGGATATCTCGTAGGATGAAGGTGCCGTTTCACACTCCCCAGTCGGTAGACCGCACGATTAAAAACCGTACGGTCGATGACCGGTTCAAGATGGCCTCTGATACGCCGACGACCGTAAAAAACAGTAAATAAAAAAAAAAAAAAAAAAACAATTTTGGAGCCTATCGGTATACTTGAGAGGAGCGTCTCCAGTCTCTCCAAAAATCCGAAACATTACCTCCAGGTGGCCTATAAATAGTCGTAACATATATATTAAAACTAGTATTAATAGTATAACTATATTAAAATCCAACTAGTGATACGGAGATTGGCCGATCCAAGATTTTAAAGAAGTTAAAGGCACTACCTGAAGCCAGAGAAGATCCCAAGTATACTAATATAAAAGCGATCTTTATATAATAGCTCACTTCTCAACTTAGGTATATAATGTAATAATATTTCTTACTAGGGTATTATTAGCTTATATCATCCTGGTTACGTGACCAGTAAGAGTGGTCATAACTCCCATGGGATATTATTAAAAAGTAAACGGAATTAAGGGTTTCCCTTAATATAAGATCAAGCGATTGACACCAAATGTTAGTTTATAAATAAATAACGTAGCAACAAGCAAAACTCCTATGATCGTCGATGCAGAAAAGAATAAATTTAAAACTTTAGACAATTATTCCGTTTTGAAAATAAACAAAATGTTATCAAATTTGCAAATAAAATTATCTATGTACCACGGGAATTTTTAAGTCTTAATTACCTCGGGCAATTGCTGTCCTGCTGGCCAAAAACTCGATAATTAAGACCCATATAATTCCCTTCATACATAAATAAATATTAAAATGTACTTACATGTTTACCAACCGTATTGTATGGTGTAAATAGTTTTTTCGAAAAATGCATAAAGTTATTTTATCGGACGGTTGAGTCACCCCATATACATTTGAGAAAATGAGTTTTGTAATACATTTTAAAAACTGTTTAAATAAAGGAATTATTGTGTATTTAACCTTTAACTTAAAGACTTAACCAATTCAATGTATATTAAATGGCATCGTCCACTATTTACTTAAAATCTAACAGTCAGGTAGTAAATACTTGTTTTATTGGGAAATCACGTTTTTATCAGAAATTTCAATGGTTCATTTTAGTGAAACAAATGAAGAGTAGTTGTTTTAAAAAGAAATGCCCAAAATATTTTTTAATGTTCCAAAAATTACACCTATCAAAATTTTGACCCTATACGGGTCCGTTTCTGGCTTCCCTGGCTATGTGTACAAGAATGATTCCATATAGTACGAGATTCTTAGTTCATATAAGCTGTTCAAAGTTTTAAAATTTCTTTAACAGATACAAGGTTGTTTAAAAGTTATAATCGAAATATTGCTGTGGACGATGCCAGTTGTCGACTACATAACCTAAAATTATTTAAGGGACTTGTAAACATCAATCGTGTGGGAGTTGTAAACATCAAAGTCAAAGTCTGGAGATAAGCTTTCTTCATTTACATGAAGAGTTTAATACGTATACAAAAAAAGTTTTAATGAATTTTGAGTTGAAAATGCAAGAACAATCGAGAATCAACGAAAACGAGCCCCAGACAACATTAGTGAGTCTTAAATATTATCACAATATGCAACTATCATGCGTTAAAGAAGTTTAAATCCAAAAATTCAAATTCCAAACGAAAATGTAGGTAGGAAGTACCTGTTGTTGGTTTAATGACAATTTTTTCTCAATGGTTCGGAAATAAAGTACTTTCTAGATATTTTTTTAACCGGAAAATATCACTTTACCGGTTAACACCACAAAGCAAGAAAAAAGGACAGATAAAGAACTTGACCGGTACTTCTTTATTATCCATTCGATTTTCTAATTAAATTTCTTTTTGCTTAGTCTAAACATTTCAGTTTATTAAATATTTTCCTGACTGTAGAGTTTTCCAACTGTCTAAAAGTACATCAATACAGTAAGACATTATTAAAATTTTCTTGTACGCCACTGGCCTTGTGTCGATTGAAAAAAATATATTGTACGTTACACACCCGGAGAGTACGTTAACATGATCCGCAGGCTTCCTGCATCGTCCTGCAGGATAGTACTTTCCCGTCTTGTAACATAATATACTAGGTATTATTTGTATTTTGTTTATTTGTTCATTATATTATAAATTAGCCCAGCATGTTAAATTTTAATGAACCCTTGAAATCTTTAAAAAATTATTTAGATAAAAGTGGAATCACTGGCAAGCCTAAGAATTCTTTACCAGCGGTTCAATCGGGTACCGTTGCTGGTAACGGTGTCCGACTCAGTCAAAGCGCACACTTGACGGGAAATCGTCGACCACTCTCCGCACACACCGCAGTAAAAGGGTTTATCCTCTATTGAATTAAAACCTTCTATCAAAAAACTATGTACTTTATTCCAGGCATTTTGCTTTATGATTCTATTTTTGTGCTCTGGTAGTAGTTTAACTCAATAAACAAGAAAACAAGGGCGGGCATGTACTAGATTTATTAAAGTGGAAATATCGTAGTTGTAAAATTTTTATGGCAATATGTATTAAAAAATAACTCATTTAATAATAAGAAGAAATGTTGTGCTCTAATCTGGTTTCACGACATAAATAATAAATAGCCGTGGTTCTCAAATTAAACCGCGATGTCAAGGTACCGTTCATCATGGCAACGATTTCCGTCGAGCTTGACGTCATGTGTACGAGGTAATACGTTAATAAACAAAAACTGTCAAAGGTTTTCCGTAACGGTTCCCGTCCAGTGTGCGCTCAGACTGAGTCGGACACCGCTACCTAAGCAGGGAATACAACCAACTCGCAACTCTTCTGTTCGCTATGTCTCCAATCGTGTAACATAACACATAACCACCTTAGCAGATCTATAATAAAAATTATTCAGGCTATAGACTGGGTCTACTTAATATTAATAAATAAACACTCTCATAAGCTTTATTTTCCCAAAAACTAACAAATATGTCTTAAACTATAATGTAAATAACACTAATAACATAACCTTAAACTTATTCAGACGCCGATAAAATATTTTCAGGATACACTTACATCTATCTGTGGCCGTAAATGGGTGAATAATATCAACAAAAATATAATAATTCGAATAAATTGCTTATTTGTTGCTTATAAAGGTATACCAAGGCTTGCAAAAATCACTCATGCAATTTTCAATGCAATTTATTTTTGTTTGGAAAGGTTTTCAAAAGCACGCCCCTTGTGATTTTAGATTTAAGCTGTCTATTATGATGGAAAAACCTAAAACAATTTTGTTCAGCCTTTATTCCGTGAAAAGAGCGGACCATACCTCTAGTATCAAATAATATTAATATTAACTTATCCTTTTCTACTTTAAAAAGATGTTTAAACATTGTTTACCAATGCAAAATGGGGTGAAACCCCAGATTTAACTCGAACTTTCGAGGCTGACGCTTTACTTTTTGACGGCCAATTTATTCTACGTGTCTTATCGAAGTTTTCTTTTGGCGTCTTGTTGTTCAGTTTCGGTTTTGGCAACAAAAATCGAGTTATTTATCGATGTTTATAAATTTAGACCTTGCCCTATATTATTTTGAAAGCACACTCAGAAATGTATTTTGCCAGGAAGAAACGAACTTTAATAATTATTAATATAAAGCACGTCCACCTTATTATTTTGTTGTAAATCCACAAATACCACAAATTTTTGATAAGCTAATAACGCCGGTACACAGATCATCCCTGAGATGAATCAACCAATTTTATTGTCTATTGATTTCTGTGATTTAAAAATAAAGTTTCATCAAAATCCGTTTATTAAGCTGGCGAATGAGCAATATTTGTGTTTAATACCTGGGACTTTTTGAAAACTGACCTATTACTGACACTAATCTGTCTGTAAATTTCTACGAACTAGTAACTTAATACTAGAGTTCATCCAATGGTACCAAAATGGTTTTTTTGGTCTGTACCTTTAATACAGCTTCATCCCTTCCTCTGGATTTTGAAAGCAACAATTGTGATGTTATAATGCTCGCTTTGTATAAAATTTCTTCAGAATCAGTCATATTTTCAAAAAAGTTTTAATAACCTACTTGAAAACTTTTTAAGATAGGCGGTTTATTCTGACAATATACACAAAATAAGGTTAGTTACTATGGACAGTAGTCACACTACATCTTTTTTAACCCGGTATTGGCAAGACTTGATAACGGTGAGGTATCTGGAAAAAAAACATTTTTGCGACAGTGTTTGATTTTATGAAATTTAATTTTATTCTTAGAATTAATATTTAAATTATGTCCTTTACGGGAAAAGAGTAGATTGCGCGGCTTATGATTACAGGTTTCGGAGATCACGAACAATCTTTTATTGAAACGGAAAATCTTTTTACTGATGCATTCCCAGGCTGTTGTCCCATTTCAGATTCTACAGTGAGTATGGGAAATCAGAGATTTAATTAAACAGGAACTTGTAAAGATCGTTAACGTTAGGAAGACCGAAAAGGGCTACTAATGAAGAAAAAAGTTTAGATGTATTGTAGCATTTTGTAAAAGATCCAAATTAAACTTTACTCAAAGTGGACGCCCAGACAGATGCCGGGTTCGTATTTGCCAAGCATATTTTTAATGATAACGATTTTCATCTCAATAAAATTGCATTGTTCCCAGAACTTTATGGAGATGATTCTGATCACCAGATGGAATTTTGCGCAGTCATGAATCAAAAATGGGAAGAAAATAGATTTCTTTTTAACTATTTCTCCTTTTTATGGCCCCGTATTTGCGGGCACCAGTCAAGGTAAAAGATGACTGTCAAATAAAGTTGTCATTTTGAAATATGTGCTTTATTGTTATAAAAACTCGTACATCGAAAATATTAAAGGTGTATTTATGAGTACAAATTAATCTGAATAAAACTAAAATAAAGTATCCAATTACAAGGTTAATTATGACATTTTACATGTTTCAATATTTTACTAATTAATAGGTAGGTACTATTAAATTGTTAGAACTTTAGGATTTAAGAAGATGTTCAAATATTCCTCAAAATGACAACTTTATTTGACAGTCATCTTTTACCTTGACTGGTGCCCGCAAATACGGTGTCATAAAAAGGAGAAATAGTTAAAAAGAAATCGGCGATAACCCGTAAACGGGCTCATCAAAAATATCTAAAGTTATTCTTTTGAATGTGGGTTTTAGTGCTCTTTAATAAACCTAAATAGAATTTTTCTCTAAAATAATTAGGGAAGCCAATAATTGACCCCATTTAAAATTACATGGGATTTCCTATGTCCCGCTCGACGATGCAACACCCGGTATATGGAGTACTTTTCAAAGGTTGTAATGCATGGTCTTTCTAAAAGTTAATTTGGAGTGATAATCGATTTAAAGGTCACCAAATACGTTTATTCGTTATTTAAATATTGCCATTTGATTATTGTTGAGATAGAAATGTGCGAAGCATGTGACTCCAAGTTGCCTCATTAAGATGATGTAGCCTGTTAGCATGCCAAAATTAGTATTATGCAAATGCTGTTATCTTATACACGACTAAAGGTAATTTTTTAGGTGAAATCAAGTTTAACATTCCAAAGTGACTCACACTTCATAAAAATTCCCGTTAAAACATATTTCCTTTTTCTAAAAAAACATGGTTCCAAACAGAATCGAATAAAAATTTTATAAGGATAATATCTAGGATTAGAAGCCATCACGCGCTCTACCCCAAACATAAGAAAAAAACTGGGTCGCAGAACAATGTAAATTGTGATTGCGGTGAAGTTGGTGATCTAGATCATTATATATTAGGATGTCCTAGTCATAATATAGTATACACAAATAGATTATATAACGAACTTGTAAACTTAGTAGAAACTCCTTTTAATATTAACTCAAATATTTGTACAGAAAACATGGCCGAATACCATAAGTTATTTAAATTTATAATACTTTTGAATTTTAAATTATAAAAAGTTTAAGGAAAAAAATAATATAAATATATATACATATATATTAAAAAAATTATTAATCAAAAAATAGATAAGGAAAAAAGAGAATCTAATACCCAAAAAAAAAATAAAAAAGAAAAAAATTATAGAGAGAAAAGAGAGAAAAGAAAAGAAGCATAAAACCTTAATTAAGTATAACATTATAACCTATCGAAAAAACACTAGATTAATAGTTCCTTGTATTGTAAAAATCCAAAATCTCAGCAAATTCTAATAATTGAAAAAAAAAAAAACAAGGAGAGATGCTGGCGATTTGGTGTAAACCAAAGCAATAAAACATATTTAAAAAAAAAATCTCCTTTTTCATTATTTATTTTTGTAGGTATATTTAAATTCATTAAGTACGTTCCAGTAAAATTCAGCGCGGAAAAAACCCCAAAAGCTCGAAATTTGCCGTTCATATTATAATTGTTAAGCAAGCCAAGTGTTGTTATTTAGCTTGCGTCAACAGTTCATGAGGCTTTTATGTTCCTCGATTGTAGGTTAATTTCACTGATTCTTTTATTTACTGAGTGAAGGAATTAAACGAGCTTTTCACTGTGGTAATTTGGCGTTTATTTCCCCAAATTACACAAAAATTTCTTTAGTACGTGATTTTACAATAACATACTGATTTTACAAACACATAACTAGTCACAACATTTGTTTAGTACATTTGCTGGGTGCCTTTTTTTAGGCAATGCTATTTGTTTCAATCCGACGGAAAGAAACCACGTGAGTTTGTTGACATACAACCTTGCTTTATCGAAGCCAAAAGTGTAGTCCTATACAAAATGGAAAATTATATTTTCTGACAGCAAGGTCACGCCCCTGTTGTCATGACGATCAACCAACAATGCATTCTAATAACCTACACAGCCGCCATGTTTTCTTTTAACCAATTGGACGGTAATCAACAAATGTTCCATGCTGTGTCACTTTAACATCTCAATGTAGAACATTGCTTTTTCCTGGAATAACGGGCGACTAGCCGCTTATTATTTAGGAAATATTATATGTATTTTAAAAGATGATATTTGCAAGTTTTATGTTTATCCCGGCAATAAAACTATTCGTTCCGCAAAAATTGATACATTTGCTCCTTTATTGAAATAATATTGAAATCAGATATTTAACAGTAGTATTGATTCTAAAAACATTTGTTCCATTTAATTATATTATTTTTAATGCATTTGGATGAAGGTTTCCCCAACAATAATTCTGCCAGATATTATGAGTATGGTCCACACGAAGTGTTGCGTTTTAATACAAGTCTATGTATCAGTAATAAATATAGCATTGTAAGAGCAATACTAAAACCAATCGTGCACAACAATTCCTTAACGCACGGCGAAACAGTACGGCGTAGGTGTAGCTATCGACCGGCCGAAATTATTATTAGATTTTTGGTTTACAGAGGGTTAGCATAAATTCAAGATCTAGAAAGGCAATGTAAATAGAAGCCAATGTTAAGAAAAATATTAAAAACCCGTACAACGGGGTTATTCGGGGCAAATTTTAAGTATTTCTTGATCGTTTCTCGGACGTGTACTAAATATCCTCATTCCCTTGACGTGTTTGTGAAGATAGAGGATACTTCTGAAATTGACATTTAGAAAAAACTTAGCATATTGGCAGAATACGCGCATGAAAACCAGCTGACTATCAATGTGTCAAAATGAAAAGTTATGGTTTTCAACCGCAGTGGCAGAGGTTGCGAGGGTCATTTTCGGTTCAACATGGATGAAGTTTGTTTGGAGACTGCGAGAGTACAGTTCTACGTGATAAGCAGGCATCAAGCGCAGTCATAAACCTGATGACAAAAATAAGTGCAGGTTGGTTTGCTTGCAGTATGAAGCTGTTTCAAAGCACCATTTGAAACAATTTCACAAATTGTCTCCCTGTGTGGGGCCCTAGGTATGTGGATCTTCTTGAGAAAATTAAACTTTCCTTTTGCAAGCCGTTACTCTTACTCGCCTTTTCACCAGTTAGATTAGAAGCCGGCTCTGCCCATTTACCATATTTTGTATTGAAGACAACTCTAAATTTTATAGTTAATGTTATCTTTATGAATAGCCAAAGACTGCCCAGAGTATGCCTTAATCGTCAGATAGAACTCCTTAACACTGACACACCATCAAGATAATTAGTTATTATTCCTGAAGGAATGGCTTGATAGATCCAGACTATCCGATTCATGGTCCTTAAACCCACACACTCTTAAAACGAATAGTCACATCATCCTTCTCCGATTTCGTGAGCAACATTTTCAATTTGATATGAGTATAGCTAATGACACTACTTACACTGTCTCCTAAAATAAATTTAGTGTATCAACCACAGCTATAAAATATCTTAATTTCTATTGCCCAATCTGCTGCCTACGATTACTTGCTTCGTATGTGCCCAGAGTACCAACGTAAATTTTATTTTAACGAAACATCTCACCATATCAATCAGGAGGAGCTCTGTTCAGTTTGCAATATGCACGGGTTTGAGACAGTTCCACATTTACTATTTCAGTGCCTCTTATATAAACCCTAATGCCCTCCAAACTGGGACAATCCAAATTTATTTGTGGAGAGCTTAAATAACCTCATATCGTTGTCAGCGAGAGTGGCTTCTAACACTTTAGTATATATTTTGAAGAAAAGCAATACACTTACTCCCACTGTACTATTTTGTATTTGCTTGCTTCTTTTCACTATCATCTTTCCTTTTAGGTTCATTAAACTAGTTAGTACTTAGTACCAAATAAGCATACAGAAGTCAATTGTTATAAAAAATGTATATTTTTTAAAAACAATAAACTGATTGATTGGTTAAAGGTAGATGACTAATATATCTTATGTAACAAAATAAAACCTCGCTCGACTTTTTTTAATTATTGTCCCAAATTACCCCTTAGGCTGGGGCTACTTGGGATTGAATGCAAATCGCATCGCAACTTTAATTATATCGGTAGGGCTTCTTGGGGTAAGCAAAATAATTAAAAAACAAATAAACATGCCACTATACAGGGTGTTTAAGAAGTACGGTACGTTACTTAAGGAGGTTCATATGAACATGTGTCCAGAGTTGCCCCGCTTTTGATATACAGGGTGTTACAGTTTTTAAAAAAGAAACGGTTTTCTATAATTTTTTTAAATATCCTTTTCCCGATTTTATTGAAATTTGGTACCGTTATTCATAATGATAAGGGGCTTTGTTAGTCCTAACTAGATTAAATTAATTAAATCCAGTGGCGTCCCAGGGAGTACCTTAACGAATATTATTGACAAGAAAATGTACGCAACTGACTTTCTTCTAATTTGGATATTGTTTTTCGTATTTACCAACAGAACTAATGGTACAACTTTTTTGTTTCTTGAATTGTTTTCGTATCTTGCTTTGTTTTCGAGAGAAATAATAAAAAAACACTTTAGTGCATGTATTAAAAATAAAATTATTTTTTTAAATCTGATTATGAATAAGGATACCAAATTTCAAGAAAATCGAGAAAAGGATATTTCAAAAAATTATAAAAAAGCGTTTCTTTTTAGAAAACTTTAATCCCTTATATGTCAAACGGGGCAACTCCGGACACATGTTCATATGAACTTTTTTTCTAAGAATATCATAAGGAATTACGCCCTTAAGTTACGTACCGTACTTCTGAAACACCCTGTATGTTATTTTGTAGCTTTAATGGGTACGAAGTGATTGGTTTACAGACTAATGATTATACCAAAATGTAACATTTAAAAAGAATAGGTTTCTGTTTTTTAAAAAATTAATCCAAGACATATTGTCTACATAAAAATTTAAAAAAATTCTGCTACCTGTTCAATCCATTAAACCTGGTGCTAAAATCTTTACGACTATATTGGCACTGATATCATCAGTGTCTTTAACGATTTCACTTAAAAATCCACTGGTCTTCTAAAATGTTCTTAAAAAATCCACATAAAATTGGGATGACCTATCATGATGATCCTATCAACACATAAAAAAAATAAAATAAAATAAATGGGGTTGTAAAAAAATTTAACCTAGAAATACCTCGCATGTACCGTCGAACCAGCCACTCTTGTAATGATTAAATTTTGTGCCTTGACGACCTCCGAAGGTCCAAGGATCCCATAAATGATCTGCCCTCTGGAAACATATATTTAAAGAAGCTGTCCATCGGCTGTGCCGGCATACATTAGACTAATGACCATTTTCGTTGAATTAATTAGCCTCTCTGGGTATCTGATCCCCCTTTTATAAATGAATTTTTGTCCAAATTAATGTTTTCTGATGAAGCTACTTTTAGCAGTAATGGAGCAGTTAACCCTATAACCCACCATAATATGCACTATTATTCGACAGTTAATCCATTCTGCGTCCGTAAAATTCAAAATCAACACCATTGGTCGCTTAATGTATGGTGTGGAATCAAAAATCTTCGAGTTATTGCTCCATATTTTTTCCACGAACCATTACAAATATAATAGAAACCGGCATAGATATTTAAACTTTTTGCAAAATGAATTACCACAACTCCTTGAAGACGTTAATGACATTGAAAGGGAACAAATGTGGATTCAACAAGACGAAGCTCCTACTCATTACCTTCGGGAAGTTCGGGAATTTTTAAACAATTATTACCCACAAAAATGGATCGGTAAGGATGGATTCATTGGGGGGGGGGGGGGCCTCGATCACGTGACCTAACACCTTTAGATTTCTTTTATGGGGCGTTTATGTAAATCGCCCTGCAACACCACAAGATATGGAAAATAGCATACGGGATGTCTGCAGGACAATACCACCCTTTATGCTAAGGAACGTGCGGGGAAATACAGTTAGGAGACTAAACATGTGTATCCAAGTAGACGGGCATATTTTTGAACTTTTTTTTTATTACGTCATAACAATTAAAAATTGAGTAGGTTAGTTAGCAGAAAAATTATTGTTATTTATTTTATAGCGTTAGTTCCGTTAGTGTAATAAACACAAGGGTAAAAATGAGAAAAATCAAAATAAATCGCAAACAATTAAAAATAGGTATATGACACACTACATGAAAGTTAAAGAGTTTCATAAAACCTATCAGAAAAAATAATAATATACAGGGTGTGCAATTAAAAAAAGTTGATATTTTTAAATTTAAATTAGTCGAAATATATAAATTTATTTTGAACGCCCTGTAGCATCTAGCTCAAATTTATTACATGTCTTT
This sequence comes from Polydrusus tereticollis, assembly GCA_963920685.1. Classification (NCBI taxonomy): domain Eukaryota; kingdom Metazoa; phylum Arthropoda; class Insecta; order Coleoptera; family Curculionidae; genus Polydrusus; species Polydrusus tereticollis. Next base: position 128,008,807 of record OY987327.1, read on the forward strand.
TTTTGTCATCCCAATAGAACGTTTGTTCCAAATATGAGTATTCCACATACAGAAACAATGGCGGAACTGGCAATTTTGCATAAGAGTAAAAATTAATATTTTTCTAGAAAAATTAAAATATTATAACTATTAGATTTAGGTATTATGACAATGGCAATCTGTTGTCTTGGACAACAGGTTGTAACTATTTGCTGACGGTAGCTCTTTATGTGGAGGCACTAGGTCGTGGTTCATATACCTACACCTTCCCTCCGTCTTTGGTTTTTCTTGGGCGCCACCTGGTTTGATCGAAGTCCAAACCAGGAAAAATATACCGTATATCAGTTCTATTGAGAAATCAATGCAATAAATAAAACCAAAGTTTACCCACACATACAATTAAGTTTTTATTAAAATAAAAGGTTACTTGATAGCAAAAGGGTTTGTTAAGTTTTATCTGGTATCAAATTGTTTAAAATTTAGTTGAGTTTGAATTATAAAAAAAATGAATGAAAAGACGGCCTTTTCCGGACGCAAGGATTTAATACAAAATTTATGTATAACCTCGGGGAAGATTCTAGAACCTTTTAAATCTTTTAATGGTGTATGGTTATAAAAGGGGTACCTTTGTCAAGATGGCTTTACATTAAAAAAAAAATATTGGTTAACTAGCAGTTAATTTAAATGTGGCGACGTACCTACCTACTAATTACAATAAAAAGGCAAAATGTATTTAATTGAGGTCCGCTTTATACAAACCTTTTAATCCCTCGCTTCTGCTGGGGCAGCTATACTGGGCATGGCCCATGTGGCTCCTGAAAGCTGCTCATGGTCGGCCAGGTGAAATCTAGTCCATATATAGCTCGTAACCAATTAAATCAGTTCTTACGTGGGCCAACTGGAACCTGGTAGCTCAAGGGCTATTTATGTGGATGTTAAAATCCCATGTGGTGTTCGCAACCTATTCAAAGGTAAAACGGCATATCAGCCAGAACCAACAAAACTCCTAAAAATAATTAAAAAGGAAAATTACCCACTGAATACCCACAAAACGATAACCAACAAACAAAATAAAAGAAGATAGCTTACCTTTAAAAGGGGGGCGAGACCTCGTGGTTTTTTAAAAAAAAAATGGCTCAACGGCGACCTTCTTCTCTGAAGGTATTTTCAGAAAGTGAAATGGTGACCGCAAGAACTCTGAAGTAAGGCAACCCCCTTCTCTAGCAAAATCGACTGACTCAATGTTGCCAACTGAACATAAACCCCAACAAAGGAAAATAAGAAGAAGAAGAGAACAGAGACACAGCATGAAGGATCCAAACGATCAGAACGAAAAAGAGTCTGGGCTTTTACCAGAACCTAAATTACATAAGGAAATAAAGAAAGTAATTCTAAACAACCCCGTTTAAACATAAAATCGCCAAAAGTAGAAATGGACGGTCTGCGATTTGACCGAGACGCAAAAACGGAATTACATGGTTCACCTATGTGCGGCGCCTGATGCCATCAGCCACAGAAAACAGAAGTAGTGCGTTATTTTGGCTAACGTTATGCAAACAAAGATGATACCACCCATTAAACAATTTTTGACAGTAAATAAAAAGGAATGCACTTTGTGGAAACATATCTGTATAAATCCACACAAAATAAATAGTGGTAATTTTAAAATTGCTACAGTATCTAATATTATTAACAAAACAGTTATAGAATTTCATGCAGACTCTAACAATAAATTAAAAAATAGGGTGTTCTATTTAAAAAAACTTATGTTATATTCGCCACAATTTTTTAAACCACCCTGTATACTCAAAAGAAATTTTAAACTGTGCATTCTAATATTCTCTAAAACTTTTGTATTTAACGTTTTTTGGTTATTCCCGAAACAAATGAGATAATGAACTTTACTCTATGGTTAACTCACCCTGTACAGGTCGAGCAATAAAGCACGAGCTTTGACCTTCGGGTGAATAGTTGAAATTATAATAGGTATCTCTGTCGCACACTGATGTATCTGTCGAGCACTTTTCTGTCATCTACGCATCTTGAAATTCAAGCTAGAATGCACGGCATGTACGAGCATATTAAAATTTTACATATCCATAATATATTTGCTAGAAAGAAATGTTTAAAGAAACTAGAACTAGAACATCTTTTTACCAAATTTATGGTTGTATTTGTAATAACAACAAAGTTCTTAAATTTGGGCGGCGGCGAGTTTTCCGAAACAAACACCGTTATAACAACCAACGCACTTTCACTATACTAACGGCTTGCTGAGATCGTCAAAACCCTTCTTGAATTCTTGAAAATTTTAAAAAATGTATCCCAAATGCCAACTTCAGATTTACAGATTAGCATCTACAGTTAATTTTCACGCGTAAAAATTAACAATTTTTAAAATAGCGAATAAAAACTCGACAATTCGCCAATTAAAAAATATAGAAGCGCCCCGAGCTTACCCTACGAATGATAAGAACTAATAACTTATATACCCAATAAATTTATATTTATTCTAAATGACTTCCCAGAATCCTTCCAAAAACCAAGTGAAAACCCTGGTATTAAAAATATAATAGCATATTTAAAAGCTAGTGCGATATCTAAATATAAACAAATAACCATTTTCCGACCCTCATTTAACCCTTTTAAAGTAATGAACTCGGATGTAATACAGTCTAAACGTAATTTATTATATAGTTACTCGTTAAAAGCTAAAGCATGTTACATGTAACTTATTCCCAAAGTGGCTCTTCGCACACATTTAAATAATATAATTTTAATATGGATTAATTGCCCGTGATAGACATTGTTGCAATTTGTGTAATGAATATACATTTTGGGTCAGGTAGAAATTAGCGAGCTTAATAAGTTAAAATTGCGGGTCATTTAAATTTTGTTACATTTGCTAATGAGGTATATTTAGCACATAGCTATGGATGAGGTAATATTATTATTATAAGTAATTTCATCCCAAGTTATTGGAACTAAACATCTAATCTATCATGGAACCATGCTAATCTTCTTCATATAAAATCACATGGAATTGTTTAAATCAAGTTTTATTCATCCTGAACACGACCCTACAAAAAATGTATGATGATCTGCCTCTAGAGACTAAATTTTACCTATCCTATGATTTTTGATGCACTGACTAGGAGTCCGCAGGCTGCTCAAATAAATTGGCTTTGGTTTTTGGTTGTAACAGCAAAAATAAAATTACTATTATAAAGGACATAGGTAGAAAATACCACACCCTCATTTTTTTTACCAATGGAAAGCCTGTTTTTTGTATCCTTACCATAGCAACCAAAAAAATGTTCGAAAATTTTTCTCCAGGGGGTAACTTGCATGATATTATGCTGAATATTCCACTCACGTATAAAAAATCCCATGAGGGCAGTGGTATTTTCGAAAACTTACAGCGGATATACAAAATCGAAAACACCAAAACGAAAATACCACTTGTCAGTGTCACTTTGTTGACAAATTTCTGTTTATTATTTCAAAGTTGACAAAATGAATGTTTTTGGATTCGTGAAATATTCCTTTAAATACCATGCGTGCTTTAAAACTAACCGGATAATTTTTCACTTATACGTGTTTTCTTTACAAATTTCGCTCGTCCTTCGGACTCGTGAAATTAAAGAAAACACGCATTCGTAAAAAATTATCGGTAATTTTAAAGCACTCGTGGTATTACACCCAAAAATTTTTTCTTGTGCACATTTACCTGATAATTTTACCCGAGAATTTACCTTAAAATTTTACCCGAAAATTAAGTGGAAATTTTTGGAAATATCCCCGGAAAATTTCCAGAATTGTAATTTTTTTGCATTGACGGTTTTGTAACAATGGAAATGTATCACCTATCACAATTTTGAAATAGACATACCGTAGTATAGTGAAATTAAAGAAAACACGCATTCGTAAAAAATTATCGGTAATTTTAAAGCACTCGTGGTATTACACCCGATAATTTACCTCACTTTTATTGAACCAATTAAAACGCTCATTTTCATAGCAACCACCTTGGTAACGGTCGTCTTACCCGATAAGACTACCGCTAGCTCGAAAAGACGCTTGTAGATTTTTTACTTAAATAAAAAATTAGTAACACCTCTAACTTGTATATTTACCTTTATCAGACGGCCTTCATTTTTATGTTCAGTAAATTATCCAATAAAATACACCTCTAGAGGCGGTTTCTTATCTTCATACCTTCGTTTTTCACTCGAAACTCGATTTTCCAAGAAAATTTTCACTCAATGTAATTTTTACTTATAATCAAAGATAAGACCCTCGAGCTAAAGCTCTCGGGATCATATCAGATTATAAGTAAAAATTACATTTCGTAAAAATTTGTCAGAAAATCGATTTCTTGTTAAAAACATCGCTATTACCGATAAGACGCCTTCTCTATCGGTATATTACCGTTGAATATTCCACTCACGTATAAAAAATCCCATAAGGACAGTGGTATTTTCGAAAACTTCCAGCGGATATACAAAATCGAAAACACCAAAACGAAAATACCACTTGTCAGTGTCACTTTGTTGACAAATTTCTATTTATTATTTCAAAGTTGACAAAATGAATGTTTTTGGATTCGTGAAATATTCCTTTAAATACCATGCGTGCTTTAAAACTAACCGGATAATTTTTCACTTATACGTGTTTTCTTTACAAATTTCACTCGTCCTTCGGACTCGTGAAATTAAAGAAAACACGCATTCGTAAAAAATTATCGGTAATTTTAAAGCACTCGTGGTATTACACCCAAAAATTTTTTCTTGTGCACATTTACCTGATAATTTTACCCGAGAATTTACCTTAAAATTTTACCCGAAAATTAAGTGGAAATTTTTGGAAATATCCCCGGAAAATTTCCAGAATTGTAATTTTTTTGCATTGACGGTTTTGTAACAATGGAAATGTATCACCTATCACAATTTTGAAATAGACATACCGTGGTATAGTAGGCTCATTTAACTGTTGTTACGGACGACAAACAAAATAAATACCGTAAATAAAGTACCTGCTTTTTGCGGCTTTATCGTCGTTCTGTGATTCCTTTAATAAAAATGACTTGTTTCGGTAGTTTTTCTCCAAACGATATCGATAAAACTGCGTTAAACATTGCCTCAGTAAATACAGTAGAAAGCAAAAAATCCATTTGGCATCAGTTTGAGCAGTTCTGCAACCAAAGATACTACCCTTTCCAGGATTTAAAGTGTTTGAATGAGATACTAAATAACTTACTAAAGGACTGGGCATTTAATATGAAGAAGGCAAGAAGCAAAAGGAGTCAGTATTACTTTGTATTTAAATGTTAAAGTAATATATTATACTAAATCATATATGTCTCCGGGGTGACGATTATTCATATTGAAGACGAAAGAATAATCCAAAATTCTTCACAAATATTTAATATTTTGCTCTACGCGTTTCGGTTTCTTAAACCATTTTCAAGAGCTGTCTAAAAAGTTTATTTATATAATAATCTCAATTGAAAATCAAAATTATTAGGTATTACTTACATAATATAATCACAAATTTTACATAAAGGATACAGACAAGTTCACTATGGCGAACACAGGTTAACTAACTATATAAAATTGATCAACGGGATAAACCCAAAAAACATTTAAAAAAATTTAAAAAAATTTAAAAAAATCTAAAAAAATTTAAAAAAATAAAACAAAATATACCGAACCAGAGCGGCATCTAGGTTGCACAAGAAGAGGTAGGATTGTTTAAACAAACATTTACTACTTGAACTCATTTACAATTTTCGCTGCTTCTCTGTAGTGGGCGTTGACAGGATCGTTCAAACATTCAATCTGATTATTAATCTCTAATTTGGCTATTTCTATATTTTCTAAAAATTTGAGCTTGTGGCCTTTATTCGCATTATGTAGCATTTTAAAGTCGTCTTTAGTATTAAAATTATGCAAATTCTCTCTTAAATGTAGGCCAAAAGCTGATCTCTTGTCATTAGGCAATTTCTAAGAGTTTGTTCTTTTATTCTAATATTAAAACTACGTCCTCTCTGTCCAGCATATTTAGCTGTGCATGAGTTACAGGACAACAAATATACCCCACTTTTGTCAAGGACGTTAATTGAATCCTTTACTCTCGAGAATAAGCTACGTAAATTGTTTACTGATTTGTATATAAGCTATTTTAAAATTGCTGTTTAAGGACTTCAATACATTACCCACCCTCAGAGAAACAGCGCCCAAAAAAGTTAGTCTTATATACCTAGGTGGTTGAAAAGCTGTTATGGTGTTATTCAAGGGGTCAGTCAATACCTTCCTAAGCATGCCATTAAATTTTTTTCTTGTTAAATTATTGTTTAATGATATCATGTATGCGTTGTTATAAGCAATTTGAAAGATGATGTTCTTTTCCCTCTCAAATTCCAAAGGTAAGAGTGGGATGGTGAACAAACGATGGATCAAAGAGTTAAAAGCTGCCATTTTATGAGCTAAACAATAATTGTAGTCAGCTGGTATAACATTGTCTGTATGTGTGTTTTTCCGATAAATAGCATACTCAGAAAAGTTACTTACCCTCTTTATTGTTAAATCTAAAAAATTCAGACAATATTCACATGCTATTTCTTTTGTAAATTTAAAAAATTAAAAAAAAAAAAATCCAATTCATTCCCTGTTTCTGTCCAGACAATAAAAGTATCATCAACATATCTGCGCTATAATAAAATCTTATCAAGAAGGTAAACATCTGAATTAAATAACTTATTTTCAAAATCACCCATGAAAATTTCAGCTAAAAAGGGGAAAAGACCCCATGGGTAAACCATCCGACATTTTAAAAAACTAATAATTAAAAAAAAAATTTAATGGCATTCTTAGAAAAGTGTTGACTGACCCCTTGGATAGCACCATAACATCTTTTCAACCACCTAGTTATATAGGACTAACTTTTTAGGGCGTTGTTTCTTTGAGGGTGGGTAATGTATTGAAGTCCTTAAACAACAATTTTAAAATAGCTTACAAATCAGTAAAAATTTACGCAGCTTATTCTCGAGAGTAAAGGATTCAATTAACGTGCTTAACAAAAGTGTGGTATATTATTTGTTGTCCTGTAACTAATGCACAGCTAAATATGCTGAACAGAGAGGACGTAGTTTTAATATGAGAATAAAAGAACAAACTCTTAGAAATTGCCTAATGACAAGAGATCAGCTTTTGGCCTACATTTAAGAGAGAATTTACATACTTTTAATACTAGATACAAGTTTAAAATGCTACGTAATGCGAATAAAGGCCATAAGCCGAATTTATTAGAAAATATAAAAATAGCCAAATTAGAGATTAATAATCAGATTGAGTGTTTGAACGATCCTTTCCACGCCCACTACAGAGAGACAGCGAAAATTGTAAATGAGTTTAAGTAGTAAATGTTTGTTTAAACAATCGTACCTCTTCTTGTGCAACCTAGATGCCGCTCTAGCTCGGTATATTTGGTATTCTTTTTAAAAAAATTTTAAATGTTTTTTGGGTTTATCCCGTTAATCAATTTTATATAGTTAGTTAACCTGTGTTCGCCATAGTGAACTTGTGTAGTTTGTGATTATATTATGTAAGTAATACCTAGTTTTGATTTTGAATCGAAATTATTATATAAATAAACTTTTTAGACAGCCCTTGAAAATGGTTTACGAAACCGAAACGCGTAGAGCAAAACATTAAATATTTGTGAAGAATTTTGGATTTTTCTTTTCTCTTCAAATATAATATATTATATTTTTTTTTTGTGATAAGGCACAACACTGCATGATTGATCCTTTATAATGGTTTGCGAGCGGTGCATTTGCGCAGGAAATAATTCACGTTGGTCCTGAATCTTTGGAGGTTACACCCGCCGGAAAACACGGCCTCAGGGAGGTCGTTCCAGAGTGATAACGTTCTCCAGATGAAAGAATCTTTTAACAGTGTTGTTCAAGGGACACTAAACCGAACCACGTAATGGTGGGCTCGTCATGTATTTCTATCATGCACCTCTCTGGCTGGAATCAAGTGGACAACCTGCCTTCGATGTTCAAGGTTTTCCAGGTTATTATAGAGCATCAAATGTTGTTGGCATATATAGAGGCTCTCAGTTCGGTAAGTATTCCAAGCTTCTGCAAGGTTACCTTAGCAATGGCCGCAACGTGACTATGCCAAGACATGTGACTATCCAAATTAACGCCCAATAAATGAATTGATGAAGCCGAGGAAGTCGAATGTCCCGCCATATGCGGTTCCTCAACATTAACTTTTCTAACTGCTGTCTGAGTTCTTTTAGCGTGAAATTCTACTTGGTTACTGTCGCCCCAAGACAAAATTTCTGCAAGGTCTTTGTTGAGATGTAAGACCTCTTGCTGCCTATAGAGATGTGCATTGGCAGTTGATGTTCGAACATCCAGAGTAAAAGATAAAACAAGTGCGTTGTCATCAGCAAAGCTATTAATTTTTTCCAAAAGATCGTTAATGTATAGTAAAAAGAGAGTGGGCGAAAATATGGAACCTTGAGGGATTCCGGCGTTGATGGTAAATGTGTCTAAAAGAAATACACTTGCAGAGAACGTCTTTAAGAAAGCTTGGCAGTTATGAACAAAATTGAACTGGCATTAAATATTAAAATATTCGTATTTTTGCACTTTTAAAATTTTGTTGTTGATTTTTAACACAGAAAGTATATTTAGTTTTTTTTTTGTTGTTTCAGGAAGAGTTCAATGCAACCACATTTACTCGAAGACGGCTCAAGGGGGATCGAAGAAATGTGCTAACAGCAAATGGCTGGTTCTGAATAAAGAAAATCCCGAGTTTTGCCAAGTATCGTTTATAGGAGAGCATAATGGCTCGAAGACCTCCGAACGCAATCACAGAACGATTTTTTTTTTACGCCGAATTTCCAATTCTTAGTTAAGGATGTCTGGAATAAAAACTGTCCCGGTATGTGGAAATACAATATGGATCAGGAACTTAGCTAAACATACAGGGCTCGAATTGCAAAGCTAAAATATCACAAATCACTGAAATAGGTCCACCATATTGTGCCAACGAGTAAAATCGGAAATCGAAAGACAACGATTATCAACGAAAAATTATTAAAGTACCTGGAAGGCTTCAACATTGTTAGTGACCGCCAGTATGGATTCCGTAAATCTAGATCAACAGAAGACATTCTCGCTTATGTTACTCATATTTGGAACAACGCAATACAACATCATGGGGAGTCCCGGGCCGTAGCACTGGACATTTCCAAGGCCTTTGACCGAGTATGGCATGAAGAGCTCCTAACTAAAGTGAGACCGTACGGAATGCCGGTACAATTTTTTTCATGGCTGTCGAGCTTTCTTAAAGACCGTTCTCTGCCAGTGACGATGGACGGATTTCATTCAGACAGATTTAACATCCACGCCGGAGTCCCTCAAGGTTCTATATTGTCACCCACCCTCTTTTTACTATACATTAACGATCTTTTGGAAAAAACTAAAAATCCTATATATAGCTTTGCTAATGACAGCACACTTGTTTTATCCTTTACTTTGTATGCTCGGACATCAGCTGCCAATGCACACCTCTATAGGAAGCAATAGGTCCCACATTTCGACAAAGACCTGGAAGAAATTCTATCTTGGGGTGACAGTAACCAAGTAGAATTTAATGGTAAAAAAACTAAGGCGGCAGTTTTTTCTAAAAAAGTTAATGTTGAAGAGCCGGATATATAGTCATGGCGGGACACTCGATTCCCTTGGCCTCATTAATTTATTTATTGTGCGTCGATTTGGATCGTCATATTATGTGTTGGCATAGTCACGTTGCGGCCATTGCCAAGGCAGCCTCGCAGAAGCTTGGAATACTTCTCCGAACTAAGAACCTCTATACACCTCAACAACTTTTGATGCTCTATAAAGCCCAAATTCGACCACCGCTGGAGTACTGTTCGCATATTTGGGGCTCTGCTCCTAAACATACCCTGAGATTGCTAGATTCCAATCAAAGAAGAACCATTCGCTTGATCGGTGACCATGATCTAACAAACAACCTGGAAAGCCTTGAACATCGAAGGCAAGTTGGCGACTTGAGTCTATTTTACAAATATTTTCATGCCAAGTGCTCAGCTGGGGTTGCCCGCTTGATTCCACCCAGGGCGCGGTGCAAGGTAAAAATACGCGACGAGCTAGTGCAGCCCACTTATACGTGGTTCAGCTTAGTGTCTTCCGAACGATACTGTTTAAAATTCCTTTCATCTGGAGAACGTCATCATTCTGGAACGGCCTCCCTGAGGCAGTGTTCCCCAAGGAGTATAATCTCCAAAGGGTCAAGACTAACGTAAATCGTTTCCTGCGCACACGAACCGCTCGCAGAGCGCCATAAAGGGTTAATCCTGCAGTGCTGTGCCTTATCATAAAAAATAGCAGGCCATGGAAAAGTTAACTTGATAAAACCGTATCTTTAACTAGATGAAGAACACCACGAATTAATAGTCCAAGGCTTAACAACATCCAACCTACACCAGTGGTTTCAGGATTTCATTCCCATACGGCGGCTATGACCAACCATAACACTCCTATTAGTTATCAAAATTGTACATTCTATTGTAGCTGTACTATTAAAAAACAGGACTAGTATTAGTAACTAGTGAATCGGTGAAATTTTTTATAAATTAATAAACTTCTTTAAAGTCTTGAAATTTCCATGCCAAAACATACAACGTGCATAAAATATTTCCTAATGAAAATTTTAGAAAAAATAATTTTTCAGCCAATTTTTTCGAACAAAAGCATTCGTACATATTATCACCAAAGAAGAAATCGAAAAAAAAAATAGTCACTTCGACTCTCGACAGCCATGAAATAATAATTCTATCAAGTTTACGTTAGTTTGGATATCAATCATTCTATAATTGACAATATTTATTTAGCAGTTCTGCTGAAGTTTCTGGCTATTGTCATCTTAAACAAAAATTATGGGGTTCACAACTGAGTACAAAGTTTACATAATTGAAGCCTATTTTTGAACTGGATGTGCTAATTAGTAAAATTTGAGAATGCAATGAGCGTTTATGTTTTGACGATTTTTTTAGATAACTTCCTAAGTTTAACAGTATGTCCAAACGATTTTGATACATGCTTTATAAATTACGTAGGTGTATTTCGCGTAACAGACTCTGTGACTCATACAAAGCATGCTAGTAGATCAAACGCTCGGACAGAAGAAGTTATTAATAAAGTTCGTCAGCATATGGAACAAAAGCCTTTGAAATATCTGATTGAACACCTTGAACCTCTTATGGAAAATACGAAACGCTTGTAAAGAAGAACGTGGTCACTCATCCATATACGCTGCAATCCTATCACGCCCTTTCATCGGCATACCACTCTAGACGTTTTACGTACTTCTAATGGTGTGACAATAACTTAATATATTAAGACCTGTGAAACATAACATGTTTTTCTTGCGAACCATGGTTTTCTCTTTCGGTGTACAGGGTTATCCAACCAAGACTGGACAAGGCGATTTTTTCACTTTTCCTGTACTTTTATAAAAAAACTGAAATAGCCATCTTAAGTCATTTTCTCCCGCGAATTCGAATATCTTCAGCAAAAAACAATTGAACATCAAACAAAAGTACTAGGGGTCACTTTGATATTTTTTTAAATGGGATGCCGTATATTTAATGAGCTTATCCGATTTCTCATATAAATTTTGATCTAAAATGTTGGATTTTTAATTCAAAAACGCCTTTTTTCTTCAGTTTTAAATTCGGAAAATGTTCGTTTACCGTAAGATTAATACCTGATAGATGGATACCCGTTTCACCTGTTCACCCTTTAACCTGCTTTAAAGCGTCCGTCAGTTAGACAAAATAATCAAGTTTCAAATTTCTATATATTTTTCACGAATTAATTACAAATTTAGTAGTTTTTGCAAATCTATTATTGCTTACGTATAAAAAAAGTATGACATATTAGAAAAAACTATAAACTAATTGTTCTATGTGTCCTCCATTATTTTCAAAACATGACCGATGCCCCCTTTTCAATCTCTCCAAAGAATCTCTTACAATATTTTGGTCCTGGTTAAGTCTATTAATTTCATTTATAATTTTTTGCTGAATGTCCTCCAGACTTCTGTTGGGTCGTTGATAAACTACATTTTTTAAATGACCCCATAAAAATGTATCCATTGGCGTGATATCGGGGCTATTTGGTGGCCAATGAATTGTTCCGTTACGTCCAATCCACTGTTTGTAACGCTCGTTTAGGTATGTTACCACTTCTCCAACTGCATGAGGCGGAGCACCATCCTGCTGCCAAATGATATTGTTGTAGGCTTGCAATGGCAACCTTTGCAAGAAATCCTCGATATCGTTATAAAGAAAATGGAGGTATCTTTGGCCTGTTAAAGAGCCACGATAAAATAGTGGTCCAATAATTCGATTTTCTAACATCCCACACCAAACATTAAGTGAGCTCCAACCTTGAAACTTTATCATTTCATATCTATGAGGGTTAACTGCTGCCGAGTATCTTGTATTTTTCCGATTGTATACCCCCGATGTTGTAAATGACGCTTCGTCACTCCATAGAATTTTATTATATAAATTATAATCTTCGTCTTGCTCTCTCATCAGCATTGAAGCAACAAATCGAAATCGCAGTTCTTTTTGAAGCTGTGTTAAGTATTGAACGGGAAGGATGCAATATGGTTTTAGACCACATTTTTTTAAAGTTCTGTGAACTGTTCCATAGCTTACTCTCCGGAGCCCTGGACCATACCTTACTTCTCGTACCGCTTGCGGAATAGAACTCTTCGGATTTATAGTAAAATATTGAACAATAGCTCGATCCCTTATATTCCGTCTTTTCATCTTTCTTGGCTTATCTTTCAATGTCTTACTTTCTTCAAATAGGGTCTTAATTCTGAGAATTGTATCCACTGAAATGTGTCTCTGGAAACTCTCAAAAAATGTTCTTTGTGTTTGTCGAGCATTCTCTCCACTTTTGTAATATAATTTTATTACATTTAGCGGTTCTTCTAAAGAATATTTCATTACTTGTAATTAATTCGTGAAAAATATATAGAAATTTGAAACTTGATTATTTTGTCTAACTGACGGACGCTTTAAAGCAGGTTAAAGGGTGAACAGGTGAAACGGGTATCCATCTATCAGGTATTAATCTTACGGTAGACGAACATTTTCCGAATTTAAAACTGAAGAAAAAAGGCGTTTTTGAATTAAAAATCCAACATTTTAGATCAAAATTTATATGAGAAATCGGATAAGCTCATTAAAAATACGGCATCCCATTTAAAAAAATATCAAAGTGACCCCTAGTACGTACTTTTGTTTGATGTTCAATTGTTTTTTGCTGAAGATATTCGAATTCGCGGGAGAAAATGACTTAAGATGGCTATTTCAGTTTTTTTTATAAAAGTACAGGAAAAGTCAAAAAATCGCCTTGTCTAGTCTTGGTTGGATAACCCTGTACAATGCTTTCACTTTTACATAGCTGCAAAATACTTATGTTTTGAGCTAGAAAGTCGACTAAAGAATTATATTGTAGGGTTTTGTGTAAAGTTTTATACCGTTAGGCCAAAAATTTGATAAATTGTCAAGTGTCAGAATTATTGACATAACTTATTTTTTTTTTAATTTATATTATTAAATATTTAAAAAGGCATTCTTAATGTATGCCATAGATATCTTTTCTTTTCATTAGTTTAGCCTACATTAATATAAATATCATTAAAAGGGATTATTATTTTTGTTTCCAATAAGTAATTTATTATCATAACATTTTACTCAAACTAGTACAACAATATAAAATAAATGAAATTTACAAATAATGAGAAGCAATTTAAAAATGTTGGCTCTATTGTTTTTTTTTTAAGTTGTTACACCCCGCTTGTTATCTGTCCTCCTCGTACTAGAATATTCGTGTGGGGCGGTCGTTGGCGTTGCCGTCTCGATTCGTAAATTTTGCAATTTTTTTCAGTTTCTTTAATAAAGGATCGCGGTGGAACGATTAAGCTTTCTCAACAATTCGACAACTATTTAGGCTAAGTGATGAGACAAAATTCGAATACATGGAGTGTTTCAAAAACAAGTATCCTCGCAAGTAACACAACTTCAAAAAAAAAATTACACGTGCACTGTAGCAGTCACACCACTGGGCATAGTCGATTGAAATTTTCTGATTTTGTAGAGAACGTCAGCTTTAGAACCCTGTTGTTTTTTGGTGAGATCCGAAAATGGCAAGTGGTTTTCTTTATCCACCGAAAATCAAAACAGGCCCGTTCTCGGAAATTAATAGCTCTCAAATGAAAAAGTGAATCAAAATGCGGTTATGACCGCTAACTGGCGCATCTCAAATAATTTTTTTACGATGCATCTAAATACAACTAACCTGAACTAACCTGTACTTAAAAAAATTAGAAATTGTAGATTTTCAAAGAAAACTAAAAATTACAATTTTTTTAAACGGTTTCTATTTCTTTTTTAGGTTAAAAAAAATTTGAAACAAAATTTTGAATACCTCATCGTAAGGCGCTTCGCATAAGATATAAAACGTATATTTACAATTTTTAAACTTTATATATAGAGTGCAAAAAATTAAATAAACCGAAAATATCTATTTAAGCTGAATAGAAGCCCTTGGTGTTGGATTTATTCAATTCCCCCGTGATTTTTGAACTTTTACTAAAAAAAAATTAAAGTTTGTCACTAATATCACAGAACTAAGTATAGGTTTCTATGCCACGAAAACTGCCAAGAAATCACACATTTCCGAGGTTGTACAAAATTAACCATTTCGCAAGTAGCCTTATGATTCAAACATGTGGTTGTATATTTGGCAAAGCTGAAATTTACGATACGTCAAGATGTCAGAAAATTCTAGTTTTAATGTAATTTTAGTGATTATAATAGATAGTGTAGGACTTAAAAAATGTGATATATTATTATGTGTTTCAAAAAAAGATTCCTTTTAGTGGACGCAAAACTTTTCTATAAAGAGCCGTATTTATTTAATTAAATTTAACATGTAAAAGTCATTGTAATATTTCTAGTGACCATATACCTAAAAAGTGATTACGCTTTTTTTTCCGTGATTCCGTATGAGTTTTAAAATATCGATTTACGATGCGAACTTTTATTTTTTGCCTATGAGACACACGGAATTGTGTAAAAATGGGCAAAATTTATATGATATATTTTGCGTAAGTTCGATTGTAGAGTTTTAATTTATGTTGTTGTTTAACATGTTGTAACAGGTAATTATAGATAACTAAAGATTAAAGGCTTTTAACTAAGTCAATTTTGTATGATTATATTTTATCTTCTCACACTAGAGCGATGTTACTTTAATATGTCCTAACGTTTTTTACAGTTTTTAGTGTACCGGGTCTCTCAAGTTATGATTTATTTAAGCTAAATTCATGTTAAAAATCGGCAAATGTTAAGAGCCCGTATTTTGTTTACATTTTAGAACACAAAATACGGATAGTGTAAAAGATTGAAGTGATATATCCCTGAAAATGTTTGCCAGTCTCAGGTCTTATGAAAAAAAATCGTCCAAATTTTAAAGAAAATGCGATCTTAGATAAAGCATCCATCTAAAATATTTCGTAATATTTTTGAGTGACTTTAGTGTACCAGGTGTCGTAAACTATGTTTTGAGCAAAATTCATAATATAAATCGGAATATAAATGAAGAACTACTTTTTTTTTCATTTTTTATAATGAAATTTATTATTTTTTATTATGAAAATTTATTGGCAGAGAAAGGTCAGTTGATTTTTTTTTAGCAGGTGTTTACACAAAAGAATTATAAAAGATTTTCATCTAAACTATTTTGTAACGCTTTTGACCATTTAACCGAATGACAATCCTTACTTGACTAAAAACCCGATTGCTTCCAAATTAGAGTCCGCAGGAGTATGGCAAAAAAAAACACAAATTTTAGAAATTTTTATTAAATTAAAAAAAAAAATTTAATTGAAAAAATCTATATTTTATTTTTGGCTAAAAATCTTCATTTTATTTCAATTTTTAAATGCAGTCCATGTTTGGTCACAGAGAGAACCCGATTGCATCTAGCTAGTTGTTCCTAGGTTCGAGTAATTTACTAAAAAAACAATAGAGCCATTCTGTTAAAAACTAAACATAGAGAAAAAGTATATATTATTATATTAAGTGCAATGAAACCAACCGAGGACACGTGGGACCATACGAAAATATATTTTCATTTTTTTAAATTTTGTTTGTTATTTATTTTGTAAATTCGATTTATTTTATTTACAAATAAATTTGTTGTGCCTAGGTTTGAGTAATTAACTAAAAAGCCGTGAGTTTACAAAACACAAAATCTTCTATATATCTAATAAATGCCTCAAAAGTATAGAACTATAGAAACTATGACAATAAATTAGTTATTGTAAATAAAAATAATAATCCAATTGTAATGATATTTATATTAATTTAGGCTAAACTAATGAAACGGAAGGGCATGTGTGGCATATACTCGTAATCAGAAAAATAATGTATTTTTAAATATTTAATTACATAATAGTGTTTAAAAAAAAAGTAAGTTACGTCTACAATGTATTTTGTTAGTCAACCTAGCTTAAAAAATAAGTATTTTACAGCCATGTAAAAGTGGGACAAATTAAATGAAAGCTGTTTGAGACACACGTCATACTTCTGTCGTGACCCAGTACAAAGTTAAAGTAAAAGCGTGGAACTCAATTCTATGAAATGTAATGTAACGTAATACTAATCTAAGCGGCAACGCCGCATTTGTGCTCAATTACTATGTTTTTATGTAACTACTAAATGTTAAAACAATGAGGAAAGTACATTATATTTACATGCAATATAATTGGCAATACCGCATATTAAAGTAATGGCAACGTTGTGCAAATCCATACAAATATAAGTTAAATCAAAACCTTATGTATAAAAAACACGGTCGGCGATTCTGTATCATTTCCTAACACGTAAATGTAAATATGATAAACGCCGCTTGCATAGTAACAGTGGATGTCTTTCTCATTTGTTGGCACCAGTATTGTGACGTGAAATAAACCATCTTGGATTGTGACGTATCAGTACCTGATTGGTCAAGGTGTCGGTAGACGGTACGAAATGGACAATGTTTTGTCAACAGACTAGTGTCACGCTGATTTCTACAGAGAAAGGTTGCGCTCCGTGGAACGACAAATTCTCTACGTAAAAATGGTTGGAAAGTATTTGAACGTATTTGAAAGTATTTAAAAATAGTAAAAAGTATTTAATAAGAGTTAAGTGGTTGTTTGAGGAGTCTAAGTTAGAAATGTGTTAGTATGTCATACCCATGCTAGGGTATAAAATGACAAAGTGATTGATTTGTTAATAAAAACCTGTGCAATAAAATTTAAAAGAAATTTTATTTTCCAGTTAAAGCAAAGTTTTGATCCAGTCGACTTATGGAGATACAGGTTAAAGTATTTTGTGTCGTTCATTGTTACAAACGTGTTCGCGCACAAAAGCGCTGTATATTAATTCTCAAAATATGAGCTCTAAAAATTGGTTCATTTTGGACGGGAGTACCGTTTCAAAGAGTTTCGGGCATTTTATAAAAAGCAAGGTATCAGAGTACAGTGCACAGTTTTAAGGAACCCTGAACAAAATGGCAAAAGCAAAGAAGCACACAACCAGAGGATCAGAGACAAACTTCTTGAATGTCCTAGCGGCTCAAAATCATTTTGGTCGGTAGCTAAGGCCGTCAGTCAGAACTTTACCAAGTCAACCATTCCACCTCTAACACGTTCTGATGGCACCATTGCGACCAAAGCACAGGAAAAAGCAAACTTACTGGCGGAACTATTCTCTTTACATTCAACGGTAAATTTTCAGGGAAGTACTCCACCGAACATTACCCCTGTAGAATCGAGAATGCCCGAGATTGTCTTTCGCCACCGCCATGTTAAGCGAATCTTGGGGAGTCTCGACACTAAAAAGGCTTCTGGTCCTGACGATATTCCAGTCATTGTAATTTAGAAATGCGCTGACGAACTGACACCGGTATTTTGTAGGCTTTTTAACTTATCCTACAAAAAAGGAATATTTCCTTCTTGCTGGAAAACTGCGAGAGTCCAGCCCATACCCAAAAAAGGCAAGAAGACTTTGCCAAACAACTATCGTCCAGTCGCATTGCTCTCGGTTATATCAAAAGTTATGAAGAAGGCTATCAACGAAAAATTACTAAAATACCTGGAAGGCTTCAACATTATTAGTGACCGCCAGTAATGGATTCCGTAAGTCTAGATCAACAGGAGACCTTCTCGCTTATGTTACTCATGTTTGGAACAACGCAATAGAACACCATGGGGAGTCTCGGGCGGTAGCGCTGGACATTTCCAAGGCTTTTGACCGAGTATGGCATGAGGGGCTCCTAACTAAAGTGAGAGCATACGGAATGACGGTTCAATTTTGTTCATGGCTGTCGAGCTTTCTTAAAGACCGTTCTCTGCGAGTGGCGATGGACGGATTTCTTTCAGACACATTTAACATCAACGCCGGAGTCCCTCAAGGTTCGATATTGTCGCCCCCCCTTTTCTTACTATACATTAACGATTTTTTGGACAAAACTAAAAATCCTATATATAGCTTCGCTGATGACAGCACACTTGTTTCAACTTTTACTTTGGATGCTCGGACATCGGCTGCTAATGCACATCTCTATAGGCAGCAAGAGGTCTCACATCTCAACAAAGACCTGGAAGAAATTTTGTCTTGGGGTGACAGTAACCAAGTAGAATTTAACGCTAAAAAGACCCAGGCGGCAGTTTTTTCTAAAAAAGTTAATGTTGAAGAACCGGATATAGTTATGGCGGGACACTCAATTCCCTTGGCTTCATCAATTCATTTATTGGGCGTTAATTTTGATAGTCATATGTCTTGGCATAACCACGTTGCGGCCATTGCTAAGGCAGCCTCGCAGAAGCTTGGAGTACTTTTCCGAACAAAGAACCTCTATACACCCCAACAACTTTTGATGCTCTATAAAGCCCAAATTCGACCATCACTGGAGTACTGTTCGCATATTTGGGGCTCTGCTCCTAAACATACCCTGAGATTGCTAGATTCCATTCAAAGAAGAGCCATTCGCTTGATCGGTGACCATAGTCTGACAAACAACCTGGAAAGCCTTGAACATCGAAGGCAGGTTGGCGACTTGAGTCTATTTTACAAATATTTTCATGGCAAGTGTTCAACTGAGGTTGCCCGCTTAATACCACCCAGAGCGGTGCATGGTAGAAATACACGACGAGCCACTGCAGCCCACCAGTACGTGGTTCAGCTTAGTGTCCCTCGAACGACACTGTTTCAAAATTCTTTCATCTGGAGAACGTCATCACTCTGGAACGACCTCCCTGAGATCGTCTTCCCCAACGAGTATAGTCTCCAAAGATTCAAGACCAACGTGAATCGTTTCCTGCGCAGACGCACCGCTCCTAGAGCGCCATAAAGGATTTATCCTGTAGTGCTGTGCCTTATAATAAAAAAAAAAAGCTGAAAGGCTGAATCGAACAATTATGGAAAAAAACAAGATGTCTTTTATTTGACTGAAATGTTGGTAAAGAATTTTGGGGTGAAGCTGTCCGAGCAGCAATTTATTTAATAAACAGAACCGAACTTTCGACTTTGTCTGGAAATAAAATTCCAGCTAATAGTTTGTATGGTTACCAAAATAATTTCTATAAAATAAAACTAGTTGGATGCACAGCATATAACCTAATATCAAAAGAAGACAGATATTCAACAGTTGAAGCCACAAATTCATTATGATAGGTTATACCGATAATGGGTACCGCCTGTGGAATCCTAACCATAGAAAAGTTGTTCATGAAAAATATAATATTTAATGAGATGAAACCTAGAGACGATAGTAATTATTAGAACCGATGATAAACAATACACTAAAAAAAATGAGCCGCAGGAAAAGGAAAATTAACCAGAAAAGAGGAAGAAAATGTAAAAAGGAGTGCGACAACAAGGCAAATACCAAAACATTTGCAAGACTACAATTTGAATACTGTGTATAATCAAGTAGACTTAATGACAGCTGCGTTAGCAGAAAGTTTACCTATGGAAGTACCACAGAAATATGAGGAAGCCGTAAGTGATGAAGGATGAAAAAGGTCATAAAATAATAATTTAATTCCTTAAAAGAAAATGAGACGTGGGAATTTGTAGAATCTCCCGAACAAGAAGAATTATAGACTCAAAGTGGGTGTTCGCGGAAAAAAAAATAACTTAGTGGCACGTGGTTTTCGTCATTGCACACTGGATGAAAATGTATATGCGTCAGTTCCTAGAATGGTAACTAAACGTGTTTTTAGCCTTGTTTTTAGAAAAGGATCTTTATGTACAATACAGATATTAGGTTAACATTTCTTTAGGGTACTTTGGAAAAACCTGTTCATATGTATTCACCAGAAGGAGACCTAAAATTTTAAAACCGGATTCGGTAAAGTGTCAAAATCACGATATGATTTGATTGATGATTTCTTAATTTTTTTGGGATTCCAAAGATAGATGAAGGATCCATGGTTTTATTTTAAATTTTACATATTTATTGATCTATGTAGATGACAAGATTTTATTTTCAGAAAGTAATGATGATTTAAATTACTTTAAATTAAGATTGCCTGAAAGTTTTCACATCAAGGAATTTACAAGTAAAAGAATAACATTATTGGGTTTAGATATAAAGTAGACAATAAGCCCTTTATAAGTCAAGGGGATTAGATCAATACAGTTTTAAGTAAATTTAATATGGAAAACTGTAAAACTTCGAAAACTCCTTTGCAACCAAAAATGCAGACAGTTCTAAGGAATGCTAGTGAACCTGAAAATAAAATGTTGCCTTATAAAGAACTAATTGGATGTCTAATGTATATTATGTTGGGATCAAGATCAGATAAGGGTTTTTGTATATCGCATTTTAGTCAATATCAAAATTAATAGATATGCTAATAATTATACATTGGACATACATATTTTTAAAATATTTTAAGATACTTGAATTTAACTGTCAATTGTGGGCTCAAGTATATTAAAAGTAGTGATTCTAGTGTTAAGCTGGTTTCATATATTGATTCAGACTTTGCAACCGACCCCATAGGTAGAGGGAGTGTAACAGAAATATGTTTGATTAAAATAAATAATAATATTCATAAACTAGAAACCAAAATGTAGTGTCAAGTCTAGTGCAGTATCTGAGTATGTGGGTTTATCAGCTTGCATAACACAAAACCTATTTTTGGCTCAAATGTTGAACGCAATTTTGGAAATAAGCATTCATCCCATAAAACTGTATGAAGATAATCAATCTTGCATAAAAATAGCATCAACACTTGAGACAAAACTAGACACATTATAAACACTAACGCAAAGCAGTATAATATAATTGAATTGACACGAAATTAAACTTGTTTATATTTTAGGAATGAGTGCCTTTCAGCTAGTCAGCAGTTACTACCAACTTTAAATTTATCTGCCAATGGACTATTTTTAAGAGTAGCAGGAGACTGTGTAGATTTGATGTGAATAAAGCAACGGCTTCAAGAACTGTCAGAAGAGTAAGTCAAGCGATTGCTTCTTCTATACCACGATACATCAAAATGCCAGAAGGTGATAAAATTGAACTTGTCAGACAAAAATTCTATAACATAGCACGATTTCCACGGTGCATTGGTGCAATAGACTGCAGTCATGTGAAAATACAGTCACCAGGGGGAGAAAATGCAGATATTTTCAGAAATCGAAAACAATTTTTTTCTTTCAATGTACAATCAGTTGCTGATGCTGATTTAAAGTTGAGAGACGTTGTAGCTCGGTGGCAAGGTTCAGCACATGATTCACATATAGGGGTCACTTGGGTGACAATTTACTTGTGGGAGATAGTGGCTACCCCATAAAATCATATCCGATTACTCCTCTCCGTGAAACTCGAAATGAAGCTGAAGCATTATTCAATGAATCATTGATAAGGACTAGAAATGTAGTGGAAAGGAAATATGGTATATGGAAGAGAAGGTTTTCAGCACTTGCTATGGGCATAAGGTTAAGTAACGTAGATACTATTGAAGCTGTTATTGTATCGACTGCCATTCTTCATAATATAACATGTGATGAAAATGAAGCAACACCTCCTGTAAATGAAGTTCAAGAAGCTGCTATTAATTTTACTCATAATATTAATGTACCTAATTATATACAAGAGCCAAGAATGGAAAATTATAGGACTAGGAACAACCTTATCAATGACTATTATGCTAATTTGTAATACCAATATAAAAGTTTTATAAATTAAAGAAAATAAAAATAAATTAAAACTTGTAATACAGTTTGAATACAACATTTTTATTTAAAAAATGTACATCAATTTTAACAAAATGTAAACTACTTTTATGATTGAGTGATTTTTATTTACATAGAATATAAAAAACTGAACAGTAACAATATTTTATCTAGATACATAATTCTCTAATCCTTCTCAATTTTTGATTTTTTCGTTAATATTTCTAATTTTTTCTTTAAATTCCCCATTTTAAGATTATGTTCTTCCAAGAATTTTTCTTTCCAAAGGCGAACAAAATCCAACTTCTCCTGAATCAATTCAGTATTCAAGTTTACATATCTCTTTCCAGCAAATCGCTTTTTCCCTGGTGTTCCTAATACCTCAATAGAACCTGAAACAACAAAAGAGTTAATGCCATATCTCAAACTCACTGAAAATTAATATCGCACAAACATTTTGTCAAATAATTTGCTTTCATATTATTTTATGAACTTCAGGGCCTAAAATGTTATCGTTTCTCTCCCTACGCAGTAAAGTGTTTAGTCCCTGAAAACTTCTTCTCCCCAGGAACTAAAGTGACCACTTATTTATGATTACTATTTTAGGTGCATAAAATAGAATAATATAAACCAAATTACGAGTGTCTTTTTATCCCTCAGCAAATTGTAACCCTTGCTACACTCAGACTATAGACTTTGCCTAGGGGAAAAATACCTCCGTATTACCTAAGATTATAAAACTATTATTATTAAATTCAATTACGTTT
Source organism: Polydrusus tereticollis (assembly GCA_963920685.1). NCBI lineage: Eukaryota > Metazoa > Arthropoda > Insecta > Coleoptera > Curculionidae > Polydrusus > Polydrusus tereticollis. Next base: position 128,031,918 of record OY987327.1, read on the forward strand.
TATGCCTTGGTTAGTTCTTAGTTTGTCAGAAACTGGAGTCTTTAGATTATTGCTTGAATAAGTGGACCAGTTTCCCTCATTATTATCATCCGTTGATATTATTACTGAAGCTAGATACCAATTTATATGAAGTAAAAAAAAATACATTTTTACACACCAATAAAATATAACAGAAAATAAAACAGCTATTACCTTTTTCTATTTTATCCACACTCTCAGGCTCTTTTTCAGATGAATAAGGTTCATCCTGTGAAGAATTAGTTAGATCTTTAACGAAGACTTCCTCTACAACTACTTTGACAGCATTATCTTTATTCGAGATATCAAAATCGTAACTATTTTTTAAACCCGAGACTTGCTCATTTCCAATAATATTAGCCAGGAAAGTTAGAAACGGAATTGGCATCGCAGTCGTAACGTCTAAATTTTGATGGGTGTCATTTTTGGAAAACTAAAAAATACTTTGGTCATTTTTCCTTTAAAGCTAGCAAGCTAGATCACAAATGTGCTTTATCCACGAAAGTGCACCACCACATTTAAGCAACGTCGTGAGTCGTTATTTGTCTGGAAATTTTGGTAACCACTGGATAGGTAGTGGTCACCTAGGTCTCCAGACCTAAAACCTTTGGATTTCTTTTTTTTGGTGTCATCTGAAAGGATTTATTTGCTCGACACCAAACTACTAGAGAAGAGCTACATCAAAGAATAATCAATTTTTGCGAACAATCGCAAAACGAGTAATAAACGTGTTTTGGACTTCCAATGTCATTATTTATTTTTCTAATGAAGTTTCAACCGATAAACAATTCTAGTCATCTTCAGGTGAATATTGAACAAGCTGCGAAGCTATAAGAGATTTATATTATCTAGGGGTTAGCAGCGCATGACCGAGATGGGTTCAGTCGTGTGTAAATGTATGATCTTAATATAAGCTTACACTTACTTAACAAGGGTTTTCAAATATTTCTTATGTCTAAAGAGGGTTTACTAAAGCAGTCAGGAGCCTGGGATATGACAACCGCTTCTTTGAATTTCCTCTTTCGCCAATATTCTTTCTTAAGTATAATTTTTGCTTTTGATCATTGCATGTGGTGGCCGTGGGTCCTAGCATGATCTGCTGCTTCCTATCTGTTCCTCCCTTCAGTGTGTGGTTTCGATGTTCTTTAATCCTTGTTTCAAAGGGTTGTAATGTTTCACTAACATAGGATTGCCCGCAGGTCCGCACTCGCAAGGTATTCTATATGCACAATTCTTCATGTCCTTTTGACTTGTAGGCTTCGTTTTCGTCAGGTGGTTTCTTAAGGAATCTTTTGAGCCAAATACTGTTCAAATGTTGTATTGTTGTCCTAATCTTCGAATTTTTTCGGCGATTCCGTTGACATATGCCACAATTATTGTAGGTCCAGCTTCGATGTCATCCTTCTGTCTCTTCATGTATTTCTGACGCTTCTTGATGGACTATTCTACTAGTCTCGTGGTGATGTCATTTGTGTTAAGGTCCTTTTTGACGTTGTTGAGTTCTTCTGAAACAGCTTTCTGTGAGTTAAAGAGAGTAAATTCCCTGTTGACGAGAAAACTTATTTTACCAGCAAATTTTTATCAAGAAAAATGCTTCATATTCTTTTTTATTTTTTAAATTTTCTGTTGTGTTTCTGTGACCTACGCTACGATCGACCCTTACAAAATAAATGTTTTTCGATCCGGTGAACTTCGATTTGAAAATCTCGCAAAAAACTCTTGTTACTTCCAGAGAATTGCAATTGTATGCAAATAGAATAATTCTAGTGTGAGTTTCTTAGTCTATATGGGCCAAAAGTGTTACAAAATTTCAATAAAATATACAGTGTTGCTTAAAAGTTATAATCAAAAATGTAAATCTTCAGTACGTCTTTGGGACCCGACAATTTTTTTAGAAGGAATACTAGAAGGAATTATTATATGAACAACTAATATTATTTTCACCGCCCTTGTACGCTGGTGAAATATTGCCCTATACTTACCGAACAGCTTGTATAAGCAGTTTATGATAAATGTTTGGGCAAAATAAGCCTTGAATTATCTACAACAGGTACACCAATCGGAAGATGCAGGTAGCTTATTAACCATTAACAAGGTAAAATCCATGTGCGTAAATAGAAATGGTAAAACGCCCTTTGACATTATTCATCTAAATTGAAAGCAAACAGACGCAGTCGTATTAAAATTTACATATAGGTATGTATTATGCATATTATCACTCCCATGCCCACCCTGTTGGCTGCTGTTTATGGCTCCGGGGATGCGTGTATGGTTCTAAGTGATAAATGATAGTTGCTATTACTGCAGAAGATTACTATTACTTATGCCCTTATCACGAAACTCTCGACATCGTATTACGCTCGACGCGACGCCGCTACACTGCGTCGCGATGCCACTACTCTAGGCTCACATTTTGTAGTCGTATTTATAATGAGCAGAAAATGGCTAATGCATTATTTAAACGGTTACGGAATGTGTTATCTTGCGTCGTTATTTTACTACATGTAAGTTTTTTTTTTTAATTTTGCTTTAACATAAGGATTTTTATCAAAATATAATTCACCATTTTTACATTGGTTAAATACACAATATTACTACTTTATACAGGGTGGGTGCATCAATTAACGCAACATAGGAAATCTCATGCAAATTTAAAGGTCCTTAAATATTGGTTTCCTTGCTTAATTAAGACCGAAAATTTATTAGCATATAATAAAGTGCATAATTTGATGAACTAGCTTGCGAAATTCTTACATAATTTATTTAGTAAATAAGGGGTTATTGATAAAAATGTATGTAATCTAAAAGTGGCGAAATTAACCGTTCCGAAGCTGTATTAAAAGAACCAGCAAATTGTCGTTATCGTGACAATATTTCCTGGGATAAACTACCCAATTATTGGCACCGATAAGGCCATGATATCAAATTAACCTATGATTTTAAAATGTTTATATGCTTTTAGAAAAAAATTAATCCGCTTGCTCTTGTGTTGCAAGTATAGAAGATTTTCTCTTATTTTCTCATTTTCTTCCCTATCTTTTCGTTCGTTTTGATCTGTCATTTTTTCCAACCGGTACTACGTAAGATCTTTTTTTATATGACGCCTATTTTTTCTTTGAATAGTTTTAGGCCAAACTAATCACAAGTTAAGAGAAATACTTTTTTAATAAGTTTCGAGATTTTCTCCTCCGTTTTTTAAATAATTTTTAAAGTTGTAACATTGAACATCTGATATTTCCGTTACTCCACTACGCAACTTTTTAGGACTGAGCTATAATACAATCGTCCATAATATCGTTACTTCGCTTAGCCTCAGAAGCTTTACGGACTGAAAGAAGCGCAGTCTCCTTATTATCGTTTAAACTTTCCTTGTTCAAACGTTCACTATCGTTGACGGCAATCACTTTCATTTGTGTAATTTACATTATTAAAATCAGTACAATTTATTTCTTTAACTCATGTGTTTTTATTGTTAGCTTTTTCTAAGGTTACGTTATTTAACATATTCTCCTATTTTATCATTTATCATTTTGCGATAAAAAATTTAAAAGTTACTACAGGTATATCTCCTTTGTTCAATTGGTATCTAGGTAGTTTCACTTGTTTTGTTGCCAATCGCCGAATTTTCTTTTTAGTGACGCCAGATTTTAAAAAACATTAAAAAATAAATAGTGTTGCAGTCATCAGCTTCCCTATACCCAAAATATTATTTTTTTTATTTAACTTCCAGATTCTACGATACTTAGAAATGCATTAGCTTAGACAACTTTCGGGTTTATTATTGTCAATAGGAACCTAAACACATTTGTTCGCAAAACTTTAATTTAATTTCTTTAAAAAATTATTTTAGAATTATTATTAATAAATTAAGTAGTTCCAATAACTGGTATGTGAAAAAATATAATAAAACTCGGTAGTTGATCCAATGCCAATTATTGAGTTAAAAGCTATTTCTTTACCTAGTTATTGGCACCTCTGTAAATTTAACCTATTAAACATTTTCAGGTTAGGAAATAGCCTAGAAAGGCTCCAGAAATATAGTTTTATTAAGAGAGGCTTTTATATGACTACAGAGGAACAAAGGAGCCTAAAGAAAAGCGACTAAGCAAAGGTATCCACCTTATGAAATTTGCTTACAATCGATGTAAAACTCAAACTGTTTTTAAACCACGTTAGTTACGTATAATTAGCACCAAAATGATTCGCTGAAATAAAGGATATTGCCAAATTGCATTATTTATATTCAAATATTGTTATATATAATATATTTATATTATATTACATATATAATATACTGGGTGTTTTACCCTATGTGTGAAATAAAAGATTTTTCAAGAGAAGCAAAAAACTATTTACCGGTTACAGATCAACTAGAAATAAAAGCAATTTTTTGCGAACATATGAAACTAAACCCAGCCGAATACGATATTTTCAAGAAAATTATGTAGAAACAGAAATAATACAAAATCAATCACACAATGATTAGAAAGAATAACATGGGAATTATTAAATATACACATTAATACATAGGAGGGTTTATTTAATTGTAAAATTAACAAACAATAGTAATTTTGGAACTATTTGTTTATTTTTAAAATGTTTTAGGACCTATAAATTATACCAAACGAAAAATTACAGGTAGCTATAATTTTCTTTGATAATACTAATACATAGAGACAATTGAACAAAGTTTACCCATGAAAACTATAACATGAATATATAAAAAAAAGCACATTTATAGTTAAGTAGAGGTTCACATGATTACAAATACATCGCTGCTCAAAGATGTGTTAAATGTTATTTTTAACCTTCTTCTGAGTCTGCGCAAGGATGGACAACGTATTTTTATTTTTATTTTTGCGCATGCTTGTCAGAAAATAAGGCACAAAATCATAATATTATCGATCAATGACAAATTGAAGTGATTGCAGGTCCTTGTATTTAGATTCTGCAAGTACCATTTCATCTAAATAAAGGCTATTTGCACCCTCTAAAGGATCAATTTTTGATCTATTATATACTATAATATTTCTATGATCGGTTAAATATAATATTTCTCTCTCATGTATATATTATTTAATTTTACAAATATCTGTCACACATTTTTCTCCAATGCCTCGTTTAATGGATGATTAAACAATGTCAATTTTAGAATAATTTTTGTAAAAATCATAATGTTTTACAGGACGTGCCTAATGCATTCGTGAAATATTGTCATTAGGTTAGTATATTGGCAGTCTTAAATAATGTTTCAGTGTAGCTGCATGTTATCTGCTTCCATTGCTGTTAATATATTGTTATGTTTTTTTTGTCGTGCAGTATCTAATAAACCAGTTGACAAGATTTTGTTCCTATTTTGTCTGCAGCAACCATCGGCAATTAGGACAACTTGCTTAAATAAATCCGAAAGGTCCAGAATATAATAACAAGGCAAGATGAAAATTCAACAACTTCATGCCGAACATATAAACGAGCATGGCCGTCATTGAGTTCTCTTAGGATGAGATTTTGTACAGTTAGCTTTTGTATATAATACATGGATGAGATTAAAGTGATTCGGTCCAGCAAGTTACTTTGTAAATTTACAGTGAGTACTTTTTTGATATCGCCGCACTATATTTTTTTTATTCTTCTCTTCCCGGACTTGATTTTTCCTTAATATATGAGTATCATATTTATCTATTGTAAGGTGTCCCTTAAAGCCGTATTACAGTCGGCAAGTCTATCGGCAAGTCGCAATTCTCTTGCTTATAAGCATGCGCAGTTGAAAACAGCTGATCGGATTTGGCAATTCTATTGCTATTGCCAAAAGATCGGTCGGGATCGATTTTTGTTGCAAGTGCGTTTGCAATTCTGGTGGTTTTCTAGTGACTTTCTTGGTTAGAGGTTAGAAAGTTTATTAACATTTTGCATAAAGTTCTAGAGGTTGGTGTTGGTACTCATATTCCCCCTATAAACCTTTATTTATGCTCATATTGCAATTTTAAAAACATGGACTTGCACCACGACTTGCACGATGTATTACAGTCCTGCAATTGAATTGCAGCAATAGAGTTGCAAGGTCAAAGTATTGCTGCAATTCGTTGCCGACTGTAATACGGCTTTTAGTATAACTATTGCAAATATCGCACTGGTCTGTTCCAGGCATATATGTATAATGCGATGTAAAAGAAAGAAGTTTGTCCCTTTCTCTATCTTTTACATCGCGTTCTCGGTTGGCAGAAACTGACAATTGACGTTCAGCGTTACCTGACGTTAGATACCTGATTATGCGGGTTCCATGCCAGCGTTTGGTCTTCTCTAAGTCCTCGCTGGTATTGTTGAGTGGATAGTTTGATTGCTACGAGATGTCGCCACGTGCAGCATCTCGCATATGTATGTGCATAATGTATAAATAGTTGGAATAGCTGAAATAATGTTGTTTTCCTTGAACAATTCTTTCTAGACCGAGTGCATGTGGCGCTTGAATCAAAAAGTAGATTCCACATCGAGTATTTTTTATAGATTGACGACAGTCGTTTTTCTTTCTTATTTGCCGAGAAGTTTTTGTAGCAGCTCGAACAGAGATATTATTTTGTAATTTACTCTCGTCTTCATTGTTTGGCGGGGCGATTTGTACAGGCTTTGTCCACCATTTAAATGAATCCTGTCCAATTTATTTATTTCGTTATTTACTTTATTTATTTCTTTTGAGATTTACAACAGTAAATATAGGATATTATTATCAATGGTTAAAAATATAAAATATATATAAAACAATACATAAGTACAAATATAAGATATACATTGGAGCAATCCAATTAACATAATATATTAAAATACAAATTAAAAATTTAAGGTCCTTGAGATTAAAAATGTGAGTTCAGGTACTCCGGTACAGAATAATATGCTTAATTGATCAAAATCATTTTTACTGATTTAATGAATATTTTAAAGAATCTATCTGTTTAATTTGCAAGGGTGACTTGTTATATAATTTGATCTGTAGAACCAATGAGCTGTTTGCTACCGTCGACAGTCTTTGACGAGGAATATCAATATTTAAGTTTTTCCTAAAGCGATACTGCTCATTCAACTCACGAGTCTGAACAAATGTATCAGTGTTAGACTTAACATAAGTTAGGGTTAGTTATAGATAAACAAAGAATGAAATGTCAGGATTCCAAGCCGAGGAAATAATTCATGACATGAAAAAGCCAACAAAACAATACGTAGCTAGTTTTCTTAGCACAAAGTCTACTTGATGGTTCCACGATAGTTTTCAATCTATAAAAATTCCGAGAAATTTAACAACAGATGCCTGTTTAATGGTTTTATTATTTAATTTAACCAATAAACTTTGATTTAGATCACGACGACAGGAAAAATTAATTCAGTCTTATCTTTATTTAGAATCAACCCATTTTCTTCTCAGTAGTTCTGCATGGAAGAAACCCTACTGCATGAAGCCCTGCTAATTTCCTCAATTCTCAAAGTGTTTATAAAAAATGCTCGACAAACTTTTTGTCTTCCTGTACTATTAAAGTATATATCATGCCCTAATTTCTTCTTTTTATTGTCTATTTCTTATTAATTTTTTCTGCTCCTTTTTTTATTTCGAGTATTTATGAGACCATGAACAAATCCCGTTTTCTCGGACCTAGTTTACACAGACAAAAACTAGGGAAATAATTTTTTTCTTATCATTATTTGTAATGGTAGCACAATAAAAGCTTCTTTCACTCTTCTTTGTATGTACACCACGGCTACATCATTCTTTCATCTGTCTTTTTCCTTTGGAAGCATTATGCGCTACTTCTCTTCCACTCAACTCAACTCAAATAAGATTTACTTTGAACCCTTCTTAAATTAGCTTTTAGTTATTTTTTTAACCTAAACTATAAAAATATATCGAAATCAAGACAGGACATACGCGCTTCAAGGACGTTAAAAAAAAACAAATATTAGAACGAAATTGCCGACGGCCCGCAAATTAAAATACCCTTGGGCTCTCGCGTGTTCGTGGATGTCGTCGAATTTCGGGTTGCTTGCCGGTTTCTTGGAAATACACAATTTTAAAATTACCACCATTGACTTTGTGGAGAATAGTAAACTTACCTTTAATTTTTAGAATCACATTTCCACAAAGTGTATTTTATATATTTACTTTGTTTCATAATATATTATCTTAACTTGTTACATCCTTTGTTCACAGAAAATCAGTCAAAATATGTGGATGCTAAGAATTGTCTAACCAAAGTATTGTTGGATGTCGCTGTATAGGATATGTTTCGTGGACACTGGCAAAATTAGTCAAAGTACCTACTTACTTATAATATATTATTATATTAATGAAAATAACTCAGATCCATAATATTTATTTAGGAACATAAAATATATTATCATATATCTAATAGGAATTATTAGTCATTACTGTTACGCCCTCTAGCGGCCAACCTGAACTTAAAAAATTGATTTCAAGAGATTTATTGTTCTTGGCCACTCTTCCTAACAATATTACTTATCAAAGCTATGTGATTAACGGTTTCTGAAATACGTCCTCCCTTAGGGAGCGACTCGATTCAATTTGTTATGTATAAAACTCTAAAAACACAATTAAATAGTAATATTTATTACCCCTTTTAATAAATTTCACAACAAAGATTGCTTTACAATACGCAAAATTAAATAGCACTTTAAATGCAAACCACTGTTCTATTTCCGCGTAGACACCACTTCTTGTCTGGCCCTTGTCTAACGTAATAATATTTTGATGAATGACTGCATTTCAATTACAATTCTCGAAGAGGCTGCGATTCATAAATTTAATAAAATGCAATTATGCCGCCCTGGCACTGCCATAAATACGACCGTAAACGCATTATTACGATACTCGGGACGAATTTTATATTGTGCCACGCGGCTACCACCTACAAGAATTGCGGCGGGAGTTCTTGTAAATTGCCAGATTAAGATTTTCTAGAGGGGAAAACAATAAAGGATAAGGGTGCGAACGAAAGTGATAAATTGAGTCTGAGTTTCGTTTTGTTTAAGAGATAAAAGTGGAAATTTGCTCAAGTTCGGAGCGAAATGGTCGATTTTTGTCTATTGTGTCGACGACCTAGAAAAAAAATGTCAGACATAGGGGACAGCGAAGCAAAATTACACATCAAAAGTTCTGTTCCTTGATTACTTGGGACTTTACATAAGCAATCTCCGCTACTTGGCTAGTCAGTGTAAATATGAGTCGTTAGTTGTTTATAAAACGAAATTTGGTAACAAATACACGTTAGTTTCTTGAAAACAATCATCCACTAACGGAAACCCCAATAAGGAAATTTTATATAGGCCTACAATCTAAGCTATTCATTAATTCTTAAATGAGCCCATCTGCTGCTACATAATTATGCTTGCCCTTATTCGTCCCATCCTGACGATACCAACACTTTAGCAAGTACACGTGTGGATGCAATTGAACCTCATTCGCGGAAAAAAATATTGAGTCCTTTTAGCTTTGCTGGACCTTTATATTCTTCTTTTCAACCATTTCTTTCTCACACGACAATTTCCTCTTTCCTATTGCGAAGCTGCTTTTATTGGCGAATTTGTTAAAATAGGAGTCTGTTTCTTTTTTTTACCTTTTTAGCATTTTGTCTTGAGCCTGCTTTTGCAAACGATCTGACTTGTTCGTGGACTTAATATATTTGAGTGATTTCTCATTAATTTTTATTAGTTGCAGATAAATTTTAATTGATAGCCTCGTGAACTTCGTTTCCTTCGTCAACTTGATTTTCTGCAGGCCAAGAATTCAAGAAAATATATCAATATATATAAAAAAAATATATTTTCATTTAGTGGGCGCAATAAAATGGGTTTAGTCAACAAACCCCTGACAACTTATTAAGTCCACATCAAACATCAGAATATAGAATAGTATATTCTATAACAAATATGGAATTGATAAATTTCGCACGAGCGGTTTCGCGAGGGCGGAAATGTCATTTCATACGAGTTATAGACTATACTTTCTCTAACATTATTGGAGAAAAAATAATTTATTATGATATTAAATCAATATTTTGTAATAAAACTAACCTAGCTTGAATAATCAACCGCTGTGAAAGTCGAATTTATAACCCGACAGCGTAAAATAAGTAATCCAAGGCTATCATGATCTTCAAAATAATTTGGTTTCCCCATGCAATTTAGATGGCCGAATTGAAAATCTAGTTGGCCTTGACTAGGTGATACAGAATGATTCCATTCTGTACTAGTGTGTTAGAATGAAGCCATTCCATAACACTTTTTTAGTTAAGAATATGTTGTTTTTACAATAGTGTTAGAGAAAGTATCTTAAGTTATCGTTTATTGACATTTGTATAAAATATTGATAGAAAAGCATAAAGCAATATCAGAAGAACAACAATTTTATTTAAAACGTATCTGAATAAAAATAATTACCTGTACATAATATTATGAATTTGTATTTTTTAATACTTTTGTTGCCTAATAACATGAGCACAAAAATATGTCTAATGGCGGCTGCAGTAATCACGTCAAAATTTCGATCAGGGCGCAATCTAATAATATGTTACATAGAAACTATAGGGAACTTGTCAACTAAAACCGTTAGTCAACCAGCCTTAATCTCCCTTACTGGTAGAAATCTCAAAAGGGACGGTGGATGTCACAAAATAATTTTAGGTAAGGTAACAAAAATTTGAGATAGGTCAGTGCAAAATATTAATTGTTATTAAATACTAAAATAATTACGCAAATATGCATAAGTCATCCCTATATTCTTTTGTCGGCCCTATGGGAATATTTATTTTTAATTTAACCAAATCTGTTGTACAGTTACACGAATACTACAGTAAAATTATCCAGTAAACCCTCCCACATTGAAACAATTTATGGATTCGCTATTTTCCCCCTTCGCTTGTTGTCGCCATTTAAAAAAAAACATAAAATTCAATAAAGAAAACAAGGTCTGTCTATACCACCAAACTATTTGTTATTATTAGTTTGGTGGTATAGACAGACCTTGTTTTCTTTAATAATCTCGCCACAGAAAATGGACTACTTCTTGAATCTTGAAACAGCCAGTCTGGCATATATAGTCCGACAGTTTAAGAATGAACACCTTCGACGAAGAAACAAGTAGGCGGATGTATGGTTCAACAATGAATGCCTGCGTAGAGGAATCACTCCCAACTACATCTCTATATCCACTAGGAACAATACTACATCTGCTAAGAGAGCCATCCAAATTGCTGTAACGACATGGATTAGACAGGAGGTCAAAAGGTGCTATTTTGCTCTTAATCTGATTGAGGTCAAACTTAAGTCATAGTTTGGTGGTATAGACAGACCTTGTTTTCTTTAATAATCTCGCCACAGAAAATGGACTACTTCTTGAATCATAAAATTCAATATTGTTCACAAGACAAAAACCTTTTACTGAAAAAATGGTAAAATTAAAATTCTGTGTGAAATTTAGAAAGTTTTGATTTTTGGCTACCTTATATTAATTAGTAAATAGATATAGATAATAGAATTGGTACCCATATTAGTATATATTTTTTGTGTTGTGTATGTATAGTACTAATCAATATTCGGTAATCTGGTGAGTTAAGCTTTTTGGGGAAAAATTTCTCAAATTTTCCTGTCACTATAAAGAAATCACATCAATTTTGTCGAAAATAAAATTCCCTGTAAATTTTTCCTTTAACAATTTACTATATCGGCGTCGGCATAAAAATAATAGACCTATTTTAAACAGTTCAAACGCAATTACTCTCCAAAACCAATTTACTTAAAAGTAATCCATCGAGTAAAAAATTACAAAGTATCCATCCAGTTAAAATAGACATTTAACCTGAAATAGTTTGCTTAGAGCTAGAAATTGGTTCAAAACTCGAATATACTATTAGAAATAAAATATCAAAGTCTCCAGCTGCTAAAAATTTAATACACAATCTATGATGATTAAGCAGATCTGATTCCTATTGATTAAAAAAATTATACTTTTGGTAACTATCTCAGTGAAACAGATTTTTGTTGATTTTTTCAAAATTGTAGTATAATTAATAATTTTCAAATTCTAGTCATGCCTTCTTCCTCGCTTTCGTTTTCTTTATCTTTTTTTTCCTCCTTGCTGGATTTCTGCAGAAAAAAGATGGATCAGTTATCTCCTCATTGATTGATTTATCATTGGAGCATACTGCTGAACAAAATAATCTGACTTTTTTACAGCCGCAGTTATTACTACAGCCCTTCTTTTAAATACAAAAAATAGTGTTAAGAAGTTTTTCTGGAGCAGACGGGAGAAGAATTTTTATTGGTTCGGAACTATTATTTAATAATTTCTATTCCCAGTCCAGTTCGTTGCCTAGCCGTACTTGAACTAACTTGCATGATAGTAGACACGATATAAATATTGATAAGCAGCAACAAATGTTGGACGAAGACAGGATAGTACTTTATTATTGTTCCGTATATTTTTCACAAAACTCAATTTATCTACATAATCATAAAAAAATACTCGGACTGTGGATTCACCATATTATCCCACTCACTTAACTTTTTTATTTTTCATGATAGGTAAAAATCAAAAATAATGGCATTCTGGGTATTCGAAATACTTCTTTTTGCATGGGTGTTTACAAATTTCCTTAGTCTATATACATCACATAGAGTTATATTTTTTTAAATGGAAGGCCCTTTATATTTTCCAATTTATGAATTCTACGTAAAATTTTAATCGGATTTTTTCGTGTAACATACGTTTTCCTTTGACCCAACGGTGTTCAGAATCAAGATATTCAGTTTTAAAAGGGAAAATATTTCCGTTATTGATATGCACCTTGTAAAATTTACCTGCACTTTAACGGCTTTAATTATGACGTTTTATATTAAATGATAACAATTCACTCCCTTTAGTTAAAATTACATAATCGAGAAAAAAAAAAACATGCGCATAATATCACATTAGCGCAAATATTTTCCTTTTTAAATATACATTTTAAAACCCGTTAAGTTAGGAATGACGTATGTTACATGAAATACGTTTAGAATATTAGGTAGAATCCAATAATTGGGGTGGGACATTAGGGACAGACAGTATTGAGAAAGTCAGAAAGAAATAATTGATGAAATTGTTACATATTGCTGCAGTCTATAAAAAAGTATATTTAAAACACAACATTTAATCTAGATGTATCATAAAAACAGTGATCAATTAAATGTACGATTTTTTAAACAAGAAGGGGATATCGGTAAGTAACCAAAGTAATACATTCGGTATTTTCTTTTGCTTAACTGGAAATTTGTTGGAATTCGGAGAAAAATTGGTTGATTTGTCCTTTTTTGTGCCGACGACGTAAAATCGGAGCGGGCTAAAAGGTATAAAATATGTGAGACATAATGGCTAAAAATTACTTGGACTATACTACAACTTCTGTGTCTACCTCAAAAAGCTTTTAAGAACTGTCGCACAATATTAGGGAGGATTAAATATACTGGATATAAAGTAAAACTTTATTGTTTTGTAAAAAATCTATTTTTGTATCGACATGTCTGTGTTTTCATTGGAAAATATTATTCAAACGTAAAGATCTTCACATCATAATATTCTAAACGACTGCGATAATTATTCATTCTAAAGTTTGTATTGTATTTTAAAACGTATTTAGAAATTTAGAGACACAAGGTCAGGGATTGAGATAGAAGGGCACAAAATTCTTAAAGTATTACATAAAGTTATACCATCACTAGAAAGATATTTTGACGTAATGACGTATCTACCGAAAATCTGGACACATTCTGGGTAAAATTGCTGTAATAGTTACGACATTACACATTACCCAGTGACATTTAACTATTGCTTTTCTACTGAGCTGCATGACTTATTTAAATAGATTTAGCTGCCTACAGTTTAGGATAGTGCCATCTAACTAATCATTTCTTTTATTTTAAAGAACATGAAGACTCTGTTTTAATTATGATTACATTGAAGCTACACTGTTGCACAACTATTTCAGCTAAATCTTTTAAAAACCAATACAGCTTCTATTTTGGTACAATTTGATGCTAGCTCACAAATGTATCAGGAGTTTATGGTATTTCTTTTTCTTTAATTGCACTACTCTAATTCAATTATAAATTATTTTATTTCTCATTTTTTCTAATTCCAGATGATGGCACTCTTTATTTGTATTGACTTCTTTTTAATAATAGCACTATTGTCTGATGGTTTCTTTCTATGTTAATGACATCATTCGATGGTAATGTAATACTTTTTCTATGTCCTCATACCTAACTTTGATATTTAGTTCTTTATATTGGTAAAAAGAAACATCCTGACACCGCTTGTGCTATACTGAAAAGTGACTCTGTAACTCTAGTACATAGGCGTACTTGTTGATTGGCTTTATAATTTCATTTCATTTTAAGATTTGTTTACTTAATTTATGTTATTTATTCCTTAATTAATTAATCATTTCACTTAAGCTTTATTCATTTCAGAAATTTAATTTGTAGTTTAACTTGTAACATTCAATTAATTTTTTCTTTAAGACTTAAAGCATAACTTGACATGTTACGTTTTACTTATTTACATTGTAGATCGATTTGTTTTTCTAAATTTTAACTTTTAACTTGAAACATTTAAATTAATTTTCTTTTTAAAGCTTCAACTATAACTTAACTTTTTATAGTTCCTTTCCTCTTTGTTTATTTTCATTCAGTTTATAACTTGTTTAGCTATTATGATTTAATTAATTCCTTATGAGTTTGTTATATTAAGAGAAAAGGAACTAGGTATTTTAATAACAAACTACTAGCTTAGGCTTTTTATTTTTACTAGGGTCTTCATCTGTCCACCTGGTCTTTTTCTGTAAGACTTCTTCATTACGTCTTCTACACGTTATATTAACTGTCTTGCTCTCTGAGCCGTGTACCTTTCGGACTTACTTCTTTAGTCTCCTTTGGGCAGACTTCGGATGCATCTTTATTATTATCAGATAAGTTTAGTATAAGTTAACACCAATTACCACTATAATTATTTAACAAAGCCATCAATATTTTGAAATAATTGTGTAATAATTTATACAGCTTCACCTGCTCTGTTAACTTTTTTACTTTTCTTTTTGTGTTTGCGTGGTGTAGGTCGCTCAGTCAGAGCTAGCTACATAACCATCTTGAACGTTTCCAGCTTTTTCTTTGGGAAAGCTAGTGGCACTTGTAAACCCTCTCTATGCGAACTAGGGCAATTTGCATGCATGCTCCATAATTGGTACTGCTCGTGTTCTCTGACCACTACTTACATATTCTTTTTTTTTAAATATTACTTCGATCAATTCTTCGTTTCATTTAATCAAATTAATTTTTTTTTTATTACTTTCAATAGTCCTGCGGTTTTTGCTTATTCAGTGGTGTTCTTTACAGCATCGGTGAAGAGTAGCATCTTCTCTATCAAAAATAGGAAAAAAAATAACGTTTTTTTTTTCATTCAACTAAAAAAATAACAAGAAGTGCGCATCTCAAGATATTGCGCGGACGCGCCATTTATGTCTTGTACAAGTTTGGTTCCTGGTAATGAAGAGCACATTGTGTGTAATGTATTGGTTTTATATTCTGCACTGTGTCTTAAAGTGATTTGTTAGAGGACTGGGGAATGGTGTGTACGTTATTATAAGCTGTGGGATTGTGTCAGTAGGAGTAATATTGGAATAATTCAGCGTTTTCAGAATAAATTACTAAGGCACCTAGTGTTTGCTTAGAGCAATAAAGAACGAACCTTATACTACGTTAATGTCGAGGCTATCCAGCTCTTCGATAACAAGGGTTTAACTCAAGAAGGTTAAACCATTCGAATTTATGAAATATTTTCAGTGCACAGCAAAACAAAGTGCGGTAGCTCTACACTTTAATCTTATAGTGTGTTATTCCAGCCTGAGGATTATTGTTGAGTAAAAACTTAATTTTTAAGATTTTTTAAACGTAGGAATTTAAGTAGGAATAAAATTGCTTGTTGAGCAACTGTGATAAGAATGTAATTAGAAGTAAAATGCCTCTAGGGGTCGTATTTTTTAAAGTTAATCAAATATATTAGGGAGGTATGCCTACACTATACTGATAGTTTTGTACCTACATACGGTTAAGGTAAAATTTCGTAGGTGAGTTTATCAACTTATAACTTTTCAGAATTTCTGCTATGATTGACTGTGAAATAATAACTTTAGGCAAATTTCAGATCAATGGACTTGGTTCACTTGTGAATAAACCCTCCATATGTTACTTAACTTGTTTTTCTTGTAAAGCTTGGTATTAGTTATATTAAGTTTTCAATGCCTGAAAAAACGTGTGAACACCTAGAAAACTTATCTTTTATAGATTTAGTACGGTTGCTTTTTATACATTAAACTGTTGGTATGAAAAACATTAGTATTATCATTTCTAGTCTGCTTACATGTCCTTATACCTCGTAAACTTGACTGATTCTTGCGGCCTAGTAGTAGAAATATTATAAAGAATTAGTATTATTTATAATTAATATTTAATTTCATGTTTTTCAAACGGTTTTTAAAATTTAAACAAATAGTAAACTGAACTTAAAAAAACAGAAACAGTTTTAATCCTTTAATTTTGAATTAAAATAACAAAAATGGGTATTGATATTAATACAATATGCAATGGTTGATGCGTAAATAATAATAAATTATTAAATTAACAAACGAAATTGTAAAAACCAAAAAACTTGAAATATAGTGACAACTAGTATTTTGTTATGGGAACCATAAGAAAAAAATATTACCAAGAAAATCTCAAGTGTTAGTTATGTAGGTGTGTAAACACACATTTAGTTGATGTAATTAAACGTAAGTTTTCATTAATTCACGCAACTTTAATTCAATTTCCTAATTTCGGCGAATAAGATATTCTGTTGCTAGGTTTCAATTACATTTTTATTGAATAAATTTGTTTCAGGTAATTCCAATTAAATCTATTTATTAGTGTTCTTAAAACTTTTCTTTTTTTATTTACTTGCAATAAATAGCTCAAGTATTTTTTTTTATTTGGCCGATGGATTATTATTTATTAATTTAAGCAATTCTAACCGCAAACTCGTAAATTGTTGTGACATTCGAGGCACTGAATTTTCAAACCAAATAGAACTCAACAACACAAGATTTACATTTAATTCTCCGCGATAAATTACCGAATTTAAATCTAGAAATTCGCTAAAACGGTTTTTGGCCATTTATTTAGGGGATTTTATCATCTTACACGTTAATTTCTAATGGCTATACAATTTACCAGAGACAATCACTTAAAATAATAGTTTTAAAAAGAATTGAAGGGTTGAATTTATATTATTCGGAATATTCTTATTATAATAACATTGCGGCCATAGCCTTATACCGGAGGATTATCGCCGTCATATAGCAACAATAACCAATGGATACGTTTTAAATTATTGCCGATAACCTCCGAAAATCGCTCGAGAATCTGGCGGCAAAAGATCACACGATGTTGACTTTGAATGTATTTATTTGCCGCCATCCCCTTCTTCGTTTCAGACTTTGAACTGCCCTTATTGTAATAATACCTGCACTAATACATACCTTCAGCTTTCATTAAGTCCATGGCGTCGAAACCCGATTGGTACAAATTTTAGTTTGGGCACGTAACATCGTTGTCAACTTATTTGCTGGATACAACTTGCTGTGTTTCGAAAGGCGCCGGAAAATATCGCCTAATGCTGTGGGGCGGCGATTATTGTCCGGACTGTATACCTCTGTCAGAAGTGCTGTAAAATTTTTGTTCAAAAGTTGCCCAGGATGTTCCTACTATATTCATCGCCTAAGCAACTTCGCAGATACTTGGTATACATTTTCGAAACTAGAGTTCCTATATACTATACATCTTATAAAAACCAAATTCGATCATTGCCAGAATGCTTATTTACAACCATGCATGTAATAGTGACATTTCACCTATCTTTGAAAGGTAGAAAGTTGACATTTTTTGACTTTTAATTTCCACCCGGGTGGATTATTTTTTGTAATTTTATTAAAAATCGATATCTCAAAATAATATACGAACTCACCAACATAGACACTGTAATACGTTCACACTCATTACACAAATTTAACGACAATAAATTTTTATTTTTGAAATGAACTAAAATGGCATTTATAAAAAACAAAAAATTAACATGATTTATGTATTACTTATTTAAATTAATTATTATATTGGCATTATTGTAGGCAGCCACTGATATGATCAAACCTTGCTGAATTTCTTTTCTTAAAGGTTTAATTCATGATTATTTGAAGTTAAAGTAGCGTTAGTAAAATTTAAACTTGGCTTTGAAATCAATTTTGCCATATTAGCTTGAGTAGCGACAGAACTATCTATGTATCCCTCAGCTACTGTGCTAGATTTCCTGCCTCCTAACGGTTTAATTTGCATGAGGTCGCTACCGTTATTTGTGAGCAAAGTAGCCGCTGTTCTTCTGAAACAGTGGCCAGTAAAACTTTCAATATTTAGCTTTAGAAAATCTGCAATTTTTTTTGAAAACTGACTTAAAGTGTTGTGCCCTATATATAGTAATTTTTAAATATCTGATTTGCATAAAAAGCTTTCCATCCTGTATATTTTTTCAAAAAGTTATGTACTCTGTTTCTATCCATTTCTTATTAGTTATCATAAATAATCGTGGCTGGTACGTTTTGTTATTGTGTATTTTAATCGCGACCTTTTCTACTAAAAAGTGAATGTCTGTTGTTTTCATTTTGTGTAATTCATCTGATCGGCAGGCGCCTGAGACACCAATAACTAATGCGACCTACAAATGTATAAAATAACAAGTTAATATAGAAATTGCCAACCTTTTGGCCTAAAATACCTTTTGAACAAGAAACTCCATCGGTGCTTGTTCCAAAAAAGTTTCAATATTTTCCATAGACAGTGTGTTCGATTTTTTCGGCTTGTATCCTCTGTTATGCTTTTTTAAAGATGCCAATAGCTTTACGCGTTTAGATATGTCTACTTCTTCCCTAATTGATAATGGCCTTCAGCATTGAATATGCTGACCGAAGCGTTGATATCTTCTTTGTCTTGGCCTTGTCGCTAAAGTAAGCTAGTAGCGCCGATTTAGAATCAGGATTTTGAACTTTGTTTTTCGTACATCATTCTTTAAAACTGTTATATGCCTTGTCATATCTCGGGCGGCTTTTAGTTGCCAGAAGATATTCCTTAACTATTTTTGCTGCTTCCAAAATTTCTGGTGGAGTAGCAGCAAACTCACATTCCTCATCTGATGTGATTATTATTGATATTGATATCAATATCAATATCAATAATAATCAATAATTGATAACAATAAACAATAATTGATATATCAATATTAATCAATAATATAATTTTGATTGACTATATTGATGTGTATTATTATTTTATCTACTTTCATTTAGTAATATGAATTTTACAGTTCTGTAAATCGTTTTGTAAGGGCATCTATTACAGCACTAGTGCTGTAATAGATGCCATTACAAAACGATTTTTAATAGCAGGTGCATTTTTATTTTTAAAAATGCCTTTTGCCAAATATTTTTATTCATAGATGAAAGTAGATAAAATTTTGTACAATATTCTTGTTGTAAATTCATATTACTACACTCGATGTTTTATTAAACTCGGCTGACGCCTCGTTTAACAACTTTAACATCTCGTGTTGTAATATGAATCTTTACAACACTTATATCGTAAATAACTATTACCAAATGCGGTTATTTGAAATTCTAATGTCTGTCTAATTTTTAAATGAAAAAGTCAAAATGACATTTCGCTTTTAATAATAATTTTAATTCAAAATAAAAAGAAGTGTATTAAGTGGTTGTTAATAAAATAGTATACCAACCTCGGTGTAAAGTTTCATTACCGTCTTGAGATTTAGCTAACCACGCAGCTTCGCGCCGGTTAACTACCGACGACGCTCTAGACAGTAATGAAACATTTTCTACCTCGGTACGTAATATACTATTGCACATTTAAGGCTTTAGTCTCCAGCATACTTAGAGGCTGAATCAACCTGTACTAACCTAATATTTTTCTGTTCATTTCACCCAAGTATAATAAACATGAATTATTTCCTTCACATTAATATCACTCGCGACGTGTTTCTCCTGCAGAACTCATGACTAGTAAAAGCACAGAATTCGAAAAATTTAAATGGGGTATAAGAAATATAATTGATATATTAATATTATAATCCTTGTTTCTATTAGATTGGTTGGATTTTTTTGTCCACCACTTAATATAATACGGCTTTAAAATAAATTTTTAGAGTTAGTTCAAATTTGCTGCGCCCGCATTATTTGCCTTTAAGTGCAGTGCCGATGACGCCACTAAAGTCGAAGGTTTATTTGAACGAATATTCGCTATTACCATGCGTGTAGAACAGTTAATTATCGACAAACGTTTTAGTTTCCTTTTAAATTTCAATTACTTTATTCAGCACTAATTGTACAATGTATATATTAGGTTTAACTTTATAGTTTAGGGGACAGGATAATTCTACCCTCTAAACACTCAATTCATAACATAATAATAAGTTACACATATACAATTTTTACATGCAAATATGGGATTTATTTAGTTTTCGGCGACTTTATAAAATGTGTATATCTTAAAAGTCGAAGAAGATGTTGGCGTAGAATATTCGATCCAATTTTAAAAAATGATTTTGAAGCCTTTTTCTGTACTAGAGAAAAAAATCGAACGGTATTGCCTAAAACTGATACCTCTTTTTATCTAAGTGGTGAAAACCCATTTTTCATACGAAAGGCCAGCATCATAGATAAAATAAAGCAGTAGAGAAAGTCATATAATTAATTAGATACAAATATTAAATTTTTGTTACATTAAGAAAATAATAATATCTTACGCTTTTAAGTTATGAAGAAATGTCCGTCGTTTCCGTAATATATCGTAGCTTATAGACTAGATGGTCTTGGCTCATACAAAAGTTTTCCAATTCTTTTATATCCAAACTTATGCCATAAAACTAATGAGCAATCTTTTTCAATAAATTATTGTTTAATAGAATTCGGAGAAGCATTTAAGAAAAGTATTCTAGAAAAAAATTAACGAGATTATAGGTAATTTGTGTCATTTATATGATAAGCGGGAATTCATTTCCCAACAAGCCTTTTTAGTCGAACTTTACTTAATTTGTCCCACCAATAGGTTGAGAAATTCACCTTCTCAGAGGGATAGTTTACTTAAATTCGTGGGCTTTGTTACCAAAGCAACGTGAGGATAAAAACCAAGGTAATTTGGACGGCTAATAGAAGTAAACAAGTAAACAGTTACAATTAGGTTGCAGGTCGTATATCCCGTATGATAGGTTAAAAATAGGTCGAGTAGTGGAATTGGCGTCAAAATTTCAATTCCCTAATTTACTACTACAAAAAGAAAAAGAACAATAAAAATGCATTAAACAGAGAATACAATCACCAATAGAATGGACCAAGATTGATAGTTTTAAAATGGCGGTGGAGGTTTACGATTAATAGCTGGTAACGGGTAACTTATTAATTCACTTTCCGGCGTGGCGTTCTTAGACAGGGTACTTTATTGTCAAGAAAATTTGTTCGTATAGCTTAATGATGTGTTACAGTTCGAAAATTGCATTTAATAAGTTTGATTTATCTTTGATTATCTTTGTTAAGTTTTCGCTTTTAAATTGTTAAAATACATATGTAGACTCTTACCTTAAACATTAATTACTAATTAAGTTACCTGTAATAGCCAAAAGTTTTATTATGTTTAGTTTCAAACCTTTGTTGATGTTTATATTCCAGGAATGTTTTGTATCTTGCAAGACATAGCCAAGTGGATTGATTTTTCTGTTCCTTGTTTGATACTACTTGCAGACAGGTTTGATTTCAAATCTTTGTTCTAATTGATTGGTAATTGATAAACTTTTCAAGTTATCAATATAAATAACTTCTCGTGTTTTGAATGTCTCTACTGTTGGAGATCAGCTGTTTTTAAGAAAATCGATAATAGGTCAGTGTCAGACTGACAGTTTCTGTGCATTTTCACAACCACGTCTGGTTAATTTTTGCTTGGTCGCGTGGGTTGACTTCGGCCGCCGTTAGTTTTCTGTCTTGTTGAAAGAGGTTAGTTTCCGTAGATAGGGTTGACTAATTTCATTGTTTTGTTTTGGTAACTATGTACGTTGGAGAAAAATAAGAATCCGCCCTTTCGACCATGGACACTGGAAGTTAAAGCACGTTTGTGGAAATAGCTCCCCAAGTTTAGTTTTTTTGGGCCGTGCAGGCTAATGTAGTGCTGATAAAGCATTCACAAATGCTTTAAAAAGGGTATGGCTTTGTAGTTTGCCTATTATATATACAGGGTGTCCCAGCCGAGAGTGACCCATTTTAAATGCTTATAACTTTTATACCAGTTATGTTAGCCACCTGCGGTTTACGCCATTCCTTTTCTCTTGGCCTAAAGTTTTTTCTAGTTGGTACCAAATTTTGTCTACAATTATACAGTGGGAGTAAAAAAATTGCCTTTTTTCGACATTAAAATTTTCAACTATTTTTAATGGAACACCCTGTATATTGCAACGCCATAATTAGGAGTCGTGTCCAAGGTATCCATATACCAATAAACATCGGACTTATAACTTGAAGTTTTAGCAGCAAAAAATTAAAATAGTAGTTTGGGTATTTTAGCAAACGTATTTTTTATTAGCATATTTACAACTATACAGGATCTCAGACGTGGTGGATGAGTCATGCGATGCCTGTCATTAATAAAGAAATAAATATAAATCTAAAAAAACTGCTGTTACAGCAAAAAATTAAAATACAAATCAAGCTATATTTTTTTAAAACTAAAATAGGTATATCTACCTTTGTACTAGGTATCCATAGTAAACAATTGTCACTGTCAGAGTAAAATATCAAATTAAGTTAACATAAAAACATAAATTTTAAAGAAAATGATATATTCATTAGTTGAAAAAGCAAAAACAGTAATCTTTTATACCGAAACCCGATCAATAATAACGACACAAAGAAGATTTAGAACTAGATTCCAGAAAAATCCGCCAAGCAAAAACGTTATTAAAAAATGGCATCAAAATTTTTCAATACATGGATACTTGGAGGTCAAGAGACCAAAAAGGAATTTGTTTAATCCTGAATATTTAGACAGACTTTTAGCGGTCCATGAGATTATTGCAATTAATAATCAGAAAATATCTCTTAGGAAAATGGCGGCTGCATTAAATTTATCTAAAAGTGAGTGCGAGAGATGTTTTAAATGTTTAAAATTATTCCCTTATAAGCTTCAAACATTTCAAAAGCTTCGTCAGGAGGACTACCAAAAGAGATTGTTTACTTGCGAAACTCTTTTGGACTTGTTTAGAGTTAACCCAAATACGCTGTTAATTATGTCTGATGAGGCGAGTTTCCACATAGATGGTAGATGTAACAAGCACAATTGTAGGATTTGGGCATCAGAGAATCCAAGAGCATTTAACGAGTTCCAGCGAGATACTCCAAAGGTAACAGTTTGGTGCGCCATCTCTGCTGAAAAAATATATGGACCATTTTTTTTCAATGAGCCAACGATAACTGTATATACTGATATGTTGGAAAATTTCTTTTATCCACAGTTAATACAGGAGGGTATCTTGGATGAGGTCTACTTTCAGCAAGATGGTGCTCCACCTCATTATTCTTTAATAGCAAGAGCATCACTAGATATGACATTTGGGGCAAAATGGATAGGAAGAGCTGGCCCTATAGAATGGGCACCGTACTCTTCTGACTTGACAGTTCCAGACTTTTTTCTCTGGGGTTATGTCAAGTAGATGCTACAACCCCCTTCCACATAATTTGGATGATCTTAAGAGGAATATTCGTGCAGTAATTGAAGCAATTCCCCAAGATATGTTACACAATTCATTCAACCATTTAATGGTCCTACTTCATAAATGCGTAGAACAGAACGGTCAACATATACAGCAGTTTTTTTAGATTTATATTTATTTCTTTATTAATGTATAGTTGTAAATATGCTAATAAAAAATACGTTTGCTAAAATACCCAAACTACTATTTTAATTTTTTGCTGCTAAAACTTCAAGTTATAAGTCCGATGTTTATTGGTATATGGATACCTTGGACACGACTCCTAATTATGGCGTTGCAATATACAGGGTGTTCCATTAAAAATAGTTGAAAATTTTAATGTCGAAAAAAGGCAATTTTTTTACTCCCACTGTATAATTGTAGACAAAATTTGGTACCAACTAGAAAAAACTTTAGGCCAAGACAAAAGGAATGGCGTAAACCGCAGGTTGCTAACACAACTGGTATAAAAGTTATAAGCATTTAAAATGGGTCACTCTCGGCTGGGACACCCTGTATATGAGAAAGCCAATTTAAAATGCTTTAATGAACTTCAACTAAATTGAAACCCTCGTTAGTTATTTGAGGTAGGTTTAAACTTTAGTATCTAATTACCCTCGTTGGGTGTTATGAAAGATTTCTCTTTCGTGTTGTATATCTAAAATTCGATTTTAGGGTTTTTTTGGTAGGGGCTAAAAGTCCGAGTACAAACTGGAGTACTAGTTTAC
The DNA here is from genome assembly GCA_963920685.1 of Polydrusus tereticollis. Lineage (NCBI taxonomy): Eukaryota > Metazoa > Arthropoda > Insecta > Coleoptera > Curculionidae > Polydrusus > Polydrusus tereticollis. The sequence continues at coordinate 128,056,584 of OY987327.1, forward strand.
TTTTGTTGGAAATGCCTGGACGCGGGACGTGCCAGTTGCCTTGTACCATTTGAATTCTTGGGGACTAGCTGAGTAGCAGTATCCATGTTAGCTGTTTGAGAGACCATGGGTAGCACGTAAAGTTGCAGCTAAGTATCATTACCCTGTGTTTATTTTTCTTTAAAAAGTAGTCACCTTAAAATCTTAATATTCTGCATTTGCGAATTGTTTGATATACAGTGTTTTGATAAAATTTTGCGCCCATGTTATGTACAGAGCTTGTGCAATGTAAACGTGTAGCATATGTCGACATAGCGTTAGGGCGTCACAAGAGCCTCTAGTAGTTCAGAACGTTAGGTAGTCTGTTACAGCTACTTTTGTTGTAAATATAGTTACAATTTATTATTATATAGTAAATATTTTTGTTTCCCGGCTAAAGGCCATTTGTTTCTTCTAAATTTAATACTTGTAACTTTGAGATTTTAACTTATCTATGGCCGAGTGGCTAGCATGCTTATTGAGTAAGATATTGTATTATACTCTAACAGAGATTTTATGGTAAATTTAGTTAGTTGTGAGAGGTTCTTGCCCAGACCTTGCGGAAAAGTGTTATAAAAAAAGAACTGAAATTAATTAAGTGTTATAAAAAAAGAAAAATTACGCCCTAAACAATAATCGGGTGCCAGTATTCACCTTAAGATAACCTAGAATAAACTGTGACAAGGCAACCTATCCACTCTTACTCTGGCAACCCTACGCCCTGGAGGATGTTCTTCAGACACCCCTTAGCTAGCTCAACTCAGGGTAGGTTCGCTATTTGGTCTCTAGATTGAGAGGTTTAGCACTCTTATGTAAGTAAGTTAAAGTCAAATCCTGAAGGCGCCACCTTAGTTATATTTTACTTAAAAGCTTTTAAAGGTTCTAGTGTTTGCCATCAGAAAAAAAAAAAACTAGGAAAAAAAAAACACTTATGTCAGCATCGGTATACACTAGCTTCTTATAAGCTCTCATTCACTCAAGCCCTCAAAGTCACTCTATTTAAAATAAAAGCCAAATTTTCGCAGAGGCCAATACAAATATTTATTCTTAAGGTGGTGTTAAGCCCTTGGTTACTTGGTTTTATAAATGCAAGCTCCTCTTACTTTGGTGGACAATAGATACTTAAAGTTGAAATATAAATAAGTGAAATGAAATATTAAAGTGATAGTACTAAGTTTGACAATAAAATTTCTGAAGGTTTAAATTTATAAAGTTATCGATAAAAGAAAGAAAAAAGTCACACTGGCGTACCCAACGGGTTTTTCTAGAGTTTTTGAGTGTGTTTAGCTGTTGTGATACGTTGTGATTCTATCTAGATAAGTAAGTACCCGGACTTGACTTGAAATTTTGCACCGGCATATCAAGGGTTTTGATGGTTGCGTCAATGTTGATCTCCCAAAGTTTTTAATCTATCCCAGCCTTTACCTTCTACAGAACATTTATTTGCCCCTAAATCTAAAAGTCCATAAAAATATAACCCCAAAATATCTACCATTAAATAAGGACACTCCCCAGGACCTACATGAGAAAAAACGTAATCTAACAAAATTTTGTCTTTAAAATCAACACTATTATTGGTCGAATCCCTTGGGTCGAATCCTGCTCTGAAACCAAACCTCGACCCACGATTGGTTCCTTGAATCTTTTTCCTGATTCGAATTTCCAATATTACAATTAGGACATGTTCTTTTAGTAACATTTGCTCTACCACAATAAAAGTATTTCTTTATTTGAGCCCTACAATTCTTTGCAAAATGATTTGGTTCACTAGACTTAAAACATAATTAACCATTTAAACTATTTACATTGGTACTATTAGAAAATGGATAATAAAAGGAAAGCAATTTGTACGATAGCAGATGATAGTAATTGTGATTGTTTAGGCATAGTAAGTGAGTGTTCCAGTAAGAGTTAAGGATGTTGTCAAGTTGATTGATATTTATGTGGTGCCTAAGTTACGGCATGAACTTATATTAGGAGTTGATTTCTAGGTAAAATTAGGTATTGTACCAGACATGCGAAGAGGTAAATGGTATTTTTCGTCAGAACTTTTGACTAATCCTGAAGTTTCACTAATTCAATGTAAGACAGATTTAACTGATGAGCAACAAGGTAGATTAAATGATACAGTTTTAGGTTATTTTGAAAAGGTTGGCGATCGACTAGGTTGTACGTCAATGGTTAAACATAAAATTAGTACCGATAGTGAACCTATTAAACAGAGATATTATCCAGTTTCACCTTTTAAACAGCAACTTATTGATAAAGAGGTTGACAAGATGTTAGCTGCTGGTGTCATCGAATCTTCAGTTTCTGCTTGGTCATCTCCAGTTTTGTTAGTTCCTAAGACAGAAGGACAGCGCTTTGTGGTTGATTTTAGAAAACTCAATGGAGTAACCCGAAAAGACGCTTATCCATTACCTTACATTTCAGCAATCTTGGATAAACATGGAGGTGCTCGTTATCTTAGTTCATTGGATTTACAAAGTGCATATTTACAAGTAGAATTAGAGGAAGATAGTAATCAGTATACAGCTTTTACAGTTCAAGGTCGTGGTTTATTTTAGTTTCTAAGGTTGCCTTTTGGTTTACATAATGCTCCAGCAACTTTTCAGAGACTAATTGATATAGTGTTGGGGGCTGCAACCCTATGTATTTTGTTACCTGGATGATATTATTGTTATTTCTCCCGATTTTGACAAACATTTAGAAATTTTACAGATTGTTTTTGATCGTTTAAATAAGGCTGGTTTAACTTTGAATAAGGATAAAAGTAAATTTTGTCGTGATGAGTTGAAATATTAAGGTTATGTGGTCAATCGACATGGTATTTCCATGGATCCATTAAAAATTGAAGCAATTACGAACATGCCAACTCCTAAAACAGTAACTGAAATACGCAGAATTATAGGAATGTTGTCTTGGTATCGACGTTTTGTACCTTCTTTTTCAGATTTGATTTCACCTTTTACTCGGTTATTGCGTAAAGGAAGTAAGTTTCTGTGGGATGATAGTTACAATGACGCTTTTCAGAAAATTAAAGATGTCCTGGTTTCTTCACCAATTTTAACATGTCCAAATTTTAAACACGAATTTGTCTTGCAGTCTGATGCTAGTTCTTTTGGAGTAGGAGCGGTCCTATTTCAAGTTTATGATGGTAGAGAACATTGTGATTTGTTATATTTCCCGTAGTTTAACTCGCCAAGAGAGACTTTATTCGGCTACTGAAAGAGAGCTTTTAGCAGTTCTTTTTGCAATTGAAAAATTAAGATGTTATGTAGAGGGAGCGAAATTTTCTGTCGTTACTGATCACTACAGTCTTCAGTGGTTGGATAATTTAAAGAATCCTCAGGGCAGATTAGGTCGTTGGGCCTTACGGTTGCAACAATTAGATTATAAGGTGATTCATCGCAAAGGGCGAGATAATGTTGTTGCGGATGCTTTAAGTCGTAGTATGTCTGAGTCCTGTGATGTTCTGGAGATTTCAAACATTAACATGCAAAATGTTCAGGATAAATGGTATATTGATCTTAAAAAGCGTATTTTAAAAAATCCACTTTATTTTCCTCGTTGGAGAGTGACTAATGATAAGATTTATAAATATGTGCAGCTAGATTTTCCAGACTTGCGTGAAGCTGCAGATTTTTGGAAATTAGTAGTCCCTAAGGAAAAGAGACGGGAGATAATTGAGTCTTGCCACAGTTCGACAATTGGAGGTCATTTAGGAGTACATAAGACATATTTGAAAATCAGTCGTTTATATTATTGGCCATGTATGAGAGCGAATATTGCTAAATTTATAAAACATTGTGTTGTATGTCAGAGAGTAAAACCAGAACAGAAGTTACCAGCGGGTAAAATGAGGGATAATTTAATTCCAGATAGTTGTTGGCAGGTTATCAGTATGAATTTGTTTGGACCATTACCTAAAAGTAAACGTGGAAATATGTATATTTTTATAGTAACAGATGTTTTTAGTAAATTCAATTATTTTTTTCCAATTAGGGGAGCTGACGCAAAAACAATAGTAAATTTGTTAGAGGAAAGGATATTTTTGATTCATGGTATTCCAAAAGTAATTCGTACAGATAATAGGTACAGTTTAAAAGTGAAGAATGTCAGGGATTAGCCCAAAATATGGAGTGAGGATTATGTATAATCCCAATTATCATCCATCGCCAAATGTTACTGAGAGGGTGAATAGGGTGTTAAAAACAATGCTATCATTTTTACTAGGAATGCTAGAAGATGATGATTTTACAATGGAATTTTATGTTACGATGGAATTTTTTTCGCCATTTTATATTGATTTGTTTTGTGGATATTTTGTACCGGCAAAATTTGGTGTTATATCGTTTTTATTAATATTGTTTGTAATGTATACCGTTCCGTTTTTGCGACATGGAATGCAAGTACAGGAATCACCAGAAAGCAATTCCTGTATTGTGTCCTTTTGCCCTTGATGCCTTAAGGTTAGGAAATCGTCATCCTCTTTTTAATTTAAAACTATTTGGTAAGTATGTTCTCTACCTTACGTATATAAATCTATACCTAAATAAATATGCTTGTATAATAAGACTATCTGTAGTTTAAAATGCTGGTTCTTCTATGTTCGAGTGCTTGGTCTGCCTGCATTCCTGCAAGATAAACAAAAATTGTTTCAACTTTAGATTGACTTGCTAAGTTCATGTGGCTGTAATTGAAGAAGGTAGGGTAAAGCTACATGTGTATTTGATTACCTTTGCTCTAGTTTTCAGACTTGCGTATGACCAAGAAACCTCGGTGGGTGCATTACAATGCCTTTTGTGAATAAAGTGAATTTCATCATTTATTTATTGTCAAAACAAGCCAAGTGGCACTTTCTAAATTTAAAAATAAATAACCCAAGTGCAACACTTAGGGCTGTTTGTGCACTAGATGGTCAGAATGTATTTGCAAGCTAACTCGTATAGAACCTATGATATTAATTATTTTTGTTTTCTACAGAGTTTTACCAGGCAAGGAAAAGCAGCCACAGAAAAGGTGGGTCCAACGCAGACTGCCAACTTTGTGCCAGCTTTGATAAAAATTCTGGTTAGTTCATTGTTCACCCTTGTTTCTTAATGGAAAAATGTAATTTTGTTTTCTTTCAGTCTACTATACATTATGTATAAATTAGTAATTTTCTACCTTATTTCAGGATATGATACCTACTGAACGTCAAGATGCACATCTTAAAAGTCAAATTTTATCAGATCGCTATGTTAAGGTACTGTTTTAAGGATGGAAATAAAGTTTCCCAAATGGCCGCTAGGGGGCACATTTACTAGGATATATCTAAAGTCCCTGTATTGGAAAGTCTGGACACGAGCGGTCGTTCACGCGATTGGTTGGCCTCGAGCTAAGAAATTAATGGCGGCTCCAATAAGAGAAGCGCAGATGACTTATTCGCAGCTATGTTCACATCATTCGCAATCTGTCAAATCGTTTGTTTACTTTTAGAAAACCAAACGAATCTTTTTTTTTCTGCAGTTTAAAGTGAAAAGTGATTTGTTTTTTTGGTTTTTTACAATTTAGAAAGGATTTCTTTTGATTTTAATGGCGTGAGTAAAGAAGCAGAAAGGTGGCATATCGGGAGCTTACCCCGAACACCCTTCTAAAACCGGCGAAGGAATATCATTTTTTAGATTTGCTATGGAGATCACAGGTATGTACCTATATTATAAACAAATATTGTGCTTTTGGAAACATAACATGTATGTGGATTTATTTACTAATTCTTGAATCGTCTACTAATTTTAATATATTTAATAATTAAATTATAGAAGACACAAGTACTACTGTAACGCTCTTTTAATAAATATAAGCTTATAAATTAATCAATTATAATATTAAAAAATAAATAAATTGTCTTATCATAACTGAAATTTAATTCAAACTGCTATTACAAACCACCCCATCCGCGATGGTGCTAAAAGTTATTATACCTCGCATATGAATGAATTTTTTGATGGTGTCCAGTTCTTTCGGCCAACATTAATTATCCATCTCTCACGTCTGTTCTCATCCGAGGGAAATGAGGCCATATAACATTTTCTCCCATGATTGGTATTATTTTTGCAACCGGGATAGCTGCATGTATGCATTTTTAAAACACTTTGACGTTTAACGAACGCGAACTTTTATTTACATCGCGAGATCATATGACAGGAGAGACTGACACCGCGCGCACGCCCGGGCGCCATTAATTTCTTAAAAGGAGCAAATAGAAAAGGACACAGAGTTCTCTTTCTTACACACGGGCTTTATAGCTCGTGTCCAGACTTTCCAATACAGGGACTTTAGATATATCTAAATAGTCGAATTTTATCAGATAATCGCTATGTTAAGGTACTGCTTTAAGGATGGAAATAAAAACTTCGTACATTTTTGCGGAAACTAAGATATTTTCGAAAATATGGGTAGAGGAAGTGTGGAAAATATGTTTTAAATTGCTGTATCTTCCATATCCTTTAACCAAACTTAATCAGCTTAGGCTTGTTTAATAAACATCTTTATACTTATTAAAAGCCGAATTTGGTCGTGGTCGCTAGTGCAGGTTTAATTTCAAGTTTTCTTAATAAACTTAAATGGCATGATACATCTTTTTATTACTCAGCTAATGGAGCATAAAAATAGCTACAATTTGGTGAAAACCGTGATTCGATATCTTTATTACTTGTTCTCTAGTTATTTACAATGTACTATGTAAATTTAAAAAAATAATGTTTACCGTTTAACGAAAGAAATGTAAAGATTCTGTTGGCATAATTTTTCGCCAATTTAACATTAACAATATTTATTAAATTAAATTATTGAATTGCTCTTTGGTGCATCTATATTTGGCCTGTTCTCGCCAAAATCCAAAAAAATAATAGGTTGATCCAAACGCTAAAACAAAAATGTAAAGATTATTTAACAACCAAATTGTAATAGCTACGAACCAAACAATTAAGTTTAAAAATGCAAAACAAAACGAAAGAACAAAAAGTTTTTAGAAATGTTCAAATGCATCCGTTATTTTCAATACAACGATTTAATCTGCGTTGCATGCTTAATACCGCTGCATCAATTATTTCAGCTCCTGGAATGCTGGCAATAGCATCGTGGATACATTGCTTTATGTTGTCAGCAGTAGTAGGACTAGTCTGAAAGACAATGTCTTTTAGCCTGCCCCATAAATAAGAATCAAGCATAATGAGATCTGGGGATCTAGGCGGCCATTAATTTAATATCAATAGTAATTATTAAATCAAGATATTAAAATGGTGCATTTATTTTGTGTCTAGTCTTGCCTAAGATCTAAAATAACAAGTTGATTCAAAAGCAAAAACAAAAATATAAAGGTTATTCACTTACTAACTTAAGAGTTTAAAATAAAAACACTGGAAAATTACTATTAAAATATAAGATGTGGCTTTGATATACTAACTAAGTATGAATACCCAAATAGGACCACGCGACTTACATATGAGAAACTGATTCCAGTAGACCATCCTAAAGTATAAAATCGTCACGTTAAACCATAACTTTAGGATTGGACATTTAATCAACACGTACTCGTGTCTCCTATCTCAGACGGCGCACATAGGTGAATTTCGGCGAAATCGTGACCAAAATTATTATCTTGGTCGATATGAGACAAAATATGGTTTTAATTGAAAGAAATCTAGAAAAATATTGCATTTTTTAAAACTTCTTGCATTTCTTGCCACCTTTTTATGATTATTTAATTGGAAATAGGAATAAACCACTGTGTCTTATTTTTACAACAGTATCGTTGGTGAAACGTATACTCTATGTTATAATCTCCACAAGCCTCCCCCCTTTAATTATTGGAGGTTGTAGTACACACAAACTTTAGCTAGGATTCCGCCTCGGATAATATGAAAACTTCCCGGCCTAAAGTTTACCCAGGAAAATTATTTGGTTTAGTGCTAATAAAACAAAAAACACAAGAAAATACTTATATAAAGTATATATAAGATATGATTCAAATAAAAAAAATAAAATATATAAAATAAAGTGGCCCTATCCCTTAGACACTCGTTAAGCTGAATCCTAGTTACAGATACTAATTTCGATGAAAATTCTGCAATAAAAAAATATTTAGAAAATTAATGCTTACTTTTCCGAAAAACTGACTTTAAATTTTTAGAGGCATATCCTCTTCATAGGTAATTAAAAGAAAGGGGATTTCTGAGCCTAAGGACTTTTTTGGTACATTTTTATGCATATAAACGTAAAGTCGATTTATTATAGACGCGAAGTAATAAATGCTCATATATGCAATACCCTTACAGGAGGATCAACAATAATTCGAGCTCACTTAAAATCTATTGCGCTTACATCAAATGACCAAGTAATGGCCATTATTTAGCGTAGACTCATTCTGAATGTATTGACAAATATTTTTATACTCTATGATTTACCATTGGTACAACGCCTTATTTAGCAGGGTGTATTGGGTTTTTTTTTTTTATACTAAAGGTCTAAAAAACAGGATGTTATTTAATAAGTGTCCGATATTTTACAGGACGATTCATCAGTTATTTATAAGTGAAAAGTTCATATAAGCATTGATTATCTCAAAAATAAAGGGCTTGCGGACTCATGCTTATATGAACTTTTCACCTTATAAGTAACTGAGGAATTGTCCTGTAAAATGTTGAACACTTATTAAATAACTCCCTGTATAATCACCTAAAACTTAAGTATAAACATTATAAAAGCAACAATTTTCTTTCAAAAACGAACAACGGGTACTTTGGCAAACCTTAAAATGTAATATTGCAAATGTCAATATTCATTTAGGCCTATTTAAATGTCTAAATATCATGCACGCCCATGGAGAAAACGATTTTGGTTAATTTATTACTCTGCGTCTTTTATACATGGTAAAATTTAATAAAAGTTTCTTAGTTGTCCCACAGAATTGAATTCATGCCTATACACGTAAATGCCTATGTGTATTAAAACATATGCCAAAAAATGTATTTCTGCCAAGATCGCAAATTCTCGCAGAAATTTTTAACTACATCTTACTTACTCTTTATATTAAAGTATTAAAGCAATTTCGGCGTGGAGGTATTTGGAGCTTTTCTTGATTCTCCACGCAAACACAAACAAATATTATTTTGATTGTTTTTCTGACTACAGTAATAAAAAAATTTCTTAAAAATTTAAATATTTTTAAATTCAACTTGCCACTAGCAATAGGCTCCATAGCAGTATTGCAAGATTTCCTCAAAAATTTGGCAAAAACAAAAAAATACAATTGAAAATCAACAATATTTTAACGCACTATATTAAAATCGACACAACGTACAACAAAGGTAAATTTTAAACTAGAATAATTTTAAAACATACCATGTCATAAATATACGAAGTGCTTTCCGAAATTCGTCTTTGTGCGGCGGTTTATTCTTTGAAATGTCGTGGCGCATATATCAGACGGCCGGTAGTACATTTAAATAACAATTTTGATTTCAATTTTTTAAGAAATCAATAGCCGCCTCAATTAGAGGAGGTTCCATTAGTAACGAGAAGGGGCATGTGGTTCCAGCATGATGGGTGTTCTGCACACATTTTTCTGATAGATCTTGACGTCTTGTAACAAAGATGCCAAAACCGCTGGATCGAACGAGGAATTTATTTTTTAATAAACTCCTAGATCCCCGGATCTCATTGTGCTTGATTTTGTTTATAGAGCAGGCTAAAAGACATTGTCTTTCAGACTCGTCCTACTACTGCTGAAAACATAAAGCAATGTATCCACGATGATATTGCCAGCATTCCAGGAGCTGAAATTGATACAGCGGTATTAAGCATCCAACGCAGATTAAATCGTTGTATTGAAAATAACGCATACATTTGAACATTTCTAAAAACTTTGTGCTCTTTTCATCTTTTCGTTTCGTGTTGCTTTTTTAAACTTAAGTATTTGGTTCGTAGCTATTACAGTTTAGGTGTTAAATAATCATAACATTTTTGTTATTGCTTTTGGATCAACCTATTTTTTTTTTTGGATTTTGGCGAGAACAGACACAAAATAAATGTACCAAAGGGCTTTTTAATAATTTAATTTAATAATTATTGTTAATATTAAATGGGCGAAAAATTGTGACAACAGAATATTTACATTCATTTCGTTTAATGGTAAACATTAGTTTATTAAATTAAAATAGTAACTCTAGAAAAAGTAACGAAATCGAATCACGGTTTTTGCCAAAATGTAGCCATTTATATGCTCTTTAAGCCGAATATTAAAAAAAATGTATCATGCCATTTAATTTTATTAACAAAATTTAAAAAAAAATAAACCTTCTTTAAACAGTGCCACATAGAAGACGCGGTATGCACTAGCGACTACGACCACGACGGTCTTTTAATAAGCTGATTAAATTTGGGGAAAGCATACGGAATGCAGCAATTTTAAATTTTTTTTTTCACAAGCTTCCCCCACCTATTTTTTTGAAGATACAAAAAAAAACTTAGAAACAAGTTTCCGCAAAATTAACAAACTTTTTATTTCCTTCATTAAAACCTTAACATGTCAATTATCTGATAAAGTTTTACTTATTAGATACATCCTATATAGTAATTGTGCCCCCTGGAGGTCATTTTCGAAACTTGAAAGTATTTTGCAGCAAATTCTTTTGGTCGATTTAGTCAACAAAATTTTTTTCCCCGAAGCCATAAGATTTATGGCTTCCATAATATCGTTGCCGACCTTAGTGGGACACCCTGTATATTGCAAACTCAAAGATTCTCATTAAAGATGTCTTCCAAGTAATCATTATTAGATAAAGGAGTACCTATATTACAATTTATTACTTTTTGTTAAGGGTATTCGGAGAGTAATAAGCAGTGAGAGGCGCTTCGACAATTCAATTATTGGCGACCTTTCTTCGATGTTGTGCGATAACATCAGTAATAGCGCCGGATGCGTCAGAGCTATGCAACTCCGTCTCCACTGACTTGGCTCATAATTCAGGAGAATTCCCATGTGACCGGCCAAAATGCAGCGAAGTGAGCAATAGGCAGTGGCGGATAAGAATTCCCATATTCTTAATAGTATTTTTGTGTTATTGAACTAACAGCTACCGCTATAGATCCACTTCTTATTTTTTTAATTTACTTATGCAACTTTCCTTGTTCTTGGATGATAACACCGGCCCAGAGCCAAAACGTTTCACAAATCCAATTATCAACGTATGTTATGTCGTTACTATGCACACAACTAAAAAATAGTAGTTATTAGCTCTTGTTTTAAAGATATCCTGGACTATCACGTGAATTTTTGCTAAAAACTATCCTATTTGTGTCAATCAAGACTACCTACTTTCCGGTATGAAACACTATTTATTTTTTGACCCGTGTATCAAAACTTACCTTTAGTTAATAAAGTGATTACGTTACTTCAGTTCCCAATAACTGTTATATGTGGTAAATTGAAATTATTGTTGCACAAAAACATTGGTTTAAAAGATATTTATTTTACCTGTTTATTTAATTCTTCAGTTCACATAAATGTACACTTTTATTTATTTTAAAACTATAGGTAAAGAAACCATGAAAAATAAATTATTAAAGAAATTGAAGCAGGAAACTCCCAGGAATACAGCCGTTAAAAAACACAGGTTTTGCTGTGGTTACAGATTTAAAAAGAAAGAAACAAAATTATCAGCGAGTCACGAAACCCAGTAGGCATAATTTTTGTTATTATTTTAAATCGCTTATAGGGTAACTAATTGAGTGTGAGATCGGTTTCCGTCTGCCATTTCTTTATATTTCAATCGAACAAGATAAAACTTGGCAGGAGTCATAGGCTAACAAAAAGAAACATTTTAAGGTAGGTACCTCAATTTTGGATTTTCAAATGGGACACCCTATATATTTTCACATTTTTGGAATCTAGAGATCTTTTACGTACACCTGTACTATTTTTTTATTAATTTTTGTGTCAATTTAACATTTTTAAAATTAATTTTATTTTTCTGTCCAGAGTGCCATGACCCATCTCAAATCGTTCTAATTTACGTTAACACATGTACAAAAATACCTACACAATTTTATCACCTTTTATTTGTCTGACTAGAATGTTTAAAGTTGACTAAATCACATTTTTGATAATAACTTTAAAAAATTAAATACAACTGTACCACTTTCTTAGTACAATTAGATGTAGTGTTTAAATACGAATCCATTGATGCATCACAACATTCGGATTTTTTTTTCAATAACCATTTTTATTGTTGTATGAAATATGCAACTGCACTACGATCAAATGACATCTAGTTAGCAATGACAAACAATTAAATATCTCTTTGGAAGTTAATGGGATAAAGACTCAAAGAAATGCCATGAATAACAGCTGAATTTTGGTTAAATAGGCAATACGTCATTTATTTAATTGGAAAGATGCGGCGCGTGAGCCTCTGTTACTCAGGATTTTATAATACGTGAGGAGATTAAAATAAATATTTTGGCTTTGGTATACCAAAATTCGACTATTTCTACAAGGGAAGTAGACCAAGAATTAAATATATAAGGCTGGAAATCCGTTCGAAAAATATTAAAGAAGCATGGTTATCGCTCTTATAAATATCAATTGCATCAGCATTTGCACGAAAACAATTTTGATAGAAGATTTAAATAGTGCCATTGGATTTTAAATAACAACAATAATAACAACGATTCAGCTTATTCAATAATGCACTCGGATGAATCCATGTTTACCAATAATGTATGTTCAACAGACAAAATTCAAGATATTGGTCGTTGGAAAACCAACATTTGATGATTCAAGGAAATTTCCAAGAGTAATTTTGATTCAACGTTTGGATTATCGCAATAAAATAATTGAACCACAATTTTTTGAAGGACGTTTAACCAGTGAGAATTTGGGATCCTTAAAAAACGAAATTAAAAAGTATTTGGACGACCTACCCTGGCGGTAACACAGCAAATGTATTTTCAGCAAAATGGGGCTCCACCCCATTTTGCTCATATAGCAAAAAATTATTTCGAGGAAAAATTTGGGGATAGAGCCATTGCCAGACCTAACTCCACTTCATTTCTTTTTATGAGGTCATATTAAAAACCAGGTCTACATTCATTCGCCCCCAGCAACACTGGAAATTTTAAAAAACAGGATACGGGAAGCTTTGACAAAATAAATATCAACGTAGAGATGCTTAGGTACGTAGTAGAAGAGAACGTTTACCCGGATGCAGATTGCCCAAGGTGGATATTTGGAAAACCTTATTGGTCACTAACTCGGTCACTAAGTTATAATTTAAAACTGTTAACTGTTATGTTATTTACTTGCAATATTTAAATAAACATCTAGGTAGTATTAAATATTATTGCTTGTTTAAATTTGTTATCGATCAAATCTAAATAGTTATTATTATTGTGTAGTTATTTTTGTACATGTGTTACTGGAATTATTTAAGATAATCATGGTACACTGGATGAAAAAATAAAATTCGTTTTAAAAATGTTAAATTTTTTGTTAAATAGTACAGTTCTATGTAAAACCTTCCATTTAAACATTTTATTGAAATTTCAAATTTCATTATTCTCACGCGCACTGTATTAGGAATGGCTATGCAAATGCTGATAAATCCACAATATCCAGTTTAGAGAAAATGACGAGAAACAGATTTCTAGAAAACTGTTTTTCAGATCCGAGGCTTTTTGAACAGCGGTTAGTATAGGAAAATATCGAATTTTGACAGATCAACAGTACAAAATATTTAGAGGTATTATTGAACTTTTAAAATTAAATGTACCGCGTATTTCTACTTTTCGAAGCAATGATTAGTTGTATTCAGTTTTAAAATAGAGAAACTTTTCAACTTATTATATTGTCACTTTAAAGAAATACGGAATAGCTTTTATTAAAAAAACAAAACATACAAGGGACCGACGAAACACTACAATCAGAATGTGTATCAACGGAGACATAATATCCAGGATATGAATGACGATTTCATCTAAACAATCACATCTAGCTTCTTCTTTATCTTTTATTGAACTATTTCGTCTCAAAATAAAATTTTTCTGCACCACAATAAATCATTTTCTTTTTCCCGGTCTTCACCAAATTTTAGTAGAATGCCTACAATCAACTAGATCTGTTAATTTTAACTTCCATTGTTTAAAAAGGTTCTTGGTTTCTCCAGAATATCCTCATAGCGAAAAGTCTGAGAGCAAGTAACAAAATAGGAATTTTTGGAGTTTAACAGCCGTGAACAAAATGAAACTTGCACTCCGACTTAAATTTAGTAAGAACCAGAAGCTTTTCTGGTGTCAAGACTCTTCAACATTCGTTTAACAGAGCGCTGCCGAAAATCAAAACAATATCGGGTGTTCTCGATTCTACAGAGGGAATGTTCGGTGAAGTTTTACCCTGAGAATTAACCGTTGAATGTGAGGATATTCATTTCGCCAGTAAGTTTGTTTTTTCCTGTGTTTTAGTCGCAATAGTGCCATCCCAGAACGTGTTAGATGTGGAATGGTTGACTTGGTAAATCTGTCTGACGACCTTAGCTTGCGGCCAAAATCATCTTGATCCGTTAGGGCATTCCAGAAGTTTGTCTTTGATCCTCGCCATGTGTGCTTACTTGCATTAGTCTCAAGCGTTAATAAGGATCTTCACACGTAGGATGTTGCGTCATTATAAACATTTTTTTGATTTAGTAGCTAGCTCGACATTTTTGGTAAACCAAGGCTTGACGTTAGAAAGGCACCTTTCTGAGAAAGTAATGAAGGCTTCCATGTCAGTAACGATGACATGTATGGATCGTCAAAGGTAAAACAAACATTCCGGCAAAGAGAGGTTTAAAAATGGTCCTTTAGGTCATTCCACTTAGCTTTTAATATATAATTCCAGATCTTGCGTGATTTAGATTTCGGCACTAATTGTTAGTATGATAAGTGCCGAAATAAAGTTCTGGTGAAACGTTTCTAACGGAAGCTTGACGGTGACAGTGTACAAGTTGGGATTTAAAGTTAGGAAAAAATCCAACAAACTAGAAAAATCACCGTTTCCACTTGGAATCCGAGTTGGCTCGCCTACGAGTTAAGTGAGGCCAGAGCTGCTAGTAAAGAATTCAGCTTCGCGATCGGTTGTATTTAGGTATTTGAGCCAGTTGACATTATGAAGTCGCCACCGATAACAACGTCGGAATTGTTATGGAGGGTTCGCAAAAAGTCGATAGTATTAGTAAGTGCGAGTCTCGCTTGGCTGCCGGTAAAGGCAGCAAATGAATTTAGTAATTACATGCGTTGATATTTTAAACCACATCACATCAATGTCTTTAAGTTTGAGAATCTCCTCTCGTTGACAAGAAATATCCTGCGGACAAAGAGGGAAAGATTAAAGTTGCGCCTAAATCGGTTAGTTCAGGTTAGTTTGGATTTACGACTTTTTCTTTAAATACGTTAAGGGTAGAGGCCGAAATTCCTTCTAAAAATCTAGAAATCGTAATCGAGTTTCTGTAAAGCTAAGCAGTCTTAGCTTTGGCTGAGTTAATTTAAGTAGATAATATCTTTTTCCGGCATATATAGTTTATTATTATGATTTCTATTTCTTGTTAAGTGGCATTAGCTAAGTCTTTTTGGCTTTGACGTGTTATATCGATTTAAAAGTTTGAAAGTTTCGATATCACTTGTTTTAGTTAGTGAACTAAATATTTTTAAATTCAATTAAATATTTAAGAACGCTACTGACCTCTTGTACAAAAGGAATCCTTTTAGGTCTCCCGCCATCATAAACAGCACACGCGTTGCTGGTATTTAGGTTTTAGACATGATTGCAAATAATTCGCTAAAACGTTTCTGTAATCGATGTTCCGATTGAAAATATATTCTGATTTGGATGACTAACTCCGAACAGCAATATTTATTAATCCAATGGGAAATATTCCCAATAGAACAAGGTTGTAAAGTATCGATAGTGTATAATACTCAGTTTTCTAAATATTAATGGATGAGACCGAGGGAACATTTGAAAATATGGTATCTTATTCAGATCCAAATAAATGCATCAGCATAATACTATATTTATATGGTTGATGGTTGTTCCTTTATTTATTGTATGATTACTATATCTGTATTTATTTCATATTATATTTAGTTTCATCCATCTCCTTTGACCTCTGCCTTTTCATGTTCGATGTTATTTAGCTCGCAATTCTAGTATTTCAATTTTTTCTTCGGGGACTTCTACCACCTTCGTACTAGAAGTGGGTTGCATTGACAAGATCTGTGAACAAGAACACAGAAGTATTCAGCCAGAGCGGTCAGAGAGGAGATTACACACATTGACAAAAAACGCGTTTAATTACACATTTGATAAAATTCTGCTATTGACCTCCACATCTCCAGCCAACCTCACTTAGAAATTTCAAATGTCACTACCTATCGAGTTGCAAAAATGCCAATGTAAGTGTGCCAAGAAAAATGAAACCGGCTAATCGGTTGGCCAGTTAGGTGGAAAAAATAAGTATTTAAATAATTAAAATTAATTTCCCGTAATTGTCTTTCTATTTTGATAGTACAAGAGTCACGAATAATGATATTGAGCCATTCTTTGCCAGCCATGGTAGTAGAGGAAAACGGAGAGAGCGAGGCCAGGTGGTGCTGGTGGTGCTGGTGGTGCAACTAACCCAGGTGGTGCAGGTGGTGCGTTTTACGATCTAACCCAGGTGGTGCAGGTGGTGCGTTTTATGATCTAACCCGGGTGGTTCGGTGGTGCGTTTTATGACCTAACCCGGGTGGTTCGGTGGTGCTGTTTACAAAATAACCCGAAATTAAACCCGACTTTTTACAACCTAACCCGGATGCTTTCATGAGGCGGCTTCTTATCTAACCCTAACTTGAACCTGAATATTTATGAACTGACCCGAGATAAAACCCGACTTTTTACGACCTAACCCGGATGCTTTCGCGAGGCGGCTTCTCATCTAACCCTAATTTGAACCTGAATATTTATGGTCTGACCCGAGATAAAACCCGACTTTTTATGATTTAACCTTAGTGAAACGCCGCTGCTAAAGCGGGATAATTAAATCCCAATTTTTATAAGCCATCCTTAAACCCAACTTTTTACGATGCGACCTGAGCCATCCTTAAACCAGACTTTTTATTATTTCCCCTTAGTTGAAACGCCGCTGCTAAAGCGGGATAATTAAATCCCAATTTTTATAAGCCATCCTTAAACCCAACTTTTTACGATCCGACCTGAGCCATCCTTAAACCAGACTTTTTTTTTATTTTCCCTTAGTTGAAACGCCGCTGGCGGGTAGTAAAGCGAAATAAATCCCTAATTTATATGGTCTAACAAGATAAGTATAATAAAGCGGTACATTTGTCACCCCGCAATAATTATTTATACCTAAATAACCCTCTCAAACCCTCTGCCGACTCGATTTAAAAAGAAAGGGACATAAACCTTTATTTATTATTCCGAAGGACCCTCATTAAAATTCAGTAGCATATCTAATAATTGATTCCAATTTTTGCACCACTTATATAAAATACAATAAAATAATTACCATCTAGAACCATTAACTAGCGATTTCTTTGTACTGGAAATGGATAAATTATAGGACTATCTTGTAATGAGAACAGAGTAATAAAAAGTAAATAAAACTTAAATACGTATAAAATACCAAGCAGGTATAGGTACTATACAACTTGTGTTCGCCATCAGGTAAAAGCCCTCATAATGCTTTTATAAAAATTTCGGATAATATCATAATATAAGTAAATAGGCTACAATTTCAGGAAAAAAGTAAAAAAATTAATTCACAGTGTAAAATTGTAGTTAAATGGATTGTAAATACGAAATAATATAAAAAAGCTACCTTTTGTTTGCGATGATGTATGCACAATAACTCTATATTATTCGGCCCTTAAACTGAAAATACCCACTAGATAGGTATCATAAGCTGTATTTGTCATCAGGTAGAACCCCCAATAAAATTATGAATATTAGGCGTAGGCATCAAAGTAGCAATCTTAACTTATTTTCAACACGAGCATAAAAATATAGGGTTGTTAAATATTTTACAACCCTAATTCTCAATGGCAACAATAAGCAAATCACGTTGGTTTTTTAATTTATTATTAATCTGGCTAACTTAAGAAACTCACAATATAACGACCATCCAAAAAAATCATAATACATTACTGGGTGTGAAAGCAATTGCGCTGCAAAATATAGTGTATACCAACTCTGAGGTAGTTAATTAAAATCCCAATTAGCGCTAAAAAAAATCAATTAGATATTTACTTTAGATATTTTAATAAAAAAATTCAATATTCTCACCAACATTTAACTTTTGAAATTAGCATAACAAATCCTTTACAATGAATTAAACAAACGCATACATAATTTTAAAATCTCATAATAAGAATATAAGCTAAAATCTAACAAGTTTCGACAAGTTGAAACTTGTCAGTTTACATCTGTAGAGAATACCCAACTCTCGAATCATAAAAAAATGGTCAAACTTTGTCGGCAAATACCCTTCTATGATGCAGGGGAAGGACAGGTAACTCGAGATGTTTATAAAGAAACGTTAAAGAACATTATTTGCTTATTTCTAGACTCTTAAAAATTAGATGCAATCGAACAATAAATGTTTTCATCATGTATATTTATGAGTAACACATTACCTTCGACATACATAAATTCAAATTGATAATTACTTGCCTTAGTACTTTTTTAGAAGCTTGAATCATTGCATATAACCGTCTGAGGAGACCCAAACTTCCCCTAACATATTTCTCCGCAACCGGGGAAAAAGAGGTATAAAAGCGGCTTTGGTCGCATAGAGATTTCAGTTCCAAGTTAAACTTGATACCGAAGCAACTTGTTAAAACTAAACTAACCTTACAAGATTAATAATTTCAAAGTAAATTTTGCTAACTTTTATTTTATTTCATTTACATTAAAATGGAATGTATTACATGTCATAAAAGTTATTCAACGCTGTCAGCTTTAAAAAGACATCAAAAACAGCAGCATTCAAGTAGTCAGAAACAATTTAGTTGTCATTTATGTCCGCTAACTAGCAATAGAAAGGATACTTTTAAAAAACATCTTAAAACCCATGAAAAAAGCGATGCAAAAAAAGCCGAAAAAGCTGCCACTTTAGCTAATAATGTAAATAGAAAACAGATTAATCAGACAAATGAAAAACAAGCTAAAATAAATGATGGAGCCTCGACATCATCATCTACTGTTAGATGTCAGGAATGCCAGATAGATGTCAATAGAAAAAATATGAGCGCTCACTTAAAAACATTATACCACAAAAAACATTGCAGTGTTAGCATTGGAACAAATGTGCAATTAATTAATTCTGCTTTTAAAAAAAATATTTGTAGCTATAGAATAAACAACGAGGGTGAAACACTACAAAATGTAAACGAGTTTATGACAGTAATTAAAGCAGATGCCCTAAATTTAATAAAAAAAGAGCTTACCGAGCAAGAAAATGGCCTTAAAGTTAATTTTGAGCTTTTTGCCTCATATATGCTATCGACGAAACAAAATGAAGATGGGAATGATGTGCAAAATGAAACAAAATCATTTAATAGCAAATATCGTATTGCAACAGTATCGTCGGATTTGGAAGACATGTATTCTGAATTTACAGAAATATTAAAAGTGAAAAGCGAAGAGTTCCAGGTAAGTTGTACAAATATTATTATTCGATTTCTTATATCTAAAAAAAATTTATTTTATTTTAGCAAAAAGATTCCGGATGGTCAATGCTCGCAATTTTATATTTAGAAGTAAATATGCTCAGATTTGAACCATTTCGAGGATCGTCTTATATACCACTCCCTAAAGATATAGAAAATAAAGAGGCTATTATCAATATTAAAAATACCGATAATAAGTGCTTCGCCTATAGTATTCTCTGCCATCTTTATCCTGCTGCTGAACATGTTTATAGAGTTAGCAACTATGAAAAACATTTGGATAAACTAAATTTTAATAATTTATCATTTCCTATGGAATTAAATAATGTTCAAAAATTTGAAAAACAAAACATGGATATAAGCGTCAACGTTTTTGGACTTAGTAAGAAAAAGGATAAACATATCGTTGTAGGACCTTTATATCATACTAAGCAACGAAAAAATAATCATGTGAATCTCCTATACATTGAAGATCCCGCAACGGGGGCATCACATTTTTGCTACATAAAAGATTTAAGCAGACTAATCTCAAAGCAAAGAACTAATCATAATGGTCAAATTTATGTATGCGACGGCTGTCTAGTATCATTTCGGGCCGAAGATAAATTAAAAATGCATTTAGATCTAAATGACTGCCTAAAAGTTAGAACAGAGCTTCCAAATGCATTTAATAATATTCTCGAATTTAAGGATCATCATAAGGCATTTCCTATGCCGTTCTGCATATACGCAGATTTTGAAACTTTACTCGAGCCTATCCATATAGCAAATCCAGACCCATCCAAGAAATATACAGTGGATACGCATGTACACAAACCATTCAGTTTTGCCTATTTTGTGAAATGCGAACATGATAATTCACAATCATTTCTGAAACAATATAGAGGCTTGGATTGCGCCGAAGTTTTTGCAGAGTGGCTTATCCAAGATGTCAGAGAAATACATGAAACATATTATGCAAAGCCGAAGCCAATGACAAAACTAACAGCTCGAGAACAAGAAAAATTTTCAAATGCAAAAAACTGCTTTTTATGCCAAGACATATTCCAACCTAATACTGAAGACGTCTCACTAAAAAAAGTGAGAGACCACTGTCATTTTTCAGGTTAGTAGATACTATTAATTTAAATAATTTTAAATTATGACAAACTATTTTAGTTATAAAATTTAATAATACATAGATGCTAATGAAATATCGTTGTTTTAGGTTTGTACAGAGGTGCAGCACATAGCAAGTGCAATTTAAAATATAGAACGCCACAGTTTATACCTATATTTTTCCATAACGGCTCACATTACGACTTTCACATATGTATCGAAGAACTATTAAAAAAATCCGAGTCCATAGAAGTCATCCCACAAAATAAAGAACTTTATATCGCATTTACAGCGAAAATTGCGCTAAGTCCGAGCGATGGCAAAAATTTGAATGCTGAAAGCGAGAAGAAAAGGTATTTTTACTTACGCTTCTTGGATTCGTTCCGCTTTATGCCTTCCAGCTTAGATAGCCTAGCGAAAACTTTAAATGAAAACCAACTAATTGAAACCAGAAGACTATTTACAGATGATGAGCAGTTTAATTTAATGCGACGAAAAGGAGTTTTCCCCTACGAGTTTGTGGATTCATATGATAAACTAGAATCTACACAAGAATTACCAGCAATGGGAGATTTTTACAGCACGTTATGTGAAGAAGCCATTAGCTTGGAAGACTACATGCACGCAGAAAAAGTTTGGCAACTATTTAATTGCGAGAACTTAGGCCAATATTCAGATTTATATTTAAAAACAGACGTGCTTTTATTGGCGGACATATTTGAATCATTCAGAAAGCTATTTCGATCTCTATACAATCTAGAAGCCTGCTTCTATTTCACCCTACCAGCGTTGGCATGGTCTTGTATGCTGTCTTATACAAAGGTATGATGATTAACTTTCCATTTTTTCATCACAAGGTTTAATGCTTTATTTTTTTTTTTTAATTGCAGGTAAAACTAGAACTTCTTACCGATCCAGATATGTTACACCTAATTAGAAAGGGGATCCGAGGTGGCGTCGTACAATGTGCGCACCGTCATGCGGTAGCAAATAACCGTTACCTACCACATAACTTAGACGATGATTTCAATTATATAAAATATGATGCTTCTAAACCTACCTCATACATCACGTATCTGGATGCCAACAACTTATATGGACAAGCCCTTTCTCAGTACTTGCCTTTTGGTGGTTTTAGATGGCTTAAAGATGAAGAAGTTCAAAATTTTAATGTATTAACACAATGTTCAAACGAAAAAAGCGCAATAGGATTTATTTTAGAAGTAGATTTAATTTATCCGGAAGAACTTCACGACTTACACAATGAGCTCCCTTTCTGTCCTGAAAATATAGTTGCACCTAATGGTAAAAGTCGTTTAGCTAAGCTAATACCTAATTTAAATGATAAAAAACGTTATGTAATTCATTATAGAAATTTATATCAGGCTCTACAACATGGACTAAAATTGGAAAAAATCCATAGAATTGTTGAATTCAGGCAGTCAGATTGGCTAAAAACATATGTTGATAAAAATACGGCGATGAGGCAAGCGGCTACAAATGATTTCGCTAAAGATATGTATAAATTAGCTAATAACGCAGTTTTTGGTAAATGTATGGAAGCTGTCGAAAACCGAAAAAGCGTCAAGTTGCTAAAACAATGGGAAAATATTCGTAAAAAAAAGGGTGCTCAAACTTTTATTTCACAATCTAAAATAGATAGCGTTAAAGTTTTTAATGAAAATTTTGTTGCCATTCAACTTAAAAAAGATAAAGTTCTTTTCAATAAACCTATATATGTAGGTTTTAGCGTTCTCGATATTTCCAAAACTGTGATGTTTGATTTTCACTATGATTTTGTAAAAGAAAAATATAAAGATAATGCAAAACTCTTATATACTGATACTGACTCATTAATATATAAAATTGATACTAAAGATTTTTATTCAGACATAAAAGAAAATCTCAATAAATTTGATACTTCCAATTATGACTTAAACAATCCGTATTCAATACCATTAGTAAATAAAGCAGTGTTGGGAGTATTTAAAGACGAAGCGAAAGGTCTACCAATTCTTGAATTTGTCGGCCTTAGACCCAAATTATATGATTATGTTGTAGCCAAGCCTAAAAAAAGTAGTGGATACTATGGTGAAGTAATTAAAAAAGGAAAAGGAGTTAAAAAATCTGTTATTAAAAGACTTAAGCATAGTGCTTATAAAAATTGCCTCTTTAGCAAGAATATTGTCCTAGCTAGACAAAATGTATTTCGATCAATAAAACATGTCATACATACAGAAACGGTTAATAAAATAGCTTTGTCTGCAAACGATGATAAGAGATACATTTTGCCTGATGGAATAAGTACTCTTGCGTGGGGTCATTATAAAATCGACTTTTTAAATGCTCCGCTTGAAGGTTTTTAATATTTTTTTATTAATTATACTATATTTTCAAAAATATTAACCATATGCTATTTTCTCCAAGTCGGATATAATAGTAAAAAAAAAAAGTATCTCGACAAGAATAAACATGTTTCGACAAGTCTAAACCTGTTTCAACTCGCCTAAAGCTGAAAGCTGTTTCGAGACGTTGAAAGCTGATTCATATTGCCGAAGGCTGTTTCCATTGGTTGGCAGCTGTTTCGACTTGTCGAAACTTGTTTGTAAACGAGGGTGGGATGGGTAGGGAGACTATAACTATAAAAGAACTTAAAGCAGATGGTTTAAGCTATAGTAAGCCAAATGACCAAGTCGCTACAACTACAACATCAAATTAAAAGTTTTTCTGAAAAAATTAGAAAACTGAAAAAAGATATTAAACAATACGAACAAAAGAAGCAGGTTATATATCTATTAAAGAAACTAAGATTATAACATGGCTAGTCAATCTTCTATGACTTCATCAGATTTCTGCTATCCTGAATATATAGATATGTTGCTACCAAATTATAGCGAAAAAATAGAGGAAGAAAAATATTTGATTAACGAGAGCATTATACATCTCCTCGCAGTTCCCATTCAAATTTCTACAGGCTTAAGTACTATGCAGGGCTTTCTACCGACAGTCAAGCTAACATATGTTGCTCCCTGCTCTAAGGATAGCATTTCTATATCATTCATGGATATAGATTGGCATGAACTATTTGAACATATGTTGAATATGTCTCCATTAGTTAATGTTGACGGAACACTGACTGAGAATGTAATGATTTTTCAGCAGTTTAAACTTACAAGTATACCATGTGAAGGGCAAACATTATTAAAATTGGAAAAATATAATAATATTTTATATTTTTGTAAAGAATGGCTTCAGGAAATTAAATTATATTCTCATGTTATTGACTATAAACTAAAAATTTTAAAAGAAATTGATTTCTCGAGTCATTATACCAGTATTTTATTATATATAACAGAATATGATAATGATGTAACATATTCCGAAAAAATTAAAAATGTATGTAGTTTACAGTTATCTATTCAGAATTATTGCATGTTAGAATATTTAGCTTTTAATTATCATAATATATTATGTGATATTACGAAAATTTTGTATATAAATTGAGTAAACCTAAAAATAAAAATAAAAAACAAAGTATTTATTAAAAAGTTGTTTTATTTACCTAAGCTACAAATACAAATATATGTAATAAGTTAGGTTAAGAATTAATAATACTATAATATGACATCAGCTTCATTAACCCACGTAGGTTTGGGGAAACCAAGCCAGCGAACTAGAACTTGCTTAACACCATTTTTTGTTCGTTTTCTTATAATTTTCTCCACCAAATAAACATCAGGAAGTTTGGTTTTTTGTAGTTCTTGTTGATAAAAACAACCCTTTATCGGCTGACCATTCATATCTTCTAAAAGAAACGTTGGTGGATTGTTAATATTCACTTTAACTATTTTGAATAACTCTGGAGACCAGTTAATTTCAAATCCTTTACTGAATGCACCTTTATATTTGCTTATCCTGACAATATCGTCTATTTTTAGTATCTTTCTTCTAACAACTATTTTTGGCACATTATATACATTTAGCAATGTATTAGGTTTTACATCGCAAGGCTTCATTCCTGTGGTACTATGCTTGCTATTATTGTAATCGTCTGTAATTTCTTGTAAGATATCGAACCAAATGTGAGTTCCACGTAAAGAGAAATATTTGTATATTCGGTTTTTTAATGTGCGTATAACACGCTCGACAATTGCCGCTTTTTTATTACTATAGATAAAAAAATTATTTATTTTATATTTTTTCATTAAAGAATTAAAGTGTGAATTTTTAAATTCTGAGCCCATATCAGAACCTATATTTTTAGGTGAATATCCTGCCGATTCAAGTATATCTTTCATACTTTTAGTAACTTCGCTTCCAGTTTTCGATTTAAGCGGTCTAGTCCAAACAAATTTAGAAAAACAATTTATAACCACTAATACATAGCGAAAACCTCTATTAAGAAGCGAATATGGTTGAAACTCCATTAGGTCAATTTGAAAATAGTCATAATAATCTCGTATTACAGTTTTACGCCTAGAAAAATTTCGACGTGTGGGTTTATGGAGTTCTTCAATGACTTGTCTTTTTTCTTTAGAGATCATCTTGTAAATTGTTGACGTGACTAGAGTAGCTTGATAACTAGAAAGGTTTCCAATATACGGCGCGTTAAATTCATTTTTTATTTCAACATTATTTTTTAATCACCACTTTTGAATGTTTAGTATCTTTTATTTTTTCATTTATGATTCGCTCCATCTCTTTTGGGATATTACTTTTATCTAATAAATTGTTTATATGTTTATCTATGTATTCTGTAAGTAGTTTCTCCAGAGTCTCATTTTGCTCTTCAATCACCGTTTTATGAACATATGGTATAACATCATTGTTTATTATATTTGCAAGTTGTTTTCTAATCTCCTTTAGCGTTTTAGCTAAATCTTCTTCCATTTTTAAGCCAATATATGTACTTAGATTTTTGTTTATTCGTTCAGTGGTTTCAGATAGTTTATTTCCCATTTTTTCTTCCAATACTTTCATTTTTTCAGTCAAATAATTCATTGTCACAGCATCATTTAAGTCTGTAGGTGGCGAAACATTGGTTAGCCGTTTTCCTTGTAAATCATAATTTCCGTCGGAAGTTAGTTTGTAGGCGCTTATAGGGGTTTCTCTAAGTTTAAACTGGAATGAGTCTTTCCATTTACGTTTACGACCAAATTTATCTATTGTGTTAACACTCATCATTTTATGTATAAACTGAGATGAAAATTGGAATGTTACGTATTATAAGGCGTTTAATATATTATATTAGCTTCTCGTAGTTCTTCTAAAATGGATATAATTTCATTATCATGTGCCGTACTTCCAGCTAATTTAGACGCCCAAAGGAGGCGGAGACGTTCGATCAATTCCTGGGGAGTATTCCAGTAAACAAATTCTTTATTTTTAAAGTTTAGTTGTTTGGTATTTAGCGGTAATCTTGCTATTGATTTTCCTTCTTTAAAAATAAGAGGTCTTATTAAGTATAAATATTTTTTTGATTTACTGCGGTTAAGTCCTTGAGTTGGATTATATTGATTAAAAATTACATTTGTTTTATGTAGAATTTCTTGATATATACCCTTTGTTTGCTCGCTTATAGCATCAGGATTTTCTAACGCTTTTGGATGTTTCAAAAAAAGTATATCCAAAAGTTCTGCAGATGCTGGATATGTTCCAATATTTGTACTACCGCGCCAAAAGGAAATCTCACTAGGAGGAAATCTAACCTCAGTGTTCCCCATGTGAAGTTTATTTTTTGAATCTACGCGAATTCCATATCTTACATCAAACCTGGATATATTACGTTTTATTTTTTCCACATAACTCATTGAAATTGAATGTGGACTAGCATGCGAGGAAAAGTCTATCTTTCTTGTTTTTAGCTGTTTATCATGTTTGATAATAGGAGGTGTATCACTTAAATCCGGTGTTGAGAAAATATCTTCTGCAGGTATTGTACTGATATGCGGTGAAACAGCGTCAGATGTCTCATCAAAGCTGTCATCATGAACATCGACATCATCAGACGAATAAGGCTGGCTAGTTGTTTTTACAATAGTGGTTTGGCTTTTGTTAGCTGAGGGAGGCTGCATATTAGATTTTTTTGATGCAACTTGAACAGCATCAGAAATAGATTTTAAACGAGTTGTAACAGGCTGATAAAATTCTTCAAGTCCACTCTTGTTTTCAAATTGCTTATTTTTAATGCTATAATATTTTTTACGCACAGCATCAGTTGCTTCAATCAGTTTGCGTTTAAGCTCAATTTCTGAAGTATCGTTCATTTTTTTTTTTACTCCTCTCCCTTTACTGCCTCAATGTTAAATGATATAAAATTTTAAAAATAAATGTATTTATCAAATCCTATTCGATATCTGCCTCTCTTTAAATCGCTATCTTTATCAATAACTAGGAAACCATATTTTTCTTTCCAACACTCTGCACACATTTCTAGAAATTCAGAAAATGATATATCTGGAGAAACATGATCTAAATAAATGTGTTTAAGGTTTGTTTGATCTTGATTAAACAGAATAAGAAAATTTGCATTATCACGAATTAATTGTTTTGGAACTTTAGAATATGTCTGAGCCAAGTAGAAACAGTCAATGTTTTTATGTCTCCCCATACTAAAATATAAACGAATAGTATCTTGTCTTTCACAAATTACATCGTCAAATATAAAAACAGAATTAGGTTTAGCATCCGCGGGATTAACTATTGTCTCATTGGAAGCATAAGTATAGAAACCAATTTCCTTAATCGGCTTGAGTACTTTGCGAATATAATCATATTTTGGTTGATATAAGGACTTTGAATAAATATATATATTTTCAAAACAAAGGCCTTTAGGATGAGTTAGAAGGGTTATCATAGCATTTGTTTTCCCACAATTTGAAGGACCTATTAAAAGCGCTCTTATTGAATTTGGTAATAAAGGTCCATTCCTTTTAGTAGTCTGCAACCCTGCTCCAACGGTCTGATCCAGATTGTCAACTTCCAATTCATAACCTGATTTTTCAATAAACATATTGCTGTAAATATACGTTACTTGCACACTATATTTTATTTTAATGTCAGCCGCCAAACGATTAGGACGTATATCCTCTCGCTCCAGCAGCACCAAGGCGAGTGGTAAAGGCTTAGTTGATACTGTAATAAATAAGCTACCAATTGAATTACATTTACCTGGATATCAGTATTGCGGACCTGGAACAAAGTTAGAGAAAAGACTCACCCGCGGTGATCCTGGAATAAATTCATTAGATATTGCATGTAAAAAGCATGATATAGCCTATGCAAGACATAAAAAGTTAAGTGAACGACATAAAGCAGATTACGAACTTGAACAAAGTGCTTGGAAACGTGTAAAGTCGGCAAACTCTAGTTTTGGCGAAAAAACTGCAGCTTGGCTAGTAACGACTGGAATGAAAATAAAAAGAAAGCTTGGCATGGGATGTAAAAACCCGACTGGAATGAAAATAAAAAAGAAGCTTGGTAGAGGATGTAAAAAAGCATTACCTAAACGTAAAAAGAGTATTAAAATAAATAAAAAACAGAAAAAAATAGTTTTTGGTAGCGGGATTATAAATAAAATTCGTAAAAATTTAAAGAAACGTTTAAATTTAGACCCGAAAAATTCGGATATACAAAAAATGGTAAAAATGGGAATAATAGTGGCGCAAAAAACATTAAAAGTTCACGGAGGTAAAAGAAAAATACAAACTCCGCGCATCATACCATTACCAAAGCAGGGAGGAATTTTACCTCTGATTCCTATATTTGCAGGACTTTCTGCTTTGGGTTCGTTAGCTGGCGGGGCCGCTGGAATTATAAGAGCGATAAAAACAGCTAAAGATGTTTCATCGGGAAAGCGTTATGATAAAAATATAGATGAAGGAAAAAAGGGTAATGGATTATATCTTAAGCCATATCGCAGTGGTTTGGGGCTATATCTAAAACCATATAAAAGTTCAAAAAACTAATAAAATCCCTACCTCCAAAAGCGCTTACAAATTTCGACTTGTCTAAGTATGCATTACAGCTAAATATTCCATATTTTAGAGGTGTATATATGAGAGATGCTATGCCAAAAACAGGTCCTAACAAGTTTGAAAGTGGAATTGTTAATTTGGATGATGCCGAGGGGGTAGGGACGCATTGGGTTGCATATAAGAAGAAAAATGATAAAACATATTATTACGATAGCTTCGGAGATTTACCTCCACCAAGTGAGTTAGTTAGTTATTTGTATACTGGGCGATATAAAACAGAAAATATCTTCTATAACTACATTCGCGAGCAAGATTTTGATACAGTCTGGTGTGGACATTTATGCTTAAAGTTTCTTGCTAAAAAAAGTTAAGAAATGGAGAATGATGCTATAAAAAAGATCTCTCAATCTATGCAAGTGTTTTTCAAATCGAGAAGCTTATTAAATATGACAAAGGAGGAGTTAGTTTATATGCCCAAAGAAGTTATTATAAATTGTGCATTTCGAGAAATCCCGTTTATTTGGTCTAAGCTTCCTAAACACTTACAGGAAGATCCAGATTTAAAAAACTATTTATTTTGTACTGAGCATGAGCAGGATGATAGTGAGGATGGAGATGTAAATGATGGTCCTCCGAAGCGAAAATTATTCTGTTGTTATTGTAAAATGAAGGATATAAATATAGCAACAGAAAATAAAATCGAGGTTTTACCATCGGATAAACGTTGTATATTACAATAAATATTGAAATACATCTAAATTTTTTGTAGTCATGTCGTACACGTTTACCTTATCAGATCATAGCAGCGTGTTGAGTGCTAATTTTTTTCCCTCGCTTGAGCTTGAGAAGAATTCAATATATGGTTTAGGATTGTTGGGATTTTACACTTATAATTCAATTTTTAACATAGATGAAAATAATAATTTACTTGGATTTGGCGAGCCTGATCAGAAAAAGTTTACTTACTTTAGAATTAAACCAGGTGCATATGAAATTGATGAAATCCATAAAGAAATTCAGAAAGAAATCAAGAAAAAGAAATATTTAGAAAATAATAATGAAATTGATGATATGAATAGAATATTTAGTTTGGAGGCTAATAACAACACTTTAAAGTGTCAGCTTAAATCTACATTGGATTTAGATTTTTCAATAAAATCCTCTTTAGGAAGAACGCTTGGATTTGCAGAGAAAGTGTTTAAAGCCAATAAGCTTCATGAATCCACTCTACCAGTGGATATAATGAAAGTTCGAATGATACGAGTTGACTGTAATATTATTTCTGGAGCATATCTGAATTCAACAAAATCTCATACTTTATTCGAATTTGATATTGACGTTGAACCTGGTTATAAACTTTCTAAGGAGCCCCATAATATAATATATATGCCCATACAACCTTTGGGTCGTCAGTTTATAGATAACATTACGTTGAGAATCTTGGACGATCAAGGAGACTTGGTTAATTTCCAAGGAGAGAAAATTATAATTAAATTAGAATTAAAGAAAATTACATAATGGGATTTCAATATAATTCTCAGATTTATAAATATCAAAAATCGTCTAAGATAATAAAAGATAATAAAAGCAGTAAACCTAAAACTATAGCACGCATTCTAAAAAGAAACGTTGATCTGAAAGGAAGTGATATAAGCATCGAAGATCGCGATTTTTTGAAATCCTTGGGTTTACAACTAAAAATTTAAGAAAATATGGCCACCATTTCAACAAGTGAAAAATTGGAGGTTTTCGATGATCCTGTATTTGATTATTCACTTGTCAGTTTAAATGAGCATACATATAAACCTTATGGGTCACCAACATATAGCAATTCTGATGAAATCCGTATACCAATTCATTTTCAAGATCTAATACTCAATATTGCAGATAGTTACATATATATTGAGGGCACATTTAATTCAAGTGATGCTACAAAAAAATGCTATTTGTCAAATAATTGTTTGGCATTTTTATTTGATGAAATTAGATATGAAATGGGTGGTGAACAAGTATCTATAGTCAGAAAACCTGGAATCACCACAGCGTTAAAGACATTGGTATCATTTAATCCACTGCATAGTAAAAACTTACTTACCACAGGATGGGGTTTAAATGAGGGATGTCAAGTTATTTTGGACAAAACAAGCCATATATTTAGCGGAAAGCTACCCTTAAAATATCTATTGGGTTTTGCAGAAGACTATTTGAAAGGAGTCCTTAATGTAAAGCAGGAATTAATAATGGTTTTATCTAGATCATATGTTAACTGCTACGTCGGCGAAGTAGAAGCAACTATTAATGTAAGCAAAATTGAATGGAAAGTTCGTCATATTGTTCCCGAAGATCGAGAAAAGCTTAAACTGCTTTCTCGTATAAATAAAGGTGGCAATAATGCTCAAGTAAATATAGCTTATAGAATGTGGGATCTATATGAGCTTCCAACACTACGAGAAACGACTTCAGATATATGGGCTTTAAAAACGAGTACCAATCTTGAAAAACCAAGATATCTTATTCTCAGCTTTATAAGCGCCGATAGTTTGGACAACTACAAAAAGAATGCGATAGATTTTATAAACGCGGGTATTCGAGATATTCGCGTGTATTTAAATAGCAACGTATTTCCTTATGAAAGATGGAACTTGGATTTTAGCAAAAAGCTTTGTGGTCCTGCATACTACGCATACGAAAATTTCCAGCGTAGTTACTATAATCGACAAGATTGTAGCCCCCTACTTGATTTAGATGAATTTTTCGCAAATCCGGTCTTTGTCATTGATTCCAGTCAGCAAGCGGATAATAACATAAAAAATTCGACAGTAGACATAAAAATTGAATTTGAAACGCGTAACAAATTTGCAAAAAACATTAAAGTTTTTGCATTGGTGTTACACGATGCATTTTTATGCTATAATGCTTTAGATGGTTCTGTTAGAACCGGGTGTAATTTTTTGGGTAGATAAATTTATACTAATTAGTTTAGCTTAATAACATAGTTAAGAATTATAGTAGTATAGAACATAACATATTATGTAGTTTGTATAATCCTGAATTTTGAATAAATTATGATTAAATTATATTATGGATTTTATTTTACCTTAACTAATCGAATTTTGAATTAAGGTTTGAGCATACCATAAAAGGAAGGGTCATTTAGGTATAAATAATTATTGTGGGGTGACAAATGTACCGCTTTATTATACTTATCTTGTTAGACCATATAAATTAGGGATTTAATTCGCTTTACTACCCGCCAGCGGCGTTTCACTAAGGGGAAATAATAAATAATGTTTTTTACTATACAGCTTTAACAGCGGCGTTTCAACTAAGGGAAAATAATAAAAAGTCTGGTTTAAGGATGGCTCAGGTCGGATCGTAAAAAGTTGGGTTTAAGGATGGCTTATAAAAATTGGGATTTAATTATCCCGCTTTAGCAGCGGCGTTTCAACTAAGGGAAAATAATAAAAAGTCTGGTTTAAGGATGGCTCAGGTCGGATCGTAAAAAGTTGGGTTTAAGGATGGCTTATAAAAATTGGGATTTAATTATCCCGCTTTAGCAGCGGCGTTTCACTAAGGTTAAATCATAAAAAGTCGGGTTTTATCTCGGGTCAGTTCATAAATATTCAGGTTCAAGTTAGGGTTAGATGAGAAGCCGCCTCGCGAAAGCATCCGGGTTAGGTTGTAAAAAGTCGGGTTTTATCTCGGGTCAGATCATAAATATTAAGGTTCAAGTTAGGGTTAGATAAGAAGCCGCCTCGCGAAAGCATCCGGGTTAGGTTGTAAAAAGTCGGGTTTTATCTCGGGTCAGATCATAAATATTAAGGTTCAAGTTAGGGTTAGATAAGAAGCCGCCTCATGAAAGCATCCGGGTTAGGTTGTAAAAAGTCGGGTTTAATTTCGGGTTATTTTGTAAACAGCACCACCGAACCACCCGGGTTAGGTTATAAAACGCACCACCGAACCACCCGGGTTAGATCATAAAACGCACCACCGAACCACTTGGGTTAGTTGCACCACCAGCACCACCAGCACCACCTGGTCCAGAACTCTCCGTTTTCCTCTACTCATGGTCAGTTGGTCAGGTACTTATGGCTGGTGATTTAAATGCGCGTCACAATATGTGGCAAAATCACCTCAATAGTCGGCACGGAAATTTAATTTATGACTATATATTACATAATCACATTCAAATAGTCGCCCCAGATAAGCTCACTTATTATCCAGTGAATGGCAGCACGCCAACATACATTGATTTTTATTTAAACAAAAACATCCTGAACCTATCTGGGGCGACTGTTTTCAATATAAACTGGAACAACTACAGACAAATACTTAACAATAAAACAACCGTCAATAGTAATATAAATGACATACAAACACTAGAAAAATAAGTAGACATACTGATAAAAAATTTACAAACAACACACAGACAAATAGGACAAAAAGTAAAAATTCAACATAAAGAAGACAGACTTCCACAGGACATACTTGACTTAATAAAAATTAAAAATAGAATACGAAAAACATGGCAAGGAACACACAGACAATTAGACAGACAGAGATTAAATTTAATTCAACATACAATACGAGACAAAATTAACGTACACAAAAACAATACATGGACTGACACACTGACAGGACTCAGTGCACAGGACTCGTCACTGTGGCGCCTGACCAAGCGCCTCAAACGACGAAAACTCAACAAAATACCAACAATGACTGGTCAACAAATACAGACAGATGAGGAGAAGGCAAAGTGCATTGCAGAATCACTTGCAGCAGTTCTGCAAACACACAACAAATACAGAAAACATAACAAACAGAATATTAAATGTGACTAGACAGAAATACCCTATACCCCCCCCCCCCCCCCCAGAAAATCCTACTGAAACTTAAAAAACAAAAATTATTGGACAACATACCTGACGAGCAATTTGGCTTCAGACCAGAACACAGTACAGTAAAGGCGGTGGCAAATGTCTTGACTGACGTCAAAAACAAGTTCAACAATAAAGAAAACACAGTTTTACTGTCACTCGACGTCAGTCGGGCCTTTGACACCGTCTGGCATCATGAACTTCTGTATAAACTAATGACAACGAACAATTACCCAATGCACTTCATAACTTTACTACAAACATACTTACGTGACAGAACCTTCTTTTGTCAGAGTATAGGGTGCGCTGTCTGCTGCAAGGGTAGTTAATGCGGGGGTTCCTCAGGGAACCGTGCTGTCTCCATTATTGTATAACCTATACACAGCCGATTTCCCAAGGTACCCACTCACCAAGCTTGTGTTGTATGCAGATGACGCACTTATATACGCACAATTATATTATGCGGAAGCTGCGAAGCGACAAATCCAGTCGCATATAAGCATCCTGGATCCCTACTTCAAAACATGGAAGATCGCAGTAAATCCAAACAAAACTGTTTGTGCAACTCTGACAAAGAAATTCACAAACAATAGAATCTTTGTACCACTTAAAGTAAACAATACAGAAATACAACCTCAAAGACGATTTAAAAATTTAGGCATAACAATCGACGAGTGACTTTCCTTCAAGCCCCATATCCCTGACACTCTCAAGAAAGGCTTGCAGCAATGCAATTATCCAATCTTATCCAAAAACTCCCACCGGTACTTACCTACGCAGCCCCCATATGGTGCAGTGCTTCAAACACTCAGCAGCAGCGGACCTGCACCATATGGCGGAAATAGATGACATCATAACACACATACGTGACATTATAACTAAATTCTATACATACAAAATATGAAGCTCAAGACTGACAAGAAACATTACTGATAGGCGTGTAGACAACGACCAAGACACGACCCACAAGCCACTATATTTTATCACCGACTACCGCTTTACTATATCCCACCGCTGAATAGACAACATGAACAATAAACGTAAAACGAACAAACAAGAATTCAATTTGATAAACACAGACAGACATTTTATTAAATAACATACAAACAAACATAAATTAATATATATGCGAGATATTACACGTGGCGACATCTCGTAGCAATCGAGCTATCCTCCCAACCAGAACAGCGAGGTCTTAGAGAAGACCAAACGCTGGAATGAAACCCGCAAGCAGGTATCTAATGTCAGGTGGCGCTGAAAGCCAATCGTCGGTTTCTATGAACCGAAAACATGATATTAAAGAAAGGTGATTGTCCCTTTTATTTCCGTTAGACCCAATCCTTGGACGCGTTTTGCCGTATTACGGCTCCTCGGCAAGGCTATAGAGTCTGACGAAAAGCAAAGAGACCTTACAGTGTTTTTAACACATAATGTATAAATACATATGCGAGATGTTACACGTGGCGACATCTCGTGGCAATCGAGCTATCCACTCAACCAGATGAGCTCTGAGAAGGTTGACATTCTTCTGGTATACGGGTATTGTCAAGAAAATGGGCATCAGAGTGTTAGGGTTTACATGGAGAGATTTTCTAACCGTCGAATACCAAACCACCAAACATTTGCCAATATCGAGCGTCATCTTCGGGAAACGGGCAGCTTTGAGAAAAAATTT
This sequence comes from Polydrusus tereticollis, assembly GCA_963920685.1. Lineage (NCBI taxonomy): Eukaryota > Metazoa > Arthropoda > Insecta > Coleoptera > Curculionidae > Polydrusus > Polydrusus tereticollis. The sequence goes on from OY987327.1 coordinate 128,091,974, forward strand.
GATGGCAGGGGCCTATGCGAACAACTCAAACTGTGGAAACAGACGAGAACATTCTGGAAAGAGTCGAAGAAGAACCAAGTACCAGTACCCGTCGCTTAGAGCGCGAGTTACATGTTCCTAAAACGATTGTCAATGAGGTTTTAAAAGAACAGTTGTTACTTCCGTATCACGTGCAAAAAGTCCAGGAACTTTTACCGACTGATCCCCCCATGCGGCTTACATTTTGTCAATTTATTAGAAACAAAAGAATCCGTGATCCAAATTTTTGTAGAAAAATATTGTTTACTGACAATATCTGGAGTAACCAATCTGCACAACGAACATATTTATTCCGATGAAAATCCACATGCCATTAAAGTTGCACATCATCAGCATCAATTTAAATTAAATATTTGGGCAGGTTTTATTGATCGCTACATTATTGGTCCTATTGTTATTCTAGACAAGTTAGATGGAAATATTTATTTAAATATTTTTCAAAACACATAATCAACTCTTCTGGAAAATTTTCCCCTTTTACTTCGGAGGGAAATGTGGTATATGCATGATGGTGCCTCGCCCCATTTTTCCGTTGCCGTTCGGCAATACTTACACTATTAATATCCCAACCGATGGATTGGAAGGATCAATGATGCACCAGTAAAATGGCTACCACGTTCTCCGGAGTTAAATATGTGCGACTTCTTTTTGTGGGGCGCTAATAAAACCGAAGTTTATAAGACTCCGGTAAACACACGCCATGATTTATTGACGCAGATTTTAAATGCAGGCAACTATTTTAATAACCCCGAGACATTAAATAGGGTCGAATATCATTTTTAAAGAGTGTTAATAAGTGTATTCAGCAAGATTGAGGTCATTTTACACATTTGCTTAAGTAATGTTTTCGATTTACTTAGTTTCTTACAATATTTTTAATACATACTTTCAACTTTAAATATTGAAGAGGTAAAATAGCTTCGAAATACATACAGTCACTCGACAAAAATATCTGGATTGTCATAACGCTGTCGATATAAAAAATCAGGAGAAATGTTGACGTATTATATCATTTTTATAACACTTCCACTTATTTACAGCCGGTGCCTATAATACTAAAAAACGTCATTTTATAGTATTAGTCTACATACTAGAAATCATTAAAATCGATTAGCAGGTTTTCACGTAATTTAGGAAAAACCAATATTTTTACAAATTTTTGACGCCTTTTACGGCTGAACGAGATAATTTTGGATATAACTAAGTCGGCTTAGATCGATCTATTTTGATGTCAGGAGTCTGTCGTCAAACGTTGTACACGTATTTTCCGGACTCCCAGTATTTGAATCTTTTGGAAAATGTGATGGATCCTCTTATCATAGAATATTTGTAAAATTAAGTGAATGAAAATGGCACCCTGGAACCTAATGAAAAAAATTTGCATTTTCAGCAAGATAGAGCTTCTCCCCATACGCATTACCAAGTTAGGGAGTGGCTTTAAAAACTTAAAAAATAGAATAATACTGAAATGTAGGCGCATTACTAGACAAACTTTCCTCAATATCCGAGAGGTATTTCAAAATAGAATTTATTATTCTGTTGCCAATAACGCTGTACATTTTAAACACTTAATAAAATGATTTGTTCCAACTAAATAAATTAGTTATTGTTACGCTTTTTTACCTAACCCGATTTCACTCTCCTTGACATGGTTAAATAGGCAATTTAATGCCCTCTACTCGATATGCAGTGCCATTTGATATTTCGAAGTAAGGTTGGCTGGAGGTATGGAGGTTAATGGTAAATCACAAACAAAAGATGTTTAGGGTGATTCGTCTTGAAACAAAAGCCCTGTATTTAATATGTAAAGTTCTAAAACCACACAACCGAATATCTAAATATCAAAAATTATCTTGGTCGAAGGTGGTAATGAAATACTAAACTTAGCTTCTTTGAACGGTTTCCACTAGTTCAGGTTAGTGAAGTGGAAAATGTTAAAATTAATTTCATGTCATTCACTAATTATCATGCATTTTGTAGTTCTGATGGCGGTTTAAATTAAAATAAACCAAGTCGTCGACTTGAATCAAAATTTCCCTTATAAATGACCTAGAAACCTAAGAAAATCTTAAATAAGAAAATTTATTGCTAATGTTATAGATTCCGCTCATCCAGTCCAAATTGAAAAAATTAATGGATCAGTCGGAAAAGATCGCCTTCACCAAATCTATAATTTTATTTTATTACTTTTGAATAGGTGTAACTTATCTAAACAGTAGGTATAGGTGAAGGTACCTACTATAAAATTCTTGGCAATAAAATAATTTAATGGAAACTTTACCTCATCTAGCTTCTTTTGCTGAACAACAACATATTTTTTATAGCCTAATATATATAATATTTCATTGAATTGACAAATTAGTCTGTTCGATTTCTGTTTTGTTTGCTTGCCTCCCAGTGGCGAATCAACGGATGGAGTTTTCGGATCCGGGCCCCCCTTTGGAAGTACAAGAAAGCTGAATACCTAACAAAATATGGGCGTGGTAATATTGCGGTGATTCCAAAACCTTATTCATCTGCTCCGCAACTCCGCACTTTGCGCATTTGGCGCTTTACGATGCTGCTCTGTGGTGTCGGGTTTTGGTGTCTGACCGAAGCTTCCTATAAAAGGCTAGAACCATTTTAATAATGTTTGGACTGGCCAACGTATCTTGAGAATTCTATGAGCTAATCACATTATCAATCGGAGTGTCCTAGAAAGAATGTGTGAAGAAAGAGAATTACTTCTTTTAATAAAATACGTTCGCTAGAATATCTGCAAAGAACAATGAGAGATAATCAGCTTTAGGTACAATAATTGATTCTATGTTGGACGAAAGGTATCGTGGCTAAAAATTTTGAGTATATATTTCAATAACGTCGACAAAGTACGCATTACAACAATTATCGCAACAAATACCTATAAGTGCCCCAAACAGAATAAGAAAGACGAAGTTGGGAATTCAATTTTTTTTAAAAGGTGATAGTATTATTTTTTACATACATCTATTACAAAAATATTTCGACACAATGTAAGTAAGTGTGAATTATTGTGACAATGCAAAACTTAACCCTTTGGGAATAAAGCACTTTACAAGAAAACCTAACTAGGGCACGCATAGAGACCCAAAACCCACTAATAAGAACATTAATCATGTTTATTGTAAAATATTGGATATACGTAGAATATATTTTCTAAGTTTATTACAGTGTTAGTAACCTAATGAATATCAAAATAATATGAAGTAGGTATTCGGTAAATAAATTAAAATTAGAATAATTAGAATGTAATTAATTTTTTTTAAATGTTGTTTCGAGCGGACAGAGAAGAAAATATAAGCGGTCAATGACAAGATCTATTGAGCTTTTTAGTCACTCAGACCTGACCAATAATGAATCAAGTGACTATGACGTAACTTCATCGACGTTCACGTAGCGTCATGTAACTGATGAAACCGGAACTTGATTTTATGATAACATAAATATGATACATTTGCATTATGGAATGGATTTTGTCATTGATTAAATCATAGCGATCATCGATGATCTTTTGAAATTATGGATGCTGTATAAAAATTCATAAGGTGATAAATTTTAAGAATATTTTGATCTTTAACGCTTTTCCGAAAACCGCTTTATTTCGAAGATACAGAGGCACTAAAAATATATCATAGTTAAAAATGCGAAATACAAATTTTGAGTTATGGTATGAACATATTATTTTTAGACTAAAAATATACCGTTCAGTGACAATACAGCTAGTTTTAACATTGCATAGATCGACACACCTGTAATTTTATCTTTCACAATAAAGTCGGGAAATTATAACAATAGAGCAAGCCGATAATTTAGGACAAATCACACGACAGTGGTGGACGTTTGGGTTTCTATTATATAGGTATGTAATTTTTATGACGTACAAAAAACAGCTATACATTTAACGGTATTAACTCTATTTGCGTAATATAAAAACTATACTAATCACATTTACAAGAACTTACAAATCAGAGTGTCTTTACCATCACTAAATTCGCAGGATTCGTCTGCGGAGTCAACTGAAATAATATGTGGTTCTACAGTTCTTTCATTATGTTCTCTAAGTGCCACATTTTCTTCCCCTCTTTAATTACGTGTTTTATAGCTTCTTGTCAATTTTGTCTAGTAATAATTGTTAATCAATATTTCAATAACTCACGTACAGGGTTATCCAACCAAGACTAGACAAGGCGATTTTTTGACTTTTCCTGTACTTTTATAAAAAAACTGAAATAGCCATCTTAAGTCATTTTCTCCCGCGAATTCGAATATCTTCAGCAAAAAACAATTGAACATCAAACAAAAGTACTAGGGGTCACTTTGATATTTTTTTAAATGGGATGCCGTATTTTTAATGAGCTTATCCGATTTCTCATATAAATTTTGATCTAAAATGTTGGATTTTTAATTCAAAAACGCCTTTTTTCTTCAGTTTTAAATTCGGAAAATGTTAAAAATAAACAAAAAAAAAATAAATAAATTAAAAATCCAACATTTTAGATCAAAATTTATATGAGAAATCGGATAAGCTCATTAAAAGTACGGCATCCCATTTAAAAAAATATCAAAGTGACCCCTAGTACTTTTGTTTGATGTTCAATTGTTTTTTGCTGAAGATATTCGAATTCGCGGGAGAAAATGACTTAAGATGGCTATTTCAGTTTTTTTATAAAAGTACAGGAAACGTCAAAAAATCGCCTTGTCTAGTCTTGGTTGGATAACCCTGTACATCTTTTATTTAAAATGTAGTGATATTTCTTGCTACATATCGTTTCATTTGTACACATAACTGTTCGGAAATCAATTTTCGAGTACCTAAGCCCATTTTAAATTAAATACAGAACTTTTGGCATGTAATTAAAAGATTGTTGTTGTTTCCTGTTTGGTGTCCCGTTTATATAGAAAGTTAACCCCCTTTTGTGGGCCCAATATGGAGTTGAGGTGTCCAACCCCCCCTACTTTAGATATTGTTGAATTGCGGCTGGCCCAGTAGTGCTGATAGATGCGATATTTAAGGTGGATAGCCGCGGCATTTGGGCAGATTTTTGGCATTGACTGTCATGTCATGCCACTCCTGACCGCCCGATAGAGAGAAGCAGGCCGTCGAGCAGAGTTTTTTTTCTTGTTCGTAAAGCACAAGTTAAGTACTGTAGTGATAGTTTATGTGATTAGATTTAAGTTGTTCTATTTTAGAAATAAAATATTTACTCAAATTCACAATATCACCTTTTTTAGATAGTATTAGATATATTTAATTTTAAAGTTTTTAAGTTTTTAATTCAGCGACATAACGCTTGTTGCTGCATTTTAACGCAAAATGCAGCAACGATTTGTAAATAAATGGTTCTGTTAACACATGACAGACTATGACAGACTTTTCGGGAATTAATTCTACCAGATAAATACTCATCAAAGAAGGCAGCAGTCATTTCCTCCTGATAATCTTTAGTTGATTTCATCACAAATTGAGGCAAACCACCGTTTGAAAATCTACTTTCACTACCTATATGCTTTATTATTAACCTTGTACCTTTACCTGCAGGTGTTTTCAACCCAGTAAACTAACCTTTCATAAATGGTTGACGAGAGATTTGAATATTTTTGTAAATATATAAATAAAATTGTCCGCATATTTAATGAAAACTGCTCCTACTCATGAGATTCCACTTAGTGATGAGATTCCACGATTGCATGCGAATTTTCCTTAGCCCAGAAATGATTATTATGAAAATTTCGGATAGCGTTTCGTCGGCGAATAAAATGTTCGTATCAAATAAAGGATTTACAGCAACTTTTTGGAGAAATCATTGGTAGAAATTCATTCGTAATGGTTTTATGGTAATATCATATATTCCTAATTTCGCACATCCCGAACAAAAGAGCATTAACTCGAAAAAAGTAAATTTTTCAGGACAAGCAATATAAATTATTTGGATTATTTAATTGCTCACATCTTGATTGTTCTTAACATAATTATCTATATATTTTAGATATAGTTCCACTCTAAGGATGGAATATTATTACAAATTTGTTTTTAAAAATAAAAAAATGTCTTAACCAGTTTTGGGCGATTTTTTGATAATTTTTTTGATTTGTTACACTTTTGCTCGGAAAAATTAAATTATAGAACAGAGTTAATGCATTAGTCAGGTTTTAATTTATTTTTATTTGACGATTACCTGCCTCTTTATTAAAATCTTCTTATAAATAAGTTAAACATAAAATGACGCAAAGGGACTTTTATTAAAATCTTGTCACTTTTAGAACTTAACGTAAATACAAGTTTTTTTTCCTATACTTAGTACTAAAAACAAAAAAATTAAATTCTACCTATAAATAGTGGGATAAACTTTTAAAAGGGTAAGTTAAAACAATGAGTTATAGAACGGTAAGTAATATTTTGGTATGAAACCCTTTTCCAACAAAAATTTCAGGTCCTTCTTCTTATTTTCATTTAAGGATAATTTTGACGGATATGCTTTATGCAATTTTGGAGCATCTGTCAAGTTAGAATCTATTTCTGTTTTTCTGGTAGATTTTCGAGTTTTTACCAGTGTTTTAGGATCTTTAACATTTACTTGCTCAAATTCTAAATCGGAAAAAGACGTTTTATATAAATATTGCCATGGATGTGCCTTTTGAACTTTAACTACTCTAAGATTGCTGATAAAAACTTGTTTTCCCTTGGAATTAACCATAAAATTACTTCCAAAGTCAGTCATTAGCTGCTTTACATTAAAAAAGTCATCATGGGTAAGCTCTTTTACGTCGTATGGGTTGCCTTTTTTTTTTAGCCAGTCTTATCAAAGTCACAAATTGATCAGGTACAAAAATGGGACCCGTTTTCGAAGATCGCGTGACCTAAAATTACGAAAAATGTGTAGTAAGGATAATTTATTAAACAGAGTTGCAAATTACCTGTTTTTCAATGGTCGAGTGGGCGGAATCTCCAGAATTTTGAGTATGACCTACTACAAGATATTTATGCGTAATACTTTTTATTTTAAATTTCATAACAGCATACATGAAAACAGCAATCAAGAATCTAAAACAAAAGAATGTTCAAATAATATGACAAAAAGTCCAGGCGAATGGTAAATAACTAGTTCCACAACTATTGTAATTTTTATACAAAAGTTACCACTAAAAATTGTATGGAATTCATAAACATTACATAATTAGGTACATAATAAAAATCGACTTTATTGAAATTACCACCAGTGATTTACCTTTCAAGTCGACACAAATAAATGCGTACCTATTTTTCTGTTGAGCACCACAGTTATCGCTATATAAGACTATTTCCAAATCGTCTAAGTCATGTTTAATGGATTTTTCTTTCAGGTAAGAAAGCATACACGATCCCACTTCTGTTGCACCTTTTCCTCCCTCACCTTCATGCCATACATAACATTGCGTTGCATCATTGGACATCTCTGTAACTGTGAAGTTCATTGCGTTTAACTTCGATTTATAATAAAAAATCGAAATCTCTCCTTTAGGAATTTGAAGTACTGCCTGCATGTCAAAACAAGCAACGGTATACGTTTCGTTCACTTTTTTCTTATCAATATCCATTTCATTTCGACTTAGTACTTTTTCGTTTTGATGTTCTTCATACTCCGTTTTCATATTTTCCTTTTCTTCTGGGTTGGCATTCAGATATACGTAGCATAAATTACATTGGGCATTTTTCGGCACGAAAAAGGAAATTTAAATTCCCTATTAAATATATCCGAATACATGTGATAATTTGCGGGTGGTTTGTTTTCGTCTCTGCATAAAGCCTGGTAGTCCCTATGTAAATCCGCAATGGTCTTACCTCCATCTATAAACTCTTTAGTAGTTTGTGCCCTCAGATAGTGGCTCTCAACTCGTGGTATTGACCTTATATGTCTCCTTACATCTTCTTTTACCTCTTTGTCGATTTTATTATGATTACCATGTCTCCCTCTACCATCTTGAGATATTGTTCCATAAGCTGTTCTTTTTTTTTGAGCGGTATCAATGGTTCGATCATTAATATCTAGTGTTAATTTAAAAAATTTTTTGCAAACTCTCACCCTTGTTGTGTTCATGGTAAAATAGTAGGCATAGTTAAAATTTCTTTTTATCATCTCTCTTCTATATTTTGGTTGGATTCTGTCCGAATGACGAACGATAAATTCGCGTTTTCTATTTTTAATAGTTTTCGCTGAGATAACTTGTTTTTGTTTGCCACTTGAAACATATTCTTTTCCAGAATTTCTTAGCCGTTTTGTTTTGTTCCTTATCCATTCACTTTCATTTCGAGATCTCTTTCGGGTAAGTTTCTTTTCTTTGTTATCGATTTGTTTATTTTCACCTCCCTCAGCTATAACTTTAAACGAAGCTAATGGAGTTGAACTCGGGGTTAAAGTAGAACACGATGATGAAGAAGATGATGGTCTAGAGGTTGAAGATGTGCTTGAGCTACTGGAGGAATTAGTTTCATAGTTGCGATCTTTTACACTATCATCGTCGTCCTCGGAAAAATCAGATAGTCTATGCTCTTCGGTCAAGTTATATTTGCTATTATTAGGATATGGATACCCGCCTTGTTTTAAAAAAACTTTAGTAGATATACTACAGCGGTATTTATTAGTATCGTCGTTAGAGCCTTTAACGCTGAAATCATTATCAGAATTAATAGATTGATCTTTTGTAAAATCATCATTATTAGAAGTAAGACATGAATTACTGTCCTTTACATGGACAACTCTATTTAAAAGCGATTCTCCGAAAATGTGTCCATCAATCGTAATGTTATTCGCTTCACAAGTAACAGCGACAATGTTATTTTCCTTAATCAAATCACCACATGTATTTAAATTTGTTTGCGGTTTATTGATTTGTATCTCTGCTGTTTCATGCCAAATGTGGGAATCTAAATGTTCGTGACTCGCCAAAAGCTCGGGTTGTTGAACAGGTAAGTTTTCTTCTACCTTTGCTCTTAAATTAGCCTCCTGTCCAGCACTGTGAGCATCAGCAGCAACTTCATTCTCTTTGTTGAAATTATACTCAGGATCAACTTGTTTAATAATATTATAAGGTGCCATTTCTACTTTATCGCTTAACAAATTTTTTACAATGTTGTTGTCTTCATCCTTTTTTTTTAATACAGCATTAACCATTTGTCGACTTCTTCTGCTTATGGAAGTCACTCCTCGACTCTTGAGAGAATCCATTACACCTGACAGCACATAAAAATATTATTGATAAAGGAAATATTGAAATAAAAGTACTTATAATAATAAAATTTCTGATAATAAACAAAACTATCAGCAAACTAATACATTTTAAGATCTTTCAAATGCTTGTATTTTACTATAAAAATAGGCAGTAATAAAATTATTATTGTCTGACATGTCGTCTGTATCAACTTTACTGGTGTTTTGTGAAAAGTTCAATTTACTATTTTAAACAAATTACACTTGCCAGCGCCTTTGTTTTGTTGTGAAAGCAAACTTACAATATTTTTTTTGGTCAAAACCGTCTTAGATGCAAAATAATACACACAAATTTACTTACTTTTGGTAAAAACTGTCGTATCTAAAAATAACACACTACTGATTTAAAAATGTTCACAATTGGTTTAAAATATTCCCTACAAAAATGTATTAATTTAAAATAATTCACTACTACATTAACACATTTAATATTTTTAATAAAAATGTTCATACAAAAGTGTAATAACTCGATATACTACTCTGTTTTGCGGAATTGAAACGTGCGTATTTATGAGTTATTGTAAAATAATACACTTTTGCGCGGAAACCGAATGCAAATCGGGTAGCAGTATTAAGATAATACACTTTTGCGCGGAAACAGAACGTGCACTGCAAATTAAGAACAATATACTATTGTCTTCTCGGGAATTATTTATTTTACGCCGTCTGGTTGAAGATACTTGTGGCGCTTCTGGTGGGCGGATTTTGAAATATCGATGTTGCGGTTTTGCTGGTTAATAGAATAGGTAGTTTACTTATAATTTCTGCCAAAAAGTGAAATTTAAATTTTTGTGAGATAATACACTTTTGTTCGGGATGTGCGATTTATTAACATTAAAAAAGTAACCGACAAATTAAAAATAAGGCTGAACGCGCAATACGATTTTTATTTGTGCGATTTTTACCAGCACGACTTTAAAATCATTGTAACCTGATATTATTATGTTGTTAGACACGATATTTTTTCCCATATGTGCGCGCAGGGCAGTACATTCCTACGTATCACGTTTGCACAATCAATTATCACGCTATTAAAAATCGTAGTACGTGGTCAGCCGACAACAAGGATGAAAATAGAGCAGGGGAATGAGGACTGGAAGTAAAAGACTTAAAAGTGACAATTCAAAATTTTCAAAAAGTCAAATCATAACTGGTGGAATTTAAACTAATATATAACTAAAGCTAGATTTATAGTTTGACGGTGACTGGTATACTGGTCGACGTTTGACGGTGGCAGGTAGAGTAAATCAAATTGCTCTGCCGTTTTTCGATTTATAGATTTCTGTTCTGGTGCTGTTTGACGGTGGCTTGATGGTCGAGATGGTCATCTTTTAACTTTTCTGTTGGCTGTTGGGAATATAACCAATCATGTCGTAGAATGCTGTCACGTGGCTCAACGGCTGAACGTACGTTTTATTAGGATACTTTTTTGCATGTTAATTAGCAACACTAACAAAAAATAAAAAATATTTTTTTCAACAATTAAATTAATATTTCTTAATCTTAAGAAATTTTTAGAAACTTTTATAATAAAAAAAAAATTTCTTCTTCAAATGTTATAACTAAATTTATTATCTTTTATCCACAATGTTTCTTCACTAATTAGAATTTCAAATTTATAATTAAAACTTCACTTATATTTCAATCTTAATACAATTAATATGTTAATACGACTAGTTAGTACATTTTATATTTCTCATCTTGTAAGTTGTACCCATTAATTTGAGACAACTTATATTAACAGATTCGCTCAACTCGATGTTAGATAAGCCCCACTTAAACTTTTATTTTATATTCAATAATCGTTCCTAACTTTGCATTATCCTTTTTAGTATCCCCTGATGATGAATTCATTCGAAACATGTAGGGAACTTTTATTTGTTTTTACAATTATTAAACTGTGGAGGTAGACCGCATTGTTTTATATACATTACTTTGACTGCACTGAAAGTATGGACTATTTTTTTAATTCTTATCATATTGGCTTCATCCACACTATGGTTTTCTGTACGTGGAGCTTGGAATAAAATGTTTCTAATCAATATACTAAATAATGGTTTTACTTTAGTGAATTTATGAGAAGGGTCTAAATTGTCATTATTAAAAACATGCAGTACACTCATAATAAAATCAAATGGATCTCCCGAAAGTACTTCTGAAGCTACAATATTATGTAGGTCCTTGTTTTGCTTTCAACACATTTTTTGCGAAGCAAAGCTATTTGATTTGGCGACTAATAAATAAAAATTTCTTCGTCAAAAAATTCATAAATAGGTCTAGAGGAGCATCTTTTGTAGTGTCGGCAAAAGAAGTATTTTCTCTAGTGTCGGCAATGTTTCCATCTACTGACCAAGCCTTCGGCGCAGAGTTATTAGGAATGTGACCTTCAGCCTACAAATTAAGCCTACAAATTAAGGAACCATGGCTTCATCCACACTATGGTTTTCTGTACGTGGAGCGTGGAATAAAATGTTTCTAATCAATATACTAAATAATGGTTTTACTTTGGTGAATTTATGAGAAGGGTCTAAATTGTCATTATTAAAAACATGCAGTACACTCATAATAAAATCAAATGGATCTCTCGAAAGTACTTCTGAAGCTACAATATTATGTACGTCCTTGTTTTGCTTTCAACACATTTTTTGCGAAACAAAGCTATTTGATTTGGCGACTAATAAATAAAAATTTCTTCGTCAAAAAATTCATAAATAGGTCTAGAGGAGCATCTTTTGTAGTGTCGGCAAAAGAAGTATTTTCTATAGTGTCGGCAATGTTTCCATCTACTGACCAAGCCTTCGGCGCAGAGTTATTAGGAATGTGACCTTCAGCCTACAAATATTGCCGTTATGTAACGAAAAACCTTTGAAAAAAAAATGTTGTACTAATTTTCTAGACCAAAAGTATCTCACGTTCCTGAACAACTATATGTAGGACCGGTGAATTGAATAAGATTTAGAAACGCAGCTATAAATATTTATTTGGTTATACCTGTAAGGTGATCTTGAGTCAATGTTGTTTAATAATATTAAAAAAGTAACAAACAAATTAAAAATAAGGCTGAGCGCGCAATACGATTTTTATTTGTGCGATTTTTATCAGCACGACTTTAAAATCATTATAACCTGATATTATTATGTTCTTGTTCTTACACACGATATTTTTTCCCATATGTGCGCGCAATTTTATCCTATTTTTACTGTGTAGCTGGTGGTATCAAGGTCACAGATTTGGGAATAAATTTAAAAAGGAATTCTATATAACACATAAATAACTTACCTTCCAAATCTAACTCCATGTTCAGCCATATTGTGGGTATTGCAGCCCCCAATTTTTCTATTACAAACTATTTAAATGGCGGGAAAAACCGTAAAAGTTACGATAGACACTTTCGACAGACACTTTTGACAGACGGCGTTTAGGGATATTAATATCGACTGTGTTCATTAATTTATAAATCAAAGGTTCTATATCAAAGAGTAACCAAACCAATAATTTAAGTATTTTGCCAGTGCACAATTTTAACTTATTTTTTTACTGTGTAGCTGCTGGTATCAAGGTCACAGAATTTGGGTATATCAACACCAAAGAAGCCGACAAAACTTTCGCCTCTTATCAGTTGGGTTAGTCTTTGCCTATATGTAGAACATGGGAATAACCGGGTTAAAACATATTTTGCAAAATTGCTTTGCTCCTTGTTCCATAATTTGTATAGCCCTAAAAATACCAATGCAGTCTTTAATCGCCGTTATGAAGCGAAAACCGGTCTTATAGAAAACACCGAGGTAAATATTGTTCTTTAGCTTTTGATCTTTTAAAAGAGCCTTTTGCAAGCTTCATGCCACTATACTTAAAGCCAAACCTGCAAACTTCAAAGAAGCATTATGTGTTACAGTTTTACACGTTACTGAAAAATCCCTGTTTGAAATTAACTCTTTCACGTGTTTCATGCATAATAAACTTAAGCTGTTGGGAAAATTGGCTTTTTCGTATAAAAGAAACATTTTCGAGTTATGGTTTGGTTTCCGTGCGCGATTTGGAATTTATATAGAATATTATCACTTTTCCTTTACATGTTAGGAACAAAGAGTACGAACTTCACAGCCAAATTGTATACTACACCGGTTAACACTGGATGGGCGGTATATATGATATATCCACTGGAGTAGACAGAAAATGGAAGATACGAAAAATAATAAAAATAATAAATTATAGAAGTTTTTGCTTGATTTAGAAATGAGATACACGTGGCCAACAAAAAATTTGTTTTTTTTGTACACGATATTAAATAAATGCCAAAACATAAAGTTTTCGGTGAAGATTAAAATTCCGTTTTTTAAAGTTTGAATCCAAAATGTTATATAAAAAAATTGTTTTAAATTTCAAAAGAATTCTTGTACTAGATTTAAGGAAAAATGTTCTAGCATCTAGATTACGCATCTAACCTCAAAGTTTACTTAGGAAGACCGCCCACCAGAGCAGTGAATTGCTTAAGATGAAGTGTCCGTGAAGCACACCTGAGACGCGCGTCGCATATCAAAACAGTGTACGAATGGTATGCAGTGCGTAGAGAATCAAAGGGTAATTACCATTGTCAAAATTTCATCATCCGATGATGAAGATGTTTTAACATTCTACATGATTCTGCATGCTGCACGAATTCAATACTAAATGGTTGATCATCGCCCATTTTTACTAAAATTATAAACACTAAAATAATTATCGAGGGGCAAACTGCGCTGGAAATGTCAATATCAATCAATACGAAGCACCGCAAGATTTAACCTAATAAGCTTTAATAGTTCGGCACGCGTCAAGTAAAAATAGAACAGGTCCTAATTTTCAGTACGCATGCCGTGCCGTACTGCATAATGAGGCGAACCACTTCTTTCACACGGCCGCAGTGCGGCTTCTGTATGCGTCACTGCATATAAAAATAATTAAATTCAATTTTAAAGGCTCTTTATTATTCTAATAACAAGTTTCATCACACCTAAATTTTGTTTGGCTTAGGCCCCTGGAGCTAGTCTCCCCCGGTGTGGTCTTGATTGGGTTTTTACATGAGCATATTTCTTTGACATCTATTCTTTGATCAAATATTTTTGGGTCTATCACTTAAGTTTGCAATAGTGCTCAGAATTTCTGAAATTTAAGTATTCGAATACTTACTTTATTTATTATTTAAATATTTAAATTACTCAATATTCGAATATTATCTATGAGTATTCGAATATTGGGTTACGAATATTCAAATATTAGATTTAAAAATATTTGAATACTTGTAGTAATATTCAAACATTAAATAATTTTATTATTTGACTTTTAATACCTCCAATTTGAATTTTAGCATTAGCTTCCACGTATTTAGAAAAAATGAAAACTTCTAAGTATATGAACTGTATATCGTATATATATAATACAGTGTGTATCAGCCAAATGGAATAAATTCGATAATAAATACATGGGGGCGTGTCCAAAAAAACGCTCGGACACGTCGATTGGAATTTCTTGTTGCGTATTTTCTTCAATACAAACTTTTTATACAGGGTGTGTCATGTAACAGTGGCCAATACTAGCTTTCTTGTTTTAAAGGCAACACCCTGTATATTATTCAATTTTTGGATTCTTCAGAAAATTTGAGACATATTTCATGTACAATATCCTATGCATATCTTCAACTGTTTCGGA